>WARS01000044.1:2026865-2626865 GCA_008933995.1 Datnioides undecimradiatus | reverse complement strand
GAAATATCTATGTTTTCATGCACAGGTTTGTTGAACACACTCACAGTAATCTTTAATAGAGACAGGCCAGTTAATTGGCTGAGCAGATAAATCAGTCTTTAAAAGCTTGTTGCAGAAAACTGATATTGGTGGATGTGTTCAGTGTTTTTTTAATAACTAAAATGTTTCAGTACATTCCTAGGGTGAAAATGCTTTTTAGACACATCTAAAGGGATTCTTATGAAAAAAAATGACTATTTGCCAACATATTATCAATATCTGCCTCAAAACAAACATACAGATATGTTGACGAATGTTTATCAAACTTTTTTTTTTTGCAGTCAAGGTTTTTTTAAACTCCTGACTCCTGATGTTTCTATGCATTTACTCATACTCAGACAGGCTTGTGAGAACACTTAGCTTACTTAGCTAAAGACACATCTTCTAACAAAAGTACAGGAAATGTTAAATGTACCTGTTGAGTTTAATTTGCCTTCCATCCCTTTTTTCGCTATCAGCTGAAAAAAAAAAAAAGGTACACCATGTATATATGAAAAATGACCTTATTATGATTTTAACAGTACACATTATTGAAAATTCAGCTTATCTGGTTACTGACATCTGATTCCCACCTGTGGTCTTCCTCGTCCATCCTGTCTCTCTATTATCTCTGCTCTGGCTCGTATGATCTTTCCTCCTTGGGTTATTATGGATTGTTTATCCCAGGTTACCAAGTCTGGCCGTTTCTGTTCCTACATCAACACAACAGAAAGACATTCTCACTCTGTTTGTGCTTTGAAATCAATCAGCAAAACAGACTTCTGTAAAACATTCCCAATGGTCTTACCATATATTTCTGCCGGTGTTTACGTCCAATCACATGACGGACCATTTCTGGTAGGTTCGCTGTCTGATGACATAACCTGCATGTATATCTGGGGCCTGCTTGTGGATCATTACAAGGCAATCCGTCCAAATAACTTAAGCCTAAGAAATACAAGTAGCATAAAGTTAAATGGGAATCAAGTTAAATAGGAATCAAATTAGTAGAAATTAGTATCAGGTCATTCACCAATGATTGGCTCGTCAAGTTTCATGTAATCCAGATACTGTATGATGTCTTCAAATACTGGTACAGTATGCTGCCGGACTGCAAGCCCTGAAAAATCCAAACACAGAGTTAGCAAAACAAACAAAAGTAAGTAAAAGAATTATGCTGCTTGTGCAGTGAATGGTAAAACTAGGTCAAAGATGTCTGCAAAATTAAATGAACTTGATGCCACAAGCATCTCATTCAAATCTCAAAGAAGTTATCTGTGTAAAAAAAAAAAAAAAAAGGTGCAATGTTCTGTATTTCATCTCTTCTTTGGGTTGAAGAACTGTTGACCAAGATGACTTTGTAATATAAACTATATTTTGGAAGAAAGGTTACAGCTGATGTATTACAGCCTCAGCCTCCTGTGATATTAATCTGACTCAAGAGGTGAAATGCTGATGTTGCCTAGATTTTCCACAGTAGACTAAAAATTATTTTCCAACCATCCAAAAAAAATTGGTGTTGCAAAACTTTCAGGTTCACAAGTATGAGCATACCACAGCTCTTTGCTCAGAAGAAACACATGTCTGTGGTTGAACATACACCATGTTCTTTAGGTAAAAGTGAAACATACTTTCCTAGGTTAGGATTTCACAAACATGCACAGGAGATGATTGGAAGCGTCTGTGGCTCTTTCTTTTTTATGCGATCACCTGAATGAAGCAGAAAGTTGGTATAAGCCATCAGCTTGTTTGATGTGCAGGGTGTCACAACATGTTGCTGATGCTGTGCGTGGGCTTCTCTCACTAAGAACCACAGAGATGCTGGTCAGTGTGGCATGAGTTGGTCTGTGATAGTCAGTTTTGTGCAAGTGCCACACATGTGAATAGTAAACATATATGAGCAACATGAAGGTGTTGTCCTCAAAAGACACCAGAAAAGGGTACCTGCGCAACCACAGGTCTCAAGACAAACTCAGAAGAAGACTGTTGGTGATGATGGTGGCTGACTTGCAGCTAACTTGTGTAAATGTAAGACTGATGCTGAAACAGAGCTTTTGGTCTGTTTTCTGAAGAGATAAAAATAAGATGCTTCCTCAACTGGCCAGTTGAGCTCAGGGAGTCCAAATTGACAAAGCTGACAAAGGCTCCACAGAAAGAAGAAGCGCAGCTCACAGGAAGCTGAGTCCAGCTTGACCGCTATCCAAGTCAATGATGCTGTGGAATTGAAGGCTGGATTAAGTCCACGTAGTCACTCTATAATCTTTCTCCCAGTCGTAAATGCAGGATCCTGTCAGCCCAGAAGAAGGTTGTTCCATACTAACCATCTGTGATTAACTACACTGCACAAAAAGTCTCTTACCCAGCTAGTGAAGTTAACACAACACAATTTTTATATGCAGAAGCCTAGTGCACATTACAGTAATAACCCTGATCTAAATAATTTTGTGCAACCCATCAAGGGAATGCAGAAAAACAGTCTATTCATCGTTCATTGAGATTTTTTAACTGCTTCTCAGAGACACTTTCCTCAGCATACGAGAGTATGTCACTGCCCAAGACAAGTTACACAGTGGAACACGTCATGCACATTCACCTTCAGTTAGCTGAACTCTAGCTAACCTTGACTTGTGTCAGCCCTGACACATAATTTACCTGCTTAATGCTGGCAAGTAGATTTGCTGAGTTTTGAGACTTACCCGCAGCAACAACGACATCCTCTTTCTGCCAGGAGAGAAAGGAGAGCAATAAAAATTAAGTCAATCAGTGCTGAATAAACACAACACTGGTTAGAGTTCACCACCACTGCAAACAGACAGGTTATATTATATCATGTAAACATATTTTTAACGCATTATTGGTTCACAAAAAAACCACAGGTCACTGGAGGTATTTCGGTTTATTTTTAATCGTAACTGCATGAATCAAATCACCTTACTGGAAGATAGGTGTTCCCATTTAACACTAGATTTATTGCAAAAATGCATATCTGTATGCAGAAAAGCAGTATCTGTTACTTTTCTTCAACGCAGCCAAGATGATCAAAGGACCCACACCAGTGTTCAAGCATCGACAAAGGTCAGAAACTGCAGCTGAGTCAACGTTGCTACACAGTGTGGACAAGGTATTAACATCTGTAATGCTCAGTGTCCATAGGATAGTCAGCGCTTATGTGTCACTTGTCTGCAGGCCTCAGTTGTCAAACCATCCCAACAACACATGAATCTCCAGGTTCTCTTGTGATTGCCTCATTTGCACAATATAAAACTGCTATATACTAGAACATTATGACATTTACTTGGGAGTAAAATCAAATCAAAGCTATAACAAGGCACCGTGATTGCTCGCTTGGTAGATTGTGTACAGTGTATTAAGAACAAGTTCTTAACACAGCAGCCCGAGTTAAAGCCCTGCCCAAGCCCTTTGCTTCAGGTCATCCTCTCTCTCTCTCTCTCTCTCCCCAGACCTTTCTGTCTCTCTTCTGCAATAACTATACAATAAAGGCAAAATGCCAGAAAAAAATAATAAAAAAGCTTCCAGCAAGGTTCCAAACAGGATAAAAGAAGTTGAAAAAGCATAATTGTCAGGCACAGAAAATTGCCAGAGAATGTTTTATGTGCACATAAGACATGAACATAAATCACTTAAAGAACTTGTCCTGTCAACAAATTAAGAGGATCCCCCACAATATGCTCTTGACCATATGACCAGACTCCGTTGGACAGTTTTAACAAGATCTCCAATCATCCAAATATTCTTGAAAAAGTGTCCAGGACTTCTGGTTGTCATTTGCAAAACCACTGACAACCATTCCAGCGCTGCACAATGCTGTTGTAGACTTGTAGATGAATATCCAAAAATTGGAAGCTCAGCTCTGGCTGATGACCTCCTGAAAACAGATGGCTTCTTCAGAAATGCAGGTTCAAGACAAATCGTGATGTGGTGCAGCTGCATAGAAAGTTCTCCAAAGACACAAAACCTGCTGTTTTCGCAAACAAATGATTTCTATCACAATCGTCTGAATATGACGATTAAGACAATGAGGCATGTTGATTAGACAGTATAGGTCAGAATGACCTAAATGTGTTAATATGCTGTCTTCACATGGGCCATAAACTTACTGAAAGCTGCACTCTTCGAGGACATGGTGCCCCCCAGAATTACCAGAAAATGGCCATCACAATGTTCATAGACAAATGTTGGTAAGCATCCATTTTCCTTGCTTGTTTGCTGCTGCTAAAGAAGTGACTGAACACTTTAAAGATATTCCGTTGTGGATTCAGTTGAAGCAATGCTGAAGATCCGATCTGTTGTGTCACTGATTTGGTACTCCATCACCTGTTTACTGAACTTGGGTGTAACAAGATGATCACAGAATATACTCAGCTCAGTTTCTGAGATGTACAACACTGCAGAGGTATATTTAATGTAATAATAGTGAAATATCACTTTTAGGTGCTATTTTTTCCTGCTTTGGGTTTTTTCTTCAACCTGTGGCTGAGTGGAAAAACAAAAATAAAACAGTAAATAGTGATGAAAACAAGTCACAGTAAGCTGCACACTGACCACTTGCTTAACAGTCTATGTGTTTCAGCCACATTAGTCTTCATTGCATCTTTCACAAATTGCTCATCTTTCTGCATCAAAAAATGTTTGTGTACCTTTATGTGCCCTGGTGTAGTCAGGTGTATCTTGTACAAGGTTTCACCTCTTATGGATTTCTCACAGACCTGGATTATGAGAGAAACATACACCAGTCAGGGTCATATACCTGCAATGGTATGATGTCGCTAGTTTCGTCTAGTAGCCATAAATAGCATGGATAGCATGTCGGCAACACAGATTAGTGTGTTAAAATTATTATAAACCTCATACAGGTGGGTATTTCCGGCCTGATGTAATAGATTACATGTAAGAGTAATATTAGCAGGTGTACCTCATCATCTTGCAACTCAGTGCACACCATCACTAAGAGCTATGATAGCCATGCAGCATTTGTTTTGAACCACGAAGTCACACACTTCGCGAGGCGCCTGTAAGCTAACATTGCGAGCGTAAAAGCGCGTGTGGGCTAACGTTTGCTAGCTTTAGCCAGTTAGCTTACCTTGCATTCAATAAATTCAGCTTCATCGTCGTACGGTGTTTCCAGATTGTCCATTGTTGGATGTTTAGTGTTCCCGTTACAAGAAATCGCTGGTAGCTTGTCTCAGCAAACGTTTTATTACCCGGCGAGGGCAATGAAGGTAATTAATGAAGTAATTATTAAGCCGCGAGTTAGCTATTTGTGTAGTGCCGTCTTTCTAAAACTAACGAATTAACGTCTGTAGAGTTTATATTAAACATATTTCAAGATCTATTTCTGCTTATACTTGTTAACACGAAAACCATAAACAACTTCCTGTTTGTGCAGTGCATCATGGGACATCACATGAGCAGGGTTGTCACCATAGAAGAGCTATCACGGTATCAAAAACGAGTGCACCTTCACAAAAACTGGACATCTTGATAGACGTCATTTATCGCCCCCTGGTGACCAACACAGCACTTGCAACCAAATACCGAACACAGAACTACAGATATTTGTACATTTTTTGTTTATTTGGTTCTACGAAGAATTTTCTTCATATGTACAAAAGCAAACAGCTTAAGTCTGGCTTTGGAAAGTGGGGCACCCATCAGGCCGTGTGAGGCCTCTGAACCGCACTCAGTAGACATGAGGATAAACCTATGAAGCAGTGATACAGTGAACGGATCCCTTAGTACAGAGGAGGTCTGAGCAACCATGACAATATGTTTACAGAGATACCTCAGAAGTCTATCTGAATAGCCATTTTGCAAGCCATGTTGACATAGGAATACAAATCATAAGCACTTACAGGCATAACTCCCATTGTATTTACATGCAAATTTGAATATGTACCCTGACCAATGATTTACACACCCCTCTCACAAAGAGGCCTTATGTAAATGATAATAACATATTTTGATTTGTTTTCTGAGACATGGCTTACTACTGAGCTTCAGAGTATGGTGCCCTAATGGTTTCACGTTTCTTCAGAGGCCATTATCACACTGCATTTAAAACAATGATCCAGTAGAAACAACAGCTGCAATGATCCACAACCAGGTATTACAGACAGAGGCATTAAAGAGATGGTAAAATAAAGTTAGACAGCAATCCCAAATGCAGAAATTATGAATAATCACATTAAGGTGATATGCTCTGGTGCATTATCTTAAGTCACTATTAATACAAAAATATCACACCAGCATTACCCATTTCACTTTAAAGCTGTAAAAGTTGAATGGGTGGGGGCCAAACCTCTTTTCTATTGATTACAAACATTAATTTACCATGTACTGATAGCATACAGCACAATGAGATGAGCTCAAAGACAATAAAAAGAGGGGTGTTAATAAAAGCCATGTGGGCAAATTATCGGTGAAAACAAAACGAAATTCAGAGGTCACCATACAGGAGGGGCAGGCAGACATTTTCCAAACACAAGTGTGGCAATTATCAAATATCTAAGAGACACACTGAGATGTTTCAGTTGCAGGAGGGTTAAAGCATCTGATCAGGAAACAAGTCAGTTTGAAGAGTTGTAGAGTCCTCCTGGAAGACCGTTCAGGCGTGAGCGCAGCTCCTTCCGGACCTGGGTCACCCTTGCCAGTTTGCGTTTATATTCCTGAAAAAGTCCACAGCAGAAAACATCTATCAGAGCTCAAAGATCGTTAGAGTTTGAAAGAGCGACGTTGTCATTTTTTTCTCTTCACAGCTATATTTTGGGAACTCAGTTTACAGGTGTAAGTAACAGACTGACATGTGATTATTATTCCTGTTTCAAAGATATGGTGAATACTCAAAATGGAAATTAGCTGGCTTGCATCGCTAACAATAACTTTGTAATGCATCCTTACAAAAAATAGTGTTAGTTCCAAGGTCATACTGAAGTTTAATAACAGCTCATCTTAAACCACCACAAACTACATGAGACAGGTTGTGAGAGCCTATTAAATACACATCTTTTGGCTGTAAGGCTTAAAAACATTTTTACCTCTGGTTTATGACTAACTTTCATGGATTACTTTCCCTTTCATCTGTGCAAGTTCACCAAACTAAAATAACTTTCCTCCTCCAATCAATTTAAAAACACAGTAAACCAAGAGGTTCAAGTATTCACTCAACCAACAAAACTGCAGGGATTTTGTTAAAATGATATCCTAGTGTCCCATTGGAGTAAATGACATTTCACACAACCGAAAGCCAGCTAGCAAAGGACCACACCATGCTGACAAATGGTGTCACCTGATTCATGTATGTAAACCAATTTTTGCTCTTCCAACATACTTAAGCTTAATGAGGTTTCACCTAAAAGCCATATCTTTGCTGCACAAATGTGCTTATTGTATACATTTGCAAAACATCTGATGCATGTGTGCAAAAAAACAAATGTGCCCAGACTACAGGAGGCTTAAAAGCCTTCTGATATCACATCAAGTGACTGATAAAAGATTCAAATGTTAACAAGCAAAGCAGCCCTGCTCTGTACCAGGATTAATACAACCTGTCCCTGTTCAAGGATTTGGTTTGAGTTTTCATCTATTTAAGCACATCTATAACTTCTACTGCTCTGAGCTTTTTTAATCCTTCAGTGTGTAGCTAACATTTATTGCAAGCAAAAAATTATATACCCTTTTTGAAATCTAACTTTTGTTCAGTGCGTGCTCCACCAGGAGCTGTGACTTACAGCAAAATGAAATCACTCACAAAATCAGTTTTATTTTTTATTTTCAATTTTTTTATTACAAAAAAAAGACTTGCTTGAGCGAAGATACAAACGTGAAAAACTTTATCCTCTTGGTGTCCTGTGGATAAAGGCTGGACAGTTATTGTCACCTCAAAAAAGAATGACTACGACAAAACAACAAAATCTGTAATCAAGTTTTCAATAACAATATGTTTTTCCATACTTACCTTGTGGAAAGTGGGTACACATAGAGTTGAGAGTAAAACAAAGACGAAAAGATAAAGCATTTCCCAGTGACAAGGTAAACTGTTACTGGGTTTTAAGTGTGAATCTAATCAGGAGACTTTCCCATAATTATAAACAGCAGGCCTAACAGTCAAACTGTGTGATTCAGCAACAAAACAGACACTCTGCAGAGATATGAAACATGCTGAAATACATGAAAAAATGTTATTACAAAATGTGGACAGACAACAAGTGTGAGCACACAGACGATGAACAGACAAACAGCAGACACCTACAATCTATAATGATGACACAAAGGTGAGGTAGACTAGACACACACAGACACACAATCAGTAACTGAAAGAGAAAAAGTGAATTACGCACTTCGAGTTTCTGCTCATTCTGGGCCAGACCGTCCTTCTGACTTTGCAGGAAGACTGTTAGTGTGCGTGTGAGCTGCCTCCTATCGTCAATCTCTGCCGCCAAGCGGCCACTGTAGTCTGCTAGCAGCATGCAGGCCTCCTCCACTAGCCGGGAGAGCCGCTCCCCTGACTCCTTATCTGGAGCACAGAAAGCAGACAGAGAGCAGGGCACAATGCTTATAAATAACCAGTCAAGTGGGTTCAACAGCAGGTTGTTCTGTTATCTATGAATACTAACACAAAATAAATAGCTACAGTACAATCACTGGCAAAGCAGACACTGATTCCTAAGGAAGATGGAGACAGTTTAAATCTTTTTTCTTTGTAGTCTCCTGCTTGAGAACACTTGAGTTTGGTGAATGGGAGGACGCTATCGTGTGTAGCGTTTAGTGCACAGAATGTCAAAAGTAGTTCAATTACTAACTTGTGTTTTTAAGATTTATTGAATGAATGTTTGAATATCTAGGAAACTCAGTGGTCAACTCTGCTGTATGTAAGTGTGTGTGTTTGTGGTGTCTTTCCATCTGATATCTCTCTCACCCATATCAGTAACATTGTAGCAAACAAATGTATATTTTACGATTTAGGTATGATTAATATCAAAAGCAGTGTTGTGACTCCATCCTGTACCCCAGCCTGCTCTCCATGAAGATAGCTACTTTATTAACTACTATGTATATTTGTTAATGAGCTGTGGAACAGACCTGCGTGTGTCTGCATACAGTATACGATAGTTGTGCAGTGCCCTGCTTCCTACCTGTGATCCGGTGAAGTAGTGACGTGTCTTGCACCTCAGCGGGAAGCGAGGATATGCGCTGACGTAGCACTGAGTCACCAGAGGCTGCATTTTCCAGCTCCTGCAGAGCTCGGATTAACTCTGCTGTCTGGGGGGAGGGGGGCATGGAAGGGAGGTGAGGGGGCAAATACATGAGAGGTGGTAACGTCAGAAGGCACGCTAAATGAGTAAATAACATAAGTATTTGTCAAATATGAACAATATCGGAGAGGCTGCAGAGAAAGGAGGTACTGCAATACAAATCCACCCAGAGGTATCATTAAATGACCTTTGTGCAGTTAACATTATCATTTTATTCTTATAGATACACATCTATATAATCCAGCACCTGTGGGGGTTCTGCTGGGGAGCTCTGAGAGGCAAAGTCCTCATCATCTGGTTGGATCTCTTCATATGACCTCTTCTTAGCCTTCTTTTCTCCATCTAGGATTTAGAGGAAAAGATACGGAAAACATCACGTGTTTCAAGCTCAAACAGAATTTCAGCCAGCAGGCTCATAACCACGATATTTTTGGGAAAACATTTGTTAACTTGCTAGCTTTAAACAAATTAAGCTGTAAAAGCTGAATATTGATTGACGGGTGAATGACAGGATATTATTGGTTGAAAATGGTTGTTTAACAAAAAGAAAATCAACAAATAAAATGATTTTATGTGTAATTTTTGGCATATAATGGTAAACAGGTGCATCATATGGCCGTAGATATGATCTGAAAGGGTTTCACAATCTATACTTCAACTTGTACTGGTACAGGTTAGAGCTGCCTGAACTTACACAGGACTTGTGAGAGTTGATCCAGCAGGTCGTTCTCGTACACAGCTCTCTCCTGCCAGATGGACAAAACCCGACCTAACTGTTTCTTACAGCCCTCCTCGCCATCTCTGGACAGGGAAACACAGCAGAAATGACAGGTTGGTGGTGACATTCAGCTGATGTTATTGCTGGATGATACAGGAATAAAATGTGATTCATTATTGGGAAGAACTTATTTCAGAGTAAATATATATCAACATGTTTAAGTCTCTCATAATCTTTATTGCTGCAATTTTCATATGTTTCCAAAATCACCCTTGGAGAAATCTGACTACAGTTGTAAATTGTATGAACATAATTGTTTTATCAATTGTGAATGCATAAAAATAGCATTAATTAAGCAACAGAAAGACAGTGACACTTTAAACAGCCTTAAATAGGGTAACTCATCAATGCGTTTACAGGGATTTAGACTTTGTAGGCTTATAAATGATCTGCAATACAAAAGGCCTACCTGTAAACATGTTTGAAAGCATCAACAATGACTGGTGCGAAGTCCTGGGTGAATTCAGGTCCTTTCTTTTTGCTGTTCTGAATGACGTCATTGGCCAAGTAAACGAAGGTCAGCTTGCGGGATACCTGAGCTGCATGCATTCAAACATACATGAACACATATTACAATGAGGCATTTGGTTACGATTTACATGACCGAGCTTTAGGCTGGACAACACAGAGGTAGGCTTAAATGTATGTGTGTGTTAATTCAAGGTTAAGACACTGCCACCTTTTTGTCACAC
Source organism: Datnioides undecimradiatus (assembly GCA_008933995.1). Classification (NCBI taxonomy): domain Eukaryota; kingdom Metazoa; phylum Chordata; class Actinopteri; order Lobotiformes; family Datnioididae; genus Datnioides; species Datnioides undecimradiatus. The sequence goes on along the minus strand of WARS01000044.1, from coordinate 2,616,105 downwards.
CAAGTGTGACCACTATGAAAATTATGTTTTCAATGCATCACACAGAGCAAATCACCTATCACCTAACAGTCACAACGTAGAACAAGACTTGTCACGTAACATTTAGCTATTCCCCAGTTCATTCTTCAGTAAAGCCACAAGTACAAAAATAATGTAACAAGTAGTTTTTACTGTTTTCCCTTTGATCAAAAGATGTGTTTTATACATCTTTTCAATTAAGGTTTAATCCACCAACATATACGTCATGGCACAGTCATATCATACATGTTATGGTGCATACGGTTAGGTTGAGGTTAGATTTACCTTTTGTTGTTGCTTTTGGACAGTAACAGTCAACACTGAGCTAAGCGCAAAGCTCCAGAGATCTACAGTCTCTGTCCCCACTCCACTCTCCTTTCAGTCCTCAGACAATCTCCTAAAATAAAGCATCCACCTGAGATATCATTAGGTTGTTGACTACACCCCTAGGGAAAGGTGTGCCAGTATTAGCAGCAACTCTACCAATACCTAAGATCCATACAACATAGTTTGTTTATCTATTGCATCTACTCAATACATTTAGAGCAGACATTTAACTGTCAGAAGTCAATGTCATAAGTTAGCTTACAATGATCAGCGGCAGGCTAGTGATGTATAAACTAAGATGTACTGAAATGAAAAGACTTTTTCCACTGTGTGTATTACATACAGTGAACTGTATCTTGTACATTTAAAAGGACACAAATTTAACTCGTGTCATCTCTCACTATGCTTGTGACAAACACAGTTTTAACACTAGAATATCTTATTGCATGAGTGGCATTGGCCAAATGCTCCCATTTGAGATCAAGTTATTTAATGCTGATACAAGGCTGTCAGCTATTCCGCATTAACCATTTGAATGAGGTGTTATGGGGTCAATAAGAGAAGAGGGAAATTGCTAAAGAAGAAGTGAACTTTTCAGCAGTGTAGCTAGAGAAAAATATCAGTGTCAAGTGAAGGAAAGCCTGCACTAGGTGTCTTCTTTGGCCACATGTTGACACCGAAAACCATCATGGTGAACACAACGACATATGAACACCTTTCAATCTAATATGGCAACTTCAGAGCAAAACAGTTACTTTAGGCATCCAAGACTTACATGTTACATAATCATTTATTTAAAGTTGTGTCCAATAGATAATGTTCATTTCTGTTCTAACTGCCATTTTGGTACAAAGGGTAGTTTCAAGTGGTATTTTAGAGCTTTGCATGAAAACTGCACTATTGGAGTGATCAGGGTGAAGCAAACCAATTAGGCCAGAGGCTGGACAGCTGAACAATGAGCAAAAACTAGCAATACAGATTTATGCAGTGACCTCTTTTCACAGATAATTCAGATTATTTCCTACTTAAACAGCATGAATTGCTTTTTAAGACATCTGGAGACAGCAAAACAAGCTATGATACAAATACATATGGTAAATGTGTAACCTTTTAAACATAGTATCTAAAAACTGCTCACTTACACATCTCACTGGTGTGGAGCAACACTAGAAATCATTTAGTGATCCTTGTTTCTTGATGTCTCTGTTTTGGACTTCATCATCTAATGAGGGAACCTTGTGTCTCTTTCTTTGCCACAAGCTCCAACATATTTAGCTAAACGCTAACTTTGTCAATGTGCTATTTGGTACTGGAGAGGTAGAAAACAAGTTTGGTGTCAGTGGGTTGAAAATTGCCTTCTCTGGGCTGGGTGTTCACTCTCTGTAGGTTCAATATTACGAGCACACCCATTCACCCTGACACAGTTAATGGCTTTGTCGCTGTAGCTTTGAGGAATTTATTTGGCTACTTCCAGCTGTACGGTCCTTTGCCTAGCGGCCTTATATCACGACTTAGCTATTGACAGACTACTATTATCTTGTTTACTAGGGCTAATATTAATATGGTACAGATTAGGAAGCCCCAGCGCCAGAGTGGATTTATTATTCCAAATGTGGCTAGCCTATAAATAGACTAACGCTGGATAAATAAGGAGGTTTATCTTTATACTAATCGAGCTAAGCGATGGTGACGAGTCAAAACCTTTTCAAACTGGTTTCAGCTCGAAAGTTGGTTAGCATTAGCAGTAACCGTGCTAACAACCGCACGTTGTTTGTCAGCTTTAACGCTACCTTACGCGGTTTGAAATGTACAGTGACGCTTTGGCGAGAAGTAGCCTCCTTCTACAACTTGACTAGCCAAAGGCTGAATTTAAACTTGTTACCCTTGTTAGTTTGCAGTCATGTTAGTGAGCTCTGTTATGAGGCTCTAGCTAGCTCATGGCAACCTTACCTTTTTTCAGTTCGTTGAACCAAACATTGACAATGGTCCTCGAGTGTTTTCTATGGTGAATGAGCCACAACGAGAGCGTCTGCACACTTTGCTGTGAGTTGCTTAGCTCGGACAGTTTCTTTTCTAATGCCGACTCAGAGAAAGCTGACATCTTGACGAGGTTAGAGTGCGAGACACTGGGAGTCTAGGCAGCTTTCACGTTTCTCCCAGATGTGTTGCCTGCTGCTAGTTAGTCACTCCATCCAAATTAAATGCCATACGCTTCCTTTCTTATATAAAAACAGGCTGTTTGTGCTAGCTAACTAGCTACTGCCGTCCTCTGCGTAGTGTTTGGGGGATGCTTAGGGCAAACCACAGCAGCCTGCAAGAGGCACTTCCGTACGTTCCTTACGGCAGCTATGTTGCGTTCAAGTCGGAGGGAATTTGAAGATGTATTACTTAAATCAACCTGACTGCACTTAGGCATTCATTCTGGTATCTGAAACTCCAATTCTATTTGGGAACTTAATTTAACGCAACCAAATAAAGCCTACAGTCTCTTAAACATAATAGCTTTGCAATGCTTGTGTGTTTAATGTTGGGCTATTGCTTCACGGTAGCGGAATGATATTTGCATTCAGAAAAAGAGCTTGGTTAGAAAGGCTAACTACAGGCAAACTTCTCTCCATACGCATTCAGCTGTGGTTCCCACTCATGTCCGAGAAGGAAACTTTTAAAATAAAAAGCCTACATATATTTTTGCCCTCCAGTGTAATGCAAAAGCAATTACTAATGTAGTCCATTGGTTTAAGGAATTAGGACACCATAGCAATGACTGAAACTCCTCAATGGAAAAAATATCTAAGACATATATGACACTCATTTATGTACCACATTTTTGAATTTACATTTAAAATTGCTGCTAGGTTTACCAAATAGGCAATTGTACATTTATGATACCTGAGGAGGTTATCAGAGTAGGTTTAAAAGATTTGATACTTTAGTATCAATAGAAGTCACTGTGCAAAGAGGCATTTTTAAATGTTAATCAGACAAGATCATAACTTCTACACACAAATATTGTGTGCAAAGACATTAAAAATATTTTGGAGTGCACTTTGGGGACTCCCCCGTTGTTGCAATGCAGCTTTATAACTTCATTATTTTTACAGATTACATAACAGCCTTGCACACCTCCAACCTGATAAGTCTAATCAGCAATGTAACAGGAAACACTGGTGAGAGTATGTGAGGCCTTTAATCTTTAATGATGCATACATTTAATGAGTTGATCAGTTGTTCTGTATGTAAAATAAAAGTAGCTGGTAACTATGACAGTTAAATAAATGTAACAAAGTAAAAAGTAAAATATTTCCCTCATACAGAAACAGACAGAACATAAATGTGCATAGTTACTTTCCACCACTGAAAATAAATGATCTGAATTAAAGGCACTTTACAACCACCTTCGACTGAAAACAAAAGTCAAGAATCAAAACAAAAAAAAACACTTAACATTGTCAAAGCTTTAAGATATATGAACTAAAATAGCACGACCCAATATATGTATCATATATCATTTATACATAGTAGTAAGCACATATTATCGTCAGTGGTGCGCAAAATAAAATAGTTCAAAATCATACAACACAAGAATCTGTTCAACAACAATCCACAAAGCAGCACTTTTGACTTTGTTTCATGACATGAACTTTTTTCTAAGGTTGACAAAATCTACTCAACCTGAAGTGAGCCAGCATGCATTTAATAGTTTTGTTTTTGGGTTTTTTTTAGTTTTTTTCTTTGGAATTATTCAGGCACATCTGATTCATACCATAGTGGTCCAAAAGAAATAAAAATGTCAATATTGGTAGTTTGACAACTATGAACCACAGTTTCAGTGTGATTTTAAACATATTTAATTTCTCTGTCATTGTTCTGAATCAACATGGTTCTTAACACTGAAAAAACAGTTACTTTTATACCAGGTTTGATGCATAACACTACCAAGTATGTCTATCAGCCTCTTCTGGTTACAATGCATATTAAACCTTGACACCTGAGAATAATTTCTAATACTGTGCATTTAACTTTAAACTCTCATTATCCCCAATTCTGCTTGCATGTCTTGAGTCACTTTTATACATTTTCAGCACCAGCTTTTGTTTTTAAGTTACCAGATGATGCACTTTGACCTGTAACATATGTCCAATTGTATACCCAGAAACATGTCACAATCTAGGCTCATTTCAGTTAAATGGCTAAATATCTTATCTGTTTGTAGATTTTAATGTTGAAAATAAAGTTGAAAGTACAATTCAAACTATAAAACAAAGCTGAATGCTCATATCAGAGGCTGTGAAGTTTGTATCACAACATGCAAAACATCCCTCCATTAGGAGAGTCATATTTCTGACGGGAAACACATACAATTGAAAAACATAAAACATGTGACAGCATGGTTAAAACTCTTATATATAAAAAAAGAAAGAAACAAACAAAAAAACAGTCCCCAGACTCCCAATATGGTCTCAATGAATGATGTCAATTTAGAATTGGGATATGCAAGAATATGTCGAGTTGTGGCATCTAAACTTAAGTTCATTAAAGCTGACAAGACAGAGGTTGTAAGTTAAGACCAGTGTGGGCTCCACAGCACAGAGGGATGAGGGAGGTTCTGGTCTGGGTTTGTCATAGGCCCAGCATTGTACCCTAGGTTAGACATCACCCCATGGCCTACTTGGATGACACAATGGGGTGTAGGCTGCATCATATATGTTTGTTGAGCTGACTGAACAGGGTCGGTGTTAAACTCCATGTATGCCTGCCTTGGATACTGTGCTCGAGGCGCTGGTGCAGTGTTACCACTGCCAGCAAGGGAATCTCCTAAGTGAGGATGCGTCTTCATCCTGGCAGCATCTATCCATGGAGGCAGCTGCCAAGGGAAACCACGATGCCCCCAACTGTCTGCCAGAGGACCTGCATGATCTCGTGTCATGTACTGATCATGGGACTGTTGTTGATAACATTGTGTGGCATTTGAGCTCATCTGCTTCCATCCCTCTTCTCTTGACACATCAGCTAAATTGTACCACTGCTCAAAGCAACCCTCCCCATATCCATAGAAAGAGTTACAAGATGACCAGTCATCAGCCTGGGGTGCAGCAGGCAACAGACACTCATTCTGTGTCTGACTGCTTTCACTTTGCCCCTCTTTGTAAAACCTCTGACTTAATCTTTCTTGAGAACAATGCTGTCTGTTGTTATTCATTTCCCAATAAGACGTTGGCTCCTTTGTCCCAGTTATGTATCCAGGCTGGCTGCAGTATTGGCTGTCACTGGAATAACCATTCACAATTTGATAATGGAAGTTTCTTTCTGGCTCCATGAACTGACCATCATCTGTATCTCCACTATAGAGACCTTGCTGAAGTTCAGAGGCTGTAAACTCTGAGTTGTGTTCTGCGTGTTTAACTGCGAACAATTCAGTGTCACAGTCCAACTCACAGTCCTTTGACTGAGGCTGTGGCGAGGGAATGGGATCAGAGTTGGATGTAGGCGGATATGCAGATGAGACAGGGAGGCTGTCACTGCTGAAAGACGTTCTCTCCAGCAGCACTAAACCTTTGGTGAGAGGCAGGCTTACCTTGAACACAGTATTACTCACTTTCCTTTTCTTCATCTTTTTTGTCATCATTTTTGGCCTTTCTGACAGGATCCTGGTACACTTCTCTGGCAAGCCATGACTTGAAGTCTTGTTCACCCTTGGCCCTTAAAAAAAAAAGTGTAAATCGGACTAACAGAGCTTTAAAAAACAGGACATTACAAATACTGAATTAAGGTAAGAAAAAAAAAACATGTTGAAGACCCTTCAAAGTGAACTAGAGATTCAAAGACACACACCTTTTTCAGCTATTTTTCTCCTTTGGATATCTGTATGTGTCCATTCATTACACAGCATTTTTACGCCTGAGAAAGAATACGTACAACATGCCGGAGGTATACACAGAAAAAAAAAGAAATATAGATTAGTCTTTGCACACAAATTTGAATTAGGGGAAAGAAAAAGTAAAGGGTTCAAAGTATTGTGTTTGAATGCAGGAAGACAAAGGCAAGACAATAGATGCCATGGTCACTTTAAAAAATTAATTTCATCCATTAAAAAAAATTTAAAATACCTTGTGGAGCATCTGTACACTTGTGTACAGCAACAAGTGTTACATAGCCTTCTCACAAGTAATGTGTGGAGAAACCAAAGTTAAGTGTTATACTTACATCACGAATCACTTCTCAAGAGCAGAAGTTTAGAGCTAAAGAGGTGAGTTATTTATATCCAACAAGAGTAGTAAAGGAGATGGGTGTGCATCTGTACTTACACCAGTGGTAACTTTTTCTGGTCAGTAGGATACAGAGTGATTCTGGTGCATTTACAACCTGTGGACATGACATGTGAGCTGTTTTTATGGTTGCAAACATAAGTCATTTTACATCAAGCATAACGCATAAATACAATACCTTCAGCTCTCCTCTGCCCTCCTCTTGCTCCACTTTCTTGGATAGCGATTGGAGAAGCTGATGGTTGTCATTGATATCTGCCATCATTACTTCCACATGCTCAGGATGAGTTTTCATCTACACAAAGACATTTTCAGTTAGCTCAAAAGAAACCTGGCAGGTTTCTCTATCGCCTTAGGATGTGGAATGTTCAATAATTCTTTCAATTATCGAGCAACAACAAACTGACCAAGTAGTTCACAAGATGGGAAGAGCTGGTTAGGTGATCAATGATTTCCTTTTTGTTGGATCTGATGCGGCAGCAGTGACATAAGAAACAGTATGTGTGGTCATCTTCATCTCTACACTCAACCACATGGAAAAGACCTGTCACAAACACATATAAGAAGCTTTGGGTTTTTTTCCAAACAAAAGTACCATTTGATTAAAGGAACCTATTTGCTTTCTTTCAAGGAATTAGATAAGAAGATCAATACCACTCTCGCAACTGCCTGACATGTATGTGGCTGGTTAGGAGAACTTAACACTCAAGAAACAGAGGGAAACATGCTTTAAGGTTCTCTCCAGTTGGACCAAATCCACCTTCCAGCATCTCTAGAGCATAAATTTACAGAATCTTATATACCACCTTATATCGCTTTACTTTATTTAATCTGAACAAAAGTAAGAGTCAAAATGACAATCTGCCATTTGTTCAGAAGTCATATGCTGCACTAATCCTGTTCCAGACAACAAGTGGAGACTCTAGAAAGTTTCTGGCCCCAGCCACAATAAAAACAAAGAAACTAACCAGCTGTATATTTATTTTACATAAAGGTGATATTGATCAAAAAAGTCACATATACAGTGGCCCCAACAACAGAATTTTCACCAGTTCCTGATGTATAGCACCTGTTATTGGTAGTGGTATACAATCAGTGAGTTGTTTTCCATTTCATTTTAGTGTGGTCAAAAGAGCTTCAATGAACTACATCATGACTTGAGCAAAAATTTCTTATCCCACAACCTCCTGTCAATGTACACTTGTCATGCTGTAAGTAAGTTAACTGTATAAAACCATTTGTATCATACTTGATATGCGAGTTTCTGAGACCTCTATCTTATCAACATGATCAATACTTTTCTTAAAAACCTGTTGTATATGACCTGACACATGTATTCTGTCCTTTTAAACTTTTTTTAAAATTTTATCTTTCTCCTCAAAAACACCCAATGTATCATATGCAATACAAAAAATATAAACAGAATGATATGGCAAAAAAAAGACCAAAAAAATTGAATTTTCTGGCTATTTTTTGATGTATCAGGCTTTACAGGGTTAAACAATTTTTGCATAACTTCTTGATGCTGTTGTTGATTTGTGCTCACCAATGAGAGGCTTGGTTCCTGTGTAGCCATCAAGAAAGCTGCTGTTGTTTTTGTTGTTGCTTAACCAGCCTTCTGACTTGACAGATGGAGCCACATCTGACTTTATCAGAGATAGAGGCTGGTTTATGCTGGTGGATTTCTTGTACTGTGTCCGCTGGTTCTGACTAAGCAATACAATCCGCTGCAATTGGACAGGAGAGCGCTCCAGCTGCACAGGTGCAAGCTCTGAGTGTCTCTCAGGCTCACCCTGCCCATCACTTAAGATTTTTATTAGAGCTATTGCTGTGGTGTTACAGAGAAAAAGAGTAGCATTAAAAAAAAGACGTGCTTATGGAAATACTACCACAGAATGACAAAAGGTAACAGACACAGGAACTGGGCAGACCAGGACTGGAACTGAAGAGGTAGAAATAGTAGAGGTTGAGAACCCCTGTTCTAAAAGTGAATAGTCACTGACCATCGATCTCACTGCACGTGCCCATCCTCTGGTAGACAGCATCTTCAATCTCTAACAACTTAATATGGAAGTGCAGAAAGATATTAACAAAACTGGATAACACCACTGTTTGCAGCTACAAAGATACACACAGTGAAAATAACATACCTGGACATCTCCTGTACCCTCTTTTCCCTCAAGTATCTTGGCTTTCTCCATCAGTGGCCAGGCCAGCTTCGACAGGTCAGAACTCTCCTTCCATTCAGAAACCATGTGGGGGTGCCAGGCTTTCTGTCCAGCAAAACAAACAACCTGGTAATGATCTGCGATGTAAGGTGGCAGACATATTTGCCATTGTGACTTCTTCTTCAGTTTACTTACAATGTAGTTATATCTGTGAAGGCTTCCCATGATGTGATTCCGCATGTCAGCTTTACTCAGTCGACACACGCAAACCTCACACAAGTACAAAGCTTCTCTGTTGTGTGTTCCCACCTTCACACATTCTATAATGCTTCCAAGCCCTGAAAGTACGCGAATCAGTTATTTCAGGACAAAACACAGTACTGACATATACCTAGATAGTGATTTGTTGCTACAGACCAATGATGGGTTGTAGCCTGTTCTTTTTGTTCAGATACACCTTCAGAGAATCAATCAGCTGGCTTTTAGTAGAAACTCCTACAAAAAGAAATCATCAGACAAACTAAATTACATAAAAACAGCAGACGCATTGTAGCCCACATGCAGAGAGTGAGAGACATACCTTTTTGTGCCTCAGCTGGCTGCATGTTGGTTGCCTTGGCACAATCACGACCTGTATACAGTCAAAGTGATGGAGTGAACAGTAAGTGACACAGAACATGTTTACTTCTGGCCAGTCTTCATTTATGATGAATAAAAGAATAAAATTCTTACAGCCCAAGTTGTCCTAATTTGTTTCTATGTTTTTATGTTGACACACAAATCTGATACGTGAGAAGATCTGGCTACAGCATGTATATTTCAACATATGTGATACAGGAAACAGAGCTAATCTTCAAGGTCCCTTGTATCATGACTCTCAGGCAGAGTGTCACCACGGTGTGAAGGTCATAGTGACCTCTTGTGAAATCTAATCATGTCTTTATGTGTAATAATAATTTTTTCATTTCATGTAGTTTTGCTTTGCCATTTGTAGGCAAGTCTCCACGACTAAAACCAGAACTCTAAATAATTAAATAAATAATAACAGAGCCACAACTGTGTTTTTGCATACAAATGACTCATCCTATAGAGTTCATCAAACATGATTATACTCCAAATTGTTCTAGGAAAAATGCAACATATACACCACTTTGTGCTTTTACATTGTGAACTAAGATAATTACAACTAATATTACACTTATTACCATCTAATAAAAGTATTACCAATCATAGTGATCAACTTATTTCTGTGCCAGCAGCCAGTGTTGTGGGCATGTAGCCAGCCAACCACTTTTATATGATGTTAGTAATATTTTGGCATTAAGGTTTAGCTCTGGGGTTTAACTCATGTAGTCTTACATCAGGGGTTACTCTCAGAGGAACGTCTACAGTGCACACATGTTCACTGTGCTGATTATCTGGCCTCTTTTAAATTAAACTTGGCCTTGGATGACATTAGGTCTCCCATACACTGCGACTGCATGTCTTTACTTAAACCACAGTAGATTGATAGAGAGTTATAAAAATCAAACTAACACTACCTCAACTGTTTATACATTTTAAAGTAGCAACAGAATATTTATACAAAATAAAAAATATTAACTTTGTGACCTCAGTCTTTCATTAAATTAAAATAACCTGATGTGACCACCTGATGGCGCTGCAACATCATGTAAGAAACAAGAAACATGCCCTGTAACAAAGTCGACAGTGATTTGTAGGGTTTAAATATACAGACATCAAATTAACCCCGAGCCAGTATTTGAAAGTTAACCTTCACCTGTTCATTAATGTGGCACTCTGCTGAGATGAGTTATTACAGGACAGACACACTGGAGCATGACCCCGGCACCACCAGTTTGGGCAAATGAAAATGTTTCATCAATCAACAGTGTGATGAACAACTACGTAAATAGAATATTAACGTTAACGACACTACGCCATAGTCTAACCCCCCCCCCCATTATGCAGAGCCGATTGCTGTTAATCGTCCAATACCGTTGATTTAGCATCAATTAGTATTGAATTACAATTGCGACGCCGCCTGTCACCTTAAGCTAACGTGTGGCAGGCTTTAATATGTACTTTGCCACAAATGACTTGTTCTCTGTGCAGAAGAAAGACGTGACGGTGAGTGCTGTAACCCGTGAGTCATTTCCAATCACTGGTGGTTTATTTAAGTAACCAGAAGCAACAAGCGTCAGCTGGACTTGCTTCAAATTGTCAACACTTTGCTGCTGTGTGGATTAACTTACCGTTGGAGACTTTGTGTCCACCTCCTTCTTTCTTGCCAGGTGAGCGGAGGTAAAAGGTGCAATGCCGAAATCTGTAGCTTTCACAAAAGATGACCAGAGTTGATAAACTTCAGCAGTGCGGCAGCTGTCTGCTTCCTGTTCAACGAGGAGGAAGTGAGCGGCGTGACAAAGTCAGGCTCCTCTCTGACCAATCAAATCATCAGCTCCTCCTCAGAACTCGCGCGCGCTCGTCTGTCAAGGACACTATAGAGAGCATGAGGTGTCCTGTAAGTTCATGCATAGCTCAGAAGTGTTTTTGCTTCATCCATAAGTTCCAGCTGGTGTTTTTCACTTCTAATGAAGATGAAGAAAATATCTGGTACCTGTGAGATTGTCAGAGTAAGAGTAAGGAACATTGATGTAAGAAGTCCAACACCTGACACATTCTGATAGCTTCCATAACATGCACATATTCATTTAGAGGTATTAATGAAGTGCACACACACACAGCTGGATTTCTCTTAATGCTGTGGGCCCTCGGTTACTCGTCCAGAAGAGAAAGAACAGCTGTAGGCCTCCTGGCTGGCTCGCCAACCATTAACTGACAGTTAGCTGTAACATAATGAATTTCTTGAATAAATGATGAATACATGATTAAACACATACATTTTTTGAACTTTTTGAAGGAAAACTCTGCCGACACTGTCTTGCTTGTATATAAAAAGTTTATTACAGAAAGTACAGCATCAAAAACAAACAGGTACAATGAAAACCTGGAGAACCTCTGGGGGCCAAATGGGAAGTCTGTCAATTTGCTCTTAGAGCTTGCTTTATATATGCACCTTGTTTACTAGAAAAGCTAAGGTAAAACATCAGGCAATACTTAAGCATGAAGCTTTGTACATAACAGAAAACCCTATAGGGAAAATAAGAGAAATGAATAGCAAGGGCCACCTCGCTTTTAGACAATAACCTTTAACCCTGGGCTCCTTACTCTGACAATCTCATGGGTACCAGATATCTTCTGAAAACATTAGTGAAGTGAAAAACACCAGCTGAAACTTATGGATGAAGCACTTCTGAGCTATACATGAATTTACAGGAAACCTCATGCTTTCTATAGTGCCTTATAAAAGACATTTTTTATATGTGTATGTATTAATTAAACTGATACTACATTATTCAATTTTTTTTCTAACAACCACCTATCTCTAAAAAGGCATTTTCATAAGCTCAGAAAAAGAGCCTGTTCTCAGCCTTGTGGCAAGACATTTTCCAGCATTGAGATGTTTTTTAATAGTAGATGTAATTGGTTACATTCTTCCAAAGGCATTTACTGAGAGGAAGGCACAACATCTGCATGAACTGTGTCTGTTTCGTCTCATGAAGTATTCATTGCACAGCACATAGTAGGCTTCATTCTGTGGAAGAAACTAGGTCTTTAGGGAAAGAGATATTGCTTTCTGTGTCAACGAGAAGGATTTTTTCTGTTAAACACACACCTGTGAACCTCATGGACTTTCTCTTGTATAAAATATCTTTTTAGCCATAGAGCGAAACCACAATTCGTATTTGAGGTGCATTCCTCCCACATCTCCCAAAAATAAAAAATGGGAACTTCTCACGGTTGGGGGCAGCCTTGAGAGATTAAGCCCTGCAAATACCGCAAATGTGGAGGGGGATAGTCACAACTTCACAAACTTATCTTGAAATGAAACATGGCCCAGGAATGCTCTCCTTACTTCTTCTACCTCCTCCTTTACTTTTACAGTACTCGCAGGAAGTGTAAGCTTATTTCCAAAGGACAAAAACAAAGGTCCAAAGCACAGGGGCCCTAATGTCGTCTTATGCTATGTTTAGATACAAGAATGTCTGTTCTGTGTGTCTGTGTGTCCATTTTTCACCATTTGTTATGTTGAAGCCTTATGTTCATAATAACAGCACAAACCCAAAATTATAGAAATTTTTGCTAGTTAATTAAAGAAAAAAATATCTCATGGACATAAGTATTCAGACCCTTGCTCAGTACTTAGTAGAAGCACCTTTAGCTAATACAGCCATGAGTCTTCTTGGGAATGATGCAACAAGTTTTTCACACCTGGATTTTGGGGATTTTCTGCCACTCCTCGTTGCACATCCTCTCTAGCTCTGTCAGGCTGAATGGGGAACGTTGGTGGACAGCCATTTTCAGGTCTCTCCAGAGATGTTCGATTGGGTTTAAGTCTGTGATCTCAAGTTGTTCCTGAGCCACTCCTGTGTTATTTTGGCTGTGTGCTTAGGGGCACTGTCGTGTTGGAAGGTGAACCTTCAGCCCAGCCTGAGTTCCTGAGCACTCTGCACAAGGTTTTCAGCCAGGATATCTTTGTACTTTGTCGTGTTCATCTTTCCTTCAATTACGACCAGTCACCCTGTCCCTGCAGCTGAAAAATACCCCCACATCATGATGCTGCCACCACCATGCTTCACCGTTGGGATGGTATTGTGCAAGTGATGAGCAGAGTTGAGCCAATCTTCGTCTCATCAGACCAGAGAATCTTATGAATCACAATCTGGGAGTCCTTTAGGTGTCTTTTGCAAACACTATTCAGGCTTTCATGTGTCTTGCACTGAGGAGAGGCTCTCGATGGGCCACTCTGTCATATAGCCCAGATTGGTGGAGAGCTGCATTGATGCTGCTCAGTTTTGATGGCCAGGTCTAGGAAGAGTCATGGTTGTCCCAAAGTTCTTCCATTTAAGAATTATGGAGGCCACTGTGCTCTTAGGGACATTAAGTGCAGCAGAAATGTTTTTGTAGCCTTGCCACGATCTGTGCCTTGCTACAATTCTGTTTCTGAGCTCTTCAGGCAGTTCCTTTGACCTTGTGGCTCTCATTTTGCTCTGATATGCACTGTTATCTGTGAGACCTTATAAAGAGATGTGTGTGCCTTCCAAATCATGTTCAATCCATTTAATTCAACACAGCTGGACTCCAATGAAGGTGTAGAACTATCTCAAAGATGATCAGAAGAAATGGACAGCACCTGAGTGACTTACATGAGTGTCACAGCAAAGGGTCTGAATACTTATGGTAATGAGAATTTTTTTTCTTTTTTAATTAACTAGCAAAAAATTCTATAATTCTGGGTTTGTGCTGTTATTATGAGGTGCCGAGTGTAGATGGATGAGGAAAAAAAATTTAAGATAAGGCTTCAACATAACAAATGGTCAAAAATGGAAGGGGGGTCTGAAAACTTACCGTATGCACTGTGTGTGTGTGTGTATATATATATATTTATATATATAAAACATTTTTCCTTGTTTCTGTTTTAGCAGCTTATGATTTCATACACTTGTCTCTGTATTGACCCAAGCACTTGTGATACACAGCTGATTACTGAAGACCCAGTGTCGTCATGTGTAGAGTCATCCTACAAATCATCCTATTAAGTTATTTTGTGAAAGTTTTGCAGTACTGCTCCTAAAAACACACACACACACACACACACACACACACATTGCCTGTTCTGTCTAAACATCCCCTGTGCACCCAGTGTTTACACAACCGCTTCTGATACCTCTGTAATGTCAGTGTGTCTCTGAATTTGTGACTTTAATAGTGACATGACCCTAAGTTACTGACATAGATAAAAATGAAACAAGAAAAGCATGGAATGTGAAATTATCTTTACGTCACATTGATTATCTTCTGTGTGAACAATGAAAAGCTTATAGAAACCAGACACAACACAGTCAATGTAGTCACACTGTCATCATACACAGACAGAACAGAAGCTCTGCTCCTCTCTGGTTATACTTGCTATTCTCAAAAGGTGTCAGGAGGCATGAATCTGTCATGGCAGTATTATGAATATCCTACACATACAAGTTACCATGTCTAATCCTGAAAAGGTCAGTTCAGTGTCAAAAAAGTGAAAATCAGACCGGGTGTTGTGAATAAAATCTTTAATTTCAGGCAGCATAAACACAAGATAGACAGATCACAGTGTGTTCTGTAGTGTTGTGTTCTAAACCGTGGCTCTCTTTATACCTGTAACCAGTATGCTAAAATACCATTTAAGGCAGGAGGGACAATAAAATGTCTACAAGTGCCCCTGCTCTAAAAACTCAGGATAAGACATAAAGCCCATCCTGTTAACACCTCTGGATAAAAGGTCACCCTAGGGGGCATCTGTTCTAACCAGCCTCCACTAAAGTTCTATGGCCAAAAGGTAGACTCCTAATCTGCTTAACACATCTCTGAGTAGAGTTTTACAACCTGCGAGAAAGTGGGAAGAATTGTACAAAGGAAGGTGTTGGGTGCAGCTTATCTCTAAAAAAAGAAAAAAAAAAAACAACTCTAAACTTAATATCACTACTAAGATCACTATATGTAATACTCAGGGAAAGAAAACTCAGATACATAAAAAAAAAAATTCCACATCAGCACTGTAAACCCAATGCTCTTATAGGGACATACATGAAAATGTACTTTTCAAATTCTAAGGAAGATCCATACATAAAACATTCATGAGACATGGAATAATATTTAATTAATTAGTCTGCTGTGTGCACATAACTAGATTTCTCTGCTGAAGCCGTTAAGGCAAAACCTCTTAGCAGTGTATTTACTTTTTAAGGAAAAATTATATCTCAGTTCCTTTGTGTCTGATCAAATTTTAATTCGTGACCAGATACTGTCATGCGTCAACCAAATGAAGAACTTGAAGTTATGCATCATTCTCCCTCTGGTATGTGGTAAATGCTGATGAGCAAAGACAAAATCAATGGCACCAGCAGCATGGGGTGGAGCACTGGTGCACACTGGTGATGGTGATGCATGAACAGTGAAACCGTTTTTAACACTGTTCAAGCGAGGGCGGCATCATTTAGTGCACTGCCTAACATGTTCCCAACTGGAAGCAAACTTTATCACATTTTCCTACATCTGCATCCACATTCAGCCACCATAGATTCACTTTGTGCTGTATCTAGCATAGTAGCATCAGAGTCCACCAGTACTCAATCACAGATGTGAGGTGTAAACGCTGTCAAGACCACTGGTGGATTTAATGTGGCAAATATAACTACATTTCACCTACTTTATCATAGAAAAAATTGGCAAAATTATGCATAAAATGTTTTTGCAGGACACCAACAGTTGTTTTGTTTTTTTTTAAACAAATTCGCCCAAAAGAAAAATTTAAGACAAGAAAATATTCTAATTTATTTTGTCTTCAACATATCTATTTTTCTGAACTTTTCATAAAATGAGCAAGATCGAAATATAAAAATATAACATTTACAGTAGAGGACTGCTGAAAATGTAACATTAGATATGTAAAAAATGGATACATCTTCTCAAATGTAGCAACAAAGCAGAACTTCTATATGAACAGCACTGTATGCATGTGAACACACCCACACACAGAAAAGTTTCCATTTAACAGAGCACCATTTAGGGCAAGGAAAAAAAAAAAACAACTTGAAATGTATGGAAACAATTAAGATACAAAACTAACAGGTTGAAATGAAGTGTAAAAAATTATTACTAAACTGAAATTTTTTTTTTTTTTTTTTTTAAACCCAAAAACCCACTGGTTGGTTAGTGTCCAATTACTGGTCTGTAGCTGTAGATGTTACACCATGACGAGGTGACGGATTAAGAGATAATGAAAATCTGTTTTCTCGCTCACCATCCAGATAAAATGTTTAGAAGGTAATCCTACCTTTATATTCAAACATAAAAACCATACTAAATTTACTGTAGTACTTTACATCCTGCATAGCATGTCACTTATAAATAACTGCTGAACAGTTTTTGAACATTTATACTGCAGAAAATGATTACCATGCCATTGTGTTATATATATTTTGCATTGGATCGATTCTGTTGTCGTTGTAAGTTAAAAAAATGTTTGTGAACTGTTAGCTGGGATGGTGAATGGAGTGACAGCAAAGTAGACGGCCTCAGCTGTCCCTTTGTTACCTTCTACAGCCGTAGCAGCAGCTGTCCAAGACGAGTAGTACTGCTGCTGCGGCTGTGGCTGCAGCTGACTTAGCTGCTGCTGCGGCTGAATTAGCTGCTGTTGCACCTGTGGCTGCGGCTGAATTAGCTGCTGCTGCGGCTGAATTGGCTGCTGCTGAATTAGCTGCTGCTGCGGCTGAATTGGCTGCTGCTGCGGCTGCTGCTGCGGTTGCGGCTGAATTGGCTGCTGCTGCGGCTGCGGCTGAATTGGCTGCTGCTGCGGCTGAATTAGCTGCTGCTGCGGTTGCGGCTGAATTAGCTGCTGCTGCGGTTGCGGCTGAATTGGCTGCTGCTGCGGCTGAATTAGCTGCTGCTGCTGCGGTTGCGGCTGAATTGGCTGCTGCTGCGGCTGCGGCTGAATTGGCTGCGGCTGCGGCTGAATTAGCTGCAGCTGCGGCTGAATTAGCTGCGGCTGAATTAGCTGCAGCTGCGGCTGCGGCTGAATTAGCTGCAGCTGCGGCTGCGGCTGAATTAGCTGCTGCTGCGGCTGAATTAGCTGCTGCTGTGGCTGCGGCTGAATTAGCTGCTGCTGCGGCTGCGGCTGAATTAGCTGCTGCTGCGGCTGCGGCTGAATTAGCAACTGCTGCGGCTGTGGCTGAATTAGCAACTGCTGCGGCTGTGGCTGAACTAGCTGCTGCTGCAGCATTAGTTGCCTTTGCATCATATGCTGCTGCTGCAGCATCAGCTGCTGCTGGTGCTGCTGCATTTCCAGCCTCACCCATGATGCATGTAATGATGCTGGCGTGGCTAAACTGTATGTGAGGTGGTTTGCTTCATGCTCAGGGTAAATCTGGTTTGGGTAGAAAACCTTTGTATTAAATCCTTCTTGTGGGTTTAAAACCTTCATATACACAGGTGGGTCATCTGGTGTTGTGTAACCTGAGTTACTTGCTGAAGGAACATAACTTGAAACCTTATTTGTGACATCAGTCATTTGGCTGCAGTGACCATACGCCCCTGAAACTGCGAGTGTGTCACTGGGAGTTACTGTTGCAATTGTTGAGAAACTGTGAGTGACCTCACAGCCTTTGTTTACCTCAGCTTGAAACTCTCCATTATAGCTGCCCATAAATGTCTGGGTAGCAGGATCTTGTCTGGTAGTTATGATGGTGTTAATGGGCAAGTGACAACCCCTAGTGCTGTCAGCCTCTGTGTGGCTTTGTAGCTGTGGTCTCTGATCTGGATTATGGCTGGTGGCTATAAAGGGAAAAGGACTCTGTTTGAACTGGCTAACATTTCCCAACATGCTCTGAGCAGTGCTGACAGAAGGTACCATGGTACCTTCATCTTCAGTTACTCCAAATGAAAGGTCACCCCTCACTAAATGAGATGAGTTGTTGGCAGAAAGAGCAGGGTTGGCATTAGGGGCACATTGGTTCTCGTCGCCAGAGACCACAGGAGCTGCTGATGAAATCTCCATCTCCAGTGACTCGGTGGAGGTCTGATTTTTTTTCACTGCAAATTTACGCCACTTCAAATCCCATCTTGTTTGTTTTTTTACAATTTTGGATGAATTCTCAGTGCATGGGGCAGTAGTTACTTTTTCTGGAGCTGACATGTTTATCTTAGACTTCCTCTCTCTCACCACAGTAATTATGTTTGCCAACTTCTCTTTGTCCACAAAAACTGCATCTTCTTGATTACATACAGGTTTTGCACCTTTGTTCTCAGGAGAGAGGAGGGTGGAGGTCGCAGCAGGGTTAACAGGAGTGGACGTATAGGTGGCAGGCAATGGTTCCTCCAATTGTGGGCTATTGGTGCCAGGTCTGACCAGTGTTTCAAGAGATGTAACAGCTTTCCTTTTCCTGGTTGGAAGGCATTTGTCTGTGGAGGACACAGACAGGGTCTGACTGTTTGTAAGACAGGAAACAGGGGAAGATAGGGATTCTGAGAGTATATCCATCTGTTGTAGTTGCATATCAGGCACAGGGCCCTGGTGGTGACAGGCTAATGCTCTGACTTCTAGTTGCACAGAAAGGCTCCTGAAGGTTTTGTGTGGACTGTGACACATGCCACCATCAGGGAGTGGAGAGATATCAGAAGAAGCCTTTGAGAAGACACTAGTCACATCCAGAGGACTCGATATTTGTCTTTGTTTGACCCCATCCAAGTCTCCGAACACCAAATTCTCTTCCAAATGACATTTTTCTGTTTGTTGTCTTGCTTCTAAAGGACAAAGTATAGAGAACAAATTAAGAAAAAGTAATAAGACATAGAGACACAGTGGAGAGAGCAAATTGGTGTGATCTTAGATAACTGATGGGAACCAGATGTGTTTTGATATCAGAAATAACCACACACACACGTGAAGCACGATGACCTGTGTGAAAAATGGTATAAATATGTGCTGCCTCAAAATGGCTGTTTGGTTGGGTCTTTGATGAGACTGTATTCTGCATCTTCAGATAAAACTCTGAAAGGCTGCTGACTGTTCTTGTGTTATCAGATCTTTTTTCAACACACATTAGGGAACAATAGAAAAAAAACCCCAAAAACTTACATTTGCTACAATTGGGAGAAAGGAAACAATTTACAGTGGAGTCAGATGCACAAAGCAACGCAGCATTTTGCCTGCCCCATAATTTTCAATTGTTTCCTGTACCTTTTATTTTCCAGTCTTAAACACATGGACAGACTGTAGTGCTTAAGTGCTTAACATATCGTATTTGAAAATATAGGATGGCTTTGTGGCTTAGGTCATCAATTATATCAGATGTATAGAGATTATAAGAGTACCAAGTTAACAAGTCATTCAAGTATTTAGTTGAAAAAAACAAAAACAAAAAAAAAAAAACACTACATAACTACATCACTGAGTTTACCTTACCGTGTGGAAAAAAAACCTCATTATGAATAATACAATAATCTACCCACCATTGTTTCTTCTCTGGCCTGTCTCCAGTGCCTGTGTTGATGGCTTCTCTGTGAAAAGAGATTCCTCTTGGCTCTGACTGTCCTCAGGCTGCTGGCCTGTGCAAAAGAAACCAAAGCCCACCACTCATATCCATATTCAGTCTATAACAGTCACTTTAGTCAAGCTGTGAAAAGCAAAAAAATACTAGCCCTATGACTGAGTGAATTAGACTCACCATTTTGTTGTTGAGTACCAATGGGTTGACAGACATTGTTCAGTTTTGGTTCCTTCTTGATGTTTTGCACCATTTTCAAAGCTAAAAGCAAACCTCAAGTTCATACCAACGTATACTTCAATGGACCATAACCCCTGTACACCATTGTAAAATAAACTTACTGCTACCTTCACTAAATGGAGCTTTCAGAGCACATTCATACAAGTCCTCTCTCAGCAGTACAACCTGTGTCAAATAAAGATTATGATCATTTTCCCCTGTTCCTGCTCTATGTGTTTGCACTTTGTAGATTACCTTCTTTTTCCCCATCATAAACAGTCCAATTTCTTTCAAATAAGATAAACAAAACAAACGTTTAAATACACACATTACCCATGATATCTGAGATAACATGTATGACACATACAGATTACCTGTGCATCTATTGCTTCATGACACTCTTGCTTTGAGAGCTGGAAGGTGATGTCAGTTAAAAGTTCTTGCCTCATCTCCGGTAATAGGTCATCCGGCCAAGAGGACAGAAACTGAGGGTACTGCATCCGCTAAAAGGCATGCATATGAAATAAAGAAAACATTTTTTGATGCATGTTTATGATGCATTATTGAGATGCCACTTACCACGTAGTTGTACCGGTGCATTTCGCTGACCATGTGCTGACAGATGTTATTGTTATGCAGAGTCTCTTTGCAGCTCTCACATAAGAAGAATGGATTCAGAAATATCCCTCGACACTCCCACACAAGACCCATGCCTGATGAGAACACACCATCTCTAACATGCTGGACTGTTTTGGGGAATCAAAGCGTGAAGCAGGTTTGGAAACACCCACCTATGACTGGTTTCTGTCCCATCACCTTCAAGTATGTAGATAAATGACTGGGGCACTGAGTTCTTTTCCCTGTGATTGACATAGAAAATAATAAATCAGTGCACTTCATGGAAAAATACAATGTGATGTCCTTATATGAACTGAGCAAATTGTTGTGAATAATGTTGTAATGTAATTGTTTTTTCACAGCTGTTTGTTGAGACATGCAGCCTGCTCATTGTCAGAACATGATTTAAAATGCTACACTCAGTTTCAAGGTTATCTTCTCACTCCATACTGGGTAAATGAAGAGGACTCTCACACCAGAACCATGTCATGAGCATGCCTAACACATGTCTGGAGAAGCATTCCTATCTCATGTAGCCTGCACTGGGAGCAACCATATTTGGTTGTTTGTTCACCAGTGTAAATGTCTGTGAAAACCTTACAGTTCTCTGAGCTCCTCTCACAGACTACTCTGTACTCTATATACCTGGTGAATAAAGAATACTGAACTTGGTCTCAGCCCTGGTCCTGTGTTTATTTATCTATCAGCAGAGAATAGCAAAAAGCACGATTGACATATGAACCTGTACTTACCTATTGAAATGCTCTCGAGAGCCAGTGATGCACTTTGGTACCCTGGTCCTGGACTGCATCCTGAGCGTTTTGGTGCATGTTCTGCTGTCCCACTAGGTCTTGATTGGTTCTGCTGTTCTATATTCACTGAGGCATGAGCTGGGAGTGGGTTTGGAGTGATGATTTTTAAAGATAATGTTTTCTGAGTGTTTTCCAGTACTTTCTGTTTGTCCTGTAACTGTAGGTCACCTTTACCCTGCTGTTGTCTTGTCACAGCTGTCTCATGGTATGGACTACGGCTTTGAGCAAATCTGCTTGTTGGCTCTGGGTCAGTGGCAAGTGGATGCCCACAACTTTGAAGTTTCTCCATTTTGACTGCTGGGAGGAAGGGATGAGAGTGATGGTGAATTTGTGTAAATGATGTGATGATGCAGGGGGAGGAGATAAATTGAGGTCTGGCTAAAGCAGTGATTACAGGCTCAACAGCTAGAAGTGAAAGCAGTGTTTACCAGGAATCTCATTTGCAGGTTTGACTTCTATGGTTTGGGACTCCACCTCAGACTCAAATTTCTCCTGTTTAACATTAACTAAAGCACAAAGACCGGTCTGGTTGTAAATATGTAAATTAGGATTTTTTCTGTTGTTGAATGGGTTCTGACACACATACATACCCTCTATGTCTGCATCTTGAATGATAGGGGTAGCAATGGGGTCTGGTTTGTTTTCATTCAGGTCTGGAAACTGGTCTGAGATCATGTCATTAGTTGTTGGCTCGGAGCTCTTCAAGCTCTTGGCTCTGTCTGACTGACCCAAAGCAAGATCGCTTTCCTCTTTTGAAAAGGATTTAGTTTCTAAATGAAGAGCAGAAAATTAGTAACAAGTGTGAACTTTCAGAATAAATATCTAATGACATGGATCCAAGAGATTGAAACAGTGTGCGTAAGCATGTGGGGTCTCACCTGAAAACTGGACCAATGTCTGGAGCTCGTGTTTGAGCTCTTGCTCAGTAGACATCACCTGATCATCAGTAGACACTCCAGGCATTTCATTCTGTGGAATGCACATGCCTAACAGGCAAAGGTACAGAAACTGGTACAATGTAATTCAGTACTGTTTTCATAATGTTACAAACAAATTGAAAGCCACAAAATCTCTCAGGTCAACATTATGTCCAAACAGTGAGTGGAAAATTATAAACTTCAGCCGTATTTGCATATGTAATAAAAATGCAGATACATTTCAAACTTGGGGTTTAGACTGAGACTTTAATTTACCATCATCTAGGCTCGAAGCTTCAGATGGACTAGTCGAGGCAGCTTGCAGTTTAAAAACCTCTGCAGAGTTGGTTTCAGGGGATGAGACCTGTGAGTCTCTGTGTCTCATCAGTATTTTCAGTCTCTTTAGAGCTGAATCAAGAGAGAGAATAAGACTTAGACTACGACCACATGCGTAAAACAATCCTTAGCAATGAAAAGGAAAAATTCCACATTATGAGCAATTTTCCTAAAAAGGTGGTCATTTCATCATTAAATACCAATCAAATGGTCAAATGTGTACACATGCTTGGATTTGCAAAAGTTGAACTGTAGCAATTCATTTCACTACTAACAGTAAATTAAATAAGTTATGAAGATATCTTTACCTTCGGTCTCTGGAAGAGCAGCCAGCGCTTTGTACATATCAATCTTCACTTGTAGTCTCTAGAAACACAATTGTGATTAATAACAGCACTAGGCTGCTTGGTTCAGCACATTTTCAAGTCATTGCCATCTTTCTCTCATGTACTGTAAATGTATTCGTTTTGTCAGAATTCTGCAATCAGTGAGACCTCTGGTTGCTCAGTCACTAACACTGGTGTAGTGCTGATGATGTTTCTTGTTTGCTGTAATAAAGATCTACCAATTCGTTGTATTATATTATCTGCAACATATCCATAAAATAGAGTAGAAACCATCAAGATTGTAAATTTTTGGTTGTCCTGAATGTGTGGAGATTTGAGCAGGTCACCTGGTCAGGCCGGGGTCCTACATCTTTCTCACTCTCAGCCAAGTGGGCCACTATGCAGTTCACTTTGCTCTCCAACTCAGATGGCTTAGCAGTGAACTCAGGACACTTCATTTTCTAAGTTATAACATTAAGAACATGCAATTAACATCTGAACCACAACCACTCTTTACAAGAGTAAAGTGTAAAGTAATTAAAGTGAGTAATATGGCAAAGAGCAACAGACACTACAGCGCCATCTACAACGTGTGATCAAAATCCTTTCAGCAAACTCAAACAGTAACTGTTATGAGTGAGCATACAGAGTTTTGTCATGCAAACAGCTAACCTGGACTTACATGAGCACTTGCACATTTGTGTTTGTGATGCTGCCCATGTGCATTTTGCGTACTGTCACTGTGGACCTCAAACTTCAGCAGAAAGCTAATATCAATATCTGTGTTAAATTAAATTGGGTACAAGTTTTGACGCAGTAGAGGACATCCAGCATGATTAGCGGATGGTCCATTATATTCGTATAGAATTGGTCTTCTAGTGTGCTTTCAAAGCGAACTGGAGCATTGGGAAAAGTCCCTAAATGCACAAAGTGACTACTTTAACAGGGATGTTTAAAAAAAAAACAAAAACAAAACTTTTTTTTTTTTTTTTTTTTTAAAGGGGTAGTCTGAAAACATTTTGATCACTCCTCATATACAATAGATGGGAACACATCTCCTGTCCTTTTCCACCAGTATCATTGTTCCTTAGGGTTGTCATTCTGCCTCCCCATTGTGTTACTTGTCACATCCAAATCTGCAAAGCAGCTACATGAGCAGCAACTATTTAATTATTTATGCTTGATTGGCAAATAACTGTGTTGCTCTGGAGTGAGAGGGCATTTAGTGACTTGGGAAGGGTTAGGTTGTGCTCTCCTTTGGCAATAATAAATGGAATGATAGATGGTATTTCAATCATAAAAATGATATATCAGAACTTAAGCATACAGCAATAGTATATAAGAACATATAGTTAGATGTTGGATTTTCCACCAAACTAGTTTTCTTGTTTTCTACAGCAAAACTTCTCATGCACACACCACATAGTTATAACGGTGGCTGAAGCTGATGACATGAGTGGACTGTTTCAACCTGACTGAACACAGCTGACAGTAGACTTGCTGCCTTCCTTCACATGACACTGTAATCAGCTGGTTTAATCCTATAAAGTAAAAACAACAAAGCAGAAGATTAAAATAAGAAAACAGTCCAATTCATAGTGACTTATTCTGTAATTCAAAGCTAAACACTAAGGCTGGTCCAATTGTCCGGGACAAGCGGACCAGATTTTTACAGGGCAAGTGGAAGAGAAGTTTACCTGCCAAACTAGAGTCATAAACCAAAATAAAATACAGTGTTTCATCAACTTATGTGCCACTTATTATTTAAGCGGTTAAGTATGCACATTGAGAATACTTTTTAAAAATATGTAACCATTTGTGTGCAACAGTAAGTTATTGTAGGTATTTAAAAACATTTTTTTTTACTTGATATTCACAGTGGGATGATGAGGTTTATTAACAATAAAATTATCATGGTTGAAATGTAGGAGGTTATGGATATATGCACAAATTATTCTGTTAGGACACTAAAGATGAAGGCATCCACAGGACTCCAGAGGGTTTGTTTGTTATCTTATTAGCATGTCACAGTGACGTTGACACCTGGGTTTCAGGTATTATCAAAAAAAACTTCCAAAATCATGACCGGCTCCATAAAACTATCAACATTAATTATAAAGTTGATAGTGATATGTCATAATTATAAAACAATATAATAAATGGAATTGGAGATAGTTTTTAAACAGACACACTTCTTGCCTTTATTAAAAGTTTTATTATAAATAAATTTATTATAAATTACACAGGTAATTTTAGAGTAATGATAAGAATACTTACCTACTTTAGGAGGACTTTCACTTCGCTTTGTCTTTCTTGTGGAGGTGTCTGATGGCACTGTTGGTGGATTCTTGCTTTCAGACCTGACAGATGTTAGCTTGGCCAAACGGGGATCTATAAGTGTACTACTCCTTTGAACCCCTGATACAAAATCAGCATTGGGTCCCACTGACTTCCTCATGAGCATAGTCTTGGCAGAAGGTCCGGAGGCCTTACATCTAATTGATGTTCCCATTATTTTAACAGTGGCTGCAGATGTCACTTTAGTTTGAAATACTATAGTAGCTTGAGATGCATTTGTAGTTTGTGGTTTGTCAGAATTTTTGGAGGTTGTACTAGAATCAGGGTTGGTCGCAGTCCTTTTGTTGGTGGTCGTTCTGGTGCTGGAGGTAGAGGCTACATGTGTGTAGGCAGTTCTTGAGGTACAGGAGGATGTAGCAGCTCTAGGAGTAGAGATGGGTGCTTTGGACTGGGTGGTGTTTGAAGGAGCATTGAAGGACCTGGCTGGACGCTTAGAGTTGGTCATCATAGAATCTGAACCTGCTACATTTTGAGAAGACCTGATTATTTTGGAACGGCCCACCATTTTTAATGGGTTTGAAGCGATTTCAGCTTTAAGATTATTTCCTGTGGAATCAGCATGCAAACATGTTGTGTCTGTCTGACTTATGGACACACATAGACTCGATGCATCTTCACTACTTCTGGAAACAGCCACGCAGATGTTGGCCATGCCAGCAGACTCCAACACTTTATTCGGTTTGGCATCTTTCTCTGGGATTTCAGCTGTTTTGGAGTTTATTTGAGTCATAACCAACTTTGCAGGCCCTGCTGAAGTTACTGAAGATGAGTCTGCCTCAGAGTCGTCCGAACCAACAATCTCCATGTCCACCACCTTTGAAATGAAATATCTATATGAAGTAGACTGCTAATTTTTAGCTGTATAAGAGTTACACGACAAAAATGCCTTCAAACGATAACGTGTTAACTTCCTGAGACTTTTTATCATTATCTAATGGTACTATGGTTACTAGGCCACTTACTTGTAACTCTGTATTCAACATTTTAAAACTTTGTGCTCCCTTTGTCTTTTCTTAATTATTAAGTAAGGTAATGCAGTGATTCCAAAACATACCCACTAAGACAAATTACCAAAGTTTGACAATACTTTGTGAGACTGAATTGAAATAAACTGGAAAGAGGGGGGTTGTATAATGGATCTGATCTTGATCAAGAAGGAGCCACTGATTTGGATGCCAATAAGTGTGAACAAATACAGACTTAAGCACTAAGGCAGTCAGTGAGTATGTTATCTGGTCTAAGCTCTTTTGACACCACTGATGTTTAAGCATGTTGTCAAGATCCTCTAGGCAGACAGAACTACAGAGAGAAATGTTGCATTTTAGGGGAAATCCTGGGCTGGTGTTTTAAATGTATTGAAGTTGAATCAAAATCAAATTTAATTAGTGACATTGCTCTGCGCTGAGGTTTTGAATTAGACTGTAAAATGTATTTCTAATCTGACCATCAGTACTAACATTCAGTTACAGAAGCAGAATAGCAAGTAGGCATCTTCAGCAGGCAAGTTCAAGCTCCTTACACCTTGACAACAATATGAAAGCAACAGAAAACGATTGTTAGTTTGATGATACCAAACTGACCAACCTGGGAGTCATCAGTGAGACGATCAAACTGGGTGACAACAGTGTCCAGGGGGTGAACAGCAGACGGAACTGATGTCACAGAAAGTTCAAGCCTGTTGACCTGAGCCTTAAGTGCCTTCATTGTCTGTACATCTGTGTAAACAATATAAAATACAGAAGAAATACTGTAAAAGATGACACTTACCTGTTAATTGCATCAAGCTGACTTCTACCAAAAACAATATAATCGTCACAGTAAGAACTCAAAATTAAGGAAAGATGTGCCCTTACCTGGTTTAGAGTTTTGTTTCAAGAGCTTACTGTGATTCTCTTTATCCAGATCAACTACCTGGTGACCAGACATAAAAACATTTCGCTGAACATATCAATGGATTCTGTTCTTTTGTTCCCCCAATCATTGTGACCAGATATTAAGTCTAACATTATGCAGAACTGACCAAAGAAAAATGTTTATATTCTTATTACAACACAGTGATAGCCATGTCCACAAAGAAAAGAATCATGACCAAACCGGTGCGTCTTTATATCCATTATCTTGCTCAAGCAAAGCCCGCGAATGCCTGGTGTTCTTGTCCGGGTGTGTAGGTAGGAGTCTCTGTAACATTTAATATCAAAAATAGAAACACAGGAGAATAAGTTACTATGGCAAAACATCTGCTGTATATTTATACAATGTGTTCTAAAAGTGAAAAGGTCAAGCAAGGCCCAATTTAAATTAGGCACATCACCTGGTGGTCTGCTCCAGTCACGTGGTTGATGAAGTCCATCTCTGAGATCTTCATAGAGCAGCACGAACAGTGGGAGATGGGCTGTTTACACTGATCACAATGGCATTCAGTAAGTAAACCAAAACCTAAAAGATACATAAGTCACTATTAATAGTGTGTTTTCAGTCTTCCCTCTGGCATAATTTAAAGTCAATTTAGGTTGTACAGACAATTTCACCAATCATTATTGAAACATGTATTGAGTCATACATGTATTATTAAGTGAACTGACACCATCAAGGCATTTGTGCCACACGGAGGAACTCGAGGAGGTGGACCCAAGTGCAGACATACATACACACAGAGCAGAAATTGACAACAATGGACCAACGAAGAACAACGCAAGTGACAATTTAAATAGACTGGGGAGCGAAAAGCAGGTAATCAGTCCAAGAAAAGGCAAACAAATGTATTAAAAGGGCAAGCAGAAACACAGGCAGCAATCCAAAAAAAAAACCAAAACAAGAAATCCTAAAACACAAGGAATACGAGGGAAACAAGGAAATTGGAAAAGCATATCTACTCACTCAAATACAATTAACAACACAAACAAACATTTGGGGAACAAGGAGTCAGTGTGAGAACTGGGGGAGTGACCATGGGCAAAATTATTCCAAAGAATGGCAGCAGCGGCAGACTCCATCCAGAGGCTGGGCTGGAGGCTGGCAATGGAGACCAAACCCCTCCAGAGGCCAGACAGGAGGATGACGGCAAAGACCAGACCTCTCTGGCTGCCGGGCAACAACAGAACAAGCCTCTCCTTAGGTGAGAGAGATGGGGCCAACAGGACAGTAGAGGCAGTGGAAGTACTAGGGACTGAGGACAGGGATGCTGGACTGGGTACTGGGTGCACAGGCAGCACTGGGAGTACAGGGAACACTGGGAGCAATCGGCGCACTGAGAGCACTAGGGGCACTAAGGACAATAAGTGTACTGGGAGAACAGGAAAAACTAGGGGGACTGGGAGCACAGGAAACACTGGAGGCACTAGGAACTACGGTCAGGCAGGCCACTGACGGAGAACCAGAAGTCTGTTGGACCTCCAACGGGACACTAGAAGCACTAGGAGCAAGAGTCGGCCGGGGCGCCGACTCAACACTAGGCAGTCTAGCAACACTAGGACAACCAGGAGCACGAGGAGTACTAGGAACAGGAGTGGCGCCTGCTGGGACCCCCCAGGTCCTGGGTTGATATGCACTTGAGCTGCTGGCTTGCTTGACTGCAGTGGTGCTGGAGAGCTGGAAGGCAGGCTGCTAGAGCCGATGCCAGAAGGCCAGACACTGGGAGCAGGCTGCTAGTAGATCCGATGCTAGCAGGCCAGACACTGGGAGCAGGCTGCTAGTAGATCCGATGTTAGCAGGCCAGACACTGGGAGGAGGTCTGCTAGCAAAACTAGGGCTAGCACATGGGGAAGCAGGCTGGACACTTGTGGACTTGAGAATGGCAAGATTAAGGCTGGCAGGCAATCCGGGGTGTTGATAAAGTTCTTTAACCAGCCAGGTAGGGAACTTCTCCAACACAGTTGAGCAGCCACCTTCTCCTAGCAAGTTGGAAAGCTGCCTCCTTAACCTCTGTTGAAGAGTTCACCTTCCACACTCCATAAAGATACATAAGTCCATCACACAAGGAGAATTTGTCATTAAAATCTGTCTGCTGGGTCCATGATTGTGGTTGGTCCGTTCTATCAAGGTGTTTCTGCCACGGAGGAACTCAAGGAGGTGGACCATAATGCACACGTGCGCAGACACACACACAGTTTATTGTTGGGGTTTATGCTTATAGATGGTCAAAAAGCAAGCAGGGTCAAAAACCATGAAGAAAAGGCGAACAAATCTTAAAAGGGCCAAGCAGAAATCCAGTCCGAGAACAGGCAGCAATCCAAAAACACATGGAACATGAGGGAAACAAGGAAAATCCACAAGGAAATTGGAAAAGCACATCTACTCACTTAAATACAATCAACAACAATAAAACAATGGACCAACGAAGAACAACGCAAGTGACACAATTTAAATAGACTGGGGAGCTAGGAGCAGAGACTGGCAAACAGTTTATTGTAGGGGTTTATGCTTACGGTTGGTTGAAAAGCAGGCAGGGTCAAAAACCGTGAAGAAGAAAATGCGAACAAATCCAAAAAGGGACAAGCAGAAACACAGTCCAAGAACAGGCAGCAATCCAAAAAGAAATCCAAAAACACAAGGAAAAACCACAAGGAAATTGGAAAAGCACATCTGCTCACTCAAAGACAATCAAACAATGGACCAACTAAGAACAAAAGAAGTGACACAGCTTAAATAGACTGGGGAGTGCAGGCAAATGAGACAGGTGAAACCAATGAACTAATCACAGAAAGGAAACAAGTACACAGAGACACACGAGGAAAGAACTTTTCAAAATAAAACAGGAAATCAACAAAAGCACAGAAAAGTCAAATCCAAAGAAAACAAAAGCATAAACAAAATTCAAAACCATGACAGACACTAGTTTACATTATTAAGGCTCAGATAAAAGGCTTCCTCAAGGCTCACTTCCAGGCTTCCTCAAGAATGCTCCTAAACTCCATAAATTTGTTACTTTGGTCACTTATTAATCTTGCTGGGGTAAAGGATAGATGAGTCAGTTGAATGTATGTGAATGCACATGCATGTAAATCATAGTTGGGTGTGTGGTTGGGGGGTGCATTCAGTCCACATTCTGGTCCTTGAAGGCTATAAACAATTCTTGGTTTTTGGTCTTACTGACCTGATTCATCTCCAATCTGTGTTTTGCATGAAGACATTTCAGATTAACAGATTATACTTCCTGCGAAATGCTGTTTTATTTAATCCGCTTGTAGGTGGTTTACGCTAGGAGAAGCTGTCAGACAATCACTGACAACCCAAGACTGAGCTTCTTTCACAGACAGACAGAAAATTCTTCCACAAACTTTAATCTAACATCTACTTACCTTTACTCTTAGACTCGTAACTTGCTTTGGCACTTTCTCCCTCTTCTGCGGGGATCACTCTCTTTTGTTTGTATGGTTGTTCACAAGACAAGTCTGGGTCGAAGGTGACTCTTTGCCTTTTGTTGACGTTTTTTTTGTCTTCTCCCTCATGAGGACACGTGTCTTGTGGGTTTTCAGATATGCTGCTCTCCCTCTCTCTTTTGTTTGCATCGGACATGCAATTCTTCAACCGTGTCAGGACATTGTTGCTATTTTGGCTCTTTCCTTCTCCAGTCTTGTTTCCATCAGCTTGGTCTATGTTCTGGCATCTTTCTGGAGTTTCCACTCTTTTCTCCTCCTTAATCACCTGGCCATTCTCACTACCTGCACTGTTTATCTCCTCTGAACTAGTTTTTAAAAACACCTCTCCACTCTCTGATTCTTTTTCACCTGATACAGGAGTGTCCTTGTTGTCTTTCGTCTCTTTATTCTTTCCAACTACAACACCTTGTGGATCTGTGATTTCAGCATCAACCTTTACTGGAATATCTCTTGGAGTTGTCCCACTATTGGCTGTTGACTTTTGACTTGTTATCCGGCTGGTTTCCTGACTGTTGTCTGCTATATTGCCCTTGTCCGTGTCTTTCATATTTTCTCTGGGGACTTAAAAACATGCAGGAAATTTAAAAATGCATTTGATTTAAGGATCCACTGAACAGACAATAATACAGAAGCAACAGGTCCAAATGGTCCAAATTGGTACCGTGATATAGAAGACATGAAGGCGCCTGTACATATTGGGCCTATTTCCAAAGAGTGTCATCTTGATGGATAACAAATGGAAGACCGTTACAAATTCTTTAAATACTACTCATTTAAAATTCTACTACATATATGGATTCTTTGTCACTCAATTGTACATGCACGGTGTAAATCAAGCTTCGATTAAACCTTAGAGCAATTATATTGCAGGTCTCCTCTCTGATTCAACCATTCAACAAACAGTGCTGTTACATTAATACATTTGGCTTGACTCACCCAGCTTCATTTTAGGTACTATTGGGGGCAAAAGCGATTCGTTCTTGACTCTCCTCTTTGCAGCTCCAAGGATCAATGTTGCTGTTATCAATTAATATTTAAATAGTCAAAAACTTCAGTTAGATGCCAATGTGGAACACTCATTCATTAAATGCAAATACCTCTTTTGTAGTTGCAAGGCTCCCAGATGGGATTGTCCAACTTTATTACCTGTAAATAAAGTACATATTGAAACATAACAATACAACTTAAAAATCTAAAAGTGATGACATAACATGGGAAAAGTGCATGAATAGTGTCACATGAAGCTACATGAATGGTACAAACGTTTAGTTTCTAGTATAGTATATATAATACCTGCATACGTGACTTGGAGGAAATTTGTGCTGCCTGTTTGGCCAAGTCCAATAAAGTCTCTGCATCAGTGTTTGACTTTATCGAGCCTGGGTGAAAATGGGCCTACACACATGCACATGCACACACACACACACACACACACACACACACACACGTGCACACACAGACACACATTTAGTGTAGTTAACAGCTGTTTAGTGTATCAGGTCAAAAAATCTGCCAAAACAAAAAATCATTAAATCATATTAAATAAAATCAAAAAATACTTCAAATGAAAAACCATTGTTAGATAGGGTTTCTAAGGCAATAACAAATCAGATCAGAGATGAGCAGAACAACCAAGTGAAGCTTTAAACAAAGCTATGGCACACATGCAATATAAAGTGACAAAGAACACACACGTTGTGAAATATTTAAAGCATCCAGAACATTTCCCTCTCTGGTACCTATTATACGCTAACATATGTAACAAGCCCAAATATGTATCACATCTGACCCTTCCTCATCCCACCTCTCATGGTACATCTTAACATGGACATTACTGTTAATGGACTGCATTC
This sequence comes from Datnioides undecimradiatus, assembly GCA_008933995.1. Lineage (NCBI taxonomy): Eukaryota > Metazoa > Chordata > Actinopteri > Lobotiformes > Datnioididae > Datnioides > Datnioides undecimradiatus. Next base: position 2,583,362 of record WARS01000044.1, on the reverse strand, counting down.
CTTAGTTAGCAGGGATTCAAAATTAGTTTACCATATATCAACCATCCTCCAAAATATGCAAATGACCCCATAAACAATGAACAGATATAGATTGCAGATAGAGTGACTTAATAAACCACAAAAGTATTCATAAGTGTGCTAGAAGTCTGGTATTGGAATATTGGTTACAATGTCATTTTGGTCTGGACTTCTTATACCAACATATTCAAAAGTCTTTCAAAAAATACTTGGAGTCTTGACGATGTTCAATCAAGCACTGGAGATGGTCAGAGTTTGATGCAGTAGAGTTTATTCTTACACAGAAGACATAAACCCAAGCCTGTTCCGGACCAGACTGACTTTCTGTCCGGACTGCGCCTTTTCTTATACCATAAATCTCTCCCAGATCATTTTCATGAGTAGCATGTTTTGCCCGCCTTTGTACCATAGAACGTCCTACATACTCTGAAAATAATGACGCCTCCTAGCAATCCTTTTCCTTACATGGCACATCCTTCCGACTCATACTGGAGTTTGGACCCACCCTCCTAAGGCCTCAACCTTTCTATGACCTCGGGGGTTCTGGCTCACATATCTAGTTTGTTGGTATCACCTATCTCCAAAGTTGAACCTCCTGCTGCCTCCACTATCTTCAGAGGGGCTCTTATGCATAATTTATTTAAAGATTATATGGATTAATGAGGTACACAATAAACTTCTGTAATACATCTTACATGCTTTGATATACAAATTAATGTGGTTACACAATGGAGGGTCTGTAATACACTCTACACATTTGATATATATGGTATACTTCAAAATACATGGGTGTGTATTATGTGTCTGGGGTGTGTATGTGTTATGCGTCCAGGGTGTGTGCTGTCTCTGGGATGTGTGTGTGTGTGTGATGTATCTAGTGTGTGTGTGGATGTGTGCATGTGTGTGTATGTGTGCATGCGTGTAGACAGTTCCTTGCGCACAGTACCCAGATAGTAGTACTGGCACTCGGCCCGCGGACATGCACCTGCCCACTGATATGCTGACTACAGAGAAGTCAGTATAGTCTAGTTGCCCAAGCTCACTAATTGCTGTCAAATGCCTATTGGTAGGCCGGCCACAGATAAAACAGCATAGATATCCGTACGCCCTATAACAAAGACCCTGCTTGTGCCTCAACCTTGGATTAGTCAGCATGGCATGTTGGTACTTTCCATAACACTGATCCAACTAGTGTGCTAACCATAGATAAAAGGCATGATGTGTCCATACTCCTCACAACACAGTTCCTGCTGGACAACTCTTTTCTCCTCTACAGTTGAAGGTCGCCAGCAGGAGGGGCCGTAAGAGAGTTTTCCTGTAAATGGGCGACAGGTTTTTCGCTCTTACACGTTGTGAACCCTTAACCATTTTGCTAAGCGAATCATCTGTTTGAGTACTAGGGTTATTGATAGGAGTAATGTCACCGCATTAATGGTAGATCATTTTTACAGGTTATAGGTTTGCTTTTACAGTATTCAACCACTATCAGATATGAATCTTATGTGGTGGCGAGAAGTGAGTGTCTTGGTTCTGGGTGTGGGCCTGAGAGGCCTGGAATGGTGCAACAGCATGTTGGGACACAATGATATGATCACCGCTGGATAACCTCAAACGGGAACATTTGGTCATTCTGTGTGCCAGGTCAAAGTGACCTGAAATGTTTAGAGGATAAGATGAGGAAACATCTGGGTTCTTGAATACCGAGAAGTCATCGAGATGTTATTCTAGGAAATGTTGCATATCGGGAAACCAAAGAGATGTGCCAAGAAAATGTTCAAAAATAACATACACACACACACACACACACACACACACACATCCACAGACACAGACACAGGGAATGAGGTGAGATAGGTTTGTGTGGAACAAGGATAAAAGAGGCATGAGTGCTGGAGCCCCTAAGGTTGTTTGCTAGAGATTGAGACTTTGCTGAAGTTGTGCACTGCTTCAATAAAATCCCGCCAGGGGCTGCTGATTGATCCTGAGCCATCAAGTCTTTCTACAACAGTTACCTCCTGCTGTCTCCATTATTTTCAGAGGGTCCCTCATGTTTTTTTAAAAACATAATATAGATTAATGCAGTTACATGAGGGAAGGTCTATAATACATTCAACATGCTTTGATATACAGTCTATGGTGTGCTCCAACATACATGAGTGTGTGTGTGTCACATCTCCTCGCATTCTTAATATGTTGGTATGCAAGCTAATTATCTATGGATAGCTGTGCAGGCACCCAGTACACAGACAGTAGTCCAGGCACACAGTCCACAGACAGCCATCCAAGGACACAGATACGTGCCTGCTGATATGCTGACTACAGATAAATCAGTATAGCTATACTTACAATAACATGGATCCAGCTAAATAACTCCTCCTCTACCTTTGCTAGCTACTAGCATGTCTGTGTAGCTAGTGATTAAGGCTTTAGCACTAGTGCTAATTATTCTGTAAATCATTTTGTCTGTGTAGCTTTGTCTATGAAATCATTTAGTCTATGTAGCAGTGATGAGTTTTTTTTCAAGATTTATCAACAAATAAGCAAAAGCTAACACTGTAGATACAGTGTACAACTGAGAAAAGCATTGAGAACTTAAGAAGCACTTGACATCTGTTAATTATCATCATGGTATAAACAACTTAAAAATCTAAAAGCTTATGACAGCTGTTGCAGAGTAAGTTTCTTTGCTAATCATTTCAGCATTTCCAAGTTAGCTTAGCTTAGTGTGAAGGTATCATGCTAGCTAACTTTAGCTACAAGACACAACAAAGTGATGATAACTGAATAAAAAGTGATTGCACTCACCTATGGCAAACTGTGGTGGGCAGCTTTTTCTAAATTAACTTTACACTTACTGTGTCTTACTAAAGGAAGGAATTTCATTTAGCACTAAACAGAAGTAGCCATCAAGACAACACACTCATGCCACAGGCAAGTACAAATGTGTATGACTGTTTGAGCTTATATTATGCATACTGCCAGCTAATTGTGTGCCCTACTAAATTAATGCTATGACTCCAACTATGAACTAGGAAATTCTTTATGTATTTTTCCACATGCTTGTTGCATGTCACCGGACATTCTGAAAGAGTCATCAGATAAGTGAATTAGGAACCGAAGGGAAAAAACTAACATGCCATCATATGAGTTGTGAGAGTCAAAGGCAGAGACAAATGATATAATGAATTCTACCATTTTATCTATTAACTTGTTGTGTTTCTACTTGTGTGCTGAGTGTATAAAACGCACATGCCTCTGAAGCCCGGGCTCATTATGCACATTGTGTGTTTGACTGTTCTGTGAGTCCATCTATAAATGCTGAATCAAAGTTTGCATGAAGACAAGTGTTTGCTATGCTTATTTTGGGAGATATTTGGGAGTTTGCCTGACTATGTTTTTCTGCTTTTGCTCAGTTTTTGTAGGACCAAATGACAAAGAGGATCACAAATAATGGAAACATAATGCAGGAAATGGTAAAAAGGATAAACCTACTCACAAGATATGTCACAACATGCTGCCGACTAAACAAGTGAGCGCAACCTTCCTCATCTGGCAACCTCCTCTTACAGAGGAGACATAGAAACCGCACTCCCGTGGACTGATGCAGTGGGTCATATACATCGTGGATGACCAGGAACTGTTGACCTGCAATAATCAGGCAAAGAAAAGTCAAAATCATTTACAGTGCATTTCTGATTCCAGTCATTTTTTTTTTTATTTCCAGTGGTACCTACCAAGCAGAGGAAATGTCTCGTTTTCCTTGAGTTTGCTGTATGTTTCACACTCAGGCACTGCATAGATATAAATAAAGACAAATATAAATAGATTCAATAACAGTTATAAAAAAAAGTTTTTTTCCCATCTCATTTGAGAGGAAATTAATTTATCACTAACCTTCATGCTTTAGGAGAGGATAAAGGTGGTGTCCTGCAAGGCGTTTCATCACTGCAGACAAATATCAAGAGTAAGGCACAAACGTATTTGAAACTGCTTTATGTTCATCTTGTTTCTGAAGTTTGATGTTGGTCAAGTAGCCTGATGTTTGGCAAGTATGACCAAAACCAGTTTGAAATAATCTCACTGGTCATATTTTTACTTCATACCAAAACAGCTATGTGGGAAAATTCACAAAGTACAAAGAAAAAGTGAAAACTCTGTCCATGCATTAATTAGAGTATAAAATACAGGTCTACATGCAAAGAGGAAAGATACAGTGCATTTGTCTCCAAACTATTTCTAAATAATATATTTTAAGATTAGTTCATACCTATATGGTAGCTTGGACTGAGGTGCCAAAAAATCGAGTATGGGATATCAAGCACCTGAGAAGGGAAAAATTCTTAATTACTTATAACTGAAAAAAATGATCAAGTCTGCAGAAAATGAATGCATTCTATTATAAGAACAAGCCTTAGTGTGGTATAGTTAGTTACCTTAATTACCTTTCAGATTACCTTTTTTAGATTGAATATAGTTTGAATGCTATACAGTTACAGTAAAGTGATTTTTGCTTATTTCTACACAGATGTGAATATCCTAGAAAGAAAGCACTGAAGTGTCATTTTACCTTCAGCTTAATCAGATTTGGTGCTCTCTCCTTCTCTTCTTCCCATGCCTTTGACCTCAAGACTTGCACATCCATATGATTGCTCCAGGCAAAAGGGAGTTGCCAGGGGTTATAGTACAGCTAAGAATTTAGAACAAAAGCTCATTAGATTCATTCATTCCACAAACACACAAAGTGACTTTTTAAGTCTCAATTTCTGTTCTAAACTGCATTGATATGGTTAGATTGATACACTGATTACAGGATACACGATTATTTCTCACTTTTGTTAAAAAAAATAGCATTAATGGATAGGTGTAGACCTTATAGAAATAAGTTTCTAGAATTGGTACAAAAGTGTTCATTCAGGGCTCATTTGTTGTGTTTGGAAGGCAGAGTACACATTGGACAGGTTGTCAGTTTGTCACTAGGCCAACACATAGAAACAGACAAACTCACGGACACTTGCATTCACTCCTACAGCCAATTTAGAGTTTCCTATTCACCTATCCTGCATGTTTTAGGGTGGTAGGCGGAAGACCACAGAGACACGGAAAGAACATGCAAACTCCACACAGAAAGGCCCCTGGTCAGAAAGAGACCTTCTTGCTGTTAGGCGAGGTGCTAACCACGAAGCCACCAGGCCACCCCAATGAGAACACATACACGTCAATTGTGATTCCTCAAACACAGTACTGGTGCTGCCTGGACCCACACACAGCTGTACTAGAGCTGCAATAATGTGCAAACACAAACCACATACAGAAATAAACACTAGCTCACCAACGTGCTTATGAGATGTTTTTGCGAGTTCAAGTGTGATCTGACAGAGGACTCCGTAAGACAGTCATGACAAGCAAAGCACAAGTAAACAGGTTCCATCTCAACCTGAGTGCAGATACATGTCACAATCAGAGGTGCACCTAAACAAACAAACAACAATAATTAATAAAAAATTGCATATCTTTTAGTTGAACAACTAACAAAAACACAATAAGTGGTTCAGCTCACCAATAACTGGTTTATTTTGCTTCAAACTCTGTTTGATGTACGTGTATAGGCCCAGGCTGGGTGTCGGTCCTAACATTTGAAAAGAGTTCAGAGAACGAAATGAATTCATACCAAAATCTGTTGTATTTTTTCCTAATTTATAGCAAGCAAGAACAACATCAACTACATTATTTGTGCACTAAACATGTTTGGAAATTAGTGTAAACTAAATGTAAAAAAGGCTCCACTCAAATGTTAAACTTGTGTAAAGTTGAATCAGTTCCAGGCCATAAACTAAATACATCAATATGGTATAATATTCAAAAAGTGATTTATCTGTATTTAGACCTTTTAACCAACCTTTTTAAGAAGTGTTTTAAGCTTTTGACTTAAGTTGAGAACTGTATACCTGTTTGGGCACCATCAGGAGCTCTTTCTGCTGTAAAAAAGTGGTAAATCATATTCATATCTCATTAAAGTGAGCTTAAAACAATAACAAACAGCATGAGAAATGAGTGAAAGTGAAGCTACCTTCAGAACAGAATTTCTCCACTACCTGGGGAAGTAAATCAAGAACAGATCTTACTTTAAGGTCTTTTTTTTTTTTTTTAAATAGACTAGACTTTCTGTAGGACAATATGGAAATACTGACATACCCGTTTATGTATCAACTTGACCACATGTTTGAAATACAGAAATATATTCTCAAAGACAACACTGCAGTTCTGTAAACAGAAGAAAAGTGAAGTGAAAAGTTCACTGTATAAGACAGGCTTAAATTCTCCTCAACATAGATAGCATTTGGTACAGAAGCATGTCCAGGCTATTATAGTGAAATTTTCACGAAGTTTATCACCTGACAGCGTAGCTTGCATGATAATTCTTCTGGTACAGCATCCCTACAACACACTACAAAGAAAGAAACATAGCTCTGAAACATAGAAAGATTGCATGGGTAATTTCATACTGTTATAGAAATAAACAATATGAAAAGAAATGTAATATATTGTGTCCTTCCTGAGTCTCAATGTCTTTTACTTTTTATTTCAACACCTGCGTACTTTATAATAAAGTGTTACCAGACAGTTCCTTTATGGCACACAAGATTAACTGTGATTTTCCAGATTCTGCTATACATGCAGATTTTTAAAAAATGGTTAAATTTCATGAAATTTAATGCCCTTTTCATTGAGACAATTATCAGACTGAGGGAAATAACTTGCAAGTTTAAATAACTGTTAAAACCAATCAGCAGGAAAACATTTTACGCAGCAAACATTTCACGTTACATCCAGTGTAACAGCCTCAAACAGGTTTGTTATACACTAAACAAACTAGTTTATGCTGAAGTAGTACAAACCCAGCCGGTTCTTTGGCACGATGGTTGTCGTCAAGCTGTTATCCTTTGTGATGTCTTGCAGGTCCTTCAAAGCTACAATACACCATGAGTTCAATTAGTAAAAACATAATTTTGCTTTCCAAAGAGTCAAATTAAAGGAATATGACATTAACCGAGGCATGAAACACAAATACCAACCTTCTGCATAGCAACTGAAATTCACTGATCTGAATTTGTCAGGATCCAAGCACACTTGCTGTAACAAAAAGTCAAACAGTGTTGTGGTGGAATCTCACAAACATACATGCATAGTCTTATGTAGGATGGCTGTATTTTATGTCTTTTATTCTCTATGAATTAAATATGTGTGTATCCACTTGTTATTGCCAAAGGAGAGCACAACCTGACCATTCCCAGGTTATGAAACTCTGTCAGTCAAAAGCAGTACACAGGGTAAAACATAACTAAAGGGTGGCCCTTAGATAAACTTGGCTATGACCAGAGTACAATAGGGGTGCACTGCAACAACACTATGGATCAATGATATTGATGGGAAGGGTCAGGATATGTGTTTTCATCTTTGTTTATATAAATTGCTGTGCTGTCAGTTACTTTTCAGTTGCTCTGCACAGACTAAATCAGGTCTTTGCCATATTGTTGATTTACTAAAGACGTTATATTGCTCTAAAGACTTCACCTCTTAAAGTTTATTTTCTACTACAGCTTAACAGACAGTACAAACAAAAGCATTAATTTAGAAACCTGTACTTGTGACATCTTTGTTTTAAGACTATTGTACCTTCAGATCCATATTTGCAGTGCCATGGATTTCCTCTGCCTGCTTTGCAAAATCAAGCATTGTAGAAGCAAAGGAACTGCTGTAATCCGTGTAGCATACTTTCGACAGCAAAGTGGAGGGATGCCACTCTCTCTGCAGAGATTAAAACTGATGTAAGTTACACAGACACTTATACATACAGGAGGGGAAGATGACTAGATTTATCATAGATAAAGCAGCTATTTCTGGAGAGTCCAATGACTAGAAGTTGGTGGATCTGGCCCACACTTGAATAGAAGACCCTCAACTTACACTGTATACTGAACATGTATAAGTATCTAGTTGAAGTCCTCAGGTTAAGCGATTGGAGTCCTTAATGATGAGCAAAGTCAGCAGAGTCTGGTGCAGACGATTTAGTGCAAACACAGGAAGAGAACACAACAAATGAGCCCTGTTACTGGGCCCAAAAGACTCAACACACAGTGGTTGCACTCATCCTTTTATACCAATTCTAGACCATCCTGTGGTAAACTGCACTTTTAGAACTGAATTCATTAGCAGTTGGCACTAGGAAACCAATTTAATCATCATTCATGACATTCCTGGCACACCTGACTTCAACCTTTGACACTCACAGTGGCCTCACCAGACCCGACCCCATGAGCGAACAACCTCTACAGCTAGAGTCCAACTGAAAGAATACTTAATAAGCAGAATGAAGCCTGAACTGGTGCAGATGTTAAAGAGATCCTGAACATGCTGAGGATAAGTGTCACAGGAAAGAAGAGCAAAGGAAACAAGGCAGACAGAGGAAGCTTGAAGAGACCCAATACTAATCCAACTCCAAGACCTGCCCTAGGTTGAGCAGGGAAGAGCAAAGGTCATGGCAGGGGCAGATTGTGTCTGGCAGATATGTTCCTAATATGTGCCTGTGGAAGGCAGGGGCACTGGCAAGCAGAACTACTGCCCACACAGCTAGCCTAAATTTTACAACGTATTTCAACATTGAGGGATTTAAGAAATTAACCCTGATGATCTCTAACCAACCTGTAACATTTTAGTTGACCCAAGTTTAGTTGACAAGTTTAGTTAACGAGTGATGCACTGATAATAGTGTATGCAAAATCTTATAAGTAAAATAAATGCTGCTACCCACCAGCAGTGTCAGAAGTTGCTAATCCACACACCATTCTGTCACTCATACCACCAGGTGCCACACATGTTTTGTTATTGACCTGGCTAATGCGTTTTTTCTTTGTTACAGTTCACCCAGATAGTCAATATTGGTTTGGCTTTTCCTTTAATGTGCATGGCTATACATGGATCAGATGTCCCATGAAAGCGTGAGTGTGTTTCAAAGAGCCCTCACTGAAAACCTACAAAGCCTCTATCTTCCTGTGGGGTCATACCTTCTAAATTATGCTGAAATGAAGATGATATGATGAGCTAGCCTGCAGAAACTTTAATTTGCTCAAAACAAGTTACTTATTTTGGGACATGTGATCATAGCAGAGAAAGTCCCTGTCTCCCAAATGCATTGCAGCAATTCAATCTGTATATAGACAGATTACAAAAAAGCAAAAAAACCCCACTTCTTAGGGATGACATCATATTACAGACAGTGGACCCCAAATTATTGAGAGAGAGAGGCAGCCCTCACCTCAATGGTCCATGGTAAGACCCTTAATGTGCATGACAGACTGACTAGAATTTCAGAAGCAAAAAAGGTCTTTAAGGACATGAAGACTTCCTTATTTCATGCCCTGACTATGTGGGCCTGCCTTGACCTGACTTGCTATTTACTCAGCTTGTAGATCAGAAAGACATGACAAGTAAAACTCATGTAATATACACCAACTAATGCTATGCATTGGGGTAGTACGTGATTTTAGAGCTATTTGAAAATCAGAGGGTTTTTTACATCATCTGGGAAACCTATGGCACACCACGCCCTTGGTTTCAGTTGTTTTGGATACCATCTTGTTACCAGTCATTTCTGTTATTAAATGTGAATAACCTCTTCCTTTGATCCTGTTTCTGGACGAAATGCAGTGGCAGATATGGCAGCAAAGAAAGCATCATCTGGCTCCATTTTTACCTTCACTCAACCGCTCATTACACTAAATCTGCACATATGCTGATCTGTCCACACTTCATTCCCCCGCTGATGCAAAGGACCATTGCGCCCTTTCCTTTAGTCAAATCGACTCGCCGCTAATTCTCGCTGCCGCCGTAAACCCGCCAACAGAGTGTGAAACCGCCCACCATCATTATCCGAGCCGAGGAACCAAGCCAGACCCAAAGACGAACGAACACACTACCCACTTTCCGGGCAGAGATAATTCTTAAGAGTGCTTTTAAATCTTTAATGCGCAAGTAAAGTTAGCTGTGAATCACTCTATTTTTGTTGTTAAACTAACGGATCAAGCGTCCAGCTGCTGCTCTTGTTTTGTTTATTTGATCTGCTGATTTGTTTGTCTAAGCTCATTGTGCTACTCTTGTGTCAACCTCATTAGTGTGCGAGACAATAAAGCTACCATTACACATTAAAAGACCTGGGGCAGGTCTTTTGAGTCTTTGCACCTCCACACGTGACTATAGGATCTGTGTTTCTGTGCTTTCCACCCATTTTCTTCTCGTACTAACCCACACGCACATACACACACAGGGACGCGCACGCCGAGTGAGCGCAGGTTACTTTTATTGTTAGAGATATGTGCTAGGCTCATAGATGCCATTAGTCATTGTCTCTTTCAAACTTCGCGGTCACCTCCTCGGACCAAAACCCGCGCCTGACGTACTCTCTTCCCATAGAGTCACGTCCGCCATCTTTCTCCTCCTCTCACACGTCCGCCGTCTCACCCCTCGTCTTGGTTATTGGTTGGTTATTGGTCCCTGATGCCAGGGTGGTGCCCCGTAATTATTCATTCTCATTAATAATAGTATTCTTTCGATTAATAATTATCATTGTTAACCAAACCTGCTCCTAGAAAGCCCAATAACAGGTACCTGTTGCCACAGATTTTGATCTTTGCCCTCAGCTGAAGTTTGTGGTCCATGGTGCCTAAATATACACAGTTACAGGCGCACACTTGGTAGTGGTCACACAATGTCCAGTTCGGCTGGTGATCACACAATGTGGTATGCTTACTTTGAACAGTTCTAGCTAGCAGCAACAGACTGAGTGTTTGTACCCATGTATGCCTGTATATAACAAAAAAGCTGTCTTGTCCCATGAGAATAGTGAAAACGTGACCTGTAGGAAAACAGAAACAGAGAGCGACGTAACAGCTACAAAGGCCAAGGCAGAGAGCTTGTAGGAGAGTAATCAGGGAGAAAAGCATTAACAGAAGAAGACATGACATAAAAAAGTGTAAACAGTTTCTCTTTGGGGTGCAGGCTGCAACTGCAACTAACTTCTCTCTTGATTATAGTGTTCAGAATAATAAAGTGTGACAATGCTGTAAGACAGTAGGACTTGTTCTTCTGAGTCCAAGTAGATTTGCTCTGACACGCCTGATTTCTTCTGGTGTCTTATCAAAAAATTTATATTAATAATTAAATTTATATTGCGTTTGTGTAAGTGTTTTTCGGAGCATATTGATATTTACTGACTGAAATGTCTGATTATTCTAAGGTTTTTGTGACATTAATTGTTGAATATTCATTAAAGAGAATATTCTTTAATATTCTATGTCGTAGCTACTTACAAAGAAACAAAAGATGTGATCAAAGCTCAGGACATGTTTGATGATCATATGGGTGGCCAAAGTTAGGTTGCAGAGTGTGCAAAGGTAGTAGCTCTTCTCAGTTGGTCCAACACAAATGCATTCAACAAGGTGCTGGATGCCTATAAGACCATCATCAAACAGGAGAGAAAATGGAAAGAAATTTTAGTCCAAATAAAGAACACAAATAAGAAGAACTTTATTAATCCCAAGGGAAATTGTTGTTGACTGCTCCAAATTACAGTAGCAAAACAGAAAGTGGAGGCCAAAAATATGGCCTCAGTGACCACACAGCCCACTAAGCTTTAGGGTCCATGACAACATGGGTTTAAAGATAGATTTTTTTATTGCTAAGCTTGTTGGAAATACGGCTCTAGTGTAAGAACCACAGGGATACCAAAGTAACAACTGTAGTATTCACTGTCATGCATATTCATGCATACAGTATTGTCAGTCAAAACCAATTTCCATTGAGAGTCACCAGTAAAATTGTGCATCCAAAAAGCAATATTGCTTTAATTATAAGATTATAAGATTTAAAAACAGCTTTGTTAGATTATCAAGTTATATTAGTTAATTTAACTGACCAAGGAGTGGATGCCTCCTGTTGCTGTCTCTTTGGTATGTTTGGATTGTCATCCTCGCTGGCTTGACAGCTAAAAAGGACAAAAACACAGTGATAAAGAACAATAAGAAAGAGTTAAGACATAATTGCAAATATACAGTATATATTAAATATTTTTTGATTGTCAGTGAAGTCCAAATGTCATTGAATACTCAAATTCAAACATGGAACATTTGATATGACTGAAAGCTCCAGAATAACCTCTAAATGCAGAGAGGCTGTTTTTGGATTGGTGTGATTTGATTGTTCTTCAAGGTGAAGAACAAACATATATACATCAACTAGGTAGAGTGATTCTTACACACAGTAGAAAGCAAAGGGTGACTGCTGATTATTTAAAACAGACTGATAAAAGCACTGTTTAAATTGGTGAAGGCATAGAGTCAACTCTACTGAACTCCTTGAGTCCTAACTAAACCTTCTGTAGAAATAAGTCTTGAAAAAAGAAATGTGCACATACCTTCAAACACCTTTACAAGTTTGTCATTTTCACAGAGAGTTTGCATCACTAGGGGGAAAGATTAGATGTTTGCATTAAAATAAAAATGAACACAATTCTGTGACAAATGTTGCATTGAGAAATCTTAGATTCATATACCATCAGAGTAGACACCGTTTTCAAGCTTTTGCATCAGATTTCCAGGTAAATCCAACATCTGCAAAGAGAAAATTTGGAGAAAACCAGTGACATTCCCTCTAAAATGCAAAGGCTTTAATCCAACCGTCACACAAAACACAAACATTGCAACATTCTCTATTTTTATAGCTGCCATGTAAGCATAAAATGGTAAACAGAAACAATGTCATCATTTCAACTTTCTGTCTGTCTCTCTCTCTCACTCTCACACACACACACACACACACGACTATATACTGCCAACAATGAATGAAGTCCAATATTGAGCCTCCTTTTAGGTCTGTTTTAATCTCTGTCAACTAGTAAAGGAACCCTGTGGTTCTGTGGGTCTTAAGCTGATAAATGCTTAAAACCAATCACCAGCCAGTTGCTAACTTTCTCTGTCATGTGTGGTGTCCAAAAGTTGATGGACATGATGCACACTTGGGTAGTTGACTCTCTACTTACACTCTATATTGAGCTTATATAAGTATATAGCTGAAGTCTTTAGATCTAATAATTTGAGTCTTAATTGATAAGCATTGATAATTGAGTCATCAATGTCTGGTGTAGAACACTTACTGTGGGTGTGGCTTATGAATACAACAAATGAACCCTGGTAGTGGTCTCAGAAGACTGAACACACACTGGCTGTGCTCAGCATTTTATACCAATTCCAGAAACTTCTTTTCTATAACGTCTACACCTTCCATTTTTGCTATTTCTTTTTGACCAAACACGAGAAAAAAAAAAAATCATGTGTCCTCTCATCTGTTCTGGGCATTTCCATGCTCCTTGCAAATGGCCTTCACATTTGGTCAAAACATATTGGTGCCTTAAACTGTCTTGTGTGGTCCACAAGTTACATTATATGGTGTGCATATTACACATTTTTTAAAACTTTATTATAATTAATATAAAATAGTTTTTACTACAATTGATGTGGGTTCAAGATAAGACATTATATTGAAATAAGACAAAGGCCAAGGTATAGGTTATTTGCTTGTTACGTGTAAGACTGCGTACATATGATTACAAGGTTACAAGTTTACAAAAGAAACTCTCTTCAAATGCACAGGAGTTTTGGGACAGGCTCCCAACCTACCAAGCAATTCCTGAGTATAGCTGATTAAACTTTTCAGTATACATTTACCTTTATAATTTCAGGGCTCCATGTACAAACCTGTAGTTGCCCAATCCCACGATCATTTCTTTCCTTTGTGAGCGCCTCCCTCAGAACATATTTCATATTCAAACTGGGAAGCCAGGAAAAGGTCAGCACATTGGGGTCTGTGTAGTTCTAAAATGCAAACACACAATGAAATTCTGCTTTCAAATTAAAAAAATGAAACATTTGTTCATTTTTACAATGTTCAGCACTTACAAAATAGTTGCTGCAATGGTCACCAGAGTAAAGGTGGCATACAATCCTCTCTGGGAGACACTTATCCTCACAGACATGGCACAGGTAGAAAGAGGTCTTTGTCTCTGTGCTGAAACACAAAGTCAGCAGAGACAAACCTGAAAGAAAGTACATTTAAAGTAGAATTAAAACTTTTAAACATAATTCATCTTTTGTATCATCAGCAGTACAAAAACAATTTGCCTTTGAGATCTGTATCATTTACAGCAAATACAGCAGCCTGCTATCTCTGTAAGATAGATTAAACCCATGTTTAAGCCACTGTGATGCTTTATATCTCACTTACTTATTGCATTAAAAGAGGAAAATCAACTCTTATCACAAAAGATGCCATGATGCCACATTCTTCTCCTCATACATAATGGTCCTCTCCTCAACTTCAACACCTAAATGACCATAAGCTACCAAATTTCTGTCTTTTTAATCATAGAACCATTCTGCAATCTTGGGCTCAGACATATAAATTCTCGTGATCATGCCCTTATTATTTCATTGGGTAACCAACACTAAATGAAGGTCTCTGATTAAATGTTAAACAGTCAATACAGTGTTGTGTAAAAAAACAAAACAAAGCTAAAGACCAGGTCTGGGCCAGATGTGACTCTGGACTTCTTACACAAACATATTAAAAGGTCTTTCACTGGAGATGGTCAGAGTTTGATGCAGTAGAGTTTATTCTTACACAGAAGACATAAACCCAAGGCTGTTTGGACTGCGCCTCTTCTTATACCATAAATCCCTCCCAGATCATTTCCATAAGAAGCATTTTTGCCTGCCTTTGTAACACAGAAACATCCCACATCCCCTGAAAATAATGACACCTCCTTGCAATCCTTTTTCTAATATGGCACATCCTTCCGACTAATATCGGAATTTGGATCCACCCTCCTAAGGCTTCAAACTTTCTATGACCTCGGGGGTTCTGGCTCGCATATCTATTTTGTTGGTGTCACATATCTTCAAAGTTGAACCTTGTCCGTGACCTCCTGCTGCCTCCATTATCTTCAGAGGGGCTGTTATGCATGTTTTTTAAGGATAATATGGATTAATGTGGTTACACAATGAAAATTCTGTAATACATCCTACATGCTTTGATATACAAGGTGTACTTCAACATACATGGATGTGTGTGTGTGTGTGTGTGTGTTTGTGTGTTACGTGTCCAAGATGTCCTTGCTGTCACAGTACCCAGATAGTAGTACTGGCACACAGTCCACAGACAAGCGTTCATGCACCTGCCTGCTGATGTGTTGACTGCAGATAAGTCAGTACAGTCTAGCTGCCCAAGTTCACCAGTTGCTGATTATAGATAAATCAGCGTGACCTGTCAGTAGTCCCCACAACACAGATCCAGCTAGACAACTCTTTTCTGCTCTACAACAGAATGTTACATTATCCAGATGTTTAGATTAGATGTTTAACTTTGATAATCTCTTTCCCATTTGTGTTATTCCCAACTGTTTCAATACCAATTGACAATAGTGAATAGTGATTAGAGTATGTGACTGTGCATATAATCCATCAAATACAATACCCTCAAAGTATGGCAGAAATTGTCCTCAACAACAAAGAAAGTTTAGTGACCAGAAAGTGTGCAACACCTCAGGTACACAAAACTCTTCCTTTGCCTTGAACCCATGATTAAAATAATATTCTCTGTTTGGTCATGTCTTTTTTGCCCTCTTTTTACTCTTTCACAGTTTTGCCTTTTTTCTTTTGTATTTTTCTGGTTTGTTCTTTTGCCCTTTTGCTTTTGGGCTCTTTGTTTCACTTTCCTTCAATATGCCACGTTTGTGTTTGTGCTCCAATCCCTGCACCAAGTTTGGTTTCTCCTGATTTTTTCTACTTTGCCCGAGTCTTTTTCTCTGATCTAAAAGTTAATGTAAGTAAGAAACTTTAAAAAAAAAAAAAAAACAAAAACAAACTTTCTGCAGTACCACACCAATGCCCATTCAAGGACCACCTGAAGGTTTTGAAATGGTCTTGAAACTTTCAAATACTACAAAAAGGGAGTACACAGAGCTTGGGAGTCAGAACTGTTTAGTCAAATTATAATTCCTATGGTCATGAATGAAAAGAATGAACTCTGAGGATTGTAAACTTCTCTTTGTCTTTCTGACAGTAAATCTGTAGCATGCAACGTGTACATTTAAGATATATAAATGTCTAAAAATTTACTAACCAACAATGTACGGTCTGCTTTTTTCTGTGGCTTGCAAATTCATCACAATTATGAAGGGAAAAAAGCCTGTAGGGATAACATAATGAAGAAAAACAAAATGATGAAGCGTTAATTTTAAATAAACAACTTGTATAGGAAAAATGAAAGTGATATTTCACATCAGTGGCACACAAAAACTCACAGGCCCTTGTGATGCAATACACATTCGTTCAGTTGGTTTCAGCTGATTACATTGATAGCTTTCTATCCATTATCAATTCCACAAATCAGATGTAAGCCAAGTCACACCATTTGCAAGCAACTGAAGCTATATATGACCACTTCTTTAAAAGGACTCACATTGCACCTGTTATCACAGACAAGCTGGATGTTTTAGTAAACAACTTTAAATTAATGATATATGGTGAATTGTATCTGAACTTCGTTGGCCTATTAATGGACCAGTTGTTCCACTGGTCTCCTGTCGTATTCAGTCATCACATTATAAACTCAATCTAACAATTAGCTTAAATTAACATTAAATTCAGTCAGTTACACTTTAAGAGTTAACACTGTGATTTGGAGACCAACACTCACTATAAACAGGAGCTTCATCTACAAGTTCATTCAACAATAACAAATAAGAAGGAAAAGAAGTATCCTTACCAGAACCCCTGACCATATCTAAGGCAAGAAAAAAAAGATGAATGAACTGGACATAGTATAGTATTTGAGTAACAGACAATACATCATACAGGAAACAGAAATCAAATCTACATGAAAGTAAACAGTACAAAATAAGTATTACCTTTCTGGAAGACTTCTTTCATTTTCTGTTGGCAAAAAAGAGACATCAACCAATTTACCAGATACCATGTTTCCTTCAAATGCTGTCCATGAAACACTTTCAAGCAGCCATCAATACACCATTATATTTTGCAGTCAGGTGGTTAGCTCTGCCATCTGTTTTGCCTTGGTACCTTTCTGAGCTTTTCATGTGTTTATGTGTCCCTTTACAATAAATGGTCCAATAACATGCAGTTTAGGTGAAATGTAAACTCTAAAGTACTCTTGCATATGCCTCAACAAGTAAAGGCCTCATAGTAGCCAGCAGGAAAATTTCTTAAATTGCTCAAACCCTTGTTCTGGTTATAGTGGATCACAAAGAGAGATTTTTGTTGAAATCAAATACTCTGACCAGGTGAAGTGCACTTGAGGTTTAATACCTACCTTTTGATGTCTTTCGGACTGCATATGCTTCTTGATAGCACCTATGCTTTGAAATGTAGTCAGACAGACCTAAACAAAAAAAAGAGAAAGAAAAAGAGCATCAGCAGCACAGATACAGAAAAAGGAACAAGCCAGTTTTGCTGTGGTTCAAACGTTGGACATTTGTTTTTTGTTACTGTAGAACTCCATTTATGTTGATAACATGATAACAACACAACAGCAAGTCAGGAGGCACATTGCAGCAGGGGAAGAGAGAAAGCTGTGTTGTAACTGGCATGGGAAGAGTTTGTTTTCATTGATTCTTCTTCGTTCACTCTCCCGTGCAGTTCAATAGCTGAAATACAAATTTTTGACCTTGAATACCAGGGCTAGATTCTGCCAATACAATCCGTCCAGACATACTATTTTGCAAATTGTTTTCATTTTCTCATTTCCCATTTTCCTGTTAGACAGTTCTGTGAAATGTTGACATAATTGCACAAATATTGTGTGACATTACTGTTATCTGTTATATATCACATATACAGGAACCTGAAGTCACTGTTGTGCTTCACATGGGCATCATTTGTTGTGCTTTATAGGAGCAGGTTATTAGCAAAAATTAATAATTATCTACGATAATTATTAATTGAAAGAATATTATTATTAATAAGAATTAATAATTACGGGCACCACCCTGGTATCAGGGACCAATAACCAACTCAAAAATCAGTCTCAAAAACGTTTGCTTACAGATATCAGTACCTGGGAGAAACTGATATGCATAAGACGAACAATGAAGGTGTGAATCCGAGCATTGACTCTTTTAACCAGCCTTTACAACAACACTTGTACAAACAATGCAGACAACTTCTCTTTAAAGCATAACAGAATTTATTAAAATCAATGATATCAATTAGTAATCGATAACACCTCAATCAATAAACATCCGTAATGTACTTTAAAGTATGCAAAGGCGTGTGCGTGTGGACGTAAGGAGTATGTACGTAAGTACGTCACGCGGGAGTTTCGGTCAGGGGAAATGACCGCGAGGTTTGAAAAAGACAACGGCTAGTGGCGTCTGTGAGCTTAGCCTGTATGTCTCTGACAGTGCGGTTCAACCGATGTATAGCCGGTGTGTATGTGTGTGTGGTAAAAAGGGAAAGAGGGGAAAACGCAGCACATAAATACAAATTCTTTGGGCTCCGGTTGTCAGACCGTGGTATGCCCGATCAACTAAATCAAATACAAATATCAAAGATCCGTCTTTGGGTCCGGCTCGGTTCCTCGGCTCGGATGACGACGGTGGGTCATGCCGCTCTGTCGGCAGGTTGCATAGGTTGAAGAAAGACGCAGCCCTTTCTTCCTTCTTCAGGTACTTTGAGAGCGTCTGCGGCGGTGGCCAGGTAATTCTCTGCGGTCAGCAGGAATTTGGCAACGAGTCGGCTTGGTTGAAGAAAGACGCGGCGGTCCTTTCTTTCGACAGAGGGGGTAGGAACGGAGGTGGCCTGGAGGTGACCCGAGTCCTTCCTGGTCTGGCCCTTTGATCTTAGACAAATGGAGCGGGGTGCTGGTGGTTCTCGTGCCATTTGGCGGTCAGCGCTCACCAGGGGGGCGGCCGAGCAAGTAGGGACAGAGGTGTCCCACATTCCTGTGTGCTCTGGCCCATAGGTCTAAGATAAGGAGCTCTGTCCAGTTGGGGGCTGCACCCAGCAGGGGGGCAGCAGAGTGAGTGGGGATGGAGGTGTCCTGCATACCTTTGTGACCTGGCTCCCAGGTCTTAGACAAAGAGAGCAGCCATTTGGTTGGTCTGCAATCTTTAATCTGTATCAGACCTCAGGTCATAAACCTTGCTGGGGGCCTGTTGTCTGTATGAGGCCCAACATCACTGTGACCTATTCCCAACAAAATCTGATCAGTTCATCCTTGAGTCCAAGGGTATGCTTGTGCCAAATTTGAAAAATAAATAAATAAATAATTCCTCAGGACACTCTTGAGATATTGCGTTCTTGGGCTGGACGTATAGTCAGACACATGAGCAACTGGAAAACATAATACAGTGATGCATGTAAAATCTAATTTTAAAAAAAGGTTTACTTCTTAAATGCCTTCAGAGAGTAGGATTTGCATTTGTATTTACCACAGTTCTGTAGTTCACATGCTGAAGCTAGATCACAACAGTGCTGGTAGGAGTGAGAAAGAAAGAAAGCTGGCAAGATAGGATAGCTTGTTCTTCCATTTCTCCAAACACAGCACTATTTATGGAACACTTTCAGCTACTGTGCTGCTCTGGGAAAGAACTGCGAGACCCATTTTAACTTATGAAGCCTGCTATATAATTCTCAAGGTTAGAACTGGCTGTGCCATTAGGCCAAGGGTCAACAGCCAAGCTCTGTGAGGCTATACATGGGCACAGTGGTGCTTTGTCCTTAGTACTAATTTCAGCATGGTAACATGCAACTGAGGCTAATGGGAGCATCCTTTTTTTAAGTAGGTTTTTGCACATCTGACACAGAGCCATGACAGACACAAAATTGGAACTGGAAACTGGTTAGCCTAACTATAACATTCTCAGAAGTTGCCTTATAGATAGGAAGCTTAAAGCTATAGTGCAGAACTTTTACAACTAAAGGAACAACCAAGCAACCAATGCTATAGAGTGGGCTGCAGACACGAGGAGCACAATGAAGCCTATGGCATCACAGGCATGTCAACAACAATTACCCTCACTGTCAGAAAGCAGTATAGCTTTAGATGCCCTATGCAGCTGTCGTCACTTATTCACCTAATTAGCATCACAGCTTGTAATACTGCGTCATTTCCCTTTCTTTCTTTAACTTCCAAACCACTTAATGAATCACAGACATACAATCATTTACTTTCAGACGTGAAGAACTGTTACATCATCAATTTCACTTCTCCATCTCGCACACAAAATACATTGTGTTTGTTACACCTATCAAAAATGCAGCAGAGCAGAGGCAACTTGGGCCTTGGTCAGAGGGGGTTGCCCATGCAAATGTTAGGGTCCCTCATACATACACTCACCCTGTGCATTTATGCAACTGTCGCATTTCCATAGCAATTCTCTTTCACTGAGTCATAATGCCTCTCCACTTCCCCACAACCTTCAGCACCAGGACAGGGCCATACTCAGCATCAGTGGGCTCACTTCTTGGGTGGCACCCGGGATAAGATGGAAGCATCCATTAAGAAAACAATATTAACATATTTAGTGGAAAATCATCATGAAAGTTAGGGTGGCGAGTAGAGCGCCATCTCTGGCATCTTTGTCAGTGAAGATGTCCATCATGTTGCATCAGCTGATGATGGGAATGCTCCTGGCATCTTTATCTTCTTGTTGTAGAGTCTCACTATTGACAGATCTGTTGCTTTTCCAGCCAGAGAAGGACACTTTCCAAATGACACCAAATGCCAACATGGTGAGCAGAACAGGGCGAGGATGGGGAAAAAAAGCTTTTGGCTCATGAAACTTGAGGACAGAGAAAGAAAAGGGACGGAAAAGATCAAAAGGGCAAAAATGAAGACCAAGGGGATGAAGAGAAAGAGCTGGTGACCAGAATGGAATGTCACTAACAGGTGGGTCAGATGATTGAAAGATATTGAAAAAAATGCTGATTTTACATATAAATAAATAAATAACATAAGGGAAGCATTTATATCTAACCAATTACAAAGAGGGGACGAACAAGCAATGACCAGTTAGAGAACAGTTACAGTTCTGTCTGAATGAATGTGGAAAGAGCCATAACTTCACTTTCAATGTATAGAAACACCAGTCAAATCTAATAATAAACAGTTTGGTGACTTTGCCTCTAATATGACAGTGTAAAAAGCTTTTTTTTTTTTTCCCATCTCATCACACCAGTACACTGCACTGAGACGGAAATGTCACCTCATCTCACTCCACTTAAGTCAACCACATTTGGTGGCGTGTAAAACCTTTGAATCGCAACTGATTGCTTTGCTTGCAAAGACACATTTGGTTTGATATGTTTGTACCCAGTTTGGCTGTCATACAGCAGATGTTTTGTGGGGGACTGTGGAGGATGTGTGTCATAAAACCACCACTTTTGGTGCTGCACACTTTTCTATTCAAAATACCATGAGTGGCTGGAAGAGGCTACTGAGGTGCAGTTCCACTTATTGTCTCTGTCTCACCATTAGTCAAGCCTGTCACAAGTGGAAGCAGGTGCCAAATATGCAAAATATGTTCTGTGGGTGAGTTTCCTGTGGTTACACTTACATTTTTTTTAATGCTGAGGTTTGACTTTGTAAAGGTTTGCCTTTGGTTTCTCAAATTCAAGGTATACTGACTTTATTTAACTTTATTTTCATTTTACGATTTTTTTAAACAGTTTTTCTTTTTGTTCATTTCCTTTCACCATCAGTCAAATTATGACCAAGTGTTCAACATCCAGTGATGTACGGTAAACTACGGTTGAGCTTGGTTAGCTGAGGAATGCAGTCCAGAACCCTTTCCTGTTAAATACTCCCCAACATATATTTCCACTTTGTCCCTCCATTTTACATACTGGGTGTGAAGCAAAGCTTTGATCAACTATACTACAGGTCTCTGATCTGCTTCAGTCATCGTTTTGAACCCTACGTAACCTATACTGTGTATATGTTGCTGTACTGTCACTGACTTTTCAATTGCTCTTTGCGGAATAACTCAGGTATTTGCAATTTGTGGACTGAACAAAGAACTGATTTTCCTTTGAAAACTTTTTTTTAGCTCTAAGCTCTATTCCTACAGCATGCTTTACACACACCAACACAGGCACACCCTCCCCCTTTTGCACTAGGACTACCCAGACAAGCAGGTACCCTGGCAAGCAGGACTGCACTCGTGTCCTTTGCCAGTATTAGATCCATCGTTTTGTAAGCTTAAACCACCCCGAGACAATGCTGCTCTGTGTGGAACTCATAGGAAATGTCTTAATTTTGCCAGATTCACAGTAGAATACAAAACCATATTAAACATTAAAGGGCAATATTTGTTATCTTTTCTTTTAAGCAACAGTTCTTCTGATTGAGGGTTAGGGACAGCACTTATCTTGAATTAAGTCTCAAACGTTATTCTGGTGCCTGGTAAAAAAAAAATTATGTTATAAATTATGTTAACAACAAATACATGCTAAACATAGCCACCATCCTCAGCTGCAGCCTATTTTATTTTCATAGTGCCGATGAGAAAATGTTTGCATCCACTCTGCGTTAAGATTAACATGGTAAACACTATGGCCGCTAAAGTTTTGCATGCCATCCATTAATTTGTCGTCTGTCTGCATTTTGTTTACGGTGCAGGAGTTAAGATAACAGAGTTTTTCCATCAATTTTATATTTCACTGATGTCATCTTTTGGGAAATGGGTAACACCTTTGCAGCCAAGTGCACGTGATAAACAATCTGATAGGATAGAAAATAAAACAATCTCGAATACACATGCACATACGACACACACACACACACACACGAAAAAAAACATCGTTCCTGTGTAGTTAAATTAAATCTTGATATCGTGTATTTGTCGATGGCTGCGGCCACAAAGAAACAAGACTAAGGCGCGGGCATTTCTGGGCCACGAGCACAAACAGATTCACCCACCTGGCAGCCCAAGATGTTGCAGTCCATGGTCAAAGGTTACTGGGCGAAATACCAAAAACACTCCTTTCCCAGCAGAAAAGGCACGGAAGTTTAAGTTATTTGCAGCATCTTAAAAAAACCCCCACTGGATCATCTAACAGCTGCAGAGAAAAAAATGTGCATCTGGCATCGTCGATATTGTTTACAAGCGAAACCGTCAAACTATGAGGGTGCTTCTCTGTGATCCGGAGTTTGCAGTTTGGGTGCTCAAATAGCAATGTGCCGCTGCGGCGCCGAATTTCAAGAGCTGCGATGGACTGACTCCTCCCTCTGTGTGATGAGTATGAGACACCCAGTCGAGTTTCAGTTCACGAATACCACATTTTGTACGATTAATGGAGTCTCAAAGATCAAACAAAACAAAACACAGGTGATGATTAAAGTTAAATGTAATAGAGTTTTGTCTTTAAGAAAACGAGAGAAAAACGACAGCATGCTTGTGCATTTCCTTACATTGTCCCAATCTTTGCTCCTTCTTATGTGGATTCTCCACATTCTTTTCCTAAAATTAATTTATCATCCTGGAAATACTGTGCACGTGGGCCAGTCTTCTCCTGCCAGTCAAATGTAGAGGAGACCGAGTTATTTAGCTGGATGTTGTAGGGCGTACTGACATGCTTTACTGATTTATCTGTAGTGAGCATCACAACAGACATATATATCTGTGTACTTCGTACAGCTGTCTGGTGCCAGCATACCGTCATATTAAGAATGCAAGAAGAGGTGACACATACACACACACACACACACACACACCCATATATGTTGAGGCACACAAAGCATGTTGAACTTATTACAGACCTTTCATCATGTAACCGCATTAATCTGGATTATGTTTTTAAAATGAGGGCCTCTCTGAAAATAATGGAGACGTAGAGGAGAAAAGAGTCGTCCAGCAGGAACTGTGTTGTGAGAATTATGGTTACGTCATGCCTTTTATCTATGGTTAGCACACTGGCTGGAACTGTGTTGTGGAAAGTACTGACATGCCATGCTGACTAATCCAAGGTTGAGGCACAAGCAGGGTCTTCGTTATAGGGCATATGGATATTCTATGCTGTTTTATCTGTGGCCAGCCTACCAATAGGCATATAAATCAGTGTATTTGACAGCAATTAGTGAGCATGGCCAGCTAGACTATACTGACTTCTCTGTAGTCAGCACATCAGTGGGCAGGTCCATGAAGGCCTGTCCGTGGGCCAAGTGCCAGTACTACTATCTGGGTACAGTGCGCAAGGATAGGAGGCAGTGGGTAATCGTCTGCAGACATGCACACATAAACACACACACCAGATACATCACACACACACACACACACACATACACACACACACATCCCAGATACAGCACACACCCTGGACACATAACACACACACACCCCGGGCGCATAATACACACACCCATGTATTTTGAAGTATACCATATATATCAAATGTGTAGAGTGTATTACAGACCCTCCATTGTGTAACCACATTAATTTGTATATCAAAGCATGTAAGATGTATTACAGAAGTTTATTGTGTACCTCATTAATCCATATAATCTTTAAATAAATTATGCATAAGAGCCCCTCTGAAGATAGTGGAGGCAGCAGGAGGTTCAGCTTTGGAGATAGGTGATACCAACAAACTAGGTATGTGAGGATACAGGAACAGGATAACTAAACAGATGTTAGAGTTTGAGCTGTGCTGGGGGGAGAAGTAAGAGAAGAAATGTAACATGTATTGAGCTGACGTTAGAGTTAGTGCCGTGCTGGGGGAAAAATAAAAAAGACTGACCGGTAATACAGAGGGAAAACCAAAAGAGGACTGCACAAGCCAATGAAACGTACAAACCAAAACAAACACACACACACACACACACACACACACACACACACACACAGAGGCACGTGCAGACGCTTGATGGCCTTTGGCAATGTTGACCAGTGGCTTCATCCACACACTGCAGATTGATCTGTGAGAATCTTTGTGGGGTCGAGGAACATGTCCCCAGACCGCACAAGTTAGCAAAGTGCAGATGCATCTGTTTTTAGAGAGGAAAGGAGAGAAGAGAGTTTTTATTGTCTTTAACGATGTACGTGGTACGAAGAATGTTTGTTATGGAGCAGCGTGAGGTCTCAGGGGTGTGAAGGACTTCCATATAGCAGGGCGGGGGTAATGCAAGGAAGCATCTGTGGTACTAATTACTGACTCTTTCTTGCGCATCTTCGTTTACTGTGTGTGAAGAACATGTATTGAGCCGACATTAGAGTTACGGCCTTGCCCGGGTCAAAACAGCAAACAGGATAACTAAACAGATGTTAGATTTTAGGCCGTGCTGGGGGGAGAAGTAAGAGAAGAAATGTAACGTATTGAGCTGACGTTAGAGTTAGTGCTGTGCTGGGGGAAAAATAAAAAAGACTGACCGGTAATACAGAGGGAAAACCAAAAGGGGACTGCACAAGCCAATGAAACAATGAAACGTACAAACCAAAACCAATAAGAGAAGAGGGGCGGTGAATCCTTAAAACATATATATATATACACATATATGCTCAGCCACAAGTCACCCACCACTTCTACCACCACTACAAGGGATACAAAGACAGCCTCATCATGTCTGAGACAGCCAGCACCCTGACTTTGGTCAACAGCTCTGCAGAAACAGAGCCCTGCCAGAGACTTGACTTAAAGTACATCAGTGAGACACCTATCACCATCGTCCATGAGCCATCTTCCATAACGGACTCCCCAAAGAAGCGTACGCTGTACTTGCTTCGGGCCCAGCTGCCGACGCCGGCGCCTTTGCAGGAGGAATGGTCTTTGGAACCCTATGGACGGTCTGGATCCTGGGGTTATCTATTCAAGTATGAGATAGGTGAGCTCTGTTTGTACCAGCTGGATGAAAATGAGACGTGGAGACCGACGACCAGCCCGCTGTCACTAACTTCTAACGATTGGGGAGTGCTGAGACAGTCGATAGCTCATCATGTCTACAATGATGAGGCTGCGTGGGGAGATGAAGATGAGGGATCTGCTCCTCGTCCAGCTAAGCGAATGAAATCCGCAGCAGGAGAGGACAGACTCTATTCTACAACACAGAAAAAAAGCGGCTTCAGTGTTGTATGGCCATCTAAATTTTCACCAGCCGGCCGCTGGTTCTTGCGTGCCAGCATTCAGATGCCTCCAGGGGAAACTGCCGAGAACATTGTCTTGGAGTGTTTTAACTCTGATTGTGGTGTATTTCAGACTTTATTATCTGTGCCACTAGCCGCTTGGTTGGAAAAGTTTGAGGAAATAAATGCAAGATTCAGCGCTCTTTTTCGCAGCTGTCGCAATTGGTTGGACATGTTAGTGCTGAAAAAAACTCTGAGCTTTTAGGATCCTAACCACGCCTGGCAACTCCCACCCCTCCTACCCCAGTCACAATATAAAGAGCCACTGCCTGGCCACTGTCTGGCCACTGCCTGGCCCCTGCCTGGAAGGTTTCTACTCACCTTCAAGAGAGAGAGCAGCTCAATACATGTTACATTTCTTCTCTTACTTCTCCCCCCAGCACGGCCTAAAATCTAACATCTGTTTAGTTATCCTGTTTGCTGTTTTGACCCGGGCAAGGCACTAACTCTAACGTCGGCTCAAACCATGTTTATGGTACACACAGTAAACGAAGATGCGCGAGAAAGAGTCAGTAAGTACCCTAGTAAGTCAGTAAGACTTCCTATATGGAAGTCCTTCACACCCCTGAGACCTCACGCTGCTCCATAACAAACATTCTTCGTACCACGTACATCGTTAAAGACAATAAAAACTCTCTTCTCTCCTTTCCTCTCTAAAAACAGATGCATCTGCACTTTGCTAACTTGTGCGGTCTGGGGACATGTTCCTCGACCCCACAAAGATTCTCACAGATCAATCTGCAGTGTGTGGATGAAGCCACTGGTCAACATTGCCAAAGGCCATCAAGCGTCTGCACGTGCCTCTGTGTGTGTGTGTGTGTGTGTGTGTGTGTGTGTGTGTGTGTTTGTTTTGGTTTGTACGTTTCATTGTTTCATTGGCTTGTGCAGTCCTCTTTTGGTTTTCCCTCTGTATTACCGGTCAGTCTTTTTTATTTTTCCCTCAGCACGGCACTAACTCTAACATCTGTTTAGTTATCCTGTTTGCTGTTTTGACCCGGGCAAGGCACTAACTCTAATGTCGGCTCAAACCATGTTTATGGTACACACAGTAAACAAAGATGCACGAGAAAGAGTCAGTAATTAGTACCACAGATGCTTCCTTCCATCTTCACCACCCTGGTGATCAGGAAGTCATTTGAGCTTTGACCTTTCTCACAACACCCCCGTGACCTATGACCTTTAGATCATAAATCGACGTTTTGACAGAAGGTGGACCCTATACTCTCTGATTGCTAGGAGGAGTATGTAGGACGTTCTATGGTACAAAGGCGGGCAAAACATGCTACTCATGAAA
This sequence comes from Datnioides undecimradiatus, assembly GCA_008933995.1. Taxonomy (NCBI): domain Eukaryota; kingdom Metazoa; phylum Chordata; class Actinopteri; order Lobotiformes; family Datnioididae; genus Datnioides; species Datnioides undecimradiatus. The sequence goes on along the minus strand of WARS01000044.1, from coordinate 2,555,808 downwards.
ATGATCTGGGAGAGATTTATGGTATAAGAAGAGGCGCAGTCCGGACAGAAAGTCAGTCTGGTCCGGAACAGGCTTGGGTTTACGTCTTCTGTGTAAGAATAAACTCTACTGCATCAAACTCTGAACATCGTCGATGTTCAATGAAGCACTGGAGGTGTAAGAAGTCCAGTGTCATATCTGGCCCAGACCTGGTCTTCAATTTTTTACACAACAGACAGCAGGAGGTAACGAAAAGGGTTTGACTTCGAAGATCTATGCAATAGCAATAACAGCAATAAAATAGATATGCAAGCCACAACCCACAGGGTTTTGGGGTTCACAACATATGGATTTACAAATTACTCTAAAAAATTTTGTTCAATGTGTAAAATCTGTACAAACATAATCCACAAAGTAATTTAAGACCTAAAAGAGGACAGTTTCCAAAACCTGAGTATCCATTCCAATACATTTGTATGGATTTCATTGAACTTACCAAATGTGAAGGAAAGAAATACTGTCTGGTAATAATTGATATGCACACAAAATGGGTAGAAGTATTTCCCTGTGCACACCCAGACGCACTAACAGTTGCGAAAGCCTAGGTTAAAGAAATAATACCGTGATTTGGAATTCCAGAAAGAATATATAGCGATAATGTCATCTCTCTGATAGCAAAGAATCTAAATATAGAACTAAAAAATCATTGTGCATATCACCCCAATCAGCAGGGTTGGTAGAAAGATTTAATGGAACTATTAAGTCCAAACTGAGAAAAACTATGGAGGAAACAGGAAAGAATTGGGTTTATTGTTTACCACTAGTAATGTTAAATATACATGGGACACCAACAAGCACAGGTCTTACACCATTTGAAATGATGTATGGGAGACTCTACGTCATCCCACAGTTGAAACCATTCACTCAAACTGATGAGGCAGCAGAAGAGACCTTAGCTGATTACATGAGAAAAATGTTGACTAACAAAAGTGTTCCATCTGCTAACTCTGTTCCAACACAGGAGCTTGAACAACCAACATCTACCGTTGTTCCAGGATACTGGGTGTTCATCAAAGTCATTGAAAAGAAAACCTGGGTCAGCCCAAGGTGGGAGGGACCATTCCAAGTCCTCCTGACCACGCCAACAGCAGTAAAAATCACACAAAGAAGCTTCTTGATCCATCTCTCACACTGCAAAAAGGCGCACCAGTTGTCACTGATGGAGTCTACGTCTGAGTAACCTGACATCTCTGTGGTAGAAATCTGATGAAAGTGACATCAACAGGAGTGCTTTCTGACGCAGGGGGTGATAGACAATAGGTGCACCCAGCTGCAAGATTCAGTGATGAAACCAACATCACCCAGAGATATTAAAGGTGAATGGGCAAAGGTGAATCTGACAGAGATCTGCCAGTTAAAAGCAACTGACAACATCGATAAGCCACAACCTTGGCATCTGTTTCGACAGCCAGACCTCTGTGGCCTCCGAGGTATCATCTGTTGCTTATTCTCTTTAACACTTATCATTGTGTTCCCTATTGTACGGCATGAGTTACAGGGAAACAAGCTCCAACATCCACTCAATGAGACAACCACGTCCACAAACAGGGACCTCGCTGCACAAGTTAAAGTGGGAAAAAGGTCATTGAAAGGTAGTAAGATAGCACTGACACTAACCTTCACTGAAGGACATGATAGTATGGCAAGGTTTGATTTCTGTTCTGTCATACATTGTCGATGGTGTTGATCTTGGAGCTCTGTCATCTGTAATTCTGGTCTGAGTGACTGGGGTTACAGACTGCAGAAGGCCTTGAGTGGATCAAAACCACTTCTAGGTCATATGTCGCTCGTTAAAGGACAAACCTCAGTAGGTTGCAAAGACAGTAATTGTAATCCGTTACTGTTAACTCTGAAAGATCCACAAATGAGTGATAGCGGGTTATATGTCTTAGGAGCCTATGAATCGGGCACCGACCCACTTGGCCAGTTCTTTATACAAGTAAATAATGTTGGGATACATTGCTACATTGCTTATGTGCAGAGAAGTTGATGTGCAGACGCTTGCAATTCTTAATCACAGCAGATATGAGAGCCACACTGCTTAGACACTTCGAGTAGCAAATTGCATGGGAAAAGAATTTCAACAGAGACATCAGAATGAGATATTCGGGAACAGAATGTACCGCAAGAGTCAAGAACAACTCCATTAATGGTATAATCTCCAGCTGTGGCCTTCTGAGATTTGTTACTGTCTGTTCGGGCGAAAGGCCACCAAGAATGCAGAAGATAGCTTTTGGTGTGGGAACGTGCGGTGTTGTATTCTTTTTTCTACACAGAAAACAGGAGCTATCAACGGCTGACGCTGATCACGAGAGCGGAGTCAGTTTACACGAGGAGGACACCTGCAAGAAGGAGTGTCCAGCCATGCAGCCAATGAGAGACGATTATATGCACATTCTTTACTTCCTATGTGTAACTAATATAACACGGACCAGGCAAAGATAGATCATCAGACTTCGTGAACTGATGCTGTGACTGTATGTCTGTCAGGGAAACATAGTCTGGTCCGGAGCTCTGTAAACAATCTCTTTTTCTTATGCACACTTTGCTGTTAGAAGACAAATAAAAGAATCGATGATTTTTAACTTTGAAGAGGCTCCTGCATCCTTCATCAAATGAACACGCAAGTTCAGTGTGGAGAACTCAACAATAAATAGCAGGAAAACGTCTCCAATCTGAATAATACTAGCTCCACTATCATTCCAGACCAACCACAGAGAGGCCCTATTGTTACTTATCTAGACCTTACTAATGCAACCATAATGGATAAGGTAGCTTTTGAAACATGATTTATTGATACAAATGAATGGCTTCGATGGTTAATTTATACGGCACAAAATAATAGACCAAACAAAACCAATTGTCTAGCATGTGCAGCGGCCAGGCCTGGGTTGGGCACAGTTCCATTTCCTCTGAATCAACACAGCAATCCAAATGGATTCCAATGTGTCCTCAAACTGTTCAATTCTCCTATTCCCCCTGCAAATTGTACCACTTTGCACTATCTGTTCCCTCCGACTGCAGTAACCCAGCCACCCTATTTAAATTGACCTCATGCTATTACTTGTGTGACAGTTTGCGCATCTGTCTCATGAGGATGGAGGCTGCGCCCAGGAGAGGAAGTGAATATCAGAGAGGAACAGGACATTCAGTTAGTTGTTCCCTTGCTGCAAGTTAAAATAAATCTCCTACTCTTATGAACTTCAGACAGTGCTGCTGTGTTTGCTTTAGAATTTTTCTAACAACTTTGTGTGAGTGTGACAGGAGCACTGGGAATAAAATAAATCTGTGGAGTAAATGCAATAAAAGTCAACAGAGACACGTACTAATTGAAGCACAAAAGGATGCACGAGGCATGTATTTAGGTCACGTCATTTAATCAAATTTGTGCCAACATTAACAAGCACCAGTATTCTAGTGAATAAAAAGTAAAACAAAAACATTTTTATGCTTCTCTCTCTCGCTTTCTCTCTTTCTCTTACACACACACACACACACACACACACACCCACCCACGCACACCAATACAAACAGCCGTAAACACATACAAACAAGTGTTGACATCTGAAGGAAGGTGTTTTGACCAAAATGTAAAGGGCATCTTAAAGGGCCATGGAAACACGCAGAACAGGTATAAGGATACGCGATTAGTCACTAAAAAAGGGTAGGTGTAGACCTGATAGAAAAGGAGTTTCTAGAATTGGTATAAAAAGACAAGCACAGCCACTGTATGTTCAGTCCTTTGGGACCAGTACCAGGGATCATTTTCTGCACCAGACTCTGCTGACTAGCTCAGCATTGAAGACTCCAATTGTTTCACCTAAAGGCTCCAATGAGACACTTAGTAGTGTAAGTTGAGGTTCAGTTATCAAAGGGTGGGACAAATCCACTCAGCATAATTTTCACTGTCATTTTGGGATAATCTGAACAGCACAAAACACTGAATGGGTATTTGAACATAAAACAGTGGAAGGTAACAATACAATCTGTTCTTAGTATGTTACTGAATATAAACTGCAGTAAGCCTTGAAGAAGTAATATCTTTTTAAAAATGTAGTTTGAAATTCTTCAAAAATAAGTGTGTCAAGAGGTCGGACCTGAATCTGGAAAAAAACACAACTAATGGCGTCAACTAATGGTGCCTGAAACTGTTAGCAATAGAACTGACCCACAAGGCCAATCATTGCAAATTTTGGAAACTGTGACAGCTTTAGTTTTAGGGATAATAATACGTTTTGTTAGAAAATTGGGTGAAAAGCCCACCAGAGCAGGATGAGGCACAGCTGGTTCAGTTCAGTTTGACTCCAGAGCCAGCTCATGTTTATTACTTGTTGAAGAATGAACTCTGTTGTGATGAACTCTGATCATGTCCAGTGAGTTCTTTTGGATATTTCTGGGAGTCCAGTAGCTACTTATGAGGTGCTGTTTGTTGACGTTTTATTGAAGAAACATGGTTCATATCCCAGCTCTTATCTAGACTTTTAATATGCCACATGTCCACCTTAAGTGTTAACTTGCTTTCAAAAAAACCTCACACCCACTGAAAAAGAAACGGTTTCACGCACAATCACGAAATATCAACAACAAGTAAAGTCAGTGAAGGAGTGTTGGATGTGCAGGTCTTGGTTTGTTTTCTCACACTGGAGTGCTTTTGTACCCTTTAAAATAAAAGAAGTCACATAAAATAAGGCACTAAGTTGAGGGGTGGTGGAGGTAAAACAAAGTCATTCTCTGTCATTTAAGTCTTCAAACGATTTCTTTCTTTCTAATATTTTGCTGTCAAAATCACCTTCTCGTCCCTAAATCCTCCCTCTTTGTCTTCAGACTTATTTGGCTCTTTAAGCACAACACCCCATTTTATCCAACATATAAATCCTGAAAATAAGAATTTAAAAAAATCCCTCAGCATGTTTCTCACTCCACACGTGCTCACTTTACACATACAACTCTCTCTTTTTCTAGTCTACCCCCCATATGTATTATGACCCCACCCACCAATCTATGACCCTTCAGCCTTCACCCTTCAGCCTACGCCCAGTCCCGTCATAGCTCATCATGGGCGGCAGATTCGTCTGCTTTAAGTTTGAACTCTGCTTCTGTGATCTTTCCGTCTCCGTTGCGGTCCTGGTTGGAGAACATGTTGTCAATGATGCGATACGGATCAAAGCCAGGAGCCAGGCGTCCTTTACCCTCATTCACCTGCCGCATGATGTAGTCAGTAAACTAGGGAAAGAAAGAGGGGAGGGAAGATTGTAAATTGAAATCGAAACTTCATTCTCTCCCTTGATTGACATAACTCCACTGTATCTTTACATTGAAAATAGTTTTATTATTATCAAGGCTGCATGTAATCTCTTGCACCATTAAGCAGGCCATCGCTCACCTCAGAGGGCTCCACCTGCTTGTTGCTGTCTTTGTCCATCTCAGCGAAAAGGTCAGGTGACACATCGTCGTTCCAGATGAACATGTAGCCTTCAGGAAGTCCTTCCTCCATGTCCACCAGCTCGATGTCAAACACCAGCACAGCGCTCCCTGGAACCTCATCAGCTACACACACACACACACACACATTCATTAGTTAGGCACAATATCTCAACAGTTTGTGAACAGATTTCATTCATACTTTAGTTAAGCGTCAGTACTGGAAACAGAAAACAGTACAGTGTTAAATAAAAGTCTACGCTGGTTGCCAGGGCAACTGAGGATTCCCAGAGGTCACTGACTCCATAAATCCAAAACTGTTTACACACTATTGCATCAGATACATAAAACATGACATGCCAGAGATAACAGATGCACCTACTGTTTTCTTGTGACAAGGTTCATTTTTGTTGTTGGAGTATGTATGTTTGAGTTTGCTTTTGACTGTGTGACTGTTTTCCACCGGAACTCACGCTGATATTAACAAACACTATATTCTCCTTTACTGTGCTAAATCATGTGGGTGTGTCTCGTGGTTTGCTGTTTCCTGTTTTTCACACATTTTCCTATGTTAGATGGGGTTTCTAAAGCAATGACTGAATCAGATCAGAGACCAGCAGTACAACTGATCCAACCTTATGTGGAGTGTCAAAGAGTACATATATGTCAAGAAGTGTTTAATGGTTTCTGAATGTTCTCCCATCTAGGATCCATAAACAATAATAAATTGACTTACTGACTCCTCTTTCCCCGTAACCCAGGTGAGGAGGAATGACAAGGTGCCTTTTCTCTCCCACACACATTTCTCTCAGTCCGTCCTCCATCCCTGGGACTACCTGGTTAGCTCCCAGAACAATGTTGTATGTCTTTCCATAATTATACCTAAACAGGATAAACAACAGGACAAGCAGGATAAACAAATGTCAGAGAGAAACTGAGACCAACAACATATCTGCATTTCTAGAAATTATGATATCTTAGCAAACACATGTATATTACTTCTTACAGTGGCCTCCCACATATGTTTTTGGAAAATGTTTTTTGTGTATGTAAATCAGATGATCGTTTTTATCGTTTTACCAACTGACCTCACTGTGTAGAGACCATTGAATCAAAGCATCATCCTTTACTGTGAGAAGCTCTTATCTTTTCTCTGTCAAGGGCGTTGGTCAGAAAAAAATGGCTCATGAATGTAACCTTGCTGCTTGTATTGTTTAAACAATACTGAAAGGAGCTTTAACTGCTGGGATGGACGAGAAACATGTGCACTGTGGCAGAATATAAGTAGTTCTCATCATCAGTTATTATATGGTGCTGGAAAATTGATATGTGTTCACTCATTTATTCAAGAAATTCATTGGGTTTCAGTTAATCTTTTTTGCATACGTATCTTCATTTAATCTTGTGTGAATCCTCTGTCTAAATTCTGTAAGTTTCTATTCATCAAGTACGGTCTGTGCTAGCATCAACAGCTGAACAAGATACAGCGGATAGCGGAGAAGCACATATTCTATGGACTTCATGTCAAGTCTGAGTGTACCTCCATTATATTCCTAACCACACTACTTATAACTATCCCTCTAGCACGGATGAGATGACAAAGCATTAAATCTAAGATGAGGTGATATTTCTCCAGGACTTTGTGAGACTTTGTGTCTCTTGGTTTCTCGGTTTTACTCACGTGGAGTCGATAGCTGTGCCATCCATCAGAGAGGCATTGTAGTGATACTTGATGAAGTCTCCTTTCTTTGTTTGCTTCTCACACTCCTCTGGCCTGTAAGTGACGGTGATCTCAGTGCTGTCTGACGGGTTGTGGAAATCAATGATGTGAACGTCAAACACCAACACAGCTGATCCAGGGATCTTGGAGCCTGAGAGAGAGAGAGAGAGAGAGAGAGAGAGAGAGAGAGAGAGAGAGAGAGAGACAGACAGACACGGTAAGGGGCTGACAAAGCTGTGGTCAAAGGAGGATAAATGTTGATACAGTTAAGGAAGAACATGATTGTCACTCAGCAAACACTACATCTGTGGTGTACACGGTGGCGAGAATTGTTTTGTACTAATTCTCTTTACCTCTGGATAACCTTAATTGGGGTAAGTTCTGTCCTTGTACGAGGTCAGTCGTATGAGGTAAGGATGTTTTTTACTGATTCTGTTTACCTCTGAAATGTCACAGAAATCAGAGTGACCTGACCTTCCAAAATGATAAGAAAGTCGACACATATACACACAGACACATGCGCATACACACACATAGAGTGACACAAGATTTCTTTGGTGAGACAAGTACAAAAGATGTATGAGTGATGGAGTTGGGTGCTGTTCGTTGGAATCTGAAACACACACACACACACCTGTGCCCTCCTCTCCATATGCAAGATGTGGGGGGATGGTAATGGTGCGTTTCTCTCCAACACAAACTCCAATCAGACCCTGGTCCATGCCTGCAATCACGTAGCCTTGACCCACATAGGTGTCATAGGTGTGATTACGAGAGTAGCTGTGGGACAAAAAAATATTAGTAAATGTATTACTGTACAGCTCCAAAAAGAAAAAAATACATGGTCAATCTGATGGCAATGTGTGTCACACTAACAGCTTAACTTTTGTGACTCTATAAAGCCTGTACAGAATGTTTAAGAGGATTTCCTGAAAAATACACATATTTTGTAGACATGGTAAGATTTAAGCAAAGCTTTTAGCATCTCATGCAAAGTATCAAAACAGGTGTTTCAAGTGTAGTGAAGGTAAGGCTAGTTGATCAAAGCATGTTTGTTCTGGTCTTTGTGGGACGTTCTGGGAGTTTATGGTGTAATATCAGATAACTGACGGAAAATAGAGAATAGATAGAACCGTCCATACACGCACATACACCCACACACACGCACACATACACATAGCGAAGCAAAGCAGGATGTTGTGGTGATGCTTTGGTGACTAAAAACTGTATGGGTGCTGCTTCAAGAAAGCCATTTGATTGTTGAGGCTGTATTCTGCATCTTCAAATAAGTCCCACAAGGTTGCTGACTGATCCTGCGTCAAATCGTTGTTCTCAAATCTTTCTTCGACACAAGCAGGTTCCCTTTCTACAAATTATAACCACATGTTTGATATAGTCTGTCAACCTTACGGAGATTATTTTTATTATTAGGTTTATTTCCTAACCCATAACTACACAATTAAGAATCTGTAGGCATCGCTTTTTTAGAGTTTTAAATTTTAAGGTTTTAAAGATATGACAGTCCAAACTCTGTAACTTTTACATTATTGTAAAGTAATTACTGTTGTGTTTCGCTTCTATAGTCTGCATAGACTGTAGACATGATAAGCAAATACGACCTTTAACAACCGAAAACATAAAATATGTTAATACCTTTACAGTCCATAATTTTACTGCTTGTCTGCTGACCAACCATTCCCAGTAGTGGTTAAGTTTCGATTCATCCCTCGGCACATCTTCAGTGCACAGAGAAATGCTGCCACCCTGAGGCTGCTGAGGAACAACAGCTAATACACATTGATTTCTATTTTAAAACTAAAGAAGTATGCTGTGTGGTTAACTTGAGGATTAGCAAATACTGAAACACACACCTGGAATCAAAAAATGTTCCATCCAGGAGGCTGCCATTGTAGTGGTAGCGGACAAAGTCTCCAGAGACAGTCTTCCTCGTGCAGGACTCAGGGACGATCTGATTGGTCACCGTAATCGTATCTCTAGGGTTGTGGAGGTCCAGAAGTACGACATCAAATACCAGGGACGCCTGGCCTGGGATGTCACTGCCTGCAAGAAAACAAAGGTTGAGGATGAGATGTGGGAGGCGTATGGAGACAGGTATGGATAGAGGAGGATGAGATGAACTGCAGAAATAATCCTCATCATTCTTCTTCATGTAATCATGACAACAACATTACTGATGTAAGTACTGAGTGAAATCAAAGAATAATTTATTTACATGATTGTGTTGTTTTTTGTATTTTTCATACATCTGGCATAATACAGAAAATCTAACTTAAATGTTGGTGAAATGATGTTGATACTCTCACTCTCTCTCACTTTAATGTTGGAGGTTAATTGGAAAATGTGTAAACTGAACGTGTTGCTAGTAAAAGAATAGACTTTGAGACCCTACTGAAGAAAAAATGTCTCTTGTGTATAAATATTGTCACAAAATGTTAAATGTCAATCAAAGGAATAGTTCGGTATCTTAGGAAATACATTTACACATTTTTATTCCTTTCGTGAGAGCTGGATGAGCAGCCTAATAAAGCTACAGTCAGCAACTAGTTATCTTTGTTTAGCTTAGCTTAGCTTAGCCTAAAAACGGTAGCGTGTACTATCTGTAGTATATCTAAAGTTCACTATGTAACAGGCAACTCATTAGTTAAATCTGTAACTCACATGACCTCAAATAAAACCACGGGTCATGTAATGGACTAGGGTTTAGGGTCAGGGTTAGACTAAAAGCTATGTAGCTAAGTATCAGTCTGATACACAACGTTAAATGTTAAGTTGTCCTTTTTACACATTTTGGTTAACCAAATAAGAAACAGCGTGTTAAATAGTCAGGGTAATCTGTTTCTCCCTGTTTCCAGTCTGACTTTAGAAGACAAAATGTATTATGGAAGTTACATTTTGCAAAGAGATTGATCGGGATTATCTAACTTTAATCATATTTATGTAATTATGACAATCTATCCCTATTTTTATGTTCGTTCTGTGTTACGTGAAGCACTTGCTGCATGTAATTGTATGTAATTTTGTAGTTTTTGTTGGTATTATTATTGATGACAAGACTGAGATATACAGTGTAACTGCATATTTGTGTGATGTACTGACACCCTATGCTCAAAGTATGCAACTACATGACCTGCCACCCTGCATTACAACTATTATTATCTCTTGTTATTTACAGAAGAGTTGATGCTTTAAAGGGCTTTAAAGTCACTCACTCAGGAATGTGATCGGGTTCACAGAAACAAATAATAATAATAATAAAGAAACTGTCAATACGCACCGTCACCATTCTCTCCATATCCAAGTGATGGTGGCATAGTGATGATGCGTCTCTCTCCAACACACATACCCAGAAGACCCTGATCCATACCGGCAATCAGCCATCCAATACCAACGTAAGTGTCATAGGTACGCATACGGGTGTGGCTGCAAAGGAGGGTGGAGGTTACACATATATGTGGGTCTCTTTTTTATGTGCCAGTCTGTGTGTGAATGAGTTTTTACATTAAACAAACCTGGAATCAAACAGGGTCCCGTCCAGCAGGGTGCCGTTATAGTGGTAGCGAACATAGTCAGACACCTCCACCTTTCTGGAGCAGGTTGATGGTGTGTAGTAGGTGTTGATTTGGACGCCATCATCTGGGTTCCACACATCGAGCAGCAGGACATCAAAGTGGAGGATGGAGTCAGGAGGAATGATGTCACCTGAAGAGGAGAGAAAAGCAAATCTCTTGAAATCTTTATTCCATTTAATTCTAGTATTAATATTTGTTGGCTGATTGATTGTCATGGTTAAATGTGGGTGAGTATATATATTATTAGACCATAGATTGTTAGATCAGTAAAAAACTGTAGATGAGAGTGGCAGGGGGTGAGGTTGGAAGAGGGGTGCTAAGACTACGTGGGTGGTGGTCATTAAGTCTTCTCTCCTGATGAGGTGGCGTGGCAGGTCTCTTTCCGGGTTTAAATCTCTGTCCTCCTCCTTCAAAACCTCATCTCTGTGTTTTTGTTCTTTCTCTCTGATGTTCCCTCTAATACAGACTGCCTCAGCTTTTACCTGTCCACACACGCCTCCACTCTCTCTCCGATTATCTAACTATTTCATGCAAACACACACACACACACAAATATGCACACCCGTCTCTTTATGTAAACAGAGCTACAACGTTTTCTTCTCACCACTATAATCTAATAAAATTTTTGGCATAAAACACTGTCTTACTTGGACAGAAGCCCAGATTTATTTATGTTCATAGACAGATCAAGAGTTTGTCCTCTACTATCATCTGAAAATCTTGATCTAAGATTTTGCTTCCTGTTTTGTGACGCACCTCTTACATCATTCAGCATGGATGCTGGGAAGCAGCCCACTTCCTCTCTACTTCGCCTGACTCTAGTACAACACAGTCCGACACTTTCTGTAGAAAGACTGTAATTTTTGTCTCTTGTACATCTGCCAGAGTCTGACTGAATCCTCTGACTGTTATGATGAGCAGTGCCAGCCATGTGCTCACTCATCTGTGTATTTATAATGACTTCCCACAGGAATAAACACAGGCCTGTCCACTAACTTAACAGAGAACATGTTACATTCTAACCTGAATGATTCAGAGCAATCAGTGGTGATGGGACACAGGGATGCACTGATAGGACGGGAAGTTTAAAACACACTTAAAACATACACACCATATCCCCGTTTTCCGTAGGCAAGATGAGGCGGGATCTTCACCAGACTTCGCTGGTTGACACACATCCCCACCAGAGCTTTGTCCATCCCTTCGATCAGCTGCTTCTTACCAACAAACACATTGTAGGTGCTGCCACGGTCGTAACTGGAACAGATTTGGATGCAAATTTACTCCTCTTGCTCTGAAGACTAGCTCATATTACACCACACTGTCCCGTGCTCAGATTCATCAGAAAGTAGTACGGTGTAAGGGGATGCACCAAGATCTAATTGTAGTTACTTGTGCAAATTGCAGTTTGATTTTTGCATTGTCATTTTGAGCCTGAACTCAAGTTATTCAGAATGTGACATTCAAATTGTACCAACCATTACCAGCCTGTAATTTTTTAGGATATTTCATACAGGTGCATGTGGCTGAGCCAAACTTTATCAAATGTGACTTTATTTAGGAATATATGCAAGCACACAACATTAGCTATCACTACAAGGCCCACCCTAGTGATATTGCACTTTAGTGGCAATAATTTACACATTTCATGAGCAAAAGTCAAATGGCCAAAAGTGCATCTCGGGCCTTGCAGTTATGGACAGTCACCACAGTGGTTTCTAAAGTGGAATCCAAAGAACTTCAGCGGGCCTGGAAGCAGGTTCAACATCAAACATAAAGTGTTGTTCCAGGTTTCAATTAACCTAATGTGACTAAGTAAGCTACTATATATGATTAATATATATGGTTATATCTAATGGCGAAAATGTCCACCTGATTAAATAGTCATATCTCGGTGTAACCCCCGTGGTGGTGGTCGATATGAAAAAGTTTTTTTGGCTTTAAGTACTTATGGATCCACAGCTCAGTCAGCCTGTCTCCCTGCCTGCGTGGCTAACAAGGACCAACCACTAGACGCGCACTTTACGCATCGCGCACGCTGCCGTGCACCCGGTCTGCTCTGCACGATCAGACTAACGTGTGAATCAATTCATTCTTTGCTTCAAACTCACCTGGAGTCGAACTTTTTGCCGTCCGGAAACATGCCAATGTAGTGATACCTAACATAATCCCCTACTTTGACGGCGCGCACACACTGCTCTGGCACGAAAGTTTTCTCAATGATAATGTCGTCTAACGGTACCGGAGGAGCGTTGCAGGCGGCAAACGCCACCAGAACCGACAAATACAACATCCCCTGCACGCACTGGGTCATTTTAGCTACAGACAAACTCTCCGACGATGAGGACAACTGCGGGAACGGCCTATATGTATACGCGCTTCTCTGTTGCTCTGGTTTCCTCTACTCCGACTTGGATAGAAGTCCTGCCTCCGGTCCCAGCAAAGGGCTGATCACGTGTCAAGACAGACAAAAAATGCACAACATCCGGTTAGACTTTAAAGGTAAAGCTTCAAACTTGTGGCACAAAATGCAAAGTTTTATCCACAGAACGTTAAGGAGATCATTGAGAATATACACCCCTATGTCTGTATGTGGCACAAGGAAATGCAAAGAAAGCTCTAGTTAGCCAATTGTGCTTTTATTTTGAAATCAATGTATTAATTTCCTACTAGTTCTACAGCTTCTAGGCTCCCTTGACGCACTTTAGGCTTGGATGGGATAGTTTTGGGCACCACGTATTGCTCCTGCGCAGTGCAGCCTCTAAGATATGTCAACGTGGTAACGTAGGGGTCTTCACACAACTGCAGGCACAACCCCTTCTGGATCCGTCTCAATCAGAATAGCGCGCGCATCTGGCCTCCTAAATTCCAGTAAACATTTAACAAAGAGCAGGACAAATAAAGTTTCCTCGTGCATGGCGGTATACACTGATCCTTTTGTGTTAGTGGGATTCGGGCCTTTTGGAGGGGAGCAAACCCGGCAGGAATGTCTCTACGTGGCAGTGGCAGGGGGAGGGACACTCCACTCTCACCAGGGGTCCAATTAGTGACCTAGAGGAAGCAACTTATAACATAGAAGAGAAGTCATTCATTGAATAACGAGCTGCTGACAAGTCCTGTTTTGAAAATGCAAAATTACACTGCCTTTTATGGGAAACTATAGGGTTTTCTTCCTCAGTTCTCATATGAAGTTATAAAACTCCTTGTCTCTGTCAAGCTTTTACACGTCCTGTGTACGAACAGAACAACAACAGTGATTTACTTAGTGATTTAGTGGGAGGAGCAGCTCCAGTAGCCCCTGCCAGCAGGAGCGGTTGCTCCAGCCCTGCGCCCGGGGGAGGGGGGGTTTAGTCCAGATACGTGGTGGAACTTGAGGCGGTCCTAAAGACCCACGCACACCGACCGTTGGAGGGGGGCATCATTCTAGCAAACTCCTCCATAGCAAACTTAAAAATGGCACCCTCCATTTCTTCCCAACTCTTCTTTGGGCTTTTAATCGCCCTTTTCGCCTCTTGTGCCAACTCTCAGTATGAAAAATACAGTTTCAGGAGTTTCCCTAGGAATGAGTTGATGCCTCTGGAGTCCGCTTACAAATACGCACTGGACCAGTACACCGGGGAGAAGTGGAAGGAGACGGTGGAGTACATGGAGGTGTCTCTCAGGCTGTATCGGCTGCTGCGGGACAGCGAGGCCTTCTGCAACCTCAACTGCAGCTCCGTCAGGCTCGACGACGAGCAGAAGTTTGCGGAGTTTCCAGAGCTGCGGGCGTTTGGTAACGTTATGAAGAGGGCGCAGTGCCTGAAGCGCTGCAAACAGGGGCTGCCTGCTTTCAGGCAGACTATGCCCAGTCGAGACACCATAGATGAATTTGAGAGGCGAGAGCCGTACAGATACCTGCAGTACGCCTACTTCAAAGTAAGGAATGCTGTTATTTATGCTGGGATCATCGGGGGTCAAGGGGCTGCTGCAAATCACCAATAGAGGTCAAGCACAGAGGACTTTTACACGTCTGTAGTTACCTTGTTAGGATTTTCAGTGTAAGATGATGTTTTTTACTGTGCATACACGATTTCCACACAACAACGTCACTGAAATACGTTCTGACGTCACATACGTGCCACGGATGCACAGGGAGCTCTGTTCCTAAACAGGAAGGTCCTGAACTTCAACCTGTGTACACCTGAGTAAAAAAGTACAAGGAGAGAGGCCCCTTATAAGGACGCATGAGGACATTTTACAGCTCATTACCTCTAAAGAAACTACTGTGGAAACCAGTCTGAATAAAGGATTAGGTTCATTCAGGGGCAAATGTTGGAATTATAATGAGATTTAGGGTTATTCAGGTTTACAGGTTTACACATGCAATGAATGTATCTGTATAAATAAATGTATATAAAACAATGGCAAGACAAATTAAAGGAAAACCCTAAATACTGCAAATAAAATGAGAAACAACAAATGCAGGCAGGGTTCATTTCTTCTGGCATGGTTTAGGTCCACTTTACCCAAGTACATACCTATAATTCTATTGTATTGCCTGTTATTGTGCTATATAATTGTGGGTTGTTATCAAAAATATCACCAACTGTCACTGAATGGTTCGATCAGTATGAAAATGTTGCAAATCCAAAGACATGGTTGTCACAAACTGTCAGATGTCTCACAATTTAACCTGGATGAGGGATTTTGGACTGATATGTTTGACAGCACCAAAACACTAAACAAGGAAATGCCTCTCAGTACAAAGGTGCTCATGTGACAAAAACTTGTGTAGTTTATGTTCAGGAGAACTGAAGCTGCTCTGCAGGTGTGTGTTTATACCTTATATGGCACATTGTTATTGGGTTTGCCTTTAATTTGTCACCTGACCTGCCTTCTAAAGTGCCTGTTTTAGAGTAGTTTGATCTTACTATAGTATCATTCTCTGGATGATGGCACATTATATAACCATTGTCAATTACTACATATAGTGTAAACAGTCATATGGAACAGTGGATATCTTAGGATGGGTCACACCAATAGGGTGCACAGGGTTTCTCTTGTCTTTTGGGGTCCCTGACATGAGAAAGTATGGCGATGCCATTTAATCATAAGGTAAACAAAAAGCTGAGTAGTAACAGAGAAATAAGTGATCAATGTTACATTTCTAATTATCTACCAAATAGTCAGTCCTTGATTCAGTGTTATTAAGGAATTATTTATTAGTGATTTATCAGTGGCCAATCTCTTTACTGCTATTTTTCTGTCTACAGTGTAGTGTTTGCATTGCATTTGTTTTATTTCTAGCTAATGATGAGAACAAAAAAAGGACAAACACCTCTTTATAATTTTGTGTTTTTTCACTCAGTCTGACAATTTGGCCAAGGCAGTGTCTGCTGCACACACCTTCCTGCTCAAACACCCAGATGATGAGATGATGCAGAGGAACATGGCCTACTACAAGAGTCTGCCTGGAGCTGAGGAGCACCTTAAAGACCTGGAGACCAAATCCTATGAGGTATACGCACAGGTGTAGGTGCATATGTTGTATGTTCTCTCTCTCTTTCCCCCCAACCGGTCAAGGCAGATGGCCGTCCACCTAGAGCCAGGATCTGCCCAAGGTTTCTGCCTGATAAAAGGAAGTTTTTCCTTGCTACTGTTGCCAAGTGCTTGCTCATGGTGGATCTGTTGGGTGTAATTAATAGTAATGAGTGTGGTCTAGACCTGCTGTGTTTGTAAAGTGCCCTGAGATGACTTTGGTTGTGAATTGCAAACACAAACCATACTATTATTGGCTCTGTGGGTGTGCTGATGTGGTACCAGCCTATGGTGAACCCACCCCATCATGGGAAGATTCATTCAGCGGCATTAGTGCATCCTAGATACACGGCTTGGGCACCCTTAGTGGACATTGATGGGGTTTAGAGGAGGTTTCATCTCTGTTTGCCCTTAGAAAATGTATGTAATGATACTTGTAATGAACTATGTTTTTCAGATTGTCTGTAAATTTTTATAACTTGGTCATGAGAGAAAGGATGTTTTTTATTCAGCTGTATTTTTATATTTGGAATGGCAAACATACTTTACCTTATCAAAGCTGCTGAAATGTATTTGTGTCCCAGATGTAGCACCTAATCATTGTACTGATCATTCACCACTGACCATTAGCATTTAACCACATGGGGGATCCAGTAATACCAAAACTGAACATTACATGATATTTTCTTCTGCTTGTGTTTTTCCAGACTCTGTTTGTGCGTGCAGTGCGTGCCTATAATGGGGAAAATTTCCGTACCTCGGTGTCTGACATGGAGCTGGCTCTGAGGGACTTCTTCAAGATCTATGACGAGTGTCTGGCAGCGTCTGAGGGCCCCAGGGATGTCAAAGACTTTAAAGACTTCTACCCCTCCATAGCTGGTCAGTTAACGCCTGGTTCACCTTCAGTACCACGGTTCTGACTTTCCTGTTTCTTGTTATTTGTAGGATTAAGCTTTCACTGTGCTATTTTTCTGAATCCCTTCAGGCAGTCTATTGCAGAGTTTTGATTTTGTTCCTTTACAGACCACTACATAGAGGTCCTTGAGAGGAAAGTGAGGTGTGAAAGTGACCTGACACCAGTCGTTGGAGGGTTCGTCGTGGAGAAGTTTGTGGCCACCATGTACCACTATCTGCAGTTTGCCTATTACAAATGTGAGTAGTATGTTGTTGCCACACACACACACACACACACACACACACACACACAATGTACATGTTGAACCTGTTTTAAAATATGGTTGCAAAATCAGAGTACTCACCTTTGCAGTTTTAAAAGATCCAATGTGTCATGTCCCATATCAAGGAAAATCCTTGCTTTAAGTGCTGTAAATGCTGTGTTTCCAGTGAATGACCTGAAGAACGCAGTACCATGTGCAGCCAGCTACATGCTCTTTGACCCCAGTGATGAAGTTATGAAGAATAACGTGGCCTATTACGAGTTCCACAAAAGCCAGTGGGGACTGACGGAGGAGGACTTCCTCCCCAGAGCAGTGAGACATATTAATGAATACAAACTGAATGCACCCACAATGAAGCACACACAGTTTCTGTCCCTAGTTTGTGTCTTTGGGGAAAAAAAGACGGACTTATTAGTTTGAAATACTACATATACTCTTCTTCATAAGAACACCTTGAAAATAATTTGAAATTTTGGGAAAGATGCATACTTCCTTGCTTGCCAAGAGTTAGAAATGATAAATGCCCATTTGATGTCTGTGTGCTAAGTTACAGCTAACAGCCAGTTAGTCAGTCTTTGTGCTAAGCTAAGCTATCCAGTTGCTGGCAGCCACATTTTCGATGAACATTCAAACCAAATCCTTCACAATAAAGCAAATAGGCTTTGTAAAGGAAATAAGCTTTATTTCCTAAATATCACACTAGTTCTGAGAGGTTTACTGGACTAAGTACATGTTAAATAGAATGAACACTTGAACTCTACCATCTTTTCATGTTTTGTGCCATTGATTCACAATAACTCACATTACCTGTTGTGTACCTGTGTGTGTGCTACAGGAGGCGTTGCGCTACTACAATCAAACCACCATGCAGCTACAGATGCTGGAGTTCTCTAGACAGCACCTGGTGAGCGACGATGAGGTGCGTGCCTGTGTTCACACATCTTTGTTTTATTTGTGCTTCACAAGATGCCAATAGCCACCTATAGAGTTTAGCTTTCGTCAAGTCAAGGGAACATAAGTCACAGTGCACACTTAAAAACTGGCCTGCATGATTCCCATGAAATCAGTTCAAGTTTGAATTAGGTTGTTTTTGCAGCTCACACAGGATCTGTCCTTGTGTAACTTATGGAAAAACCCCGGATACTTCTCTCAAGTCACATGAGTGGCTGCAGTACAATGTGGCCCCTGTGTTTATCAGGCTGCAGTATGAAAGATAGCCATAGGATGGCAGCATGACACTGTAAGTTATTATGATGCAGCACCAGGTCTGTGGCCATCAGGGCAACCAAGCATAAGCCAGGATTACATGATGTACGTGGTAAATACCATTCAGCTCTTGACTGTAATCTCTTTAGTAATGCCAGGTATGAGAAATCACAGATAAAACTGAGTGGGAGGATTTGTGCTAATTCACTTGGTGCAGAATATCACTTTGACACAAAACAGACCGCTCCTCCTCCTGATTTTTTTTTTCTTTTTTTTGTATATGTGTCTGCAGGGGGAAGTGGTGGAGTTTATAGATGAGTTCCTGGATGAGGATGACTACCCCACACTGGAAAGCCCACCAAAACACTAAGAGACAATCACTAATGACAAAACAGCAGCAACAGTCCCCAGTTTATATTTATTGGTTTTTGTACAAGGCTCTGTCACCGTGGTCTTACCTGCAGATTACATACTGCATATTTTTTAATTTCCTATTTTGTGCACTAAATATCCAGTTGAGTGGTATGGACTTACAGCATAATGGCTAAATGATTTAAAGGCATTGACTATAATAGAGATGGAACTCTGTTTACTTGCTGTTTTAGGGATTCATTCCTTCACTGTGAATCATGTATGTTGTCTTTCAAAAATGGTCATTTTTACAAGGAAATGATAATAAAACATACCAAACACCAGGTCTTTCAGGTAGTCTTTACAGAGTTGCTGTTATGCTGCAGTTGCTGTTTTTGTAGATGTGGCCAGTTGTGAAGAACACCCCTTCAGTCAAGGCCTGCAACTATATCTGCCAGTTAGTTTTTCAATGAATATATCAGTTGTTTGGTCTGTGAATCTTTGTAATGCTATAAAACCCAAGCTCACATCTTCAGCTGGCTTTTTTTGTCCAACCAACTATTTAAAACCACAAAACTTATCAATTTCCTATTACACACAAAGAAAAGTAGAATATAAATACATTTACATTTCTGTCTTTTGGATGCCAGTAAAAATGTAGATATGAGACAGGAAGGGGTGGATGGAGAGCTAAAGAGCTGAAAGGGTGAACAAAAAAGCTGGATGTTTGCAAGTGTCCTTTAGACCAAACGCTGGGCTGTGCTAAGCAGAGAGACATCCAGAAAAAACAGAGAGTTGTTTAATAATGTTTGAACATTGAGTCTCTGTGCAGTTTGTCACACAGTGATGTTAAAAACCCACCAGGGAACATTCTCGCTGTATTACAGCGTGTCTGTGACTCTGTGTCCTTATTCCTCCCCTACCTGTATTTATGTCTCTTTTATTATTTCTCCCCTTCCCTTGCCAATTCTTTATCTCTCAACAACCCTGTTTTGCTCCTTTTAAAACATTTTTGGAACATATTACAAAGAAATTTGGTATAATGGCTAACAGAAGGGCCCTTTTAAAATTAAGATAAAGGCTGTACTGTGAGGAGTTAAGGTCAGAGGTCAAAGCCACATCTTATTTTGTGACACCTCAGTTTTTTTGTCTGTTTGACCTTGATGGAAATAAAAACTGAAATCAAGACTTAAAACCACAAGTTTAGGAATTTATTGTGATTTAGAGAACACATAAAGTACACATTTCATCCTGGAATCACGCACATCAGGCTGTATGAGATGAAGAAGGAGGAGATGTGGAGGAATATTAGCAATGTCTATGTCAAATTTGTAACGATTTTGCACAAAACTCAGTATTGTAATATTTTTGATGACTGTGGTCAGGTCACAGGCATGAATAATGCAGTAAAACTAATGTGTATGACACCTTATTGCTTGATGTTTGTTAATGTGGTCTTTATGCTGTTACTGGTACAGCAGCATCTAAAAGCAGCTGAAGCAAAATGCAGAAGATTTTATGTAAAGTTGATACTAGCTAGCCCTGTGCAAAACATGAAGAGGTAATGTCCACTGTCATCTGTGTTGGTGAAAATGTATTTCCCCCACACAGGTAATGTTACAGTACTGTATGTACAGCAAGTTATTACAGTTCATATTTACAGAACATATGGATGACAGGTACTTCATTCCCCATGCTCTCGCCACATTAGGACACAAGTGTTTATTCAATTTCTGACTTCACAATGTAGAAGTAGAAGTACTGGTGAAATATTTTTAGCAATTTGAAACAAATCTAAACCCCCCCAAAAAAACCCTCATTAGATAAAAACAAGCAAACATTCATGACTGATGACAACATAAAGTGCCTCATCTACAAGCCACCACTCACATCTGACATTAATTACAGCACTTTATATTTAAGTAACTTCCATATAATTGTTTTTGTAGTCTCCATAAATGGCCTGACTTACAAACTCTAATATCTAAATTTGAAGCCTCTTATGGCTATTCAAATGAATATTGTTACATTTGCACCTAAGTTTAGCTTGTATTTATTTTAGCATACGACCTTGCTCTCAGGTATTTGACATAATACAGAAAAATCCAGAGTTATGCGCCACAAAATCATATGGTACACTATAAAATCCTGGATGCCTAACCAAACCTAAATTTCTTAACCATTTCTTACCAAGCTAAATGTATTCATATCACAGTTTTTTCATTACAAATTTGAAATCCTAAATATTTAAAATTCTAATAACTAAGGCAACCATTGACAACAGTCACAGGGTTACCTAACTCAACATTATATTCAAAAACATAAACCCGAAACCATCCCAATATGTTGGACTATTATTAATCTTTCAAATTAAAACTATAACACTGGGGCCTAATTTTAGTTGGGGGTTTTTTCTGTTGCCATGGCAGCACCATAATGTTTGATCTCAAATTGGTCTGAACGTTGTCAGCAAACACAGCATATGGCCGGACAGGCGGATTGCACAGACTTGAGACACGCAGACACACACATATGTGCGCGCACACACACACACACACAGGGACTGAGTCTGCAGACTGGATGGACACCTGCTCAACATGTTTCACTAGAAGACTGTCAAAACCAACAGAGGAGGGAAGATCTTTCTTTCTCACACCTTATCTACTGCGTACTGCCCAGTTGACTCCCTCATCTGTTCTAACCATCACCGCCAAAATTTCATCATCACCATTACCATCATCAGCACCATCATCATCATCATCATCATCATCAACCTTTGTTCCTTTTTTCATGCTGGTTTTACAGACTAGTCGTTCAGCGGCCCAAATCTGCTGCGATGATTTGAAGTGTTCTGAATTATCGCACTGAGTCACACATGGAATAGAGATTTTTTCATCAACGTAAAAGACTGAGAATCAAGAATAATGTCAACAAATAACAAAAAAAAAATAACACAGAAAATATTTACCACAAAGACCTAATAGCTTTGGAGCTTACAGTCAAAGTTCATATATTCAGGCGGGCAGGCTTGCCTTCTTGTGGTTTACCTACATGGTCATTTCCTTATCTTCTTCTTTTTCAGTTTTGTGGAGTTGTCCAGTCCAGTCCAGCTCCTCCACCTGTCCAGCTAGATGTCAGAGCTTTGAAAATGATGGGTGGGTATAACAGAGATGGGTAAAATTCCTTGAAATCATCGAGTGGGACAGGCAGAACTGTTTCACTCCATCTTGTTTCACTCCGGTTTCACTAGTGTTTTTACTGTTTATTACAAATTTCCTCAATACTTAGGTAAGGGTTTGCTCCTCAGATCAGTTCATACCTACCCAAAATCTTCAATTGTTTAGTATTTTCTAGCAAAATTAGAGGCTGTCCTCTCAAGTTCATCTGAATTTTACCATGCCTCCTAAATGTCTCTGTTGTCTGTCTCGTCTCTCTTACACTTTTTGCTGCATCTCTATCTGTTGGCCTTGTCTAGTCTGACTTTGGCCCTTTCCGTTCATCTCGTACATTGAGCTCTTCTGTTGTTGTCGTCGGTAACACCACAATCCAACGATGACTGCTGCAGCAACTGCGCACACTACCACAATTATTGCTGCCACAGTGGGACCTCGGCTGGAAGAGCCTGGCGGTGGGCAGTCCTCGCCTGTGCAGATCGTCTCCCCCATCTCTCCCTCGATCTCACCCCTCTGACCAGTCTCACCAGGCAGGTTGTGCAAAGTGTGCTCTTCCATCAGGATATCTCCATCTTTCACCGGTGGAGCTAGGTCATGATGGAGGAAAGGGTCCTCTGTGAGGTCCTCAAGCCAGGAGCGGGTGGGAGCTACCTGTTGTGTGTCGTAGTCCAGGGCGTCAAAGTATGAGGGGAAGTCTGATGGCTGTGACTGTGCGTGGTCAGCAGAGGGAGCAGTGGTGGGGATGAAGCCGGGCCACATCTCCTCTGTGCCGTCTTGCTCCAAGACAGGCTCTATGCTAGCAGACTCAGGTGCTTCGGGTAAACTGGTGTAAGAGCCAGGTCTCCGAACTTCCACCTCATTGGGTTTGTCAGTTGTCCTGACGACCGCTCCCCCTTCTCTATCCTCTGGCCTCACCCTTTGATTTGTGGAGCCACCATTGTCTGTTTCCTTTGGGTGGACAGGATAACCATCCAGCCAGGTCTCATCTGTGGTGGCCTCTCCTTCTCCCCTCTGAGTGACATTCTGACGTTCATCTGCTGCTATAGAAAAAATGACATGCTGATGACCACCATCTACATCCTCATGGCTATCATGGTCATCATGGCCATGGTCATCGTGATCTTGGTCATCATGGTCATGGTCATCGTGATCTTGGTCATCATGATCATGGTCATCGTGATCATTGTGTTGGTCATCTTCCTCAGTGTCATAATGCTCCTCATCATCATCATGTTCTGGATGTTCCTTAGAGACATCAGGATGTTCTCGATCGTCGATGACATCCTTGTGATCTTCATAGCTTTCGTGTTCGTCGTAAGTATCATCTCGATCATCATAGTCCTGGCTCTCGTAGCGAATGCGATCGCGGTTCTCTTCGTGCTCCCCCATGTCATAATGGTCATCATGATCTTCATGACTTTCGTGGCGGTCCAGTCTATCCAGATCGTCACCCTCTGCTGGAATGTAGTGTTTCCCATGATCATCATGGTTGTCTTCGTCCTGGTGACTGTCATGGTCATCTTGATCGTCGTGGTGGCTGTTATCATGGGCATCCTGGTTGTCATGGTCACTGTTGTCATGATCATATTGGTCGTCTCTGTCATGATCATCATAGCTGTCTGGCTCATGATCATGGTGGTCAACAGGATGCTGGTGATGGTACCTTTCTTGACTCTCGTTCTCTTTACTCTCCTCTGATTGGGCACCTGAGGCTCTCTGTGTGGTCTGCGTGGCTGGATTGGTGGATACAGGATGTCCCTCATCCTGAAAGGCCTCAGAAGGGAACCAAAAGAGGTGTTTCTGGGAGAGAAGAGAGACAGGTGCCTCTGTGGCCGCGGCTACATCAGTTGTGACCACCTCCCTTCTCCCCTGCTCCCAAGTTGGATGGCCTATATAGTGCCCAACAGCCCGTTCATCCTCTGTTTCTCTTTCTTCACTGTCATATTTTCTGCCAATCACCTCCCCTTGCACATCAGGCTCTTCATGTTGGTCTTGATGCTCATCCTCCACCTCAACACTGAAGCTTGTCTCTTGCTGCTCCTGACTAGATTTCCCCTCTGAGTGTGCCACTCTGTGCAGCTCCTCATGCACCTCCCCATGAGCCTCCTCTGGTCTCTGGGTGTGGTGCTCTGCCTCTCCATAGGAATCTATGAACTTGTCCTCATAGTCTACATGACTTTCAGTCTCGTCTGCAGAAACACAACACAAGGACACGTTTACTTGGATCAGGGGATAAAACTACATCAAACATCAAATTCAAAAGAGGAATTTTCTGACAAGTCTAATTATGTGTAACAGAAATATATCTTGTCCTATGTTATCTCTTTCAAGAATTGCAGTCACAAACATATTAGCTATCCACAGGCCCAGCATTCTGACTTCACAGACAACTCTTGCCCCTCTCCCTCTGCTATGAAGTGGGCCACACTATGGCATGTCACACTGCGGTGTCATAGCAGCCATTTTCATCCCAACTCACAAGCGAGACTCTGTTTTCCAAGAGCCAGGAATCAAGCGCTGGTCACCTAACAACAATGAGAGCTAACAAGCAAGAAGACGTTGACCTTACAGTGGTCTCCTGTCTGGGTCGAACCTCAAAGCTCTCAATAAGAAAGGGGGGCTTCTTCTGTCTCTTTCCATTTCTGTGCCACTCTTCAACATAAATAGTTTAAAGACCTTCTTACCTTTAACACATATCTCCACAAGTCCATACCACTCTCCGCAGCTGTCACACAGCAGGCTGAAGGCACTGTGCCCACTGGGCATTACATAACCGGGCACACACGTGTACAGCAGCTCGTCTCCCATCTCATATCCAGAGTGTCCCTGTAGACGGGCATTAGGAAAAGATGGTGGGTCCCCGCACGGCACACCTATCAACAACACACAAAGAGATTCATGTAAAGAAAACAATATACATATTGGAACGTATATGTTGTGATTCGTTGAACAACCTCTTCAATAAGGATAATGCAATCCCTATTCAATACTACACAATGACACATGACTCATTACTATTATCCAGCTTTACAGCATTGCTGTTTGTAAAAAGGAAATAGATAAGAGTATCTCAAGGGATGGGAGGCAATGGGGTTTGTGGAAATGTGGATGTAATTTTGAACACAATCACTAACAATGCCACAGAGATGAGATAAAGGCCTGCATTATCTTGACTCTGGTCTCATCTTTAATGGTAATGGTTTAATGGAGGTACCCAGGACAGGTTGCCAGACTGTCGCTGGGCTGACACATATAGACAGACAAACTCACAAATCAAATCCAATTCTTTAAATTGCTGCAATTGCTGCATTTTTTTTAACACATGTTTTGATGCATTGTTTTTCCCTCCATGCAGACAGTCAGTCAGTTCAATGGCCACTTTTAATCTAAGGTTTCCTTAGATTTCAAATTTTCCCACCAAAATATGATTGCATCAAATGCGTTTGAAATTTTATATAACCAAACAATAATATATATTTGCTATTAAAATAATAATATATCACTTTGGTGCTCAAAACAATGTTGGACATCTCCAATATAATGACAACCTCATCAAACCTGTGCAAACACACACACACACACACACACAAACACACACAGACACACACACACACTTGCAGGATGGACTGTGTTGAAAGTAGAGGTGTAGATGGAAGGAGTGCAGGAATAGAGCCTCTATCACACCTCAGTACATATCTCAGGAAAGAAAACTTTGACACACAAGCATACAGAAGTACATACATTATGTGTGCCCATCCATTCATACCCTTACTCACATCAGATTCATAATTATGAGTTTGTACAATGTTGTGTTTGTTTTACTGACCTTTGTCTTTGATGCAGAATGCGTCCAGATGTGCAGTATCCTCTGTGGCATTTTCTGTTCTAACATCTACTGCTTTCACCACACCGCCAACAACGTTACATACTGTGGTCCTGCAGGTTAAGCAAGATTGATAGATAGATAGATAGATAGATAGATAGATAGATAGATAGATAGACAAAAATACTCATTAATAACAACGTAGTTGTGAGCGCAAATGGCCTACAGTGGAGCACTTAAGCACATCTTAGGGACTCTAGGATTGAGGGTGGTCATAATTAGACCCAGTATGTTTACTTTTAACACACTCAAACACACACATAGACTTACTCCTTCAAGTACACATCTTGCACTTGACTGCAGTATATAGATGTGTCCTCTTGTCATGTTTCAGAATTATATGAGTTGTCGGGGATCCACCAAAACAGCTTTTCCTCAGTTAATTAATTGGTTGGGCCCCTTCCTTCCCTATACCATTAATAATGTCATGGCCACCAGCCCTTTTGAGGGGGCTTGACCCACATTTTTAAAACCAGTGGACTAAAATACAAGATATAAAAAAGATGAAACAAGACGCACCTTAAGTACCTTTAATTAAGGAGGATTTTGAATGCAGTAATCTTACTTCTATCATTACAATTAAGAATGAATCCACTATATGCTGTTTATTTGAGTACTTTTTCTTGCACTGATAACATTACTGATTAAAGTAAAGTGACATTCTCCCGAATAACATGTCAAGCTGCATCTCTGGTTTATATATGTTACCTGACTACACACGTGGTCAGATATGTGCTGCACCATCTGGTCTCTCAGTCACAGCATGACTCTTCAAATATTATTACAGCATAACGTCAGAGTCCAGGAACACACATATCATGGCTGAGACATGTTGCAGTATCAGCAGTTGTAGCCTGTGTCACAATATTATCACACCATAGCACATTTCAAGTAGACGTTCCCATGCAGAAGCCTAAAGTTACAGCTAGCCTCATATGGAACAATCATAACATTGGGGACTTAATATATATATATGTATTCCACAGGGACCAAATGAATAATGTGGTCAGTGCACAACGCCTACAAGCACTGGTTGCAAAAAAATGCTGAGTAAATAGTCTAATTTTTTGCCACATTAATGTTTATAGCATCATTAACCCATTTGTCATCCAAAAGTAGCAGATAAGGCTGACTCAGACTTCCCAGGCCAATCAAATCATGTTCCCATGGCAGCTCCCGACACCAGTCAAAGCCTGTCTGGGCTTAGAAACATCATTAAAAGTCAGACATTATACTTTACATTAAAAACAGGTTTGATTGGTATTATTATTAATCAAGAATCATTGACTTCAGACTTAAATGCGGGTGTATGTTTGAGTCTGTGCGTATGTGTGTGTGTGTGCGCACTTGTGTAACCAATTTAATCAAAGCGTCAATAATTGGAAAGAATTTGACTGGCAGTGCAGCGAGACTGTGAGCAGCGGCGTGAGTCATGCTCCGTGCTTGTGCCATGCTAACTTCAGCTTATAAGGACAAAAGTCTGAGGGGGAGAAAAATGGGCAACGAGACAGAAATTGCCAAGAAAACACTCAGATAGACACAAAAAACACAAAGACTGTTTTCATATTAAACTGTAGCTCCTGCGGGCTGTGTGTGTGTGTGTGTGTGTGTGTGTGTGAGTGAGTGTGTGAGAGTGAGTGTGTGTGTGTGTGTGTGAGAGAGAGAGAGAGAGAGCAAGAGAGAGAGAGAGAGAGCGAGAGCGAGAGGGAGTCAGGGAACTTTCACCTGACCATAGAAACCATTTCTC
Source organism: Datnioides undecimradiatus (assembly GCA_008933995.1). Classification (NCBI taxonomy): domain Eukaryota; kingdom Metazoa; phylum Chordata; class Actinopteri; order Lobotiformes; family Datnioididae; genus Datnioides; species Datnioides undecimradiatus. The sequence goes on along the minus strand of WARS01000044.1, from coordinate 2,527,983 downwards.
CAACCCTCTCACCGTACATGACACAACCATTACAAGGGAAAACTCATAGGTATGTGTGTTTGTATTAAACTGAATGTTAACTCAGTCTGCTGCTATTATTGTGTTTGGTTACTGGGGCAACAGATCTATGACTGACAGGTAAAAGAAGGATGTTAGGGTAAGGGGGTCAGTCTGAGAAACACTTGACATTATGCAACAGACCTAAAAATGATGTCAATGCAACTCTGCAGAACATAGGCTGAGTGGCACAAACACCAGAGTGTTACTACCGTGGAAGCACAATTGACACAGTAATACCATATAGTATAGTAATACCATATAGATACCATGTAGGGGGAGTGGTGGTCAAGTGGATAAAGAGGTGAGCCCCACAACTTGGAGGCAACCGAGACGCCGGTTCAAATCCAGACCAGATGAGAGGTCGGCACGGGAGACATGAGAGGAAGAAACTGCGACCCCGACTGTGACTGTGACCAAGATCTGCATCATTTGGCCACCACTTTGGGCCCTTGAGCAAGGCCCTTAACCCCCCTAGTTGCTCCCCGGACACCTTAAAGTGCCCACTGCCAGCATGCGTGTGTGTGTGTGTGTTGTACATGCATGTGAGTGGGTAAAATGCAGAGATCTAATTTCCACTCGTGGATAAATAAATCTTCTTCTTCTTCTAGAAATAACTGTGAGTACAAACATTACAGTGGTGCATGAGCTTGTGATCATACCGACATACTGACAAGTGTATTTAGATTAAACTGCCTAACTCCATCAAAAATACACAATGAACGAAAGATGACGTTATGTAATATGTTACAGTTCCAAGTTTCTGTTTGGTTTAATTTAATTTAATGAAAGGATTTATTTGTAGTTAATTTATTGAACTGTCAGAGAGCTGTGTTTGATTTGCATTTGATTCCTCCCCCTTGTGTTTTCCTGTTCCCTATGAGGTACAATCGTGACATAATATACCAGTTTATGGTTGTAAATGCTTAAATACTTAATGCTACTGGAATATAGCTGAAAATCTACATTTCAGAAAACAACAAATATAATAAATAGAAATAGAAATAAGAAATAAAATATGATGTAACTAGGAGAAGGACCTCTGGCCTACTTTTACTTAACCTCCATTTTCTTCACCAACATAGCAGAGGGTTGAGGTGAGTCCAGATCGAAAGGTTTAAAGAGGGGGTTGGGGGTCAACTTCGACAGACAGAGCCAGAGCTGGGTGATATACTGTCAAACATGGTAAGCAGGTGTGATAGCTGATGTCTGGTGGCTAACACGTAGCAGGCAGGGAGTGTGTCAGCTTTTCCTTTGACCAGGCGTTCGTCAGTCTTAGTGCAGCCACCATTTTTTAGAAAGTTCATTTTCATGACTTGATCATTTGTCATTTGGCTGATGATTTGGGGAAATATTATTTGTTTTCCATACATCATATACTACTTTTCCAAGTCATTCCATAAAGGACCATCATTTACCATCATTTGTCCAATACATAGGTTCAAGACTGCTATAATTAGCAAAAGATAGCTAGCACGCTAAACTATGATGATGCAGTACATCGCCTCAATGTCTTATCGTTTTGCCTTTTTTGTGCTTCCCCATGTTTATCATATTTATAACTTACTGTTTAAAGTACAGCTTAACTATTAGCTTGTTTTTGCAATTTTTGCTATCACCTCGTAAAGTGGGAACTTTTTTTATATTTTTTAATGTTTTAAAAAACAATTAATGATGAGAGTCAGTAGATAAAGAAAATAACAGTTAGTTGCAGCACTGGTTTTAAGATTGAGTTAAAATGGCCAATGTGTCTGTTTCACCGTGTCTCAAAGTTTTGAGGAGGGAAGGGAAATAATAATAATTACTCCCTATGTTCTTTGAACTTTGAAATGCAAAAGCATCATATCACTATCCATGAACTCAACACTTTAAACCCTACAAGTTTGAAATCACCCCACACTGAATGACTCCTATCCACCACAATCACTGCTGAGAATACAAGTTGTCAATCAAACACCAGACTATAATCTATGTATCTTCCTCAGCTCTGCTTCTGTTTCTGTCTCTCAGTGCTGAAGGCTCTGTGTCATGTTACCGTGGAGATGAGAGGTGTAAATGGAGGCAGTTGTCGACATGACACCCCAGCTCAGAATTCCCTCCTGCTCCAGGAAGGAACAGAGGAGTCTTTCTCCTTCCCTTCCTCTCACTTTTTTCTCTTTCCCCCCTGAAATGTGTCACTCTCTTCTTCTATCTTCCCACACTCTCTATAACTGCCACCGATGCCCTCACTTCCTTTCTCTTTTATCATTCCTCCAACCTCCATCAGACACACACACACATGGGTGTGCACTCACCAAAATGACCTCTGACATCTTTAGAAATCTCAAGTCTCCCCCCATGTGCCTTTCAAACAATGAAGACTCTCATGCACACTACACATGCAAAATAATTATTTTCTTACCCGACTGTGCCTCCATAGAGCCAACCGCGGGTGCATGCGGAGAAGAAGCACTCCACCACAGCATGACGGAGCTCAGCCGATGATGCCAAGCGGGCATGTCGTGAGGCACAAGCCCGCTCAGCATCTCTGAAGCCTTGCAGGCCAGATGAGTTCCTCATGTCTAACACAAACACTCGACCTGAGAACAGAAAGAGGAGGGAGAAATAAAAACCTCTGAAACTTCTTATTACCACTTTTAATTGTTATTTATATCTCTAATATTGTAGTATCTTTACTGGTAGTCTTTTCTATCTTACATGAAAACAAAGACATACCCATATTTATGCTTAAATGTCCGCAGGTTTTGAAACACTACCCATGATGTGCCATGTTGCAAATACAGATGTGGGTCATCAATTCATCAAAACAAGACTGAATTAGAGACTGACTTATTATTTAAACTGATAATTATTTCAGATTGGAAAATTTCATTGATTACCAATATGGCAGCTGATAGTGATTTATTTTATTTTATTTTTTTTTAGGTGGAATCCAAAAAGACCTTTTCCATGTGGATTGTGCACAGATTTTGCATCAATAGGACTGTGCACAAGTACTCAGAAGACAGCTTTCTTAGAGAAATAAGTTTATTAAAAAATGTACATATTTTACATATATATCTCATCTACTCTTAAAAATTGTTTTTATAACTCAACAATATATTACCCCGTCATTTTTCTTCTTCACATATCGGTGCATGTTAGAAACATATATAATCTGGAACCGGTCTAATACCAGTATGTCCTCAACCCGCCGATTAATCGATTCTGCTCTTCTCCAAATAATAATTTTCACAAAAAAGTAACATTTACCCTCGCATGTCAGATTGTAGAGTAGACCTCATCTGAGAAGTATGAGGTCTGTGAGCGTCTGCTTTATCCACCGTCTGTGATGGCTTATTAGCTAAAGCTTCATCAGTGTGTAGCAGGAGCACCGTGTCCCCCTCATTATTACCCCATTGACACATCATTGGTGTTCAGAAAGTTGACATAAAGATGCGCTTGCATAAACTTTACGCACAGCTTTATTGGACGACATATAAATTTTAGAGATTTGGGAGAAACAACCCAGGGGCTAAGCCTCTGAGCTTGCTCTCTGGGGAAAGGCGCAGCTACGAAACGCGCGGCTACAGGGCAGGTGCCAAATATTGGCGCGCGCTTCTACCTGCTCTAAGTAACAGTGCATCAACGAAACCTATTTTTTTTATCACGAGAACTCGTTTATTATTCGAAAAAAAACCCCCCGTTCTACATACATTTGAGAATAAATAGCAAGTTTATAAAGTCTATAGTTGTGACATTTATTAAGTATCTTTGAAAAAACCTCTTCTGTTACAGTAGCTTAAGATCAAATAATATATTAACTTACCGTCTGCATTTACAACAGAGGTCACCACAAGACAAACCAGGCATCCAAAAAACAACGTTTGAACAGTAGGTTTACAGTGATCCAGCATCTTCTTACGGCTGCAGTCTAAATCTCACTTTTTATGTTGGAAAGCGTGTGTAAAAACTTCCAAGCGTTCTGTGTTCACAGTCCTGCACTTCAAACAGCCAGTGGAGAGCGAAGTCGCGCTATTTCCCTCCTGGTGGCCAGAGGTGGACTGAGCAGGAGGAAGGTAAGCTTGTTGTCAAGTGATGACGGAAAGAAAACGCTCAGAGCGGCTCAAGAGCGAGGCTCAGTTTATCTCCTCCAAGTAGTCGCCCTCGCAAGCAGATGGAGCACCGGTGTGAAAAGTGGCGCGTTAGTGTCAGTAAATACGTCACGGCTCAAACTCTTGAGGGTGGATAGATAGACTGTCGGATTGCTCCTTTACAGGGAAAGAGGAGGGGGGAATCGAAAAAAGGTGCTGCTGAAGTGTCCCTGAGCATTTGTTGCTCTGCCCGCTCATTACTTGTGGGCTGGCAGGGCATGAAAGCATTATGTAAAAGTTCAGGATGTAAGCAGATGTGTATTTGTGTTGAACAATGACATAGAGGCAGCGCATTGCTGTTTTAAGACAATTTAACACCCAGTGGCTAATAACCTCAGTTCAGTGCACCCAAATGGAGCTGATGCTTTGAACATTAAAATCTTAATTAAGGTTTATCATCCCCTCCGCCAGGCCAAATTTTCTTCTATTGGTCACTGTCTGTGTGTCACATTTGGTAAGATAGATAAAGATAGATGACCATAGCCCATTGACAGCTCACAGGCATTGTATCATTCAGCCTGCAGGTGAAGATAACAAACCCACAAAGGACCAGTAGCCTGTGTACAAGATCCACACTGTGAAACCTAAAGCAACATGATCTCCTATAAAACCACTACACACAGACACTAAAAGTAATTACTGTGTGGACATATGCCAACATAACTTGCCTACAAACACAAGCATGTACATAAACAACTCATGGAATATGATATAGTATAAGTTGATATGATGTTTTTTTAAAACATGTTTTTTTTTAGTAGAATCTGTTTGTGGAAGAAGCATCCAGATCCTGAAGGTAGTAGCACTACCACCAGGAGTAAAAATACTCCATTACAAGAAAGGGATCGCACTGACAGTTTTACTAAAAATGAAAAGTAGCAAAATGATTTATTTTAGTTATTATATTAGTAAGCCAATATAATTTTACTGAGGCCAGATTGACATCTCAGTTGTTTATTTTTTCAGGCAATTTTTCAATAGTCCAAACCTGAAAATTAAATACTTTTCTGTAATTTAAGGCAAAGAAAAGCAGTAATGCCTCACATCTGAAATACTGGAACCATTTCTGCTTTGATTCATTTACTGTTCATTTATTCTAGAACACATTTTAAATGAGGACAGGACAGGAAGTAGTGCATGTGTGTATGTGTGTGCAGATGCATCAAATGCAAACAAATTCAGGATTTAAAATGAGAAAAATTATTGAGATGATACAAAAAACAGAAAAACAATGATACAGAATTTCCCTAAGGAGAGACACCTTTAGTTCACACTTACTCGTCATCTCTCTATATTTCTTTCTGTCACTTCCCACCTTTTCCATTTTCATAATTCTTCATGGTCCCCCTGCCCCAGTGGAGTCACTCATGGTGCAGCTGCATTGTGGCTTTAAATCCCCCTCTGATGTTTTTCCATTACACCTGTCACACTTTAACTTCCTGTTCAGATGGCTGGAATGTGTTCTAGGTGGGCCCGGATCCTGACTCATGTACATTGGGCTATTTCTGGAAGGGGTAAGGGTCGTACAGTAGAAGGGAGAAGGATGATGAGGAGGAGAGAGACGGTGATTCACACCTGCACCATCTCAGAGAGGCTGGTGAGAATTGTGTTTGTTGCAGGTGCCCATTTTGGGGGGTGGGGTGGGGGCTCTGTTCAGGGACAGACACATATCCAGACTTCACACAGGTGTGCAATTTCACAGGGCCTCCAGTACACACCCATTAGACAATCTGTGCTGTGGAAGTAAACACACACACACACACCAACCACACATCAACCACAAGATTGCTCTGAGTATGTGTGAGACCAGTGACTTCCCATATGAGACATGTGCTGTCAAAATGAGGTGTAGTGCAGGTGTTTGGTTGACTCAGAGGAAATCATTGGTCATACTGGTACAGCCCAGGCACAGAGGGGAGGTATGGCTTTGTCTCCATGGCAACAGCCTCCTTAAACCTCCATGAGGAGTGGAGGTCCAGAAAAACAGGAACAGCTTTGAAAGCAGAGAGTTGAAGCTGCTTGCAGTGAAAATTGGTTTTGAGAGAGATGATTGATGTGTGTGTGTGTGTGTGTGTGTGTGTGTGTGTGTGTGTGTGTGTGTGTGTGTATGTGTGTGTGTGTGTGTCCTTTGAAAACCTGGTATCTCCACCATTCACAAGCCAAGGAAAACAGCCTTGTTTTCATCCATGTGACAATGCATTTCATAAATAAACCAGTGGGTCTTCACAGAGTTTGTTCTAGTTGAGGGCATAAAGCAATGCCTCAAAAGCAGATTTGAGATAAATGGTTTAAGATTATACATACTGAACCTATGTGTTTACAAGCATGTCTGATAATCTGTATTTTTATAGCACTCTTAAATCATGGGGACAGGATAAATACTCATAGACAGGCACAGTAAAGATAACAGATTGCTATGAAATAAACAAAAAGCCTATTACAAATAAAAAGAAAATCAGATATTTAGGAGAAAAAGGCCAAACCCCAAATATGACTTTGAATGTATTGTATTAAGCACAGAACGTAAGTTAAATCCCTGTTGCCTTCATAAACATAACAGCTGAGCTGTTTAACAATGATGTCCTTGCTTGACACCAGTGGAGTCACTGCGATCATCAGGACACATTCAACACAGAGCTGCCAGCCACGGTAGTGTCGGGATGAGAAGGCCATGATGCTATTCAAAGAGCTGAGATAATTAATTTGACTTCTGATGAGGGATTGTTAATTACCATGTGCTGCAGTCAGATGGGGTGGCACAACCACTTAAAATGGAGATGAAAGGACACATCTTAGCATAGGCATCATAAAATGTATGTGTTCATGCCACAGTAAATGCCCAAAGAGTTTCCTCTATCCAGGTCGTCTCTGTTCCATATTTATGCTGTGGAATAATACAGTGTGTACACTAATAGAGTCACTGAAATCAGTAATTGATATGTCTGTTAATGACTACAACTGTCACATGACTGTGTTTTTTTCTTTTTTCTTTTTCTTATTTCCACCAATATAATAAAAGAAAGACATAATGCCACTGAGACTTTTATGGTCGTTGCCTGCAGCATTGCTGAAAAAATATGGGTGATGATTTTTTTAGTGTACATGTTGGTCCAAATAAATCCCAGAAATAAGCCTGACATTTCTGTTGATTTCTGATTTTTCTCTCTCTCAGCATAACAATTACACACATTTCTAAATATCATATGGGACATTTATCAGTTGTCGGAGGGCTAAAAATCCTTTAGTAAAAGACCAGTGGCAGTGATCATGCTGTCAGGCTGCATACCTCCCGCTGACAAGCTCAACCAGTCAAATGGTTAAGATTTTGGCAATGGTTATGATTAAAGTTTGCCAGTATGGTGAAGACTGTGGGGTTTGTATGCAGCCTGACAGGTTCTGATAGACCCAACTGGCAGAGACTGTCAGCAACAGCCAGACTATCTGTTGAGTGTGCCACTAAATCAGAGCACTGAAACCTGAAAATACATCCATCGGTAATGTTATTAGTTACACCTGTGTTGCACAAGTCAAAGTGTCGTCCATGAGAGCAGTAGTGAGAGCCAGAATGTGCCTTATGCCTTATGCCCACGTTGGCGTTTAAGAACGTGTTATGGCATAAATTTGTTACTGATAACATTACTGATGCTTAGTGTCTCAGTCAGCCATGACAGTGTGACAATGAGACAGCATGCGCAACCAGGACCCTGAGAGTGAAGCAGTTCTGCAGAAGGCAGTGATTGTTCATTCAACTGTTTTCATGTCAAAATGTCTGCTGTGAAAAAAGCTCATTAACATACATGAAACTTGTGGCACTGGGTGTCTGAGGTGGGTACAAAAACTTGCTGTTTTTAATGTGTCTGCTCTACTCTGTCCTGTCTTCAACGGCGGAGGAAGCAGTTAGATCTTTTTCTTTAAAAAAAACAGCAGTGCATCCTCCAGACTTCAATTTGAGTGCATTATTAAGTAAGTAAGTGGTGCACAAATCTGAGGAACTAGTACTTTACTGTACAGTTAATGCAGTTTTACACTTCTTCACGACTATACCTTAGTGGGAAATATTGTACTAAACAGTTTTACGGCACTATGATTACCTTTACTTGAGTAAGAAATATAAAATCTGCTTTACCACTGATTAATGGGCTAAGATTACTGATGCCTTAACTTGTAAGCAGCATTTAAATGGTCTAGATGGAACTAAATTTACATCCTGTTTGATTGCATCACCCTTTACTCTGTATGTGCTTTGTATGTAAATGTAAAGTAAAAGGTACAGTATATCCTTGAGTGAATGTACTTTGTTGCATTTCACCACTGTGTCAGTTATTGCAGTACAAAGGAGTAAACATTGTTTATGACTGATCATCCCCTTGTTGTACCTATACAGTACAGGATGATCTCAGATTAGGCTTGCTGCATGAGATCGCCCTCTAGCTGTGTCTGTTGAGAACGACTGTGAAGATATTTTATTCTGGATGTGTAACTCACACTAAAGTCTGTCTGCAGCCCTGTCTACAAAACCTTGTGCAAGAAGTAGTAATATCTGCGAACTACATTCAATATCTTTCCTAGTCTACAAAGTAATATCAGAAAAATACGTTTAAATGTAAAAAAAAACCCCATTATTATCCACATTAGACCCTTTCATTGTTACACTTATAGTTGTCATAGATAAGGTGGAGGTAAATCTAACTGCATTTGTCTGGTTTGCCAGCCTAATTTACAACCCACAATATCACAATATGGTAATGCTACTGTCATTATTTGACTTCTTATAAACAAATCTGACACTACGATGAAAATATTTCAATCAAATGCAGAGTTGCTATACCTGTCAAATAATTCTTCAATTAAAGTGCATGTACCTCACAATCATAACTGTGTCAACAACAGAAAAATGATGTTTACAGACAGTTTACATGTTAAGGTCTGCAGACTGTAACTACTGTGGTGTTTTGCCCTCATATCTCAATTCAATACCTACTGAATGTACATTTAGTACATTTACCAAAGTACTGTACTCATTACATTACATTTTTGAAGGAGATAAATTTACCTCTATTAGATAGCGACTTAGTTGATTTTCAGTATTGATTATCAATATTTTGCAGTTTATTTTTCATATAGGCCAAAACGTATGATTATATATAAAATTAAAACATGCTTGAGGAATATTTATTATGTGTGCAGTTTGTGAAACACGTTTTCAAGGATCAAGTCAGACTGAAATGTCTTGCCAAATGCCAAACATTTTACAGTACTTAGGTTGAGCTACTTAAAACATTGTCAGCAAAAATGTTTCTCACACATTGATGTATTAGTGAAAATAATCTTACAATACATATACTTTATGAAAGGGGCCATTTGTCATAATTAGTACTTTACTTTGTACTTTTAATTTAAGTGCATTTTGCTGTTTATAGGCTAATTCTCTACACTACTAAAATGCAGCATTGGATTATTTTTCATTTGTCTATTGCTATTTCAGTAAAGCAGTGGTTACTTCCTCCATAACTGTTGATAAACAGTTTACATAATGCAGGATTGACAGCCCAAGTCCCTCCAAGTTGTTTTGGGTGTGCGTGTCCGTCTGCAGCTTGAAGCCTTAATGTGACGGTGTTACACATCTCTAATGCAGAGAAAGTCTTGGATCCAGGATTAGGCGTTCACAGATACGAGTGTTTCCTTCCTTTCACCAGACCTGCGGGTTCGTGTCAGGTCACGTCTGGGTGCCAGTGTAACCGTGACCGGCACGGCGGGTGCGGTCGAAAGAGACCTCGTGTCGTTACATCTCCAAATCTCTGCAAGACCCCACAATCAAAACAAATCGACCACGCGTGCTTTTCCCGCAGCAATGACGTCACATAGGCCCTCCCCCTTCTCCGCAAGTAAACAGAAAACATTGAGGAAAAACGTCCATGTCAGTCGCCATACGTGCGTTTGATGCAAGGGATGTGACACGAGAGGTGAAAGCGGACGTTAATGTGGCGTTTCCCGCCTGCTTTTAGCGCACTTCGGGAGATTCGCGAGACAGCTGACTCGCGCTGGAGCGATGAAGGGAGAGGCGGAAGTGAAGTCACTTGACAGACCGTCCATGTTATTATTGTTATTTTGGTAGCCCTGTGATGAGACGGGCTGGGGAGCCGTCGGTCTCCGAGACAACGACCGTTAACGTTACCACTGGCCGCCCCGGACCGTCACCACCCTCACCAGCACCACCTCACTGACCCGGAGACAGGAGCCTCGCTGACGGCTGGGTCAGCGAGGGGAGGAGGGTGTGAGGACCCAGCTCCAGCTCGGCTCCTACACTCTGGCCGACCAAAAATAAAACGGCGACAAAAACAATAACGGCGCTCGTCAAACGACTCGACTGGCGCGTGTGTGCGGTTTTTAGCAGGGACGTGCCGCCGCAGACATGAACGGTATCACCAAGGGCCGGTTCGAGGTATGACAGAGGGAGTGGACCAGCAACGGTTAAACTGTTTGTTTCTAGTAGACGTGGGAGTCGTGGGCTTGTATAAGCAAAGTGTGTACGTGTGTTTGAGTGTGCGTGTGGTCGACCGAGCTCCTAATTTTACATGCAGTCGGGAGCTGAGGCGTTTTGTTGGTCAACGGTAATCCGAAATCCTGTTATTGTCCTGCCGCACCAGTAGACAGCGACAAACATGGAGCTGAAGACTGCGGGACAGGAGGGCTGTGGCTGAGGATAGTCAATATATCAGGGCCGAGGCTGGCTGGCACTGTCGCCTGAGGTTACAGGCATTGAGGATTGGGGAGGGAGGGAGGGGAGGGGGAGACTGGGTCTGCAGATGGAGAGCAATGTTGTAAATACAGGCGGTGTAAGCAGCAGCATTCAATTAGTCATCATCACTGCAAAACCTGTGACACCTCCTGTGGTACCTGTGAATGACAGGTGCCACGGGAGGTTTGGGTTGCCGTCTGAGAGTCACTGGCACACTACAGATGGCACTGCGTTCAAGAGTCAGTCATAATATAGGATATTACCATAAATGATTGCGTTCCGCCCACAACCTCTTTATATTTTTTGCAGGAAAAGTGGTAAACACACACCTTTCATAGGTTTAGAGCTCTTTTAGGTGGAAGAAGTATTCAGATTCTTTACTCAAGTAAAAATAGGAACACCTCAAGCTATAAAAATACTTTACAAGTAAAAGTGTTAGCAACAAGCCATCAAAACAAGTATCACAAGTAACCTTATTATCAAGTCAGGATGATCCCTGCCAGTGTTATATTATATTACTGGACATTATTAGTAAGGCATTGCTTTGTGCATAGCATTCTATGTTGTAGCAGGTTGATGCAAATCTACAAGGTGAAGTTTCACTACTCTTGTAGTTACAGCCCTCAAATAATTGCTATAGCTACAACATCTGCCTCTGAATTGTAGTGAATTTATAGTATAAAGTTGCATATAATAATTCATTAATATTCATGGAAACCTAAGTGAAATACTTGAGTACACATAGTCTACCTACTACCATCATTCCTGTTCAGTAACTGAGATACAATAATTATCATGTTTTGCTGTGTCAGTGGGTTGTTTTTTTTGTTTTGTTTTTTTTTGCAGTTGAGTACGAACCTTAAATAAGCTCCCATCCAGCCAGTCTTGTACGCTGTTTATCTGAAACATCATTCACCCATTGTTGAGATTCTTTGAGGTTTGACTTGATGGTACTTGACATTCCCTGTCAGGTGTTCAGCCACTGTGAGCTTGTCTGTAGTATGTACACATGTCTGCGTGTAAGTGAATGAGAACAGAAGGTGGTAGTGGTGCTGATGTGTGTAACCATATCAGTGGATTTCTCAACAGAGCTGTAAGCTTCTTAAAAGCAGATGAGAACCAGTGTATGGTGAGAAACAAGCTGTTGTGTGTAACACAGGGGGGCCAAAACACAGAGGCTAATAGAGTAGTACTTGGGGGGTTTGACCTACAGCCTGCTGATGCTTCATTATGAACGCCTGGCACAGGCTGCTTGTAGTTGTTGCATTGCAGGTCAGAAATTGAACCAATAATATCACCCAGATCTAATTTCCTCATAGTTGCTTTTATATGGCAAAGAAACTCTAAACCAGAGCCATGCATGTTCAGAAATCATATTTGCATAGCCACCCTGTTGAACACTGTCTAGGAATAGGAGGATGACTGCAGAGAGGAACTCCCTGCTTGGGAATGCTGCTTTGCTGGCACAGGGAACGAGGGCACCAGAACGCTGAGGTGATGACTTTAATGAGGCATGTGTACCAGAGATTGCTTTGAACCGCTGTCATAATGCCATGCCCGGCAATAAAGGTGGAGATTACATACCTAATACTCTGCTCATGCCTTTCCACCTGGCAACTTCTTCCATGAGATTTGGTTTGCATAACACTCAGGGAGGAAAAGGGAGAATACACTGTGTCCTGGCTAGATAATTGACTTACACAAGTTGAGTGCAAGATAACTAGTTCCTTTTCTGATTAATGCTGTAATCTATAAAAATAGTGAAGAATGTAAATTACAAGATCTGATTGCTCAAGGTAACATAGCCAAGTTGCTTGCTTGTTGGATAGAAGTTCAATTTGCTACTTCTGAAGTAATCATCAATCAATTTTCAAGTGAAAAATGCTTTTTCCAGCTTCACTGATTTTCTTGTCTTATTTTATAGCAAACCTTTGTTGTTTGACACAAAATAATTTTTTTATATATTATAATTATATGATTTTATGTAGATTAATACACCAAACAATCAGTTAATCAAGAAAATAATCATCAGATTAATCAATAATGAAAATATGTGTTAGCAGTAGCCTTAAATGATATGGAAGAGACAACAGGAGCAGGCTAAAACTAGCAAATATTTGGTAATTTCCCACAAGTTTAAACCACACCTTGAAAAGATTATTTAGTTTGTAATTCATGTTCTTTGGCTATACTATCTTGACCACCAGGTTTCATCTTTGTTAAGTGTAACTATGTGTCTGTTGAAGCAAAAGTCAAAGGTGAGTGATGTGTTACAGAGGTGGTTTGGCATTAAGTCTAAATTTAGTCCTAAATCCTAAGCCACCTCTGGCTTTAGAGAGACACTGAGTTAATATCCTGTAGGCCTTGTCTACTGACAGGTCAAGTTCTCTTCCTGCTAGTCAGTACGGACAGTATTTTACAATTTAGGTCAATTTACTTTTAGTTTACTCAGTTGCCACAGCTCTAAATTAACTGAAACTGGAAATTATGCTTTTAGCCAGAGGTTTGTTTCTTTATGTTTCCAGGTAGTTGGCCCCAGCCCTCATTGTCAGATTGTGTGTTATTCACTCTTGAGGTATGTGGGAACCAGTGATGGAAAAGGTTGCTAACTATATCCTGCAGCTATTATTGGATAACCAATAGGTTCAGATCTCTATTTTAAACCCGTTTGTCCACTATGTTGAGTTGTGTATAAATGTTAAAATTCAAACCAACTTAGTTAATCTTTTGCTGGACCTTGAATGGACCAACTCCTTTTTTTGTCTTTTTGACTCCACTTCCTTGCAAATAGCCTTTACTTCCTCCTCACCTCTCTCCCTTTCCATCTGCTCCTCTCTCTCTCTGATTTTAATAATGACCGTTGTACACATTTTTCCTGTAGCCCCTGACAGTAGCACAATTTCTTTGTTTGCCTCTGTCTCCTACTTACTCCTCCTCCCCCTTCCTCCCTCGTCCTCCCATCTTCTCTCTCCTTTATTGCTTTCTCTTTCGAGGAGCTTGCATCTGTCATGGAGCTGGCTGGAGCCAAGACGTTTTCAGCATCAACCTTTGCTCCTGCCGTGCCTTTCCTTGCTTCCCTTTGTGTTTTCTCATTTCAGTGTTTGAGTTTGCGTGTGACACAGCGGGGAGTCCCCCTCATTAGATACAGTTTCGGAGTCTTTGAGGATACAAGTATCCCTGGCAGGATGCGTGTCTGCAGAGGCACTGCGAATGTGGGTGTTTGCCGTAATTTAAATTCATGGCTGAATACAGCCCACCTGATCTAGAATGTTCTGCCTCTGTTCTTCACACGGAGAGGTCTGACTTGAATCACCTGCGAGTGCGTAACTCTGTGTGTGTGTGTGTGTGTGTGTGTGTGTGTGTGTCCCACTCAGCAGATGGCCAGACATCCAGCGAGTAGACTAATTGAGATAAGCATGCCAACAAGCTGACCAGGCTAACAGAATTATAAGCTTGTAAGGAGGGGACATGGAAAGCCAAATGTAGTTCTGGCTTGTTTATTAGCATGCCTTAAGGTGGTAATAGCTGTTTTTCTCTATAGTAACTGGAGTGATAGTGCAATGTTCTATTTTTATTAAAGGATAGGTTCACATTTTTTTCAAGTCTGCCATAAACCAACGCTCACATGCTTGTACATTGAAAGTGTTATTGGTTTCTCTTGTCCATACTGCCTACAAAGTGATACCTTTCTAATGTTAGTGAAGGAGGACAAAATTCACCTACATCCCATTTCTGTGCAGTCTCAAACATGTTTTTATGAGCCAGACAAATGTAATGCATGTATTCTAAAGTTTGTTAAGTATCAAATCTTTTTTTTTGCCACAGACAGTTTCCTTGCTGAGCTGCGGTGGACAGATAATGACAAAAAGAGGGAATTTTATACTACAAAAGATACTACAAAGAGACTGAAAGATCCTGATTTGATCTGACTAACTGAAGCATCTTATTGTAGCTTCTGCTAATCGTTGATTTCTATTCTACTCTATTATTTTCTACGCAGAATAAGCAGTGTTGTTTTTGTTCTTCCTCTCGTGCATTTAAATTGTTTTATGAAGTGACATTTTGTGGCAAGTATAGACAGAAGGAACCATTAAAGTGACCCTCAGTGCCTAATGCACATGGGAATCTGAGACTGACTTGGAAAAATATGAAATTATCCATGAAACACATTTTGCACTAATAAAACAAAACAATAATGCCCCCAGGCCTGATTTAGATCAGTGTTTTCTTTTTGTTCTCATGGTGCTCTAATGATGCTTTCTGTGTGTTGATCTCTGTTGCTATTGTAACAGCTTGTATCTTGTTTCTGTCTCATTGCTCTTGACCACCTTAAACACACACAACACACACACAACACACACAAACACACACTTATTGTTATTGTTTATCTTGTGTCTCGGCAGGTGTTCTCAAACAGCGATGAAGCCCCCATTAACAAGAAGCTCCCCAAAGAGCTTCTTCTTAGGTAAGATTAATAATACAGAAACCACCCACCTACACACACACACGCACACACACACACACACACAATACAACACAACATACTCTGGGACAAGCGCTTAGGTCAGGGTTACTCATTAGCCGAAGCAGTCTTGGACACTTATGCATAGGAGTGTGTATGTGTGTGTTTGTGTCAGTCTATGTTTGTTTTGTAACTAGTTGTGTGTGTGTGTGTGTGTGTGTGTGTTGTGTAGGTAGCTTTTTTTTGGTCAGTAGTCTGAAATGAGGTTCTGTTAACTGTGTGACCTACAGACCAATATTTTGCTGTGACCCATAAATCCAGCACATACGCTGACACATGCTAAATGCACGCACACACACTTGGACGTGTTCATCCCCCACATTGATATATGTGTGGACTTGTGTGTCTTTGTGTCTGTATGTATGGTCCAAAGCAGTGCACCTGCATGTAGTTTTGTAGACATATGATGTGGACTGTTTATTCCTGCTTGTGTGTTTGTGTGTCCATGTGTGTGTGAAAAGCTCCTGGGCCTATGCAAACTGTATGTCTGTGTATGTGTGCTATAAATAGCTTGTGTTAGCTGGTGGGGAATTCCGCAATGCTGTGCTCTTCTGCTGCTCCAGCTGTGCTTCACAGAGATAACCAGTACACCCATTACCACCAGCGCTGCTTTTTACTGGTGAACAGAAAAACATGAGCCCCTCTCATGCACTCCCTAGCTACAGCACATGACCTACTGTCACATGTGTCATGTGTGTCAAACCATGGAAAGTGGGTTGAGTGGAGTTTTTTTCCCCCTGTATTTATAATTTTGTTATGCTGTGTTATGCTGCACTGTAAGGAAAGTTGTGTCTCAGGTACATTTGTATAATGCATCTGTGTAGGAATATAGGAAATATCTCTATTCCACATTCATAATTAGACATTAATCAGGAGTATAGAGAAAATCAAAGGCTCCCAATCTGGGGATTAAAAATCCTAAAAGTGGTTGTAAATTTGGTCTAAGGGGTTGTGAGATGGTTACTGGTACAAAAAAAGACCAAAAGTTGTTTTCTACTGCTATTTTTCATGTCTCATAAGTCTTTGCTTATTCCTCTTCAGACATAAATGCATAAATTACTGTTACTTTTCAATTGATTTATCTATTTTCTCAATTAATTGGTGAATAAATGTATCAACTGAATGCTGTAAAATGTAAAAAGGTATTCACATTGCTTGTTTTATTCAACAAACAAAAATATTGATGCTATGAAGAAGAAATCAAGAAATCATCCCATTCAAAAATAAATATTTTGGACTTTAAGAGATGACTTGAAGGACTATTAGTACAAAAGCTGCTGATTCATTTTCTGTGGATTAACAAATCAACTTATTCCTTCAGTTCTGTGGTGAGTCACTCTGAGAGGGTTTGGTTAAACTGCCTGCACCAGAGCAGAGCAGACAGCGCTTAATTTCAAGGTTAGATCACCCAGGTTTTACTTGTTGGCAAATATGTTCAGTTTGATTAATCAGTGTTCGCTTTAAAATTACTGTTTATGTTCAATATGTCACTGTGAGCAAGCATGAGTACCTGACTTGTTTTTTGCGTTCATCTGCCTTCCAGGTGGTGCATTATAAGCAGCTGTTATCTAGGCCAGTGCAGCATGAATGTAAACTATGATAACCGTGCCTTGATATAGAAGAACCTTGTCTGACAGACAAGCCTTGGGAGTTGAGAGCTGTTCAGGGTCTTCTTACCCAGAAGCACTGACTCAGCACCCTCCCAGCCACCACCCAAATTCATGTCTAACCAGGGTTACCGTGGCAACCAGTCCTGGACTCACGGTGAAGGCTTGACTCTCTCTTATCTCGCTGTGCTTGAAGGGCCAGGTGTACATTTTGTCAACAAATGGGACTATGCTCAATTAAAATCCCATTATGTACCATGTCAGAAAAATAGGCGTTCTCAGGCAGAATTTGACAGAGCAATCAAAGGCAGCTAACTTATTTTTTGTTCTGTCTGTGTTTGGAGGCAGCTTTGGGGCTTTCTTGTATGAAGTTAAGTGGAAAAAACACTTATGATGTTGTGCATCTCGATGTGGCTCTCTTATTTCACCTCACTGTTATGAAAATGTCTACTTTAGTGATACAGGTACAGTCTGTATTCAACAATCTTCGTCCAAAAGCGACGGGCCTGTTCTCAAAATGCCTTTATATCAAGTAGAAATGTCAAAATAGGACTTAAATCAAATTGACTTATTGTTTCCTTGTGAGTATGATTAACAAGAATTCTTCTGTGGTGGGTAAAGGGCCTCTCTCTTGCACATATTGGAAAGTCAGATTGCGTTTGATTAAAACAGACAGTCAGTCAATGATTAGCGTCACAGCCATTAACCAGTTATTAGAGAGGGAGATCGATGAGCACCTGCTTGATTGGTCAACTGCTGGTGGTCTGCAATCACTACTAAGATTGTGTATATGTGTGTGCATGTGTGGGTGGCTTTGCATCGCTTTGTTGATCGCATGCATGCACTCCCTGAAGCAAGACTCCGGGATATATTATATAGACATGCCCCAACATGCCCTGGTCCAACACACATCAAAACACACAGCCATTGTCTGCGCCTATATGAAGGAAACAATGGCCAGCTCCTGTTTCCAAGGGTTAAAAGGACATTCAGACCTCAGCTGCACTCAAAGCTTTGGCACCATGACAATTCTCTGAATACCTCAAATTTTCTACAGATTGACCCTTTAAGGCACTTTTCAAACAGGGTATACATGTTTAGTTTGATGTAAGTGTGTCCTTTTGCAAATGTATGTACTGTATGATTGTCTGTCTGTCCCATGCTGTGTATGGCCTTGCCTGTCTGAGAGCCAGAGATTACTCATTGGCAGATTAATGGATTGAGCTGACCCAGTAGCCCTGCTGCATGCAGCCCTTTGTCGCTGACCGGCCCACAGCTCAAACACTGCCTGTCTGTGGGGCTACCAAGCAAACACAGGGGATTGTTCTGTTTTATACAGACACACACACATATACAGAAAAACATATAATAAATCACAGAGAAGAAAACCCCATTATCACACGTAAAGTTAAGTGAGAAACTGAGCTCTTGAGTGATCGGTGAGCCAACACAAACTCATTCTGTCTTTTTGGCCTGTCTTTCCAGAATATTCTCCTATTTAGATGTGGTCACACTCTGTAGGTGTGCCCAAGTATCCAAGGTAAGCACTTCCCTCTCTACACCTCCAAACCACCCACTGTGGACTAACACACTCAGTGTTTTAAGGGAATGGATTGATGTAATTCTAAATGTTAGTGCAACCCAAATTAAAACCTGTCTACTACAGAATTCTTTTGCGGTGTCTATAACACAGTGCCATCTGCTGGTTATGTGTAACTAGACCACTTTTTAGCCACATTGCACTGCAGCTAAAAGCCATTTATGAATGAGCAACCTGTGAATAATGAGGGATTGGCACATGGACTGGGAAGCAGGGCTGTGGGGGCTGCTACAGCTCTAATAAATTTCAATAAGCAATATCTTATCTTTGTCTAAATGTTCAACCTTTGTTTTTATCAATCAGCTGATCATTTTCTTGGCTAGTCAGTATTGTGTTCACTATTAAGTATCAGACAGAATACCCATTGTAACATCTGCGGGCCTGAGGGGGTATGTTAAATTGTGCAACCAAGAGTCAAAAACCTAAATATTTCAGTTTACAGTAATGTGAAACAGAGAAAAGAAGCAAATCCTCACATTAGAAAGGCTGGAAGAACCTGCCAAACCCAGAGAACGCTGTGCAGTACAGGTTGACCCACTATGTTCATTCATTTTTCTCACATATTATGATAACAGAGTCCCCATTCACCCCCTCCCCCCCACCTCTGTCTGACCCACATGTCCGTCTCTGTCCACAACCTGTCTGTCACCCTCTCAGGCGTGGAACGTCCTGGCCCTAGACGGCAGTAACTGGCAGAAGATTGATTTGTTCAACTTCCAGACAGACATAGAGGTGAGGGATGCGTTAATGAGAGAGGGACAAAAGGAAGAGTGAAGGATGATAGTATTTGTGTGTATTTGCTTGCCTATATATGCTGCACGTGTGTGCTTGTTGAGTAGCATTATCCAGCCCAAGGCTTAGTGCTGGGTCAGTAGGCTTTGGTGCCGACAGTGACGTTGCAGCTGATCCTCTGTCCTGTGGCTCTGTCTCTCTCTTTGTCCATCTCTCTCTCTCTTTCTCTCTGTCCCTGTGTCCCACAGGGTCGGGTGGTGGAGAACATTTCGAAGCGATGTGGAGGCTTCCTGAGGCAGCTGAGCCTCAGGGGCTGCCTGAGTGTGGGAGATGCCTCCATGAAGTGAGATTCTCATTGTGTCTCTAGCTTACACTGACATAAAAAGTATGGTTCTACTATGACTTTTAGCAAAAGACTTGTTGGTCTGATTATTCGCTACACTAATTATGTTCACATGTGATTATGTTTAAAGTTAAAGCAGCTTTTGCCTTTTCAGTCCCAGGGGAATCTGTGTGAGTCTCTTCTTTTATTCCATTAAATCTCACTTTACTGTGTACATACAAGCAATACAAAATAAGAGCAATGGTGGCAGTGTTCTGTTTTTACATGAAACTGTTGAATCTGCCTGTTGTCATGGTTTCACGTGAAGATTTTTATAACGTCTATAAGCAACTGTTTTAAAGAAGCACAAGCTGCTCTTTGGAGGGTAAGAAAATAGAAGCATGCAGTACCTTTACAACAACCTCCCATGGGCCTGGAGATGACTCTGTTAATTGTCTCCTGAGCAGCTCCCAGCATCTGACGTCTTATTTATTCAATGAAGCAACTCTCGAGTAATTCCCCTTCTCCCTCTCTACTGTTTGTCTGTGTCCCAGGACATTTGCTCAGAACTGCAGAAACATCGAAGTATTGAACCTGAACGGCTGCACCAAGATCACAGACAGCACCTGTGTCAGCCTCAGCAAGTTCTGCTCAAAACTCAAACAGCTAGATCTCACCTCCTGTGTGTCCATCAGCAACCACTCCCTCAAGGCCCTCAGGTAGCACCTGCACACTTGGCATTGGCTCCTTAGACCCAAATGCATGTAACACAACCTCCATTATCAGCTTAAGGAAATGGTTCTCAATTACCCCTAAGCATTCACACACAGTCAACACTGTGCAAATTTTTATGGAAATTATTAAAGTACAAAGGTCCAATAAATGACATATCTCCAATACTTTCAAATTTCCTTTGTGTTTTCTGTTTATCTTCACTGTGTAATGTGTGTGTATACTCAGCGATGGCTGCAGAATGCTGGAGATGTTGAACCTGTCGTGGTGCGACCAGATCACACGTGATGGCATTGAGGCTCTGGCCAGAGGCTGCAATGGTTTACGAGCTCTGTTCCTCAGAGGCTGCACACAGGTGCAGTAATGGCCCTGCACATGCACACGCGCGCACACACACACACACAAACACACCAGGGCAAGAATTTATTTTTGCTTTCAGTTGGAATTTTAAAGACTCAGTGGTGCAAGGTGCTTTTATCTTATGTTGAAATACTATCTGAAACAAACACCATTGTAACTCAAATATCATAAAAGATGGAAATTATTCAAGGCTGTAGAATGACCAGATTTCTTTAAAGGAAAGTCTTTAACTGATCTGGTTATTATCCTCCCATGCATCGAGACATTGTGGTGTTAGTTTACTGTAAACAGGGTCCTCTGCTGGTAAAACAACTCACAATATACTTCATTTAAGGATAAAATATTAAACTCAAAACAAAAACCTAAAATTTCTAGATTATTTAAAAAAACATTTTTCACTAAAGTGAATTGTGCCCTTTGACTCACTTGCTGTTTCACAGAAGATTTTCCATCCCATGGAATATGTTTTATGTTCATGTAATTTAATTTTAATTTTTGTTCATGTAATTTTTTTGTTTATGTAGTGGTTTTGTGTCAGGCTGGCATTTTCTTTTCCTGCTGCCTTCGTAGAGAAAACTATTTTCTTCAGGCAGTTTGGTCACTTTTTGCAATTTTATTTTTTCTGAAGTCTTGTCTGGAAAAAACCTACAAAGCCCCCACAATCATCACTGCGGATACATCAACACACATACAGAAATGATTAATTGAGGTGTTTGACTAACAGTAAAGTGTATTTTGTATTTTAACCCAGTTGGACGATGGAGCGCTGAAACACCTTCAGAAACACTGCCCAGAACTCACCACCATCAATATGCAGTCTTGCACAGTAAGACAAACATTTGGTTGTGTGGGTGCGGGGAGGCACATAATAATGCATGAGGGATGTGTCTGGATGCTTCTGTGTTTGTGTAATTTGTCTTGTGTGTCTGCTGCCTCCAGCAAATAACAGATGAAGGCTTGGTCAGCCTGTGCCGAGGATGCCACAAGCTACAGATCCTTTGTGTGTCTGGCTGCAGTAACATCACTGATGCCTCCCTCACTGCAATGGGACTCAACTGTCCCCGACTCAAGTGAGAAAAACACACACACATCAGGACACAAGGACACTAAAAGCTTGCTTCAGTATCCACAAAATCTCCCTCTCAGGGAATCTGACTACTATCACTTCCAAAGAAATGGTTTAAAATCTGGTATTTGTTGTATTTGCAAGTCATTTAGGTCTCTGAAAATGCCACAGAAAGTCTCTTTTTCACCTGTGTTGTCCTTCCATATTCTTTGGGGCAAACAAAAGAAAAGGCACTACACATTGTTTCACACAACACACACAATGTTTCAGTCAAACAAAGGATCTCTGACATCTGATCCTAAACCTAGTTACTGTGTGCTGGCCCAGTGAAGTCTACTAGCTACCTCTTCATGCCCAATGGCTGCCTAACAATTATGATCAATGATAGTAACACATCACGCTAACCTGCACCATCTAGGCTGCCTTTACAAGCTGTTTGTGTATCTGTGTGTTTTCAGGATCCTTGAAGCTGCACGATGCTCCCATGTTACAGATGCTGGCTTCACTGTGCTGGCCAGGGTGGGTTTCATTCTGCTCTGTTTGTCCTGTTTTCCCTTCTTTGAACTTTTTGTTGGATCATTTCACCTTAATATCTCTGGATTTAATCAAAAAATATGTCTGTTTTTTTCACAGAATTGTCATGAGCTTGAAAAAATGGACTTAGAAGAATGTATTTTGGTAAGACAAATATGTACAATGAGCCCAACACATGTGCACAGTATTTAAAATTATTTTGACAGAGTGCAGAGAGAAAACACACCTATGACACCACCTGATTCCAGAAATAGTGAATTAAGAGTCTCGTCTGTCTCTAGACATGTGAGAACAGTATGTTTATCAAGCTGGTCCTCTCCTCAGGTGACAGATAACACCCTGGTTCAGCTCTCTATCCACTGCCCTCGCCTGCAAGCACTGGTAAACATCTACACCTGCAGTTCTGATTTTGTGCCAGCTTTTGCATGAATATAGAGCTTTAATCCATTTATCTGTGTGTCTTCAACCCCACACTGCTGTGCACCGAACAGTCCCTGTCCCACTGCGAGCTGATCACAGACGATGGCATCAGAGCTCTGAGCAGCAGTACCTGTGGCCAAGAGCGCCTCACCGTGGTGGAGCTGGACAACTGCCCCCTCATTACTGATGTGACACTGGAGCACCTGAAGAGCTGCCATCGTCTGGAGCGTATTGAGCTTTACGATTGTCAGCAAGTCACCCGGGCAGGCATCAAACGCATCCGGGTCAGTGGAAGTCATCTGGGAATAACAACTGTTTTTCTGCTCATGTTACGGGTCTGATTAGTGGCTTCATAAAATCATTTCTCTACTCTGTTATACTCAGATACTGCATAATCATATGTAGAGAACAACAGAGTAATCTTATCAAACCATACACTGTAGTTTTTACTGGCATTAAACAAATAGTTTAACATTTTAGTAATTACATTTTTTCCTTTTCTCGTTGAGAGCTAGATGAGATTATTGCTACCACTGTCATGTGTTTCAGTTAAATATAAGGCTAGGGCCAGCAGCTGGTTAGCTTATTTTATCTTAAGGACAAAAATATGGAGTAAACAGCCACTCTGGCTCTGCCCAAAGTTTAAATAATGTGCCTACCAGAATCCCTAAAACAAACACAAACAAGTGTAAAAATGACAGTTTGGGGTTTTACCGGGGGTTATGCACAGTAACTTACCTGCAATGAATCCAGAAAAGTACTGTCACTGGTTCGTGTCTTTGTGCTAAACTGAGCTGTCCCACTGCTGGCTGCAGTGGATTGATCTTCCCATTTTATTCTCAACAAGTACGTTAATAAGCGGATTTCCCAAAACGTCAAACTACTTCTTCAAGCAAAAATAGGAATTTTGAGAAGACACCTGAGAAGCATGACCACATGTTTTTCTTCTCTGTTTTTTTTTCTTTTCTTACCTTCGTGTAACACAACTCTTTCCTCCCCAGGCCCACCTTCCAGAGATCAAGGTCCATGCCTACTTTGCCCCAGTGACACCCCCACCTTCTGTACATGGAGGTGGCCAGCGTCTGTGCCGCTGCTGCATCATCCTCTGACAGTGGAGGGCCAGGGGGGGCCACCTCTGTCTACAGGTCCTGCTGCTCTGATATGGGCTGAAATGGGGTGGGAGGGGGGGGGACTGGGGTAGGTGTTGGGGAGAGGAGGGGCTGGACCCACTCACTGCTCCTGATCACTGATCAATACACAGACAGATCGCCACTGATCCCTGATCAGTTGAACCCGCCCCTCCTCTCTCCTCTTGCTCACCAACAGTGTTGCAGCAGTCCCGGTTTTGGGCGTGGAGAGGTGGGTGGAAAGAACACGGATGGATGGACTTTTTCTCTTTGTGTCTCATTCTCTCTTTCTCACTGTAAAGGCAAAAACAGGTTCTCATTCTGCTTCTCACACTCCTGACTCCCCACCTGTGGGCGTAGAAGACTGCTTCTGGACATCTGGAGATGGAGGGAAGGGGTCTGAACAGTGGAGCTACAGTGCATCATGTTCAAACTAAAAAATATATGATGATATTGTCATCTTGCACAGCCGTTTGCTCTCTGTGGAGTACCATCTCAACCAATCACATGACACCTCTATGTGACCATCCTGTGATTCATTCTGCTTTGACCAGTAACACGCAGCATGGAGGGAGAGGAGAGCTGGGTTGTAGGAAAGGCAGATCTTCTGGATATAAACAGTAAAGCTTTGGTACAGCCAGCTCAATTCTCTAGTGTGCAAGAGTTGAGGAAAAAACAGGAAGTGCAGAATGGGACATGTGACATATTTGTGCATCTGAGAAACTTTTGTTAAGATTTTGATTCTGTTCGTACAGAGAATGTTTTGCAACAGAAAAAAAGAATTACACTTATGGCAACTCACTGAAAATTGGGGTAGGCCAACAAAAAATTGTTTTCTTTTCTTCTTTTTTTCAGTGCTTAATGTAATTGTCCATGCCTGTCTATCCAGAGAGGAAGATAGATTTGTCATTCTTTTTGAAATGAAAACAAAGAAACTGTTGCTGTTTGACAAAAAATGGACCTATGATTCAGACCCTCAGAGTCTCAGTGCATTATGTTGACTCTGTATGCTACTGGGATGAGTGGCCTCTCCTGTGCACTGCGTGGTTAAGTTGGCTCGTAGGCCCTGATCCAATCCTGTCAGTAGCCCTGTGCACTAGCTCCTACTTGACTTAAGCATTTGTTTACATCCTGGATTAGGTTAGCCCCACAGACAAACTTGTTTACATTAGTAGGTGTCCAGTCTCCCTACTATTCAGAGTGAGTTTAGTAACACTTAAACAAAACTGTGTTATACCCACTGTTTTTAACTGGACTGTGGGGTCTATTATTTCAATTTACTGTGTGCATTTGGATATCAATCAGGGCTAATGTTGGTGCAACTTTGCCTCAAAATGAAATGGAAATTTGATTAAAGTTGAGAAGTATGAGAATGTGAGCAAATGCACCTCAACGTTTTGACAATCATGTGAATTTCTGTATTTGAAAGTTAATTTTAGTGTAGTTTGGTGAAATTGGAAATTTACTGATGACGTAGGACATAATGAATTATCTATTTAATATATTCCACTAATTTAATGCTCCAAACAGCACATGGGGAATTATTTAGAATTAGCTCAGCTCTGGTGAGATCTGCCAATCACATGTATTAAATTAACCAGCATCAATCTCCCTCTCATCCAATCCAACAAAACATATGTGACAGGAATGTCAATGCAGTGACTAGAACTTTGTTTACTCTATACAGACACTCCATCTGAACAACAGGATCTTGTTTTGTTGAGTAACATATTGGGCTTGAAACACCACCACTGAAAGCACTGATAATACAACAAAACAGAAGCAGCTTTAAGTATTTTGCTAAACAAGAGACTGGCAAGTGCTGTGTAGTGCCAAGTGCTCAAAGACTGGGGAGATTGGCAGGATGATGGATAGGACTGAACCCAGGAGAGCAGACAGAAAATGAAGAAAGACTCAGATGGACTCTGGATACTGGATACATAGCTGACTTGAATGGCTGTGATACTAATGCCCTCTCTTTGACAGCTGTTTTAACAGTTTTATGTTTAAGAAAATAAATGAAAAAATAAACAAATGAACAAATAAAAGTGACTAATAGTAAATGTGCTTTGTCTCTCCGATGTGAGATTTTGTCTCCAAACATCTTAAGAGTACTTCATAGTAAACTGCGGCAAACTGAATACGGGCCACACCGCAGTAAAACCACAAGATGTCACCAAAGAGCCGCGTAGACCGCAGACACGCCCACAGAAACGGTGCGGTGTGTTTGATTCATGACTGTGCCAGAAAACAGAAATGATACAGCATCAGTAATAACAAAGGATATATTTTCTTATTATTGGTGTGTCCATAGCAATATTTAAGTACGAGTACGGTGTACAGAACAGTTGACAATTCGACATTTTACATCAGGCATTATTCTGGCTAGCTGTGCGGTTCCCGAAGACCCATCGGCCTGAGCGTTGATCGTTTGCGCCCCCTGGTAAACTGCAGTCCCCGGCAGCGCGCAAGCTTTCAGCGCCTCATAACGGGTTTAGCGGTAGCGGTGATTATTTCTGGATTAAAGAGAAACCAGTCACCACGGGACTGGAGCTGAGTCTTTATTGTGGAAGTTTGGTGCAACTTTATCACTGAAGGAGTCGACAGCTGAAAGATCAGCACACTTTCCAGCCGGTGGCCATGGAATAGAGAAGCGGAGTGGAGACAGGCGTTAGGCCTGCGGATAACTAACGTTAGCTAGCCGAGCTAGCTGATGTGAAGCAGTCTATCCTTGTTTGGGTCGCTGTGCTAACTAGCTAGGTGCTATTTTTGTTAGCATAACAGATAGCCAACCAGGATTGCTAGCTTGTTTTGATGCGGATATATTGAAGGAACCTGCCGGGGTCCACCACTATTACACATTTCCTGAACTTTCTCAAGTTTTGGGTTAACCTTCTGAGCTAACTTTGTACAGTGAAGCAGCTACCGAGCTAACGTCACGTCTTTGTCATACAAAGTTGAGCTTTTGATTTGGAAAGAGGGATGATTAATTGTGAGTTAAATTAATCTACATTTTCTTACAAGGATTGCATGTTAATGATTAAACATCCGTTGGATGCAGTTCAGACCGCACAGTCTCTCTGCCCCTCCACGGGACCACATTTAAAATCTTATTCGGACACCGTCGGACCGACCACTGTCTCCTGTCTTCGGCCGGCTTCAGTAGCTGGCCACACGGCACTGAGTGCCCAATGGAGGAACATGACAACATGGACTATTTTTACCAGCAGGTAGTGCAGAAAGATGTTACCCGCCGGTTGCAGGTCGGTCAAGACCTCATTGACTACCTGAACGATCCGCAGCGCTCCCCGGACGTGGAACAGGACAAACCCCGGTTGGATAAAACGGTGGACGAGCTAACGGGATGGGTGAACTCCAGCAATTTCAAGGTGAGAGATCCTGGCTAGTCATCGCAGTGTCACTGCAACACTTAACCCATGGGCCTTTCATATATTATTTTCCTCTAGTTTACCCAGCAAATTGGGGGATACGGAAGAGTAAAGGAATTTCTGTTATTGGCCAAGATGTTGTTTTCGGTGTTAACTTGAGCAAGATATTTCGAATGAGCTGACATCGTCTTAGTGGGATGAAAAGGACCATCTGATCTCCTTTGAAACAGTGGGAATCAAACAAACTTTTCACTTTATCTGACATCCGCCAAGTCAAAAGAGGCACAATTTAAATAGCGTTTTCATACACCACATCAAACCTGGAAAAAGCTGTAGAAAATGCGTTTCTTTCTGACAACCAGTCGCCCTTTCCTGGATTACAACAGGCAGACATTTTTCAATTTTATCCCAGTGACAGAGTAGGACCTTTGCAGGGCATTCCTGTGGTTTGTTGGAGTTTATATTGTTGTTTTGGCTGAGACTGTGCGTCTGTGTGAAGGGGACCTATTGTCAGCACTGTAGACGACTGGAGCCCTGGATTGGATGGGGGAGGGGTTAGAAGACTCATTGTTATGACCTATGCTCTCTCTCCATCTATCCTGTCCCTCTTCTTCTTCTTCTGGCTCTCTCACACTGTCTCATTCTCTCCTTTTGCCTTTTTCACAGTTTTTCTCTTTACTCTGTTTCCTGCTTCATGTGTTCTTTGTGTGTGTACGTGGTGGCCTCGGCTGCACCCTCTGCCATATCTCAAAAATGCTGGAATGTGACATTTTGTTGCCAGGATATCACACATGGCCAAACAGCAGCTTAAAACAGTCTGAAGTCTCTTTCCAAGGGGTGCTGAAATTGAACTTCCAAGTGTCTTTTTGAAGTGATCTGCGCTAATATGCAGCACTCAGCAAGACTGTAGGAGCGTGGAAAATGTGCGTTCAGCATAATGAATGCGTCCTGTCATGGTCTCTCTTTCTAGTGGTAGGAAATGCTCATTTGACTTGGTTGTCACTTTGTTGTCATAATCCTTTAAATACAACTTTGTGAATAACTTTCCATCTCTTACAGAGATTTTGATAATGATGTTCCAATAGTGCTGTTTGGATTGCCCACTCAAATTTCAAACACCAGTCAAACTTCAAGTATCCAGCATATTTAGCTAGCATTAGCTCCAAATACTGGATAAAAGAACTGATTTTATCAGTTTTCCATGTAGCATCTTCCAGAGCCTGTGTAATTGCAGACTAAGTTCAGTGACCCAACATGTTTGATGTGGACTGTCTCCACTTCAAAGCTAGCCTCCAGGAATTATTCATCCCTGACCTGTAACAAGCTAACATTCCCCTTTGTTTCTTTGACACATACAGTAACTTGAGATCAGATCAGTGTCTGGCAGTGATGGGCGAGTGAGCTGTGCGGGCTTTTAGTCGGGCTGATTGGCTCCCTGTCGGGCAAAAAGGACGCAGAACTTAGCTGTAAGCAAGATGCTGAGTCAGCATGGAGAGATGATGGGATGCGCAGAGGATGAGGGAGTTACAGGGGGGCATTGAGGACCGTAGTGATAAGTGGGATATGGTAAAGTGGGTGAACAACACAAGTTACGACTCATAAATACATTTAATGTTCACATAAGGTGACTGTCACTGTCAAACGTTCCTCTTTTACGAGTGGATAAAAAACATTGTTTTTTTTTGTCCCTTGTCTATTTTCATCTCTCTGTATCACTGGTGTGCCTCTTCTTTTTTGGAAGAGTGAGTCAGGTTTGCCATTTTCTGCCTTTCCTCTTTTAAGAGGTAGCACTCTCACAATATCACATAGGCCTCAGTGCCTGTTTGAGACATGCAAACAGAGGGTATTAATATTGCTTGCTGCGTTCATGGGTACTGACTGGACTGGTCAGCACTCTGGCACTCTGATCATTGTGATTATGTTTAAATTTAGTGTCAGATGAGCTTGGTTATGTTGGCATTAGATGAGATGATACTCTCAAACCTTGATATGTCTACTCAGAGCCAACGCTCTTTAATCAGCAGTAAAAGGTACTGCAGCATTCACATTGTTATTTTTCTACAAAACAATGTCTCTAGTTTTGTGTTAGCCTGCTTTTCCTGCAAACTCTTCCTGCAGCTGCTACATGGTAGAGGCACACCATTGAATTTTTTTTGGTGCTTTACTCCAGTTGTTCATTATAGTTTGGACAAATCTCACAGCTCATATACATAGAAACAAAGGAGTGCTATGTCACCCCCATTCTGTTGTCATCATCCCCAGTAATGTTTTAGTTACCACCAACCTCCTTGGGCAAATCCTGTCACATTTTACATATAATTTGGCCAGTTTGGCAATATAACAGACTTGTGTAACTTGCCACTACACAAAGCAAAGCAATGTTGCTTTATGCCACAAAATTCAGTGCCACATCAATTTCCCTCTGCTTCCAATTGCACACCCCCAACATGAAACCGAGTATATGTTTAATGGTACAGCCTGAGCAGAGACGTTAACTTGCATAGGTGTTGGCTGTTAAATACACCATCAGACAATGTGCCAAAAATATTATTTTTAAAACTTAATGGATCTATTAAAGCTGCAACCAGCAGTTCTTCTCATTATCAGTTTATCTGTTGATTCAAGCAAGCATCATCCTTGGCCAAAACACTGATGTGTCAAACACAAGACCCAATGCTAACATGAACAACGCTTGATCTCGCTCACTGGCTGCTTAGAGATTACTTAAGCTAAGGTTGGAAAGTAGCCATCATCAGACCTAAGATATTGTTATCTAACATCAGCTGATAAACTACAATATTTGTCAAATGCTTTACAGTAATGGTAGCATGGATCTTGGGGCTGCTTCTGTGCTGTGGTGAGTGCCTCATAAACATCACATCTTTAGGATTTTCCTGGTAAACCCGTCCAGAGTCCATTGCATAGAAATCTGTCCACAGACTAATACAGGCAACTGAGAATGACAGGCAAGGTCTCAGACTTTAAGTCGCTTTACAATCTTTTTAACAGCCAACAATGTTAAATTCAGAGGTGAAAGAAAAACAACAGACACACTTAAACATTTATGGATTAAGAAAATCGTTGTTCACTAATGAATTAACGGTCTAATGGTTTCAGTACTTGTCTCTTAGCATACTCTGTCTTCTCTTGGCTGTGTGAGCCGTAGACCCTGTTTTTCTGTCCAGAGCTGCCTTTAAGTCTATCCAGAATCCAGAGTAAACCCTGTACATGGTACGCGAATTAACAGGCTAAGCCACCATGAGCATTAACCTGAGTCTGGACAAAGAACCATTCATACCTGGCTAAATATTTACCGTTTTCTTTTTTTCTCAAGCATTCCTCAGTCCGTCTGATGCTATGAGGCCAGGCACACTGTGTTGCGTGTGTGTGTGTGTGTGTTTCAAAATGATGCTTTTAGACACTGCTGTATCCACATGCTTGATGTTTTTATGTTTCAGGTGATACCTAAGTGCCCATTTGTTTTTTTGTCCTGTCCTCCCTGATTCACTCCTCATCTTAAGTTCGACCTTGCATTACAAGAAGCAGCTAGAGCAGGAAAGATCGTCCCCTCCATTTTTCACTTTTCTACTGTCCAAGGTAGATAAAGATAGATAAGGCCAGTCCCTTCCATCTCTCATCCTCTGTCTCCTCCTCTCTGTCTCTCTCCAAGTAAAGATGCCATATGGTTGTGGGCGCCAAGCTTGTTGGGGTGCTTGGTGGAGGAGGAGGGGGGAGGGGAGGCCTAAGGCTTGTGTCTTTCCTGTACTGTTTCTTCTTTCTCTCTCTGTTTTCTCTCTTGCTGTTTTTCCTCTCTACCTCCCCTCCTCCTCCGAAATTAGGTCAGTATGAGAGTCATCACAGTGACCCAGAGCTCATGTTTCTTCCCCAGGTGATTTTTGTTTTCTCTAGTATTACTTGGCCTTGATCCCGGTATTTTACCTCACTGCCCCCATTCCCCCCCTTTTTTTTATGTCTGTGATTACCTGACTCTGCTCTTCCTTTGACTAAAATAGGGAAGAAACTGCAGTGAACGGGACAGACAAGTCTGGCAAATAATGTTTTAATGGATTTTCTTTTTGGACTGTTCAGTGTTACTGCAGCACTGCCAAAACAAGCATTCCAGGAGCACTGCGCAGTGTGGGATGTGATCCTAATCAGAAACACAGTGGAAAACTCAACTTTACCACCAGACAAAAATCCAGTCTACCTTCCCCCAACGAGTCATATCACAAGGCAGTTTTTCTGTTATGACTGAGCCAAATCCTAGCAGAGAGATGAGTAAGGCGACTGTCAAGGGTCACTTTAACAAGCATCATGTGATTGTGAACACGTGGCAAACATCTTAACTTGTTCTCACCTCAACACTTTGCTCTAAAGTCAAATTAAGTCATTTTGTTGACGACTGAAACTCATTTGATGCTAAAATTTCTATAGAAATAGTGCAAATGAATGCGTGGTTCCACTAACTGCTGTTGTGCAGTAGGCGTAAAGAGGGCACAACAAGGTTACATAATCAAAGCACCCCAGCTGTTAACATGAACCAACCTCCGATGCAATATGGTATTACCCTTTAAATGTAACCTTTTCTCGCTGGCAAAGAATGAACTCTTTATCAGAACAAACTTCCAACCTTAATTGGTTTAATTAATTGCCATTTTCCACTGCATCTCAGCGTTTTTACTAAGGAATCATGGCTATGGCTTGGTTTCATCCTTAACAAATGGTCATATGATGGCGTAGAGTTGGGATTTAAGGAAGTTCTTTGGCTTTCAAAGTGTGTGTATTCAATTTCTGGTATTTCCAAGTCAGATTTTTATGCATATATTCAAGCATAATCGGTGAATGGAAGTAGCTTTGTGTAAATGTGACTTCTCAGTGCCGCTTATTCAGTCTGGAACCCCATATCACCTAATTATCAGTGTGCTGTATATTTTCCTTCCTTTTGGTCCTTTGCTGAACACATGCCTGAGACTGCTACAGCATTTTTATGTATTTTTTCCCCATTTGACTCAGTAGAAGTCAGTTCTTATTTCTACTTTGTTTCTGTCGACAACTCAGCTATAATCTGATGATTCCAGTCTTTGTGAGCCACAGCATTTGTGTCTGGCACTACAAGGCTCATCCAGACAGAAGAGTTTAGGGGACTTAAACTGGTTTAAAAATCTGGTGACAGACTTGCATCTTGATGCAGCAGCACAGAAAGACTTTAAGTCCTTGAACTTGACAAAATTACCTTTCACAGTCTTGGCTATTTGCAGAGTCAGCAAAACTCAGGAGACAGTTTCATTCAGCATTTTTAAAACCATACACGATGCCTGGATCATTTTTCTTTTGTGAAAAACCTTTGCAATGAGAATCAAATTTTTTATGTCCTCCTATCACTCCCGCTATAGTAGTAGTAATACAACAATGAAACATATTCAATTTATTGACATAAAAAAGTACATAAAAGTACAATTATATAGTAATTGTATATAATGATCGTATATGACCCACTATAACTTCTGCCTCTGTGTTTTGTAGGTGGCATTATTGGGGATAGACATCTGCGGTGCGTTTGTGGACCGCATGGGAGAGCGATTCAAAGGATACCTGGGCACAGGTGAGAAATCTAACCTCTCCCCACCCTGAAATCCTCATGCTCCAATCACAGTGAAACTCAATCATGAAATGTTTGTGTTTGTTGTCAAACAGAGCTTGCACATTTGAAAGAGTTTTGTCTTTTTTTCTCGCATGTAAAATGCTAAACCAAAAATACTTTTTATGATAACAAACCTGTCCAAACATGTACCTGCACAAACCTGTTGTCAGGCATTATGTGGCCGACACACTGCTGCAATTTAGTTTGTCACTCTTTGAAAAAGGGGATTACATGAATGTCATTCTTTGTTCAGTTCGTCAGGCTCAAAGGTAAATGTTCATCCTTCCATTATCTGAATCAGTGACTGCTAGTTGAGGATGGGTTTGCCCTCTTGGCTTGACTCCAGGTTGTTTCCAGATGTATAAAAATTCCCCACACTTATAACCCAACATATTGTACTGTTACATGCAGTGTGATGGTGTGTGTTGTCATGAACATTTGGTCTTATCCTTCCATTTTGTCTCTCACTTCCACTTTGCGGTTCCTCTAAGACAGACTGACCAGCAGCACCGCACTAAAGCCTCGCACTACCACACGCCCACCCCCCATATCTCTCTACTATAAATCCTTTAGTCCCTATATTTAGGCTCTAAATTGTCCTCAATACTGTTGCTCCCTCTATTACGCCCCAAAACCACACCTCACATTCATATGACCTCATACACTGAAGCTTGTATCAGATTTCATGGTGTGTGTGCGTGTGTGTGGGTGTGGGTGTGTGTCATGTCATGTCAGTGCCAGCCCTTGCATGTGCCTGCTTAAGGTGTCACCAGCTGTCTTTGTCAGCCAGACTGGCTCCTGTGCCCAACATACACACTCAGTCCTGCAGTGCAGTTCTGGGATGACTGGACCTGTCACACTGTGCAAAGTCTGCCACCACACATACAAACACACACACACGGTGCCTTAGCCCAGCTCTGTATGACTGTGTGTGTCAGCGAAGTGTGTCTCAGACTGATGGTAAAAACATCTCTCTGAGCCACCGCTGGCTCTGGAATCTCCCTCCCTCCATCTGACTTCCATCTCTCCTTTTCCTGTGCTCTCCTTCTCCCTGCACCCACCCGCTTCCCACACACAAGCACACACACACGCACACACACTCAGAGGGGAGGACGATGAGATCATTGAAAGTGAGTGATTGCATTGATCTACAGGACTGACTCATTGTACAGAGCTGCTGCCATTATGCTGCATGGCGTGCATGTTTGTGCACAGTAAGTCTCAGATGTGAGGTGGAAATGGAAGTGAAACACACAGATCAGACTCTGCTTAATAATAACATGTGACAGATGCAATAAATTAATGTGATTGGCCAGCCAGCAACCATGTGATTTGATCGTCCTGCAAATGAGTGCACTTGTTACAAACTGTGTGTGTGTGCGCGTGTGTGTGTGTGTGTGTGTTTTCATCCCTACTACAGCAGATGACGTTGCATGCAACAATGTCCCCCCCTGTCATTTTCTCTGTTTGAGAGTATTGTCCTTGTTGCCAAGGCAACCAGCTGTTATGGTAACATAATGTACGCACGCGCACACACATATGCACAGAGCACAGGAAAAGGGCAGATGACATCACTCCCTTGCTGAAGTTTCAGAAGAGGAATGTGGGTAGGAGTGTGTGTGTGTGTGTGTTTGTGTTTATCCCATTGCATGAATGTCAAAGGGAGGCTTTGAGTTTTATGTAACTCAGAAAGTTTTATATTTTCCATTTGATGGTCAAGCAGAAAAAGCTTCACCAGGCTTTGTGACTGGGCATTAAAGGGATGAGGCTTGCAATGTTTGTGTTACTGTCAACAAGTCTCAAATCCTTGTGTAGTCCACCTCCCAGTATTTTCTGACTTCCCTAATGTAACGCTCATCCAAAAGCCCACTGCTTCCTCCCAAAGATTTACATTCATAAAAATGATTTCACAGCAACTTATACTTTATTCTTTCAAAAGCTTCGCTAATCATTTATTGAAACTGCACAACACTGCAGTTTTCAGCAGCTCAAATACTTCATTTGTTGAGGACTACTTTAGTCAGCTGCAAATTTGGTGCTAATGAGCACCTGTGAGAGCAGAACATTGGATGTGGGATTGTCTCAAAATAAACCACAGTGCTCATGTTCAGGATGAAGAAACATGTAAGCCAGTGCAACATTTGGATTAATGTCTTTGTGTTAATTGTGTTTCTACAACAGTGAAGGTCTGTGGCGCAGAGATATTGCATATATCAGGGAACTAACTTTCGTTTGTTTTGGTCTTTTAAAGGTATTTGTAGCTAATAAGAAAGAGAATATCACCCTGTTCCCCCTTCATATTGGTGAGCCAAAATCAGGTCTTCAGTATAAAGCTGTTAAGTTCCCATTTATGTGGTGTTGTGGTTTTAGCCATTGGAAAGATTTTTCTAGTTACCAATATCTATATAGTTCACTTAGCTGCCAGCATTTAAAGGCTCTTACTTTATATGTTCTCCAGTCTGTGTCACTGCGTTATATAGGCCATGCTACAGTTGTGTGTTAGATAAAGTGGAGCTGACGTGAAAACATTTGATGATCTTGACATTATTTTAGTCACGGTCCATTTCTCATTTCCTGTCCTCTCATTCCCCTCATCCTGTCAGAGCCCCGGTGGTCTCATCAGAGCCCAGTTGTCGATGGTTGTATTGCTAAAGCTTCATAATTAATTTATGCAACTTTCACACTCAAACACACATCAAACACACACACACACACACACGCTGTGACTAATGATAAGCGGATCTCTGTATATTTATGTGTTTTTAAAAGCACTCCACTTGGGGGCAGTCTGTATTTTCTTTGCCATTTAAATCCAGTAGAGATTCTGTCATGAGTGGCCTCATTTCACCTGCACTCTGTAAATACCGTACTGCACATTAAGCATATTTCGCACAGCATTATTCACATGTGGACTCTCTTCACCACTCCACCCTCTTTGTCCCTCTCTCCCTTTGTCCATCTCTTTTTTTTTTCCTCCTGTAGTTTTGCCAGCTTTGGTGGACAGGCTGGGCGATGGGAAGGACCAGGTCAGGGAGAACAGCCAAGCTCTCATCCTACGCTGTATGGAGCAGACTGCCTCACCCATGGTGAGACACACACACACACACACACACACACACACACACACACTGACATGCACATAAAAATCTCTGGACCCTAAGCAGACAAGGATAGATTAGGAATTAAATTATTATTATTACCGGCTGCTGATGTAATGTACCAGACAGTTGATTATATTAAATGTTATAACTGTGTACAAACTCTTGCGCTGTGTATTTTCACTGATGTTAGAAGGCTCAGTAGGCAGTGACCTGGTCAGTTCAATTGCTATTCTACTTGTTGGGACAATTTTCCAATCAAAATGCAGAACAGCAGACAAATCACAGCCACCTCTGCATCAAAAGATACTCACTTCAGTTGAGAGGCGATGCACGTTTTGGGCCCCCTCTTCTGGATGTTAAAGGGATTACACACTGAACACACCGTAGACACGCACGACACACATGCACATCTCCACAGATTGTAACCTCCTGTGTACTCCATAATCTGCTCAAACCCCTGATGAGCTGCCTGGCACAGCCTCCCTCTGCCTGTTCCCACTGACACTCTCTCCCCCTTTTCTCCCTCATCTCTTACTTGTCTCCCTCCTCCTCATCTGTCCAGTACGTTTGGGAAAGGCTACTTCCTGGTTTTAAACACAAGAACTTCCGCAGTCGAGAGGGAATCTGCCTCTGTCTCAGTGCCACGCTTAGCATGTGAGTAACTTCCCCTTCCTCATTTGAATAACTTCCAGAGTGAAGTGTTAAAGAATACTTTGTCCATTATAAAGCTGTCTAATGTAGACATATGTTCTCTCAATCTGAGGGCAGAGTGTCACATCTTACTCTCTTTAATAAGTCAAAAAAATAAAAATGTAACATGATGATGATTATGTTTATCTTCATCCTACTCTGACGCCACACGCCCACAGTATGATCCAGTTAATGTTTTCAGGACTCTCCATGAGCATGCCCCATTTACTTTGTTAAAGAAACACACGCACACTCTCTTTCTCAAGGTTTAATCTTCTTAACCATTTGTGTGACTCTGTGGAGGCACACGTGCTGCTAATGGCACCACCACTTTTGTCATGTGACGTTCAACCTCTTCAAACATAGATGTCGTTTGTTGCTGCTTTCTGAGGGTTTTTACCCCGTTAAAATCTGCTGATGTATGTGAAGCTGAGGCCTGACGGACTTGCTTTTTTATAAGTCAACATGAACGAATAATTGGAAAGGGACTGTATTTTACTACTGCGCTCCAAAGAAAATAAGCAGGTAGAGACATTTTTCCAGAAGCCATATGAGGTCAAAGAGATCACATCTGGGAAAATAAAAGTTTTTGGTGTACAAGAAATAAAAAAAAAAAAAAAAAATCAGTCTGTTTGCACAAAGGCCTGTTGGTCAAACCAGACAAAATGTTTGCACATCTCATTATTTCTCTGAATAAATATCACATCAGTCATTTTCATTATATTCTGTGCACATCTTTCTGTCTCCTGCTCATTTCTAAATGAGTTTGTTTGCTCTCATTTCCTCCAATTAGTCCTGAGGTGGTTCCTGCAGAACCCAACACAGGGATCACAGACACACAACTGTTACAGTTAACTTACAGTATCTAAGCTGAAAATGTCCTTAAACAAACACGCCCCTTGAGACATGACACTAAACAGATGCTTTCTTGTTTCACTGCTTTTTGACTGCAGTTCTGTGCAGGTTGTGCTTAACTATATGTCCACCATAAGGCTATGACACAAATA
Organism: Datnioides undecimradiatus; assembly: GCA_008933995.1. Taxonomy (NCBI): domain Eukaryota; kingdom Metazoa; phylum Chordata; class Actinopteri; order Lobotiformes; family Datnioididae; genus Datnioides; species Datnioides undecimradiatus. Next base: position 2,490,204 of record WARS01000044.1, on the reverse strand, counting down.
AATCTGGTCTGTCAGAATGGCAGTGTTAATTTTAGCACCTTTTTGCTAATGGAAGGTGACGCTGTTGTGCTAAATGCTAATCTACAACCTGATATTAGTGCTGAGGATGTTTGCAGAGCATACACAGGTATCCATTAAGTCTGAGTAAAGTGAGTGAACCGCACCACAGAAATGGTCCGTTTCTGTGTCCTCCCTTGTTGTTAATGTTACTGCACTGTGCAGATCTCATAGCTACAGATATTATACTGGCTGAGAAAGCTCAGTAAAGCTCAGTGAAGCACAGTTTAAGAAGGCAAACTGGAACAATCAGTACAGGAGAAATGGACGCACAATTAGCATCCTTCTGAAGTCCTAAAGTTTATAAATCCTCTTTCATTTTAAAACTCAGAGCCCCCTCCTGAGAGGAAAAACATTTCCTGAAAGTAAGATATGAATGAGGAGCGTGGTTTTCATTAGACATTCATACTCATCGATCAGTTCTCTCATTTCCTTGCCTCATTGTGTCTCTCTTTCAGGTATGGAGCCCAGCCACTGAGCCTCAGTAAACTAGTTCCTCATCTCTGTGCTCTGACTGGAGACCAGAACCCGCAGGTAAGAGACGCAGCACTTTTGCAACATGATACATGATCAACATGCCTGCGTATCTATTTATACTGTCATTTCAGTGCATGTCAGTGGGTAGAGGTCACTGTGCCTTCCTTCTTTCAGTCTGCAGCTAAGCCTGTGGTTTAGCTCTCAGCATCCAGAGTGTGTTGGCAGACGTCTTAAGGCAGCTCTGTGATTATTACTGTTATTAGTGAGGAGATGGGCTCCGTAGAGTCCCCCACCCAGCTTCAGTGCTGCATCACGAGCACCAGCACCCAACCATTAACCCACACAACTGTACTAGCTGAATGTGCGTATGCGTGAGAGATAGAGAGAGGTTGGTTTAACCTCCTGTGGAGTTGCACCCCAAAGCTGAAATCTGCTTCTCTCGTCTACCCAATGATTATCTGCCCACATACTGTCTCAACCAATCAACATCCTCAACAGACCCACCCACCTTCAGTTGCTGAGAATCCCTTTTAACGGCAGTCCCATTACCCAATCCCAACAGTGCTCACAACATGACTAGCAAATCAGATGTCTTGCATTAGGGGAATGAATTTGGGCCCTTATGGGTAAATTTTTTAATGTGTTTACGTTTGTAACTCTTCTGTGTGTCTGTGTAATCCCAGACAGTGGAGCAAGATTATGTGCTATTATTAAAGAAATGTAATAAACTTAATCTTGGCTAATGCACATGGCATTTTTTAATGGTACTTCACTAATCCAAGTGTAGTGTGGAAGCCTGTGTGTGTATGGGTGCGTTTGTGTGTGTATGACTTTTAAATTGGTTAATGTCCCCTGTCTGTAGGTCCGTGAGGCCTCTATAACGACATTGGTGGATGTTTATCGACATGTTGGAGAGAGGGTTAGAGCAGACCTGGGGAAGAGAGGACTGCCTGCTGCACGGTGAGTTATTTGTGATGAGTCACTTATTGATCAGCTCCCCATTTGTGAGCACCAGTAATATCACTATATATTTGTGTATATATGTGTGTGTGTGTCTATCAATACTCTTATCAGTTGTTTTTCATCGTGAAATTATTTCTTTTTAAAACATCTGTTATTTTAAAAACAAAAACATCAGAACAGGATTATAATTCATTTCTGTTTTAAATATAACTAAAGTTTTGTGTCTATAGCAGCAAAGTCACTATATAGCTCCATAATATCTCACTGAAAACAAATCCAAAATGGAATAAAAGAATAATATTCCAGACAAAATATAAAGAGGACAGACAGTATCAGTCCCACCTCCAGTCCTTTGTCCTCCTGCCTCTGAAGATGTGATTCACTGCCTGCAGGTCCAGCTGGTAGAGCAAAGAGGGGCGGGTTTATTTTAGCAGCTCAGTGTACCAGAATTTACCAAACTTAGCAAATTTTAAGATCCATAACATATCAAGCTAGCATTCTGTGATTTGTAGGCAAGAGATTGCAGTATAAAATATTGCTTTTCTATATGATAAAATGTTTGTGCTTGTTGAACAGGTAAAGTGGTGTAGAGCTGTAGAGGAAAAGCTGCAGTATGACAATAAAGTACCCTGTCACATCGTAACTTTGAAGCTTATCAACACTACAGTTTTTAATAATTTAGCTCCAGGCCCTGTTTTAATAATGTGCTTTAGTACTCTTTCCTAGTGTGTGTGTGTTGTGTGCGCGCACCCACTCTGTGTGGCAGGGATGAGTAGTGTGGAGGGTCTGTGGGTCCCGTGGCCTTGGCACTCAGTCTGTCCCAGGCCACACCATGCACCACTCTGCCCTTCACACACACAGAGGCACTTTCATCTAGAGCACAATGCTGACTGACTGGAGGGTGGGAGGGGGCAGATGGGGTACAAAGGCGTTTGGGTGGAGTAGCAGAGCTGGGTGAAAATGGGAGAAAGTGTGTGTGTGTGTTTGTGTCATCTGAAGAGGTCTATTGAGTGGTTTCGTCCTTCTTTGGTCGTCCTGGTTACATGTGCAGGGTTGAGGGTTATTCTAAGCACACAGTGACCCCTTTCTCCCCCTTCTCCCCCTCTCCTTCTTTCTCCCATGTGTGAGAGTGGAGCAGCAGCCAGTGTTGTGTGCTGACTGCTCAGTATGAGTCTTGCGTCTGTGAATGCTGGCTGTGGCCATGTGTCATGTGTTGTGCATATTAAGCCTGGTTGTCTCCAGTGTAAACATGCTCTCTGTATATGTGGGATTTAGGCAGACTGGTGTGGGTCTGTGCACTTTAGGTTATATGAAGAGCTTTGACAGATGCAGTGATTTAGGTCTGAAACCAATGCTTGACCTTCGGCCAAAGTGTTTTAAAAAGGTGAAGTTTGACATGAATTGTGATCAGCACAAATATGTCATACCTGTTGTGTTAATGTATTCTTTGATAATATTGTTGCACTGCTATAAAGGCTAGTTTCATTGTGTATGTTCAAGTGTGTTTGTGTTCTTATATGGCTGCTAAGTGGTGTGTAAGGCTGTAACCAGGGTCTTGCTGACCAGATCACATATCACCTCTGCAGAGCTAGCATCAGATAATGGAGAGTAAGGGGGTGTAAAACACTTCCACAGGACATTTGGGATTTTATTCTTTCTCTCACCCTTTTTAGTTTGAAGAGAGTTTGAAATCCTATTCATGCCTACAGACTTAATCAGTAACTTAATCAGTAACAAAATGTGTTTATTTTGTTTATTCAAATGTTGTTTACATTACTAACCCAAACAAGTGTGAAAAATGCCTGAAGGTCACGAATAATGAGGATGATTATGTTTTTTATGCAGGTCAGGACCATCCACATAGAAAGTTCACACAGATCTCTCTCTGTTTATGTTCTGAACCTCTTTACGATATCTGTAATGACTGATCAAGGTTCCCACAGTGAGGATTAGAGTTTGTTTGTTTCACTATTTGGCATATCCTCACTTGTCAATCAATAAAAACCAATGCCAGTTTCTTCTTGTGGTGACCACAAAAGTCAGTCAGCCTGGTGAAGACAGTTTGGTCAGCTGCTGTCCTTTCAGCTGAAAGATGGACAGCTGGTTTTGACAACAGAGATGGCCATTGGGAGGTCAGAGGCAGCATGAATTGAACTAGACGAACACTTCAGCATGTCTGTATGGTTTTGCTGAAGATTTGCAGCAAGAGTTGTACCATTTAATTATCATTTGTTATATTCAAACAAATACGTGCATTAAGTAAACTATTGCATAAATGAAATGCAGTCAGTGAGCTTGTTTAAAGGTGCAGGAGTCAGAATCTCCAGTAAGTGCAGGTGCAGTTAATAAAGGTTGGTAATGAAGGTCAAAAGATGTAGTTTACAGGCTGCGTCAGTTTAATGAACATCTTTGTAAAATAGTCATTTTCAGGTCACTTCATCTGGTCAGTCTAGATTAACTGAATTAGACTCATCTGACAGTGAAGCTCACGACACTGTCAGACAGACAGTGACGCAGGTTAAAGTCAGTCTGCATAGGTCAGCGTGAACCATCTGACCTGGCTGTTCGACCTGGCTCGTCCTGTTGTGTGTTCAGTTGTGGATCAGATACTCCCCAGATTTCTCTGTGCATGTTTCTGTTACAGATGGTAGTTTAAATGATCATTGTTTGTAAGTCTGCATAAATGAGACCTAAGACACCCTGACGTCATTTAGCGTATTATATATCTGTACCTGTACATGTGAATGGCAGTACAGTTTTAGAGTTGAGTCTCTGTTAACAGTAACAACATGGGATTAACCCACAACAGTCTCTTAACAGAAGGTCAAAGACTGGTTGAATGAGCATTCAGTTGACCCGACTCATGCATGGGTTTCCTGTTCCTGAAGATGAACTGACAGGTGTGAGTTATGTCCTCTGGATCCAGGGTGACCTTTTTTCAATGACAGTCGATGTGCATCCGCCACAGACTGGGAGCTCCGTGTAAAAGGTACAGCTTTGACAATAACAGATCCTGGAATCAAGGACTATGAAGAGGGAGGTGGGAGGGAGGGAATACGGGCAAGTGGGGTAATAAGGAGAGACTTGGGGATGGGGGTGGGCAGCCTGCTTTCTGTCTGCCGCTAGCTTTACAGCCCCTCCCCCTCTGTGTCTGTGTGTTTGTGTGTGTGTCTGGGTATGGGAGGGAGGTTATGTAAAGGGTAACTGAATCTGCCTGTCACACAAACTGGCCCACTTGTCTCTGTCTCACACACACACATAAAGACCCTTCCTGAGATTTAACTCTTTGTATGACTGTGGAGATTTCTCATTGGGGGTGGGAGGAGTGGACTGAGCATACAGTACGTGTGTGCGACGGTAGGTGGTGCTTTGTCGCATGCCCGTAGCATGTTTTGGTCTCTGGCTCTTTGGTTCCTTTTCTCTCTCCCTCACTCACCCCCGCTCACTCCCTCCCTCCTCCTGTCTTCCTCCCTCCCTTCCTCTTGGAGCCACTGCACCATGTTGGATACAAAGAGCTGAGGGAAGCCAAGGACCGGAGCGTGTCACTAGCATGGGAGCTAATGCAACGTTGCGCAGCAACGCAGCAACCTATTAATCAGTCCACTGGGAACTACTAAGGCAAACGACTATTGCAGGCTGAAAGCTGGACTGTTTCTCAACAGAAAAGGCAAATTAAAATGCTAATGAATAGAAGGGGACCACGTGAAAACGCTGCACGGCTGAGGAGCCAGTTGCAACGCTAATCGTCACTTATCTGGATCTGCTAAGCCGTCTGTTAGTTGTGGACACCAAAAGACAGATAGAGAGACAGATAGACTGAGGACGGTGTGTATGACCCTTTTTATTATGTGCTTAAATGGTTAACCTTTTGGCAAGTAGAGCATGTTAGTGGACATGGCTCATTGTGTGTCTGACTTGTGTTGCCTTCATGTGTAACCATTGGACACTGCTCAGAGTGCAGGAGACATTTATTTGTACAGCGATGTAGATCGGAATCAATCTTGCCATTATTAACAGTCTCGCCTTAACGTCACATGACCTAGCAGATCTGGCTTTGGGTTTTGTGTGTGTTGGTGTGTTTGGTGCTGAGCAGGTCATCAGAAGGACTGTTGTGGTGCTGCTGCAGCAGCTTCATGAGTGTGAGTGGCATAACAGACACACCCACCCACTGACAGGCAGACAGGCAGCCAGACTGTCCACATGTTGCTGCTGATGTTACTCTCATTTGGGATTCACGGCACCTTCATCCATCCATTCATCTGATTATGTGCATTTTTTTTTTGTCAGGGATCCCGTCAATGAAAATGATTGAGCTCAGTTTTCATTCAACAGTCTGATTTGAATGCAAGCAATGCAATTATGGTTATTATGTGTTTTGCTCTAACCTTTGTTCTTCTCTCTCTCTCCCTCTCTCTCTCCCCCTCTCCAGGTTACAGACGTTATTTGCTCGTTTTGATGAAGCCTTGAATTCAGGCAACATGGCTCTCAGCCCGAGTCACGGTCAGTGCCTTTTCTTCTTCATTTTGCCACAGTTGTACTGGCCCCCGAGAGCCACCAAGTTTATTCATGTCGTCAAGATAAATTAACTGTTGTCGGGTATTCAGTGTGTATTTGAATGTGCATGTGTTTGTGTGTGTACGTATTTAAGTATTATGCCCCCTGTGCATGAGTGCCTGTCTATATCTGCATGTGCTCTTGTGGTTGTGGTAGTTTGTTGCCATGAGCTCCTGTAAGAGGACCTAACAGGATTAATGGTTTAATCTTTGTGTGTGTGTGTGTGTGTGTGTGTGTGTGTGTGTGTGTGTGTGTGTGTGTGTGTGTATGCGATGCTGTGGGTTTCCTGCTGAGCTGAATGCTGCTGAGTGTTTTGCTGTCCAATAGAAGATTGGACTGTGGCTCTCTGGGAGCCTCAGGCTCAGCCAGTGCTGTTTGACCATGGAGTGTTAGTGGATTGATGACACCTCTTCCAGCAGTTTCCCTTTGTTTTTACTCAGAATATAAAAGTTGGTACTGCGACCTTAGGTGGATTCACTGACACCCATGCAAGAACAGAAGCTGTCCAATTTCCCTCATTGCATATATTTTAGAATTTAAATGACATTAAATAACATTTAGACTTGATGTGTGTCACCCAATAACTCAATTGTTTTATGTAGAAGCAATCAGCATTGACCCTAGCAGGATGACTGATGATGGGGATGAGGATGACGTGACTGATACAGATTCTTTGAGCATCATTAAACTTTATGTTTTCATTATTAGTTACATGTAGCGGCAGGCTGCTGACTCAGTTCTCAGTACCATAACAATACTCCTGGACCTAATGTTACCACAATAAAAAATGATTTCAGTCAGTGCGAAACAGATATTAGAAAAAGCGATCACTGTTATTGGATTTGTATTTGGTGAGAGCAGACACCGAGAGTTATCCAAGCTGATAGAGGAGAGGAAAAGTTCCATTAAGTGCATCCCTGTTGCACCCTGTGTCACTGACAGTAATTTATGAGAAGGGATTTAATTTAAATATAGGCAGTGCATGAACTTTTTAGTTCAAGATCTTCATGTAACTCATGAAAGATGTTTTTTTCCAAGTTGTTTGACTTATTCGCATTTGTTGTGTTGCTTTTGATCACTGGCAAATAAGAATTTGTTAAAGGCCTCAAGACCAGTGACTAGCATACATTCACACAGCTAATAATGCAGGGTGAGTTACAAAGTGTCAAAAAGCATTGATGTGTACTATAGAAGTGTATCCCAACCCTTCAGGCAGATCAATTCCTAACCTTGTGGCTCTAAACTGAGTTTGTGCTCTCTCTGAGGTCAGTATGGTCTGTTGTTGGTGTCTGCCAGAGCCTGTCATTGGCTGTTTGTACCTTTAGGCTGCCCTGTCATCCCATCTCTCTACCAGCAACTGCAGTGGTTGGTGCATGCTTGGCTGTTGCAGCCTGTTTACTTGGAGAGAGAGACACATATGAAGAGACATGAGGAAGAGCTCAGAGCGTGCGGCGGGTCTAGTTGCCATGATGCCATCTCTGGTAGCAGCAGAGGGATGGAGGGAGTGTTACTTTTAGCTGACACCTCTCCAGGGTGTTGAAGCAAAGTTGTGTTTTTGGGTCCTGGATCAAAAATCTGTTGTTGTCTCCCATCATGTGCTTTTGCAGGAATGAAAGCGCTGCTTGTTATTATCTTGATGGACTAATTTTGTTATTGGTTTCTCACTTCTCACTCACAATGGTAAGAGGTAGATAAGGGGATTAAACATTGCAAAATGTCAAAGATGCTCAAGAAAACATGGAGTGCTGGGTATCAGTTGGGTATCACAGTGGGTTTTCCCATCATTCATTTTGTAGATTTAGGCTGTCTTCCTGGTTGAGTGACCTGATTGTTTTATAACCATTACAGCAGGCAAACCAAAGTTTAATTGTGTTTATTTCTTTTCTGTGTTTTCCACTGCTTCCTTAAATGTTTCATTTAAAAGCCTTCTCCATATCTGGCCATATTTGTTAACCGCGCATATCCAAACTCCCTGAGTACATGTGAAGTGAAAGTAACTACAGATGCTCAGCAGGGTGAGTGTTGGCCGCACGCCTCACCGTTTGGCCTTGGCTGCCACTTCAAGTGTGCTTAAGCTTCTTTCTTGCTTATTTTTCAGCTACTGCAGGCTGTCATGTCACAGTCGGCTGCTCAGAGTCACACACACACAAAGTGTAGATTCACTCTCAGTAATATCATTTTTTTGTTTACTGCCAAACCTGCAGAGTGTATTCTGGATTAATCATTTGGTCTATGACATGTTAGAATTGAAATGGTCATTTCAATTTTCTACAGTCCAGTTGAAATTATTAATCAGTTAGTTGTTAAACAGCAGCAGCTATTTTGATGAGAAACTCATCCTTCTTTAAGCAAAAATGGCAAAATTATCTTATTCTGTCATTATTCTCCCAATTATGTGTTAATGTTTATGTTGGTTTGGCAAAGTAAACAATTTGAAGACATCATCTTTCAGATTATTTACTGTTTTCCTACAAAGTAGTTAATCAGGTGACGTAAAACAATAAAAATCAGTGATGGCAGTAAATAGTTATTTGCAGCAGTATCCCGTTTTCTATCAAAGAGGGCAAAGAGAATCAGTCATTCAAGAAGCCAAATCATCACAAGCAAGAATACGGCAATGTTTGTTAGTTGTTTGTTTGAAATGACATCGGATTAATCAAATATCAAAAGTTTCTGTGTGTCACCGTCATAGAATGGGCTGATTTTAACCTCTTTCATATACAAAGCAAATCCTTCTGTTGAAAATCTCTGCTGTCCACTCTATTTTTGGTGAGAACATCTACCAAAAAGCATAGTGGAAGATCAGAAACAGAGTGTGGCTGAGCATGAGCAGGCGTTTTTCTCTAAACGCTTCCCAGAACCTACCAAGAATTCAACCTCTGAGAAAAGAATATGAACTGAAACCACCATCGAAAACACACACACACAAATTTGCTCTCACTTGCCCTTGCTCTACATCTCTTTCAGGCCAGCGCTAAAGGGTTTAAAGCAGCTGTTGCTGAGAGAAAAAGGGAGCAAGGGTGGGAGGGACAGAGGGAGGTAAGCAGAGAGGGCAAAGGATTGAGGAGAGGAAGCTGACAGAGATCTCTCCCAGTAGGCGAGTCACAGCGCTGTGCCTATCACTGCCTCTCCCTGATTCATCATGACAGAGAAAGACAGAGACTGAACAAACGATAGAGGGAAGAGATAGCAGAGAGATAGAGGAGAAAACAAAGGAGAGAGCAGAGGGAGAGGAGCGAATGCAAAGACAACAGGAAGTTTCCATCCATAACACACTGTAACCATGACAGTTGGGGATGATGGCAATGGTAAGTGTGTGTGTGTGTGTGTGTGTGTGTTTAATCTCATCTGGCTGTGGATGCTGGCACTCAGACAAAGGCTTGTAAGCATATGGTTTTAGATTGAAATCAGCTTAAACTCTGAGCACTTTCACCCAGAGTGCTCTGGCTTGGCTACAGACCGTGTGTGTGTGTGTGTGTGTGTGTGTGTGAGAGAGAGTGTGTGAGATGCAAAACTGGGGTGTCCTGAAATGTCTCCATCACATTGCACTACATTTGTGTGTGTGTTGGGTCCAGATAGTTCATGTGCAAATTTAGCATTGTTTCTGGTTTAAAATTAAAATTCATATGAAAGAGAGACAAGACATATCTGGGGGAGACAGATGATGTTATGACTCGCAGCCTGAGGCCTGACTTGATCCTGGTATATCAGTCAGGGTTACATGGTACAATATGCACCTTAGCTACACAAACCAGCCTAAATCTCAGTGAATATTGTGCTGGGATCTGTTTATAATTTCCGCATTTAATTTGCTTCTACGAAACATTACAGCATCTCTCTCTCTTAAACTTTTCTCTGTTGCATTGTGGAATCTGGGGTCCAGCTTTGTTTGTTTGCAGCATGCGCTTGGATTTAAAATAATTCCCATTGTTAAATTTAGATGAGGCATAATCAGTATGAGAGATGAGAGATCTGAGAGGTTTAAGGTCTTTTCTGTCTGGTTGTTCTGAACACACCTTCTCTAAGAATTTCGCACAGTGCTGCTTAATGTCACCTAGTATGGCAGCAGCCTATAAACAGACCAAATGACAGAACTTTTGTGTTCACCGTCTAATAATAGTTCACTTATTTCTGTCTGTCAAAACATCCCAAGTGGATTAAATATATAACACACATACAGAAATAAAACAAAAAATTACTCATAATATTAAATATGCTTAAAATTCAACAGTTCAAATAAATTCAGCATCAAATGGCAGAAGAAGCTTAAAGTTTATCCCATCAAAGAGCTTTTCTTTCATTTTCAACATAGAAAGTAATTGACCTGTGACACAGACTGATCGCTATAAAACACTGATCAAGAGCCTTATTTATAGTGACATTTAACTGATTAATTACTTGTGTGTATACCAGCTGTACATATATAGAGGAACGAAGCTTGTTTCCAGTATTTGTTAAAGTATTGTTAAAGAAAGTAAAGCGTGTCAGTGCCGCTGGCTCCCTGCTTGCCACTTACTTAATGCTATTTGGTCCAGTCGGAAAATGTGCTTGTGTGAAAAACAGACACTCGCGTGCACACACACACACACGCACGCACGCTTACACACACAGCAGAAGCCCAGAGATATTGGGTGCCTTGCAAACTGACCATCAGCAGCAGCTTTCATTGCTTGCATAGTACTTCAGTGTTGACAGGGACTGACACACACAAACACACTCACTCACTCACTCTCCCTCTCGCAGACATGCTCATTCTGCTTCAGTGCATCTCCGGCTCTGCAAAGGAAACCATGACCCCGTTTCCAGGCTAGGCTGGTTGCCATGGCAAAGCTTTCCTCCGAATATTATGGTTTATCCCTCTTCCCGACTTAGAATTGGAACTCAAATTATACCTGTGTGTGTGTGTGTGTGTGTGTGTGTGTGTGTGTGTGTGTGTGTTTTCATTTAAGGGGTTCATTTTCCCTGAGCTGGGCTGGAACTGGAGCAGTCTGTCTCCTATTAGAGAATCCAGGCCTGAACCTCAAATGTGTCTGTCACTGTCTGTCTTCTCTCTGTCATTCTTTGTCCCAGAACCAACTGGGTTGCTTGAGAGTGAACCATCTGACCGTCCGCCGTTTGTATATTTTATATCATCTCCTACAAACTAACTTTTTCATCAGTATTATTATGAAAACATAGACATTCAGTTTAAAACATTTCTCCTGAGATTCATGCTGCCTATATTTAAGCAGTGTGCAATAGTAGCCCTTGTTGCAGGCACAATCTCCCTTATTGTAGCAATAATTGTACTGTTTATGCTCTCAGTATCTATAGATTTTAGTTGGACGTCGGATGTTTCTGCAGGAGTAGCTGTGGGTTTCAGAGTCTAGTTTTTATTGACACACATACCTTTCTAGTTTACTTTGGAACTGCTGCACTCGTGAGTTTTTCAACAGCCTTTGTCCCAGATCTCGCAGTGATGCTCATGTTCTTCTTTTCACCAGTAGTCATTCTCATCTGAGGGCTGTGTACTGTCAAAATACTGTGTGTGTGTGTCATCTTTTGCATGGGACTTTACACAATGTCACATGCTCCTGAGTGGGAATACGTGATATTGCCTGTTCCCCTACAGCTTACCGCAGATCAGCACAAACACAGGCTCTGTGTGTATTAAGTCTAATTCCTCAGAAGATATCTGGTTATGCTCTTGCTCCAATGTTGAGATTTTCGGCTGCAGTACATGTGATGATGTCGCCAGCAGTGCTCCAGCTGATGAGATGTCCCTATGTTGTACAACAGCTTAACTTATTGGACATTTCTTCACTTTACTGAGCTCAAGCAGTGTTTGCATAGAATAATGCTGGCACACTATTTGCATGAAATACATGCGCATGGACTTTGCTGGTCACTTTTAGTTTTGCACATGTGAACGTCTATGATTGATCTAATGTAATGAAATGAAAGGCTTCTCCTGAGGTTTAAGATGTAAGAGTTTTACATCACTTTGTCAGTACCAGGTAAAAATAGTCTGCTTCTACATAATATTATACCCCCTATTATCCCCTCAGCTGTGTCTGCTACCTTTGCTCTCACTCTCTTTTGTCACAACTCCTGTACCTTCCTATTGTTTTAGTCTGCCTTGCTCTTGCCACCAAAGTACAGGGAATCTCCATATCCCATTTCAGCTCTTGGCCTACAGCATGGCTGTTTTTGCATGAAGTGGTATTTTATTGGCTTTACTTTGACTTCAAGTCAAGTTTGAAACATACTTACTCCAAAATATTTCCACTCAGAGTTGAAAACCTTCACTCAATGACAAACTTAATCACATGACTGGATGATCACTGAGAAGGCAAGGGATTGATGTGAATGTTTTACCTGTTGTTGTTGGGTCTCACATGCAGACACTCTTGCTCTCATTCTCTTTCCTGTCTCTAACACAGTGGGATGTTGTGAGGGTTTTTGGGGATGTTTGAACCAGAAGAAATAGTTTGGTTTGAGAAGAGACAGTGCTGCCACCATGTGGCTACAACTGAATATCTGGTTGGTGTTCCCAGGTCTGTGATTTAATCACTAAATGACTTTTGTGAAACACATATCGCTTATGTTTCAGTTAGTCTTCCTCTTTAATTCTCCCATTTTCACTTTAGGTATGGACAGAAAAACAGGGCAGCACTGAATCTATTTTTCTTCACATCCTCCAGATTATAGTTGTTTATATATTTGTTGTTTTTGGCTCTGAACAACGCTTGGATTATTCCCACATGGATTAAGGATTGACCCGTGAGGGCGTTGGTTCATGTGTTTTAGCGTGTTAAATTTGACCACTCATTGATTCTTTTTAGTCAGCTGTCAGATCTGTATTTTTAAGCCCGTCGTCTACTCTCCTCTTTTTGACTGTTCCTCTGGAATGGAGAGAGGAGGGGATCTTGGCCTGGAGTTTCCATGGCAACGCTGCCTGGTACATGGTGGAGCTGATATCTCTCACTGTGTTTGTGTGCGTGTGGGTGTGTGTATGTGTATATACCTGTTACTTGCATGTTGTGCCGTATTATTTGGCACTGGTGTGTAGCCTGGGATGATGCTGGTGGGGCTTTCCCTCCCACATCAAACTAGGAACCATCTTAATTTAATAAACGAACATGAAGTCCGGGAATCAACAGAAAATCCAACTGTTGATTAACCTAATTTGTGTGTGTGTGTTTGTGTGTGTCCATGCAAGCAGGCTTTCTGAACATCTTTTTTTCCCTGTTTGCTGCTCCTTTCATTTGAGAAGCTGGTCTGCACAGGTTGCCATGGCAACAGCATGTGTGCAGTCTGCTTTCTACAAGGGATTCTCTCTCTCTGTCTCTGTCGCTCTCTCTCTCTGTCTCTCTGGTGTCTTTGCTCTGCCCTTCACCCAGAGACATTTACTCCCGTGGGGTCTGACTAGACAAAAGCAGGAGATGCAAATCATGCTAACAGTGATGCTAATCAATGCTAAGACCCTTGATGCATGACTTAGTATATCTAATGGACCCGCGGGTTTTGTTAAAGCAGTTAAATTCACTAAACTGGTGTCTCAACTGTAAACATACCTGTATTTCTATCTTCTGCATCCCTTTCACACGTCTATAGAGCCGCTCTGTGTTTATATTTCAAATCAGGGTCTTGTGATTATATTGAGCTCTTGAACTTTGCTGACCCATAACATTTGCCATTGCTTGGCCATCACTCATATGTGTCGTGTGTGTGTGCTTATTCAACTTTGTGTATTTATACAGTGTAGAATAATAGTATTATTTTATTTTTGTTTGCTGTAAAATCACATTAGATTTAAGATTCAGCTGTTCAAATTCAGCTGAAATCAAAGCTTAGCTTTAGTTGTAAAAATGTTTACATCCATATAAGGGAAGAGTCAAGCAGACATTGTAGCCAGTCACTACTCATTCAAACTGACACTATGTTTTACCTGCTAACTGAATGCAAGAATCCAACAGACCTGATGGACGTTCATAGGGCAAGACACTAATCGGCTGCTGATGTTTGTAGAGTGAAAGAGTTAATTTATTCGTTAGTTCTGACAAAGCCTAGTTTTAAATTTCATGACTTTCATTCATCTATACATTCTGCTTGCCAAAAACACCACCCTCAAATTAAAGCTGAAAGTTGGCAAAGTTGAGCCTCATTGACATCGATTCATTTCAAATTCAATGTAAGAGTCAAAACAACATGAGACATGACAGTGGCTACATACTCAGACTGCACCGTGTGTGTTTGTCTCTGTGACAGTTGGAGGGTCAAGGCCTCAGCTGGAGGGGTGTGGTCTCCCCCCCTTCACACTCCCCACACCCCCCTTTGATCATTGCTCCATCCATCCTTTGTTCTATTGTGCAAGCGAAGAAGGGGAGAGAGAAAATGAATAAATGTGTATTTTGGCTCACAGCTAGATGCAAAGGCATAATAAGTGTGTTAAGAGGTTGTTGTCACTTGTGTGTGGGTGTGTGAGAGAGAAAGGGACTGAACGTGTGTGTTGTCAGTGGTAATGAGTTTAGGTTAGCTGGTCAGAGAAGCCCTGTTAATATTCCTGGAGTGTCCATTTCTGTGTGTGTGTGTGTGTGTGTGTGTGTGTGTGTGTGTGTGTGTGTGTGTCTCCATTTCTCTCCCTTTACACACACACACGCATTCATGGTCCTGCCTCCGCACTGGCTGCAACACTATGATGTCACCTCTCGTCTGATTGGCTGTGAGGCTGCTGAGGGAAGGAGGAGAGAAGCTGGAAGAGAGAGAGGGTGGGACGGGATAAGGAGAGAGAGAGAGAGGGAGTGAAAGAAAATGCCGGCACTTGTATGGGTGGAGGGGTTTTCGGACGGTTGTGTGAGGTGTGTGTGCGTGTGTGTGCAGCATTAGCCCCACTATGAAGTGTGTGTGAGGTGCGTGCATGTGTCTTGGGGTACGGTTTGGAGAAGAGGGGGGACCCCAATACCACGCCCTCCCAGAAGCATGAGGCGTCTTATCTGCCAGCGGATCTGTGACTGTGAGTGCAGGGATGGACCTGGGTGTGTGTGTGTGTGTGTGTGTGTGTGTGTGTGTGTGTGTGTGTGTATGTATGTGTCTGTGGATTAGTGTGTGCAGTCATTATTGCTTGATGGTAAAGAATGTGTATGTCTGCTGCATTATATACCCTTCTGACACAATGTGCACCGCAGTCACTGTGAACATTTGGCTGGTATGAACACACATGCATGTCTGTCAGTAGATTTTTGCATGTAAACTGTGTGTGTATGTGTGTAGGTAAGTTGATGTATGAGTCAAGGTGTAGGGTGGTGGCTTTGGCGCATTTCTTCACGGCTGGTTGTCAGAGCGACCGGAGCGCAACTGCATTCCTATGCCAACAGTTTCATCAGCGTGTGCGTGCGGGTTTGTGCGCGTATGTGTCCCCCACATATTGTCGTCCACAAGTGTTTTTCTCTGGGAGGTGCACGTTCAAAATGTTGCACCATTGTTGCGAGTGTATCACAAGTTTCGATGCTAGCTGTCTAACGAGCCAAATGTCTGCTAACATGCAGACTGTAGGTTTAGGTTCTAGAGAGTTCTGTCAGTCACTGGTTGCACGGATAGACCTTTCACTGATTATCTGTGTTTTTTTGGGAGGGGGGGCTCTTCAAAGTGATCGGACACACAGTATATGTGTTTGGGGTTGCCTTTTTCTTCCAGCCAGTGTTGTGTTTGTAATTAGTATTGATTTAACAATTCCTGACCGAGCTCTTTGTAGACTACAACCTCCTCCAGACGCTGCTTGTCTTTACTTTTCTTTGCAGCGCTCCTCGTCTTTAACTGGCCTAGAGCATTTACCGCTTAACATGAAAGGGACAAAGTTGACAAAGAACATGAGTGTTCAAATAATCAACACATACTTTTTTTAATCCAGTTTCAACACAGTGATTGTTTCAGAGAGTCACAATTATTCTTGTGTATATAGACCAGACTGGTTTGTTTTTGATGAAACTGATTTGCAGTATTTGCTAGTGACTTGACTCTTCAACAAACTGAGGAAAAACTCTGTTTCAACCATACTTGGCTACAGCGTGGATAGTAACACTCTTCTGTCTCTCCTTCCAGATCGTAGTTTTGAGGATGACGACAGCGTGGATGGGAATCGTTCTTCCTCGGCCCAGGCTGCCTTCAAGGTCCCAAAAGTTCCCAAAAAGCCTGCAGAGTCCTCCGCTGCACGCAGGCCCAGCGCTACTGGTGGCAAGCTAGGTATCTATCTTTATCTTCATTTACACACACAGTTCCGCCAGGTCAGTGGTAAATGAAAATGATCAGCATCATTACAATCTGCAAACTGGTCAACCCAACCACTTTTCTTTGTGCAGTTCAGTTCTTTATATCATCATTAGATTATTTAGAGCTTTTTGTATGAAGAAGCTGCCTGACAAAGGGCCACAAGAGTCCAAGGCCACAAAACTTAAGAATTGAGCAGAGTCCTCTTTTGTAAGAAGATGGCTGTTTCCTTTTATACAGACAGTAACTTGAATGACTGGTAGCAGCAATCTCCCAGGCTGGAATTGAAAATCCTGGAGCTCTACAACAGTAATTAACACGGGTTACTATTATGATATTAACCAGAACCAGAGTTGAGCTGTGTACTGACTTTGTGCCATATGGAGTTCGTGTCTGACACTCTTACTATTTTTGAATTTTAGATTGAAACTGTGTTCATATACTTGAAGTGTGTGAATTAAAATGACCCCCAGAGTCTGAGCTTTTCTGGTTCTTCTTTTCATTTAAACATTAAAAATTGAAATAAAATATTTTAACTCTTAAAATAAACCACATCTGTCCTCGTAACCTTTAATGTCCTTAGAGACAGCTCAGTGTAGCTCATCCAGATTTGGTGGCAGCCTTCTGCATAAAAGTTCCTCCAATAGTCCATCACTGGCAGTCACACATAAGGGATGGACTATAAGCGTTGTTGAGTTAAGATACACCCACACTATCTCTGTCCCGTTTAGCATTTTAGCACTTTTCCAAAAATAATCTGTATCCATGCTACAACAGCTGAAATTGCAGAACACATGACTGTATATGTACAGTGGGCATGTGCATGGTGGTGATAAAATGCTGCGTGGCATACACAACAAGGTCAACAACACCTGCAATTCATGATCAATGTTGAATAAACCACGGGTAGGTGATTTTCATAGATCTATACGGGCTGATGTCCTCCTTCTGGGAAAGGGTTGTGTGACATGTGGTGATTTGGGGAAGAACACATGGCCAGTGAGACCAGACGAGGAAGCGAACTTGATTGTCTCCAAAAGTATTTCTGCCCAACAACAATGCTCTGCTAGCGATTTCAAAAGTCGCGTTATATCAAAAACATATCAGTGTGGCTGTAGCCTAAGAAGACATCACAGCTGCACAGTGACGCACACACTCTCTGTGTCTCCTCAGAAATCGGATACACTCTCATGTTCTTATCACCAGCCTCAAAAACTGTTTCAGAGGCTGATGCAGGTTTACCACAGATCATCATCCTTCCTGCTGAGAGAGCCTCCTCTCTGTCAAGTATTGTTCCGGCTGCTGGAGTCTTATGTTTGCTTTGTCTTTGTGTGTATTGATCCCTCCTCTCCTCTCTCTCTCTCTCTCTCTCTCTCTCTCTCGCTCTCTCTCTCTCTCTCTCTACTGGAATAAACTGTGTCAGCAGTGTCACGTATACATGCACACATACACGCGTAGGTGTAAGTGCTTTACAAGCGAGCCGTCTGTCCTTCCTGGTCTGCCTGGTTTGTTGCTCTGTTGGTTGGAAACACAAGACTGTGATCTCTTGTCACTTGGATCATTACAGTTTTATTGATTGTGGAGCACGCTGGGTAATTTTCACACTCAGCGCTACAGAAACCTTGACCGTTGCCACAGCTTAGTTACACTCACTGGGGTTTTTTTCTAATTGGTTGCAGCGCCCTGTCATTTTATATTTCATTTTGTCTCTTTGCGAATTAGTTTGTCTGGCTTTTTGTCAAGCTGGTTTCCATGATGGCGATGATGGGAGGCCCCATTGTCTTCATTTGCATTTAGATGACAGTACGCCCACACACTCTGGCAACGCCTAACAGCAAGACTGAGACAGGAGATGGATATTTCAGTTTTTCCAATAACCACCAGAAAAAAAAGTCCAGAGCTTGATAAAAGTCCAAAGCCGTATCAGGAAGGATCAAGTACCAGGGCAAGACTTGTCTCAAACAAGATGTTTGCTTCACATCAGCAGTCAGCAATATTTTTTACATTTCTGGTAAATTGTCATATTTCTTCATTATTGGGGAACAAAATACAGTTTTAAGTTGAATATGTTTTTTCAGTTTGAATGCTTGTTACGATTTAATGCTTGTATCTCGTGAGAATAACAGAGGATAGTGCCTGCAGAAGCCCAGCTGGCTACATCGAAGTTCCCCAGCTCTCCAAGGCTCGTGTAGACTTTTAATATGGCATGTCTTTGTGGCACATCCTGATATGAAAAGCAGCCCCAGGGAAAAAGGAGGAAAGGATACAATTCCACCTCCACTACACAACTCTGTCTCCTCCATGTTTATACCTCCCCCTCAGCCTCTTGTTCTCTCTAAACTGTGCCACTTTATTAATATTCTCACCCTCTTAGATTGCTCTCAACTCCTCATGCTCGCGTTTCCCTTTCATTCTTTGTCTTCCTGTCTTTCCCACCTCTCTCTGCTTCTCCACTAAGGACTTGTAGGAGGTGTGGTTCACAGAGCTTCCAGCCCCCAGATAAATATGATTGACATGCCCATTATTGCCAGGAAGTCCATTAGAAACACAGGCTGCTCCCACTGACTTAAGTGTGTGTGTGTGTGTGTGTGTGTGTGTGTGTGTTTTCAATTGGAAGCGTGCTTGTGTTTTTGTCAATTAAACCAGAATTACAAAAGCAACCAGTGTAGAAGTCCTGTGTCAAAGCTGTGTGTACACGCACGCGCACACACACACACACATTAATTGACTCTGCTCTGTTTTCTAGTGTCCAAGGAAAGTGCCGGGGCAATTGATGAAGAGGATTTCATCAAAGCCTTTACAGATGTCCCCACAGTCCAGGTATACCTCACAGGAACATACATGGAGGCGATCATACACGTTCAGTAACCAAACTGCACAGGCTATCATGGCCAGACTGTCTGAGACTGATATTTCTGTCTTCTCCCTCTCTTTTCTATATAGATCTACTCATCGAGGGATCTTGAGGACAACCTGAATAAGATCCGTGAGATCTGCTCTGATGACAAACACGACTGGGACCAGAGAGCAAACGCTGTCAGTGAACTCACCTTCAAACCATTTCCTGTTTTTTACTTGAAATAAAATATTTTTTGCAACTAATTGTTTGATCATGTATCTGTAATTGTATTTCTTTATTTTTTTTAACAGCTGAAGAAGATCCGTTCACTGCTGGTGGCAGGCGCATCCACCTACGACTGTTTCTACCAGCACCTACGGCTCCTAGATGGAGCTTTCAAACTGTCAGCTAAAGACCTGCGCTCACAAGTTGTCCGAGAGGCCTGCATCACTGTGGCGTGAGCTGCTGGCGCAATTCTTTTTCACATTTTATATACCAAATAACGTGTTATAAAGTGTTGGTTAAAGATTTTAAAGGTACTGTTAAAAAGACTCTTTCTTGCAGCTTTGATTGATCTCTGGGTTCATAAGATTTGTCTGTGCGTTCTTGTAGCCACCTCTCGACCGTGCTGGGGAATAAATTTGATCACGGAGCAGAGGCCATCGTTCCTGTCCTGTTCAACCTCATCCCCAACTGTGCCAAAGTCATGGCCACTTCTGGTGTGTCAGCTATCCGCATCATCATACGGGTGAGTTGGGTTTTTTTGTGTTGTTGTTGTTGTTTTTTCAAATACATGATACAAAAAATGATTTCAGCAGTCTCATTCAGATTCTTTGTAGTGTAATTGTTTACATTTTTTCCTTTTTACTTTTTTCCTTCTGCATCTTTCCATTTTTCCCTTCCTCTCCTCCCTGCAGCACACCCACGTCCCCAGGCTCATCCCCCTGATAACCAGCAACTGTACATCCAAGTCTGTGGCTGTTAGAAGGTGAGATTCACAAAATCACTAACACCAACGCTACAGTCAGATCACATGACACTTATAATAAGTATTGAACTGATGTTTCTTTTGAGAGTGAATTAAAATGTCTCGTCTGCAGGCGCTGTTATGATTTCTTGGACCTTCTACTACAGGAATGGCAAACCCACTCTCTAGAGAGGTGAGGGGACTAAGTAGAGCTGTGCTGGACTCATACTAATGTGGTTTACAAAGGAATAAACACAGTTTTAAACCTGCTCTTCTACTTCCAGAGTTTCACACTCGATGCACCTTTTGTACTTCTTGTATCTCTCCCTTGTAGGCACACGGCAGTTCTGGTTGAAAGCATCAAAAAGGGAATTCGAGATGCAGACTCAGAGGCTAGAGTGGAGGCCCGCAAGTAAGATACACAAATACACAATCTCACACAAACACACATAGGCGTTTCTGAAAATTGAATAACATGAAAGACCAAATAGTGTTGGATATCTCATCGCCTTCCTTTTCCTGTATGAATCCCTTAATTCTTCCTGTTTCTCTCTCCATCCACCTCTGTGGATGTCTGTGTTCTCCTCTTCCCTGCTGTCTCTGTCAGGGCTTATTGGGGCCTGAGGAACCACTTTCCAGCGGAGGCCGACGCTCTCTACAACTCCTTGGAGTCGTCGTACCAGAGAACCCTTCAGTCCTGCCTGAAGAGCTCTGGCAGCGTGGCCTCTCTTCCCCAGAGTGACCGCTCCTCGTCCTCCTCTCAGGAGAGCCTCAAGTAATCAACGCTCTGCACTGCTCCTCCATTGCTCTCTTTAGACCTCTAGGGTCACAGTAACACTACTTTTGAGTCTTGAGATGAAGATGGAAGTCAGTTTGGCAGGATTTTGGGAAATACTTTTGTAAGACCCCATCTGTGGACTTCCACCCCACTGTGTGCTGTACTAGGATCAAACCACCCCAGTTTACTTTCCTTCTTTCTCCTCCAGTCTCTCGTTTCATCAGCTGTTATCACTGTTTGCACAAGTAAAAGGAAGAACTGGGCCGCCCACTCGAAATACAAAATGCCCAGTAACTTCATCCACTGTGGTTAAAGCTTTATAGAGGCTGAGCAAAGAAATTCCCAGAAGGTTATTCAGGGCATCGTATCTTCAACCTAACCCCAGCATTGTGGATTTGTCATTGTTTTACATCCTTTGCATTGAAATTCGCAAGTGAAATTAATACCAAAGCAAGCTGAAATTAGAGCAGAGGAGAAAGACATGCTGCTGCACTGCTTTATCTTGGTATTTTTGTTATATGAAGGAAAAAGGAGATCATTTGTTTGATTAACACATATTCTCTGAATCTCTTTTACCCTTTAGTATGTATTTGTTTACGTTTTAAGTAGATGGGCTGAGCTTTTTGGGCTGAACTCTGCACAATAACTGTGTCAATAGCGGTGGCATTCACTTGCTCTGTTTCAGTGGTTATATTTTGTCACTGAGAAAAAAAAATAAAATAAAATAAAATATATATTTCTTCAGTGTTCGTCACCCAGCACTGCGTTACTCTGATCTCTGCGATACTCTGTGTTGTTTTTTGTTGTTGACTGACCTAGTTTTCCCTCTCTTCTGTCAGTCGACCTCTGACTTCTAAATGGTCAGCAGCTCCAGGGCGAGGTGAGTCAGGCACACACATGCACGTATACACACACACACACAAACACAAGTGTGCACTCTCAGACACATAATGTCATGCTCACTCGCTCCTGTGAAAGCACACACACATACACACTTTGACAAACATCAGCTCCTCCAGAGCCATTTCCCATCATTCTCATTTACATCTGCTTGTGTCGAGCCCCTTACAGCCTCTTCCTGTTTTGTTTTTATGTTACCACACACATATGCGTATATGTGTCTGGCTGTTTGTGTGTTTTTCTATGGTATCAGTATTGTGTTTGTGTAGTGTGGTGCCTGCATGTGTTTGTGATGTATATATATCCCCTCATCACCTCCCATCCCTCCTCCTCCACCTCCTCCTCCTGTCCTATCAGTCCCTGCGGGTTCAAAGGGTGGGGTGTCGTCGGCTTCCCTGCAGCGTTCCCGTAGCGACGTGGATGTAAACGCGGCAGCAGTTGCTAAGCACCGGCACGTTGGACAGACCAGGGCGTCAGGGCATCTGCCCCCTGGCTCCTACTCCTCACTGGGTAAGAGCCCCTGTCAGTCAAGTTAGATGACTATTCAGTCAGTGAAGACGTCGGTCAGCATGCGATCAGCAGGATGTCAGACAGACACGGAGACTCCGTCTGACTAGTCAGCTCAGAAATAGTGCCTCTAAACTCTCTGTCAGGTGGAAGAAGGAAGTAAAAGTCAAACTCCATGAAAACTCATCATGGACGGAGCAGTGTAAATGGATGGACCTACACACACACACTTCAGTGCTTGGACTGGCCTCTCTCCTCTCTACTGCTGAACTCTCTTCTCCTGCCGCCTGCTCTCTGCCTGTTAATGTACCCCGTGTATGTTTCAGTTTGGATATTCTCTGTGTGCATGTTCAGTAGATGAATATCATCCTCTGGGTTGTTTTGTCTCCCTCTCTGTGTGTATGTTGATCTGCATGGTTCTCTGAACAGATGCTCTGTAACTAATACACACTGTGCTCCTCTCCTCTCTTGTCTCTCCTCCCTTTTCTTTCTTACATTCTTTATTCCTTTTCATTATTTTCTGTTTCCCCATTACTGACATTTTCTGTTCAACTTTACTTTTCTCCTTCTTGGGTTCCTTTTGTGTCTTTGTGTATCTTTTAATAATCATCTGTGTCAATCCTTTCCCTTCGTTTCCCCCTTCTTCTTTCTTCCCCTCTCTCTCTCCGCTACTAAAGATGATGCCTCTGATAAAACGGATGGTAAGATCATCTCACTCTGCTTCACCAGCCACAACCTACTCGAGCTTTTCTTTGTTTTTCCTTTCTTCTTTTCCCTCACTTCATTCCAGTCCACCACTTCATGTCAACTACTTCAGTTGCAGTGTGTGGCTACAGCGCCCCCTGCTGTCTCTCTTACATCCAACCCTCATTTTTATCACCATCCCACTCAGCACATCATAAATCAAATTAATAACACATCTAAGAGCATCTCCTGCTTCACTATGGTTTTGTATCTAATATGGAAACGGTCTAACCATCAGCACATGCATTAAACTGTGTCACTCAGCTAGTGAGGGTTTAGTAGGATGCCTAGGATGTGTTGTTGTTGTGCTGCACAAAATAGGTGAAATGTGTTGTTTACAACTTGCTCCTTCTCTGTCTGTCTGTAGGGACCAGGTCAGACAATGGTAAGATTGTGGTTAGGTAGATGTGTGTGCGGGCATGTTTTAGGGATGTTCTAGTTGGGGAAAGTTCACAAAATTGATGCCACAAGTTTAAATTTGTGGTCATCCACAGAGAAACCACCAGCAATCAATTTATTAGAATACTTCTTTGTTCTACCTTCAATTTAAAACACAGTGAAAACTAAACAGGAAAAAACTATAGAAATCTGCCACCACTGATCCAACATTAATTGTGCAGGGTTATTTCTATAGTGTTTAGTAGAAGAATGGCTTAATAACCATAAAATTGCAATTGTGAGTGGATCAACTTTTGATCAAATCAATCAACACCTCGAGATGAATAACTAGTTGTTTGATGATCAGTTTCAGATTTTAAGCACTAACTTGATGAGACTTGATCCTTGTCCACTGAAACATCCTTGCTCTATTAATCTGTGTCTTGAGTTTAGGCTCTGCCGTCTGTTCAGCAGCTTCCAGCATTCATAGCTTTTCATCAGCTGTAGTGCTTCTTAGGTTCTCGGCTTCATGCAAGTAGATGTGTTAGCAGAGGAGGTGCAGCACTGTGTTTTGTTTTGGTTTTTTATTTGTTTCTATGTTTTTACTGTATTTGTCCCTCCGCACACACACAGGCCGCGTGCGTACCAAGCAGCCTTTGTCCACAGCCAGCAGCATGTCCAGCCAGGTGGACTCGCGAGGACGCAGCCGCACCAAGATGGTCTCCCAGTCCCAACGTACGTACCCACGCTGAACTGAACAGCATGATTTTAAACCCAGCTGTGACTGCGACACTCCTGATGACAAGTCAACTGACATAAACACAGACACAGCAACAGAAGTGGTGTGTGTGACCGAGTAAGAACGTCTGGAAGAGAGTGTTTTGTAGATTCTCAGACTCTTGTTGTGGAGTTTGATGACTTGTTGCCTTCACGGTGACAATAAGCTCCATGTAAATGTTTTTGTGCCTTCAGGTTCCGACGAATCCGATTGCACACCAGGTATTTTGTGTGTCAAAAGTGCGTGTGTGTGCGCGTGTGTGTCTTATCTGTGTACCACAGTGGGAATGGTGGCCCACCTGCTACTGCTCTCATTCTGATCGAGGTGTTTTATGTACTGAAGAGCGAGTGTGCGTCTGTGTGTTTAAATGTGTGTGTTTCTCTATGCATGCTGTGTCTCATCACTGAGGATGGTGTGGTGGAGCCCGGCTCTGGCTGTCATTTAGGTTGTTTTAAAAATACTTGAACAGACATGGAGGAACTCAAGTCGCTGAGCTGGTGACTTTCGCAACACACAAAGCAGATTTGTTTGCACTTGCGCCCCAAAAATGCTCACGCTAATTAGCAGGATGGCTTCAGTGCTGGCTTGGAAACCAGTTTTAAAAGTAGACCGTGATTGGACCGCAGCCTGGTGCACCAATCAGATCTGGACATTGAGATAAAAGACCAAAACTCAGACTGACAGACCAACGGAAACAGAGGAAATGGCAGCTGAACAGAGGCTGAGAAAGATTTCTACATTCGTGTGTGTATGTGTGTGAGAGAGACGGAGTGTATGGATATTTTTGAGCATATTTACTTTGGAGGCATTTTCTTTTCCTCATTGTGAACAGGCTTCGCTTCATACATATGCCAGCTGTCCCAACATGCACTGCTTTTTCCCAGGCAATCATCAGCAGCTGGTTACGTGTGTGTGTGTTTGTTTTAGCAGCGCATTTTCCGTAGATGTTTTCTCTTTAATAAATGGATTTCTTTAATCAAAGTGCTTCTGCTTCGCCTTCATTCTTGATATGGAACACCAGGATGCGCTCCCATCGTACTCTGTGTTAACTCCCATGGCGCCTTTTTTTGTTTTTGCGCTAACACCCATAATTCATCTGGTTTAATCTGCTGTTCCTTCCCCTTCGCCTCTGCTTTCCCCCTCCTCCCAACCAATGGGCTTAATGGCTCAGGATCTCAGTCTGCTACCCCTGTCGGTGGTAAGATTACAACGCTACTTCTTTTTACCCGCTCTACTTAGCTTTACTAAGTTTCCTCTTTTGCCATGACTGCCCCCTCCTTCACGTGCACCCAGGAAGGTCACTTAAGACTCCTCCCACTCTGGCTCATGCATGCTGGGACGTGTAGTCACAGAGTGTTAACGTGGCTGTTCTCTGATCATGCTGAGCACACTGCTTTGGGAGCCTTGTGTTTTTGCACTGTTCTGTGTGCCTGGATGTAGCCTAAAGATTCAGGACTGGTCTTGCTTCGCCTGTAAAAAGGACAAACATCTTTCTCTCCTGAAAGTCAGTTCTCCAAATTATCCATTTTTTAATTCTGAGCAAATAAATTTGAACTTTTTAGAAGTTTTGCTTAGTTTAATAACTTTACATAGTTTTATCAAAGATGTATGAAAAGGGTATTTTTGTATTACTCACAGACATTTACAGAATCCACGTTAGCTTGACAGGTCACACAGAGGGGAGAGAAACTGATTTGCTACTGAATATCCATAAAGTTACAAGTAGGGATCAATACACCTTCAAAATACCTGAACAATCCCTTTTATTAGCCCTTTTCCTCACTTTTAGATCTGTTTATGTTTCACATGGTGCTAGTAAATAGAAACAGACTTTTCCTGTGTTGAAACTGTGATTGTGTGTGTGTGTGTGTGTGTGTGTGTGTGTGTTCAGTTGAGTTTGTGTGTGGCAGTGACAAGGAGAGAGACTAAGAGTCTGGTCTGTGAGCGCATTTACAGTCAAGTTGAAAATCAGTCATGGTTATGTCTCGCGTCCTGGAGTTTGTTCCCCAAACGTTTGTTCACACACTTTATCTCCAGCACTGCAGAGCAGCTTGTCCTCAGGTTCATAGTTGATATGCGTCATTGCAGGATTAAGACACGCTGCAGGCTTTGCATTTGGAGACAGGAAATCATGGGGGAGGAAAAACTGAGACCTCTGCTCTGAAATGTTCTATATTAATTTGAGACAAAAATGTATTATTAGATACTTTTCATGTGTTTGATTTTTTTTTTTTTTTTTTTTTTTTGGACAAATGGTGTCAACCCTTCACATCTAAACCCACTGTACTTTGTAAGATGCGCTTTCCTCTTGGTGTGGTTTTTAACTCTCCTAACCCCAAGAATCCTCTTTCCAATGCCATCAAACACTGTAATGTGTGTATTAAGTTTGCCTATTTTTAACATGTATACTGTTGGAAACTAGTGCCACTAAGTAAAAGCTAGTAGCAACTGTCTTTGTCAGCTGTATGTTAAACATCCTGAAAGTCACACCTCTTTAGAGCTTTTAGTATTAAATGCTGTTTGTTTCCTGAGTGAAGCGCTGACATTACTTTCTCCCTTTCTTTGTATTTTGTCGTCCTCTCCATCTGCGTGTCTCTGAAGCTGGCAGTCGCAGTGGCTCCCCAGGTCGCGTGCTGACAAGTACAGCCCTGAGCACCATGAGCTCAGGGGCCCACAGGGTGCTGGCTGGGGCAAGTGGGGACGGACACAGACGCAGCCGCATCCCCCGCAGCCAGGGCTGCTCCAGAGACTCTTCCCCTACCCGCCTGTCTGTTGGTGAGTACTGTTTGGTTCAGGGAAGCCTTAACAATCGTTCTTTGGAAATGTGTTTGATTTAATTCATGACAACTGAACAAATAGAGGTCTTCATTTCACCAGTTTTATAACAAGATATTGCCTTAGACCCAACGGCACTCAATCATTTACATACTTTTGAATCTCAGCTCAACTTGTTTTCCTCCTGCTCTTTCTCCACCTGGTCCTCCTCGGTGCCTCCTCCTGTCATCCTCCTCTTCCTGCCGCTTCTGTCCTCTAGCTCCTTCCAGCATTAGTTCCATCTACAACGGAGCTAGCAGAGGAGGTAAGGACCCGACCTTGACCGGAAGTTCCTGATATCCAACTCTTTACCTCAATCTGTCTGTTCTCCTCTTTAAAATCATCCCTCTGTCTGTATCTCCTTCCATCACTACAAATCTCACAATTTCCACCCGCACAATCCCTCCATCAAGCTGTAGTTCACTGCCTCCGCCTCATAGAACCCCTCTTTCTAACCCGTCTCTGACTTCATGGCTGTGTTGTTATGGTGATGGGTGCCCGTGATCAGCAGATGTCCCTGCATTAAGAACACACCCCCTCCCCCTCCTAACTAACCTGTCGTCTGTGGTCGGTGATTGAACCTTGTGGCAGGAGCAGCAAAGCTTCATCAGGGCTTTGTGTTAACCACTTTGGTAGGCTGTGATTAACCCTGATTGGCTGGGTAGATGCTGAAGCTATGAGCAGAGCAATGAACAGTGATAGTTGATTGCAGTGCTGCTGGATGAAAGCGCAGATCCTTCCCGCTCTCGCCTCACCCATAAATTGCAAAATTCATCTCAAATCACTTCCTTTTCTTCTCTGTGTGTTTCTGTGTGAGTGACTGTGATTATCAGACTGTTTCTGTTATTTCAATGTGAGTCCAACAGGCCTCTGCCTCTTTTGGGGGCATCTCAGTCTAGAGTTGAAACACATGAGTTGATCAGACAAATCTCCTGGCTCCTTAAAGAGCCATGTCTATCGGGGAAATTAGAAAAATTACAAGAAAAAACAATCAATTCAATATCTGAGCAAAAATTAACTCAGGTATGGATTTTAGATATTTGTATTTACAGTAATCTCCACAGTCTGCCGGAAACGAAATCGTCGCAGAATCCTCCCATCCTGTAGCACGACCCTGACCTCCTGTCTGGCAACACTCCCCTTCTCTTTCCCACCCAAGAAAGGAAAATAACCCAGCTACTTTCCCCAACCCTGACATCTGGAAACATATCTGGAGAGTGTTTGATGGGTTTTTAGTATTTGTGGACATTCTATAGACAAACTGATTGGTTGATTGACTGCAACTGTTTTGATAACTGCTCAATTCAAAAATTGCAATTATTTTCTAATTCCAGCTTTTTCTTTTGTCTCCTTTTTATATGATTTTGGGTTTTGGACAGTTTGTTGGACAAAACAAGACATTTAAATAACTTGAAATCAGAGAAATTGTGATGGGCATTTTATAAACTAAAAAAAACTACACAATCAATGTGTTGAGATGCTCCCTCAGGGCAGGTAGACCTGCACTTGTATTCTCTCTTGTTTCTGTCATTTTGTCACTTTTTCTGTCTCACTTACATCTTTATCCACGTACCTTCCCTCTCTCTCTCTCTCTCTCTCTCTCTCTCTCTCTCTCTCTCTCTCTCCCTCTCCTTTGTCACTGCTTACGTTTGTCTTTTTCCTTTTGTCATTTGGTTGTCTTCTTCCCGTCCCTCCCCCTTGTCCTTTGTGCCCTTACTACCACTTCTCTTTCCCTCTGCTGCTCTTCCTTCCCCGGTTTCCCCCCTCGTCTCTTCCTCCGCTGCGGTGCGGTGTTGTAACCCGGGTGGCGTTAGCTCGGGGCAGTCGTATCCCCCGGCCCAGTATGAGTCAGGGCTGCAGCAGAGAGGCCAGCAGGGAGAGCAGCCGGGACACCAGCCCCGTACGCTCCTTCACGCCCCTTGGTGAGTAGCAGTAGCAGACGGACACCCTGGAGGGATGACTAGTAGGACATCAAAGGAGAAGAGAGGCTTTTATTTTGATTCAGGGTCTGATTTACATCAAACTTAATCTCAACACTTAAAAAAAAAGAGTTGCACGTTTTTCAGCCTTTCTTTCTTCTCTCACACACTGTTCGACCTTAGGCTCGTATGTGTTTGTGTGCCCCTTGTGTGTGTGTGTGTGCGTGAGCGTGTGTTAAACTCTGTATGTGTGTTTTTAATCTTGGTTGCAGCGACGCGGAGCTACTCTCGCTCCACCGGAGCTCTCCACACACCTGACACTTTTGGGGCTGCAGGTGAAGGCTGAGTACATCTATTTCTCCGTCCCTCACCCACTCTGCCTTAATTTTATGTTCGCTCCGTTCTTTAGTGCCACGCATCCTCCTGTAATATTTGTCAGCCTGTTTCTTTTCTTGTCCATCAGCCTCCGTGTTTTTTGTTTTGTTTTGGGGTTTTTTGTTGTTTTACATTACGCTCCAGGATGTCGAACCTTCCAGTGGAATCGCATGTTTCCGCCCATTCAGTTGCCAGTTGACAGCCATTCTGCCAGTTTTACCAGTTTGCCCATTTGTTTTCTTTATTTAGCTCTGACCCCTCCCCTGCAGGGGCACCAACACCTCTGCCTGTACTTTCTGTCAATCATTCTTTCTCCCCCAGTGGCACCTGCACTGCCACCTAACGAGTCATCACATCAACTTACAGGGTTTGATCATGGGAGAAACGATGTGTATGCGTGTGTGTCTTTGTGTGTGCGAGCGAGTGAGAGACATATTGGATGGATGATGAGGAGAATGGTGGATCATCAGTGGCCAAGTGAGACACTGGTCGATGACAGTTTTGGGTCTCATGTCTAAAGGTTTCTCTCTGTCCGTCTGTCCGACTCTGCAGGATCAGGTTTTGGCATCAGTCAGTCCAGTCGTCTCTCTTCCTCTGTCAGTGCCATGAGGGTCCTCAACACGGGCTCAGACGTCGAAGAAGCTCTCGCCGACGCACTGGTATGAAAAATGCTCACCAGCACATGTATATTCCAAAGAATTCCAGTAACATGTCACCGTGTGCAGCTCACACCTGCACTGCATGTGAGTGCGTGCGCGTGTGTGTATGTGTATGTCTATGTGTTAACTAACCCTTGGTTCTACCTCTGTTTAATGCTGTCAGCTGTTGGGAGACATGCGGTCCAAGGTCAGCTTCTTCTCCTGCCCCTTACCTGTGTGTTTCGTGTGTGTTTAGCTTGTGCTCTCTCTCAGGCTAGGTGTGTGAGTGCATGTTTTCTGCCTGTGCCTGCAAACACTCCGCTATCACTTTCAGTTTAATTTCATGCCCCTTCTCCTTTCACGTCTTCCACCTGCAGAAGAAGCCAGCCCGGCGGCGGTACGAAAACTACGGCATGTACTCCGATGACGATGCCAACAGTGATGCATCCAGCGCCTGCTCAGAGAGATCTTACAGCTCCAGGAATGGAGGGGCCATCCCCACCTACATGAGACAGACTGAAGATGTAGCTGAGGTTGGCAGCCACAGCAGAAGACTCTGTTAACCACATAACCTTTAGGACATTGCATCTTATCCAGGCAGCTTCCTCCTCTGCTCTGTCTCGTGTGTCTTGCCTTTTGTGGCCTGCAGAAAACACTGGGTTATCCTACTGATCGCATATTACTCAGCATCTTAAACGCTGTTAATTCTTTAAATTCGAAGCCATGCAAATGCTCAACCTTGCACTGTTCACATTCTTAGTGTGGAGTTTTGAGGCCACGACTGACCATAAATACACAACTTTGGTTCCTAGTCAGTGAACTGCAGTCACTTGCACATCATCAGTTTGTGCAAAAAGTTTGTGTACATATATCTATTGACTTATATTTTCTAAAACAGAAACTCATATCACTTCAACGTCAGCATTGTTTCGCATTATCATTATTTCCCTCTACCAAGAAGTAACTGGCCTCTTTGTGTGTCTGTGTTTGTGGTTCTCCTCAGGTGCTGAACCGCTGTGCCAGTGCCAACTGGTCAGAGAGGAAGGAGGGGCTGTTGGGACTGCAGGCACTGCTCAAGAACCAGCGCACCCTGAGGTTAGCCACAGAGCAGGCGGACAAGTTTTCAAAGAATACGTCGATTTGTTTATTTTTTTTATTTGACAATGTTTGTTGTCGCTCTGCAGTCGGGTAGAGTTGAAGAGGCTTTGTGAAATCTTCACCAGGATGTTTGCGGACCCTCACAGTAAGGTATGAGTGCATGCAGCGCAAGTCCTCACCCAAACACACACAGCACTCATTTCATTATCATTTTTAGATACATTCATTATTCACCCACTTTGATTTTGGATGTTTTGTTTATCCCACCATCCTTCACTCGACCGGATTCTGCCAAAGCAACAACAAGGATCTCTTTGTTCACAGACACGTTTTAGTCACAGATGTTTTTTTGGAATAAGTTTTGGAGAAAAGACGGGATAAACGTGTCACGATGTGCTCTCAGACGTACATGTACACACAGGCAAACATAAACACAGGCATGCAGATTGTGCAATGGACTTGTTTCTAATGGCATGCCACGCCTGAGTGTGACCTCACACTCTCCGCCGTCCCGTGGGATTGCTCTGTCACTGTTCAGCAGCCAATCCGCTGGCTGCGCTCACTGCATCTACTGCCACTCGCTTTGTCTCTCCCCAACCTCTGTGCATCCCTGCAATCTGAAACGACGACACTGACCGCACACACTCAGATGCACTTAAAACACACACAAATATGTGGGCTGCCAGCTCTTCTCTCTGACTAACTCGCTGCGGTTCGACCTCTCTAACACTGCCACTTTTCTTTGGCCGTCCTCTTTTTGAGTGCCCACTGCCTCACACGTGTCGTAAGGTGTGTGAGAGCCACCACCCCCACCTTCCCCTTCGTTTGACTTTTTGACGATTTGATGAATTTCAGCGAGACTCCGGCAGGGTGTACGGCACAGCAGAATCCGGTATAAGCTCAGCCTCCTTCAAGGTACTGCATCTCACCATGGATCCTGCCTCCATCTTACCTATCCCTCACCATTCCCACTTTTCATCTCCCATGTTTTTCCACTTCTCTCTGAGTTCTCAGGTCTTTCCTAGTGTGCACAAAACATCACTTCACTTGTTTAAAGATGTTGTCGATCTATGTGACGCTATTTCCGTTTTGCAAATGTTGGGCTTAGAGTTGTGATTTTGAGGGAACACTCTCGCTGAGTTATACTGGAGTGTGTTTTCTCAGGATGCTAACAGATGTGTCTTTCTCTCCCCCATGCCACCTCACCATGGAACTCTCTGTAGAGAGTAAGTTTGGCCCATCAGTGTTACTGTATTTATATGTTTGGATTAATATCTGCTTCATTAATCGGACTGGATAACACGTTATCAGGGCTGCAACATAACAATCACTGACTAACCCACCTCACACAATGTAACAAAGCACCGTCCTGCTGAAATCAACCACTGGTCACTGCAGGGTGTGATTGCTGTTTGTTGATTTCTTTTTAAGTAACTGTCTCATTGTGGTTGTCTTTTAATATTAATGTTATTATTAACTTGGGTGACTTGGTTTTTAAATTTAATTGGTGATTGGGAATGAAGGCGGGCTACTGCAATGATGGGAGAGTAACCACTAACTGCACCTGATACCTCTTCAGCCTAACCTGATCCTGTAAACACGCTGTAAACAGAGGACTGCTTGTGTGTGTGTGTGTGTGTGTGTGTGTGTGTGTGTGTGTGTGTGTGTGTGTGTGTGTGTGTGTGTGTGTGTGCGTGCATGAATCGTGCTGGGCATTAAATGAGTGTGTCACTGTGTCACCAAAACTCTGTGTGTTTCTGTGTGTGTGTGTGTGTGTGTTTAGGTGTTCAGTATGTTCCTGGAGACACTGGTAGATTTCATCCAGGTCCATAAGGACGATCTGCAGGATTGGTTGTTTGTCCTGCTCACACAGCTGCTGAAGAAGATGGGGGCCGACCTGCTGGGCTCGGTACAGGCCAAAGTTCAGAGAGCCCTGGACGTCACACGGTGGGTGACATTACACACGGACACGGATTAGCATATGGAAGTGGACACGTGGGCAACGTAATAAGAAAACATTCAAATTATATTTGAGCGTGGAAGTTCACTCTTGAACTGTGGGAAAAGCATTTTTAAGATTAATTTAAATCAGAGTCCACTTACTACTGATTTGAGAACCAGAGAAAACAAGTTTGCACTTAGATTGTTTGTTGCATAGAGATTTTAAAGAATAAAGAATAAAGAATCTATTTTGACAAATTATCATTTTTCCTCTAACTTCAGTGTTTAATTCAGTCATGTATTTCAACCTGTCCAGATCCTTTTACTCTTGACTAGTTTCTGTGTGTGTGCTGGAAGTGTAATGAGGTTTTCTTTTTACTCTGGCAGAGAGTCTTTCCCCAATGACCTCCAGTTTACTATTCTCATGAGGTTCACTGTGGACCAGACACAGACGCCCAACCTCAAGGTAAATGACATGTTAATTTAATGTGTGTGTGTGTGTGTGTGTGTATGTGTGCATGTTTACCTGAGAAAGAGTGTGTGTGTGTGTGTGCGCGCGCATAAAGGTCTGAGTAAGGGAAGGAGGGATGGACATAAGGCTGGAAACTCAAGGAATGTGTAACCATGGTAACCGCTGTACTGATATGACCTGCCCATGCTGGCGCTGACTCCCAAAACCCCACGAAACCCTGAATCCTGGGCTGTTATTGGACAGCGAGTGATGTGACCACTCCGCTGGCTTTTTTTGCTCTGCTACAGTTTGGGCACTGCCTTCAAGCTTTCCTGCTCTAACCTCTTACCCATCCTCTCCTACCGACCCCCTCCCTCACTCCCTCTCTCTTGTTGCCACACCAGCATCACCTTCCCCTCACTTTCGGCTACTTCACCCATCACTCCTCGCTCTCCCTACCCATTTATCTCTGTCGCGCTCCCTTCTCCCACTCCCTTCCTTGCCCAATGTTTCACCTCGCAACTACTTCATTCCTTATCAGTCTGCCTTCAAACTACCCTTGGCATTGAAACATATTATCAGCACCACAATTTCACCATCCTGTCCTAAATATAAAGTTCCCCAAGACTTTTCTCACTCTTGACTTTACAGAATGTCGCTGCTGTTGCCTTACAGAATTATTGCTATGTTGTTTTTGTATTCATAAGATTTCTTGAACTATCATGCAGCTAAAAGTGGCCACTAATTTGAAGAGAACTCTTAATTGTCCAAAAACTTTGTTGCTGAGACTCTTAACTCCTCTGTAAGTTAGTGTGACCTGACAGACTAGGGAAGAGCATTGTGACGATCTATACCACAGAGCAGTACAAACCTGTCTGAGGGTGCTGCTGCAAATCCTTTTATGGTTAATGTTGGATTTAAAGGATTGTTTTTTTTGCAAAGATGTTGAAGTATCAGGACGTGCAACCCACTGTAGTTGCCCAAAAACAAACAAAAGAAATCAACACAACTAAAATGCAAATAGCAGCTTGAAGATACAGTCTGAGCAAGATGCAAGATTAACCTGTGCATCTTTCTTTTAGTGATAATGATAAAAGTAAGTTTAGATAGTTAGAAGATAGTTAGAAAGATGTAAATGTATAAACACAACAATGAAATGCTTTCAGCAGCGAAGCAGCAGTCATTATCCAGGTTATAAAGTTTTGCATGAAGCTTCACTAACCAATAATTTCTGTCAACAAGGCATTGCAGCTCTTTGCTGCCATCTTGTGGCCAAATGATGCGTTGTGCATTGCCAGAACATTAAAATAAAAACTCGCCCAAACCTCTTTTCCAATCTTTTTCTACTACTCTTAAACTCTCTACACCCTCCCTCCTCTCCCTCCGCCTTCCTTTTCTTCTCTTGTCTCCCTCCCGTCTCCCCTGTCCCCATTCCCCTTTCTTTCTCCGTTGTTTGATGCGGTGCTTCTCCTCTCTCTCTCTGAAGCCTGTTCGGAGCTCGTGTTGCGGGCGAGGGCGAGGCAGGGGAGGGTCCGGGGTAAAATTGTTCCCCCCCAGAGCGCGGCGCCACGCCTGCTCTCTAGACGAGCAGGCTGCAGCCTGGAGCCAGTCCTCCCAGGTCAGTGCGCTCCGGGGGGAGCAATTATATGGCGCGCACGATGCTGCTAAGTGATATGGAGGAAGTTCTGGTCCTTGAGGTGCATATGTAGAGAGATGGAGAAGGAGAGAGAGAGAGATAGAGGAAAATCAGAACAGGAGTCAGTTGTTGTGGCGTTTCGGAGCCTGCGGTGAATGTTTGCAATCATTGGTTCCTTTATTTCGTCATTTGTCATCTCTTTTCTTTTTGATCAGTTTGTTTTTATGAAGCATGGACATGAATGCACTATGATCTTCTCTCACTGATTCATCATTTGATTTTCAGACCTGCCAGAGATGCACAATCTGCTGGGGTTGTACATGCTGACTGTGAACATTGTTGGTCACTTGTCCGTGTGTGTGTTTTGTCATTACTGTATTTGTGTTTTTGCAGGTGAATATTGGCCATGCAGTGTTTTTAATAATCAATTAACCCACTAATGATTGTTATAAATGTGTGTTGTTGCACTGCAGGTGAAGGTGGCCATTCTGAAGTACATCGAGACGCTGACGTTACAGATGGACGCTCCGGACTTTGTGAACTCCAGTGAGACTCGGCTGGCCGTCTCCCGCATCATTACTTGGACGACTGAACCCAAGAGCTCTGACGTCAGAAAGGTGCTGACTCAGAAAGCAGTTCATCCCCAAAAAGTTTTTGACACGAACAACAGGGGACGGACAGTGGAGATGCTCCCAGGAGTTTGTCTATCTGAATAAGATGTTGTCTGTGTTGCAGGCAGCGCAGTCGGTGCTGATCTCCTTGTTCCAGCTCAACACTCCAGAGTTCACCATGCTGCTGGCAGCTCTGCCCAAAACCTTTCAGGATGGAGCCACTAAGCTGCTTCAGAACCACCTGAAGAACACTGGCAACGTTGCACAGGTAAACACACACCAACTCTTTTAAGTCCACACAATGAGAGCAGGACTGCAGACACACACAGTGCACTATAGTTGGCAATCGTTATACTGTAATGTCAATGGCACACTTCTCTTTAACTCGACTTAACTTGTGTTTTTTTTGTCACCTCCTCAGGCACCAATGGGCAGCCCTCTGACACGCCACACCCCCCGATCTCCAGCCAGCTGGTCCAGCCCGGTCACCTCTCCCACCAACACCTCCCAGAACACCCCATCACCAAGGTAACGCATATACTTCTCTTAATAAACACAGACAGACCTTCAACTTCATCCTACCTCAATTCATTAAAATGGAAAATCCATCTAACGATCATTGACATATCATCATGAGTACAGGTCAACAAGCACACAGTAGAGAAGAGTACAGTCTACAGATGTTTTACCACATTAGTTAGAGACAATATGACCCAGATTTATTGTAAATGTGTAGTAAAAAGAATTATCTTCCACATTTTATATCTCATGTCACACATGAGTGGGGTATATTTGGGCTGATGTTTAGTTGTCTGATGAGTCATATAATCCTGCAGCTGTGGCTCAGCTTCCATGTTTTTTTGTTACTGTGGTGTGCAGTGCATTTGACTACGACACAGAGAACATGAACTCGGAAGACATCTACAGCTCGCTGAAAGGTGTCACTGAAGCAATCCAGAACTTCAGCGTCCGCAGCCAAGAGGACATGAATGAACCAGTCCAGCGGCGGGAGGGGGAAGAGGTCAGTAAAAACAGACAGATAGATGCCACATGTGTTGGGTGCATCAGTATTTGTCACACTGAAAGCTCTAATGCTGCTGCTGTAAGTTTTTTTCTGATTGTCAGCAACATCTTTGGTTTTTAGGTGAGTTTTTACATAGCGTGACAGTTTCTCACTCAGCCATGACGTCGGATTAGAACAGAAGTGAAACATTGACACATGTTTGTGTGGAGGATAGCAGCCAGTGCAAGTGTTGGAGACTTGGCCACCAAGGTGCCAACATTTGGAAGCTCCTACATTAAACATAAAAAACAAAAGACTGTGACAAATCAGAAGATTAAATGTTTGTAAATTGAGTAAATCAGGAGAAGTTTTGCCTGAATGCGTTTTGCAGTCAGTTCTCAGTGTGCAGCCCTGCTGTCAAAACAAAACCTGCATTCTTCAGAGATACAATTCACTTTAATTCCCTGTTGTGTGCTATATTTTATGTAGTGTTGTGCAACAAGGGGGTGTTGTGCCTTGATGCTGACTGATATGTAAGCTGATCAATAGAGTTACTCAGTGTTGCTATAGCAATAAGGCACTGCTGTGCAGTGAACACAGATTGATTCAAGAAATGTTTTTCAAATATGATGATACGTTAAGAACAATGCCTTGGTTTTAGTACATTAACTAAAAATAAATAAAATAAATAAAGAGCAGTGTTTAACGCTGCCTTCACAAGCAGCCAAACAAGACCACAGTTGTTGCATGATGTGTTTTTGCTACTTGGAGCTTCACAGATATTCCAATTAGTGTGCAAAAAGTAGTAGGTCAGCTACTTCTTTTAGCTTAACTGCATGTTTTCCAGGACTTGAAAAGGCATAACAACACACACACACAAACACACACACACACACACACCTCTATGTACTGTGTCTGACCCTGACATATGATCTGTTACAGCGCTCCCCCCACAGCGTGGGAACTGAGAGGCATACATTAAGTGTTTATGGGACAGTTGACATTGAACTTAATCCTCTATAGCCACTGATAAAATCAGGTTTATTGTTTATGAACCCAGTGGCTGAAAATCACAGTGAGGAGGTTTCCCATTTTCCACAAGTGCTTATCTTGATACTCTGCTTGTTCAGTCCAAATTTATGACTCCAGACGTCATGCCCGGTCTAGTTGCAGTCCATCCCAACAACCACAGCCCCCTTTTAAGGACACGATGTACTCAAGTACAGAGGTGTGACCTCCTGACATTTTCCCTAAGAGGTGTGTCTGAAATCTAATCAGCCCAAATATCATCAGCCTGCCAATCACAGCACACCTGACTCATCAAACCACGGCCCACAGGCTGTAAATATACACAGAAACAAGAACAAGGTTGTTCTACATGTGAGTATTAGTGCGGCTTGGTTTTTATCAGATACACACTGACAACAATGACACATTTTACTGGTTGTGTATCTGAAATGATCCAGGTAAATAAATCAGAAGAGTGACACAACAAGTGGGTTTTGGAAAAACAGTCCAGTGTCCAGCTCAGCACTCAAGGATGCTTTCACAGATAAGGTGTTATGTGTATTTCAAAGAAATTAAAAAAATAGTTTCAAAGTTCAGAACTAAGATTAAATAATGGATCAAGACTGGCTAAGGAGGTGGTCTCTGGTCTCTGTTCGAGCCAACCTGGTTTGTTTTCAGAAAGCAAAGCAGACCAACTTTAGTATTTTGTGATATGAATTTAACATGAATTCAAAAACTAAACCTCAATTTAATTAATGTGTTGACCATTAACTGTCTAGAAAGTAATTTCTCACTCAAGTAAAATCTGTGTAAATATGCATAATAACTTTGGGTTTTATTTGGTCCAAATGAACCAAAATACAGCCCTGACCTGAGAGTCTAAGCCCCTTTAACAGTTTAATTGCACCTCTGCAGGGGGACAGTGGGACGGACGGCAGAGCCTCAGACTTGATGGACGGAGGCCGCATGGCTCTGGACAACAAGACTTCCCTCCTCAACACCCCTCTGCTCTCCTCCAGCCCCCGGGGAGCCCGTGAGCACTTCCTAGATTCTCCATTTAAACACAGCCGCAAAGACACCAGCATGGACGACTCTGAGCATCTCACCGACGGTACACAAACTCTCTCTGACAGAAAAACACACTCTGCAACACACAAACAAATCATAAGATAATTGTAGCATGTTTTATTTTTCTGCTTAACAGACAGCAGCCTT
Organism: Datnioides undecimradiatus; assembly: GCA_008933995.1. Classification (NCBI taxonomy): domain Eukaryota; kingdom Metazoa; phylum Chordata; class Actinopteri; order Lobotiformes; family Datnioididae; genus Datnioides; species Datnioides undecimradiatus. The sequence goes on along the minus strand of WARS01000044.1, from coordinate 2,451,308 downwards.
GACCAATCAGAGCTGGTGGCTGAGCTGCTGAAAGAGCTGTCCAACCACAATGAGCGCATTGAGGAGAGAAAGGCAGCGCTGTGCGAACTGCTGAAGCTGATTCGCGAAAACACCCTGCAGGTGTGGGACGAACATTTCAAGACCATCCTGCTGCTCCTGCTCGAAACAATGGGTGACAGAGAGGTAAACACACACTCACCCTTCACACCTTTGTGATAACACTGAACAAACTGTCCAAACTGATTTCCTTTTCACTACACTTACATTTCTCTGTCAATCTGCCAGCATGTGATCCGAACACTGGCTCTGCGGGTGCTGAGGGAGATTCTCAGCAAGCAGCCCTGGAGGTTCAAAAACTATGCAGAGCTCACCATTATGAAGGCCCTAGAGGCTCACAAAGACCCCCACAAGGAGGTACACATACCCCAACACACAGAGTACAATAATAAGGACGATAAAAACATGCCTGTCTGCTGCATGATTATGAAAGGGCTATATTTGTTCTTTTTAATGCACAAATAAACTACTAAGTGTGATCAGAGCACATTTTTGTGCAATAGTTTAATCTGTTAATGTTTGTGTGTGTGGTCCTGCAGGTGGTGCGAGCAGCAGAGGAGACGGCGGCCATGTTGGCCCTGTCCATCAGTCCAGACCAGTGTATCAAGGTGTTGTGTCCCATCATCCAGTCAGCTGACTACCCCATCAACCTGGCTGCCATCAAGATGCAGACCAAGGTGGTGGAGAGGGTTCCCCGCGAGGGCCTGATCAACCTGCTGCCTGAGATAGTGCCAGGACTTATACAGGTAACACACAGTTTGTTGTTAGTAAAAGTAAAATGAATTGTTTTTTTGTTTTTCACCTCATTCAAACAAATAAACTTCCTACTCTCACAGTCTCCTGCGGGTTTGTAATGTATTTTATGTGGCTGAACAGGGTTACGACAACTCTGAGAGCAGTGTGAGGAAAGCCTGCGTGTTCTGTTTGGTGGCTATTTACGCAGTGATCGGAGAGGACCTCAAACCGCACCTCAGCCAGCTCTCCAGCAGCAAGGTAACCTGACCTATAAGTGTTAGAAACATGAACGTTGATGTGTTGTTTCCAAGCTTTGTTTTTCTGCAAAATCTTTTCTTTACACACTGAGTGATGATGTCCACTCCACTTATTATTAGTAATGTGGATATGATGAAAAAAAAAAAAAAATGGGATAAGAGGAAAATAACAGAATAGCACCAGGACAGGCTGGTTAAGTCAGATAACACTTCCCTGTAAATACAACCTGTAAAAACAGGACAATAAGGCCATAGCACAATATTAATATAATATCGAGGTACATATTGCTGCACAGACAAAGGGTGCTGTTATCACTGACAGTGCCAGTCAGTGAAAGGGAAACCTCAGTCACCATTGTAATTGTAATTTCATGTTGATTCAACATATTAAGATGGCACATTTTAGCCTCCAGGTTGTATGACTTCCTTACAGCGACTACAGGCACATTTACATGTCTCTCGTCTTTCTGTTTGTCCATTTGTAGCTGAAGCTGTTAAATCTGTACATCAAGCGTGCCCAGTCCGGCTCCAGCGGCAGCGAACCCCCATCTGAGGGCCTATAGGAGAAACAGCGCCCTCCCACAGGGCAACCACAGAACTGCAAATCTGCCCACCAAACATAAACATCTGGTCATGAGCTCACAGCCACACAGGCCGAGAACAAAAACATACATCCTAACACTCTGACACAGGAGCAAACTGCTTTCATTCACACATACGCTTCCACACACAAGTACACACAGTCCTCATACATTTCCTGTCCCACTGCAAGATGGGAGTTGTGGTGCAGAGGAGAGGAGTGTTGTAGTCCCTCTGACCATCGCTGGGGATCCACTCTGATCTCAGACTGAACTGAACCTTTTAAGTTTGGATTAAACATAAATGGTCACATATTACACCCAGTCACTAATCACTCAAGAATGAAGATATGAAATGTCCGTCCTCTCCTGCTCCTTTATGTCCCGAACACATCGGTATCCCCTCTGAGTAACATCTCAATGTCAACAGGAAGAGGTGCAACTGCATGGTTCTCATTTTTTGGGGGGGGGTTAAGGTTCACAGAACAGGGCTGAGACGAACGAATGGTGCCGCCGTGTGTCTTTCTTGATCAGCGAGTAACTGGGGCCAGTCAGACAGGAATGTAAATTTACATTGTGTCATAGTTTGGATTTATTTTACACAATGAGGTTTTACTGCAGCGGATTTTAATGCCTGGAGTTTTCTCTCTCTCTCTCTCTCTCTCTCTCTCTCTCTCTCTCTCTCTCTCTTGCATAAACACACACACTTTCTCTCTTTCAAAAAGGTGCTGATTAGCCTGAAAGGTACGACCGATCGACCCTGCGCAGCACTAACACGACACGTCACAGTGGGTCATGCCTGCTCATAGCAAACACAGTACATAGGCAGATTCCAAAGTATAGGAGGCGTTGTGTGCTTGGCTATGCATGAGACTAAATTTTAAAAAGAACTTTTTATTGGGCTCCTATTGACAGCCAGAACAGTGTGACTGGGGTTTTAAATTAATGTGAACGATGTCCACCCCTCTCAGAAAAATCCTCCAATGTCCTCCGATTGTCCCCACTCATCTTTGATCAGTCCACTTCTGGGCAACATGGGGAGGAAATAATGGGTGCGCGCTGTTTACTAATTGAAGAATGACAGGATATGGCTTATTATCACATAGTGGATATGTATCTATATATGATATTAAAATGGAATATCCAATAACAGTGTCATTTAGGAGAGTCATATGGGGGGTGCATGAGCGCACCTGTGCCCATCCTTGTTTTTATTTTCTCTCTCTCTGTTGCGCGTGCCGTAGTCTCTCTCTCACACTTATGTTTTCTCAGCTGAGAAATTTGTAGAAATGTATTATTTACAGCTCTGAAAAAACTGTCATGTCACCCTCTTCTCCTCTTCGTGTCTTTCTTTCCTTCCTCTTCTTGTAACATTCTAGTTTTCACTGTTGTGTTTCCTCCGTGCATTTACAAAGCTGTGCTTACAATAAAATGAAGAACTTGTACAGATCACGAGGACCGCCGCTTCTTTTGATTTCTACGGTGAAAAAGAGTCCCATGGTGAAATGTTCATGGCAGAAGGAATATATCAAATATGCTGGTCATTACTGCTTGCAGTGATGCACATGCAATTCAACTCTTAAGACTTGTGGTTGTAAACTGACCTAGAATCAGTGGTAAAGAAACTCTAGTCTATTTTCTAAAGACCTGCTATGTCCGGCTGTACCATAAAACCAGAAAGACACTGAAATTCAAATCATTGTCTTTTTTGGATCACCTCTACACTTTAAGGGAAATAATTCCAAAATAATGAATCTAAGGTCATCAGATGAAAAAGGGGATAAGGCCAAAAAATGTTACACAAAATATTTTGTACCTGTGTGAGATTTGACTCCAATTTTGCTTTTGGCCTTATGAAATACTGAATACTTGTCCTTCTGTGTGTATCCACAAACCCTTCAAATGAAAAACAAATCTTGGTTAAAGTGGACATGCATTCATTTTGATATTTATAGAATAACAATGACTCTTCTAATTGTATTCCTTATTCATATGATAAAATATCTGAGTGTGATGTAAAATGCAAATCAGGATTTCTTAAGCATGAACATTGTTTTTCCAGGTAGCCATAAAAAAAAAAGCCAAATGTGTTCAATTTACTGTCTTGAAAGACAAAATAATCCTCACAGCTGAAAAGGGTTATTTTCTGCTAAACAAATAAGTTACTTGAAAAATTGTTTTATTTCAAGAACCACCATTATATTTTGTTTATAGCCAGGAGTGTTAACTAAAACATTAACTAGCTAATAAAGCAGACTAATCCAAACACTCAATGCAAAATACACAACATTTATGTCTCATGCAACAGCTATTTAAGAAAGTGGTGTTGAATTTCATGTATGCATATGTTCTCTGGGCTGTAAACTTAGATGCAGCTAAAGAGGCTCCCAGAAACAGCACCAGCCTGACCTGTAAATCAAGTCCCTGCAGTGAATATCTGTCCTCAAAAACACCATACAGTGGTGGCAAGTAACTAAATACAGTAAGATACTTGTACTTTACTAAAGTACACATTAGAGCATCTGCATTCTTATAATGTGTTAAAAATGTATTTTGTATTCTTAGTAGTCTCATTTTGATGCTTTGAGAAAATGTTCTCATAATAATTAATTTAAGGTTTTACAAATAGATTTTGGCTCATTTGGTTTGATGCTGGGTTGCACTACAGTCTGACGTCCGTGAACTGACGTCCATACCCTGGACTGTCTTGAGAAGTCAGACATGGGGACAATAATTAAGCCATGAGGCGGGTCTTCCCCCTCCTCAGGCCAAAATAGCGCGTGTCCTGCTCAGAAAAAACTTTGCTACCCAGAGACTACTTGACCGCGTGCCACGTCCAGGGGTCTGCCGTCGACCTGTGGACAATTATTAACCAGACAAGTGTGCAACCAATTTCTGTGGCGAAAGCGTCTCTTCAGCACTGATGACACAAACATGAGCTCCGGGTTGGACCTCGTCGGTTCCGGGCTGAGTCGTGTTCATTTGGAGTAAGCCGCAACGCAGCGACAGGTGTTGAGAGGACACCATGTTGTTCTGGCAGCCATACACCGAAAACTTCCGAGCCCCCGTACAGAGACACAGCGGCAGCAGTTACACACGGTATGAACCTCGCACACCTCAGACTGACATGTTTATTTAGTTAGGTTTATAGCCTCGCAGTGTCTGTAAATTCTCAACAAATGATTATAACTATTTTATCATCGCTTTCTCTCAGTTTTGGCTTTTATCACTGTTTGGGTAGGTTGCGTTTATTTCAGCGATCACCGTTGTTGACAGTAATGACTTTGTAGATGCATTATAGTTTCTGGGAGGCAGAGCGCAGCCACTGTTGGACACAATGACGGAAGCTCGAAGGCCTCTGATTGGCTAGTACCCCTGCGCTGGGCACGGAAGGCGGGCTGTGATTGGCTGACAGCCGTCCTGGCATCCTTCCTGAGGCTGGTGGTGGCAGCCCTGCAGGCTTTACAGACCGACAGTCTGTATGCTGGGGGAGCCATGTTGATGCCTGGTTTTGTGTCAACCGCTGCACTTTGGATGGTTAAGGGACTGCTTCTACAGAAGTGGATGGCTTAGCGGTGATTTCCAGAACCGCGATGAGAAGAGGAGAGCGGTCTGGGATGGTACAGGGAGCGCCAGATGAGAGCTGCTCTTAGGTCACCGGACATCACACAGTTGATTGAAAGCAAGTGAAGTTGATGCTAGTTAGCCTGATAGCTAGGTAGCAACAGCTGTGCGGACGCTGCGTGGGATGCGGCGTGTGGACTAAAACAAAATCATCTTCTCTGCTTGTGGCATTTTGTTGGGCTAACATTAGCTAGACTGCTTTAAGACGCTGTGCTTGAGGTAACAACCGAGCTGCTGGATTTATGCTAGCTTGCTTAAGTTGCCTTTGTAAGGCTAGCTAGCAGTTAGCTAACGTTAGCATGCTGACAATCAGCTCGCACCTTCAGTCACGACTAACATTTGTTAGCTGAGTGGACTCTAACTTATCGTTACTTTCAGACAGTCTGCCAGTTGTGGAGCACCGTGTTGTGTGACTATAGCTCCTCCAAAAAAATTCCGAGTGGAGATATGGCGACACATCCAGTCTCTGCGGAAAGCTACCGATTCTCCTGCCCAGCTTGCCAAGGAGCGGCTAGCGGGCTAGCAGCATAACTTTCCTCTCACGGCGTCACTCAGAAGCTGCAGAGCCCACTTCCTCGCTAGCCGACCTCTCGTACCTGAAGCAAGCTGGCGGCCCTCCGAGTAGAAGCCGAGGACAAGGAGCTAGGGCCGATGGCCTGGGTGCTGAAGATGGACGACGCCACCATAGAGTCGGGGCTGGTGCACGACTTCGATGCCAGCCTGTCCGGCATCGGGCAGGAGCTGGGGGCTGGAGCCTACAGCATGAGGTTAGAGACGGTGCCAACTTGCCAACCCAAGCTTGCTTATACAACACACACTCAGTCTGGAAGGGTTAACATTACACCCCCTGCATGTGTGTTATTCTCTTTGTACTGAGTGTGATGGCTTCTCTTTGTTTTGGGATTTGGAGTAGGACAGTCATTGTAGGGTGCCACGGTCAGGGACAAAGATGAATTTCTCTAAACCCACACTAAAGCAAAGGAAGGACACGTCTTATTCTATAAGTGGCAAATATGTCACTTATATGCCACATCCTGTTGCTCAGATTAAGGGTTAAATGGAGACCTAAACATTGTGTGCGTTTCAAGATAACACAGAGGAAGTCTGTAGTTTAGGCCCTGTTTTGACCCCACAGTTATCAGTGAAGGCCTATGGCTTTGTTTGTGAAGACCTGTGGTCAGGGGAGATAAAAGGCTGTGCATTATGTTTTAGGTGATTGGTCAGATTTTGGGTTTTTCAATTATAAAAGTGTCTAACAGGGTTATTTGACTTGGAGGTAGAGGTGGGAGAAGCTTCAGCCCCTCTTTCCTTTGTTGTACAGCCTAAGTAATTTCTTACCGACCTTTGTTTTTCTGCATTATGTTCCTGGTAGAGGAATGATGTGAAGACACAATGTCTGTTACTGACTGACAATCTGTGTTTATTAAAGTTCAGCTAGATTCCTGCTACACTGTTGGCTTCGCCTTACTTCTAATATAACTGCATTATGCTTCCCTGTTAAATAAGGAACTTTGCCTTAAAATAATGCCAAAAGTTAGGAAACTTACATACAGTGACTTTATGTCCCATAAGTAAACTAACCTAAGAACTTAGCCATGCACTCAATACCTGCTCTTGATGCTTCTTTTTGACTAAAAACTGTAATGGATCTTGTCTCCAAAGTTCTCATTGAATTCTTGATTGGACTCATATTAACAAAACAATCTCACCACAGGGATGATTAAGTTCCTGTTTTTGACACCAGCTATGAATTTTCGGTGTTCAAAGTTTTACATTTAAAACACGTTAAAACTTGTTTATATTCCCCAAACTCTGGTACTGAGTAAAGCCAAGGTTTACAGTACAGGTTGCAATAGATATCTAACACTTTTATGATGCCTAGCTGTAGTTGCTGCTGACACAGTGTTTGTCACTATGCAGGGAAATGCATCCAGTCATTTAACAAGTTCTTCCATGTAAAGTTTTAGGTGATCCACCGTTTGTTACTAAGTGTGTCATCTTATCAATCAGGGGTATGCTGGTAAGTCAGACCTACTTGTTGATAATGTCTCTGTGTTACTGTTGTAAACCACCTGTTCAATTAGTAACTCTTGGTAGGTCTGTGCAGTTTATGTAACAGGTTATGCGAGGTCATGATATTTGTCTGATTAAGGCAAGACGCTCCCAGGACATGTATGTGTCTTATCAGCAGCCTCTTCGGCCAACTGCTTTCAGTGTTTATCTGAATGTGACGTAGGTGTGTGAGCAAGTTTACCAATACTCAAGTGATGGGTTGCATCTAAGTGAATTAAGTGTGTGTGTGTGTGTGTGTGTGTGTGGGCGCGCACATGCGTGCATGCACACGCTTGTCAGTGGCACCAGAAGCAGTGTGCTATCTGTGGTGTCAGGGTGGGTTTGTGAGGCATGTTTGGAGTCAGCAGCTGGTAGGAACAGAATGTCTCAGTGTGTGTCAGTGGAGCCAGCTCCTCAGATTTCAGGAAGCAGATGTAGTTTTCCTGGGTAGCAGGGTTTAACAGGGCTGTGGCACTCTGGTTGGCACTGTCTGGGCACCCACTCTGCAGCAATATTGAGAGAGAGAGAAGTGATTTCAAACTGAATAAATCCAGCAGGTTGCTGTTGGAGAGGCTTTGTTGTTTGGAGAAAGGTGCTGCAGGAATGTCTTGAAATTGTCAGGCTGTTTTTTGTTGTTTTTTTTTAAAAAAGTCTGGCTCAGGTTTAGAAAAGCATCTTGACTTGCCAAAAAGTTTTCCAGGTAATGAGATGCCGTGATCTGCATTTCTTTGCGTGGATAGGATTCTTTTTTTTTTTTTTTTTTTTGCACAGGCACTGAGATCTGCACACACACATGCCCCTGTTCACTGTGCCCCCGTTGACACTCCTGCAGCATTTGTCAGGGTGAGCTGAAGATGGGTTGGTTGTCTAGATTGGCTGCCAAGTGTGAGAGATAGTGTGTGTCAGCAGCTCAGGCTATCTCTGGGGGATTTTGTTCATTTATCCTGCTGCGGCCTCATGCATACATAATAAGAGAGCCATTTGATCGATGGAGAGCCTTCGTCACTTATTCTAAAATAAGCTGATCCATTTAATAATTCCACACTATGAGGAGGTAAAGTATTGTCTTACCAGAAGTGAAGCAGGCGGCAGTTTAAACAGCACAAACCCATTTGATGTGTTTGTAGAGATAATTGCAAAGTTGGTAAACAAGAACATCCAGTCTTGAGGAATAGAGGCTTTTTGCTTTTAGGGAGGTCATAGTGATTATGTTGCCACCAGGATGGATCCCACATGGTATTTGAGGTTCAATAAAAGCTTAGAGTTTTTAATAAATAATAAGCCAAATCACTGAGAGTCCAGAGGCAAGAAAATTAAGCTCTTCATGGAAAACTTTTAAGCTGCCACAACTGTTCTTTTATGATGGGTTTCTCTTCACGCACATCTTTTCTGCATCACATCCATGCTGACTGTGTGTTTCTCTTCTTTTCTGTATCTCTCTCTCTTTCTCTTGCTCTCTCTCTCTCTCTCTCTCTCTCAGTGATGTGCTGGCTCTGCCAATCTTTAAGCAGGAGGACTCCAGCCTTCCCCCTGAAAACGAGACCAAAAATCCCCCATTCCAGTATGTGCTGTGTGCCGCCACGTCGCCTGCTGTCAAGCTGCATGACGAGACGCTCACATACCTAAACCAAGGTGAGACAAACAATTCGGGCAATAGTGAAGAGAAACTGTTGGTTGTACTTCACCTCATTTTGTTTTTAAATATGAGTTTCTTTTATTTTTCCACTTGGAAGACTAAAACTGCCCATAACTTTGGTACTTGATGGTTCATTGATGCACTTTCCTCTTCTTTGTGCTCAAGGGCTACACACCCATCATTTAACATCAATAAATAATCACCACATTAATATATTGCACATTAGTATAATTACTGTAAAATGAAACCATTGCTGATGTAAATGGCAGACTCCTCTTCCCTCTGCTCAGCACTTCAATGTTATGAACCACCAGCGGCATTAAATCTGATTCATTTCATTGTGGCACAAATGGTGATTTGCTTCATTTAATATCACATGAAGGGAAAAACCTGAATGCAGAAGCAAGCAACATCTTCTTATTAATGACATTTGGGAACATATGTCAGTATATTACTGCAAGACCAAAGTTAGAGGTCAATTATTAAGAGTTTTTATTGAACTTAGAGCAGATTTAACAGAATTCACATCAAGGTGAAATTCCCAAATGTTGTACTGAACTAAGCGGCTAAAAAGCAACAAAATGTTTTCCAAACTGCAGAGTGGCCATGTGAGATGGTCTGAATGCACTTTACTGATGTTTTGGGCTAGAGTGGCGCAGTTTATACTGTTGCAAATGTATAGGTTTGATGGTTTGAGGGAATGGTTCTGCGATGTAAATATGTACTCATTAGCCTCATTAATATGGTGTGAACCTGATTAAAATACTTCTGTGTTCACTTGAAAACCTGGATGACATTTCCACAATCAAAGCTTTACAACAGGGGCATTTTCAAGATTTTAGTAGGTTTTACATGACACAACTTCATGAGGTATCTGTGCAGTAATCACCCTAGAAGTTCAGACTTCTACGTCAGGCTGATGATACAAAGAAAACCTGTAATACCAGAATTTAAATGGAAAGAAAAATAGACAGATGCAGAAATAGATTTGTCATCAAGATCTGTCATTCATCTGCACCACCCACATATTTTAGAAATGAAGCAAAACATTAAACAAGCTTGGGCCTTTTTGTAGGATATTCTATGCATGGAGAAATCTCAAAAGAGAAAAATAAGATCGGTCAAAGGAGGGCAAGAGAAAATCTTGATTTTCTTTATCTTGTCTTTAACTGTCAAAGCTCTAAACCTGCTGTTTGTGGACTTTTTTTCATAGCCACAATTTTTTATCAACAACCAAAGCTCCCAAAGACACATTTCTTTGCAGTTGTGTCAGCTTTTGTTTGGAAACAGCCCAAAAACGACCTGGTGGAAATGGCTCTTATTTTTTGCCACCTCACACATCATGTTTCTGTCTTTGTTTTAACCTCGTGATCTGTCTCTCTGTCTCAGGCCAGTCTTACGAGGTGCGTATGTTGGACAACAGGAAGCCAGGGGAGTTACCAGAGCTCAACAACAAAATGGTGAAGGTGAGAGGACAGCTGGACAGGAGAACACTCACTTCTTACGTCAGTTACACCACATACCTAACATGTCGTGTGTCTGCGTGTGCAGAGCATAGTGCGAGTAGTGTTTCATGACCGCCGGCTACAGTACACGGAGCACCAGCAGCTTGAGGGCTGGAAGTGGAATCGTCCCGGTGACCGTCTCCTCGACATCGGTAATGATGCCTGACAAGAAATGTTTACTTACACCTTCCCGTGTGTGCATGTGTGTGATTTGGAGCTTAAATGTGTTTGTATGTGTGTGAGACAGATATTCCAATGTCAGTGGGTATTGTGGAGCCCAAGACTCACCCCTCCCAGCTTAATGCGGCAGAGTTCCTGTGGGACATGAACAAAAGAACTTCTGTTTTTGTGCAGGTAACACACACACACCCACACCCACACCAAGTCTTTTTTTCTGCCATCTGTTGGGCGTGCCACTGAATTTCCACATCAAACACACATTTTGATCACACTCGCCCTCTTGTCTCCTCGCTGTCTGCAGGTGCACTGCATCAGCACAGAGTTCACACCCAGGAAGCACGGTGGAGAGAAGGGCGTCCCCTTCAGGATCCAATTCGACACGTTCACCCAGGGAGAGAGTGGGGAGTACACAGAGCACCTCCACTCTGCCTCCTGCCAAATCAAAGTCTTTAAGGTGCACACTCGTTCTCAAATGTTGGGGTGTTACACCACCTCATCTGTTGGCCCTCGCTGCAATTAAATCTGTCTTCCTCTTCCTCTTTGTCTATCTCCTACTCTGATTCCTGTTTAGCCAAAGGGGGCGGATCGCAAGCAAAAGACTGACAGGGAGAAGATGGAGAAACGCACAGCTCAAGAGAAGGAAAAGTACCAGCCTTCTTATGATACCACTATCCTGACAGAGGTCAGTATACAGCGGCTCAGGATTGCCAGGCCTTACGCCAAAGATGGTTCAGCATCAGCTAGGCTGAAGTACCAACAAACATCCATTATCAGTATTGATATAGGGGGATATCCATGTTAAAATATTTGTCTGCTTATTTTGGCCAAAATCAGTCAAAAAGTCAAATGTTCAATTTACGATGATGTAAAACAGGAAAAAACAAGAAAAACAGCAAATCGTCACATCTAATTTTAAGTAATGATTATCGAATGATTACTGAACCTATTGCCAGTTCATTCTCTGCAAACAAATATTGGTTTCATCCTTTTCAAAGAGCCTTGAAAAACAAACTATTAAACCGCAGTTATTTTAATTCAAGGAGCCAGAAATTCAAATTATTCCTTTGCCATCTTTCTTTTTTGTTTTTCTGGCTCAGATGTGTTTTGTTTTCTCTCATAAACCTCCAGCTCTTGAATTAAAATACTGTTGGCAGCTGACACACAGATGTTAAGACGGCTCAGCTTCTCACAGCCTCATCAATAAATCACCACAGAAGAGGTTTTAGAACAATCTGCATAGCATCAAAACATGGTGATGATACAAATCGACAAGACAGTCAAAGTGAAAGATTGTTCAGAGTCTCAGGTTTTAGTCTTCTTGTAAAATGAACTGAATACAATGGCTGCTTGGCGACAGCAGTCTGGTTTGCAGCAATTTTAAGATGCAGCTCCTCTCACGATCAGTTTGTTGAGGACAGTCTGGACAATAGGACAGGATCTATAAAACAGCATCTGCACCCTTATTTCCTACAATGCTAATGATTAAGCATTCAGCAAACATGCTCTGTAAGTCATAAAACCCAGGCTTAAATGTGTGAAACAGACTTTTGCTTCAATGTAACGATGTCCTGCACGTATATGTCACACTTCAGGTTATGCACTCTGTGACTCAGTCTGTTCCCGGAGTTCCTGGTTCTGTTTGTGTGTTGGTTGCTGGCTGGCTAACCTCTGCTGTTGTGTCTGTGTGCAGACGAGGCTTGAGCCCATCATAGAGGATGCGGGTGACCACGAGCTGAAAAAGTCCAGTAAGCGGACACTTCCCGCTGACTGTGGCGACTCCTTGGCCAAGAGAGGCAGCGTAAGCATCCTGTTTTACTATCCTCCACCTCTCCATCACTTGATCCACAGCCTGGCTGTAGCTTGCAGACAACAGACCCTTAGCTGTAAGGAAGGAGGTGTTTAAAGCAGTGTATTTGACATTAGGTGGGGTGGAGACTCTGTACAAAGCCAAATCCTCAGCCCACCTTTAATTTTGTCTCTCTTTATTCTTTTTTATTTAAGGAAAGATAAAGCTGCCTTCCTGTGTTAATTAACCCACAAGGTCTGATTAATTTCCTCTCTGTGTCTACTTGCAGTGCTCCCCGTGGCCGGACAATGCCTACGTCAGCACCAACCAGGCAGCTACTCCCTCCTTTTCCTCCACCCCACTGTCCACCTACACAACCTCATCAGTACCGGACAGGTAACTGTGTGTGTGTGTGTGTGTGTGTGTGTGAGTGAGTGACCTTGTTAACTAAGGTGTGCATTGGTCTCTCCTCTCTTAATTGTGGTCTCATGTGTTGTAGTGACTCGTCCTCACCCAATCACCAGGCAGACCCTGGGAGCCATGGCAACTCAGAGGTTAGTCTGCACTCTTCTCACCTGTACGAACACTGCAGACATTTTGACATGTTACAGAGGTAGATGAAGTGTAAATGATCAAATAAACGATGGCTGAATTCAGTTCAGCTGCCTCAGTTTCAGGGCCCTGGTGATGTCTGACTTTTGAATAAAACGTAGTCTTGTTAATGTTTTTTAGAAACACCTGAGTGCGTCTGTGAAAGGTTAAAACAGTACAATTTTTGCTGTCCATTCACTCGCACTCACACATGCATACACTGACACAATTACATACCACATGACCTGACCATGAGGAGCAATATGGAGTCTGTGTGTTTTGCCCAAATTGTCGACTTATTGACAGTCATCAGTGGACGTCCACACCTCTTCACCACAGAGACGATGTGTGGAATTACGATGTGCGATTGTTTTTGTTTGCAGGTGTTGTTTTAAGTGTAGTATTAATCGGACAAAATAAGCTTCACGACATTTCTTTTCCCACGGTCTACAAGGGTGAACATATGTGGCAAAAAGAAAATAAATCACTGTTAGCAGCCAAACAAGAATTATGACAGTGTGTACAGCATTGTATGATTGCTAAATAAATGAGGAAATAGTGGGATCCAGGTGTGGACGTGAGCTGACAGCCTGTGTGTCTCTGTCCTCTGCAGCAGCTGAGCCCCACTGCCTCCATACAGGATGCACAGAAGTGGCTGCTGAAAAATCGCTTCAACTCCTACACACGACTCTTCTCTCACTTCTCAGGTACACACGCGCACGCACACACACGCACGCACGCACACACACACACGGTCAATTACACAAAGAAACTAAATTTTGTACAACTGCGACCTTTACCTTTTTGTGTAGGTTCTGATTTGTTGAAGCTAACCCGGGATGACCTGGTCCAGATTTGTGGGCCGGCAGATGGGATCAGACTCTTCAATGCACTTAAATCCAGGTTTGTGCCAGTTTTGGCAGTTGTGTGTGTTTGTCCATCATGAAGGTGCCAGTATTTTTCATATCTGTGTGTCTGTGTCTGTGCGTGCAGGTCGGTGCGTCCCAGATTGACTGTGTACGTCTGTCAGGAGTCCCCTCGACAGAGCCCCCTGCTGGAGAGACACAGCACCAATGAAAATGGAGAACACAGCATTTCCTCTAGTTTACATGGTAAATGAGCTCTGTGTTTTAACAGCAGCCAGGAACTGAATCTATGTAGTAATGCAGTGTGTGAATATTAAATTTGAATCTGAAAACTCTTCTCTGCTCTGTTTCTGTGCAGTCTATCATGCTCTGTACCTAGAGGAGCTCACAGCTGCAGAACTGATCCGCAAGATGGCATGTGTGTGCAGCCTTCCACTGGGAACTATCAACCAGGTGTACAGACAGGGTCCTACAGGCATACACATCCTTCTCAGTGACCAGGTACCAACAATGACACGCACACTAAATACATAACACCTGCAAAGCCATGTCAAAGATGGATGGCTCTTATTTTTAAGGCCATGTTATGTCTGCTGTTGAACATGTTCAAGACAAATGGATTGACAATTTTCCCTTTGATTTTAACTTCACAACACTTCTTTGAATTTTAAACCCAGGAATCAATGTTGGTATCTCCTTAAACATTTAGTAGTAGTCAGGTCATGGTCCAGATAAAAGCAAAAACGGAGCTGGAGTTGATGGGGTGACAGTAAGTGGCAGGACTGGGACTGAGATTCATTGAGTCTGTACAGAGGAAGACATGAGCTGTGTGTCATTATTTTGTGTTTTGTCTGACCAGGAACAGCAACTCTACTGTCTGTAGTGTTGCTCATTTGCATGTCATTTGCGTTCTCACACACATACTGTACTGTTTGAGGCCTTCTCTGTTAACTCCAGTGCGCCAGTCTTCACTGAGACAGAGAAATCACTATTCCCCCTGAGCTGACAGGGATATTTCATTTCACAGTGTCTGTATTGTCTTTTCCAGATGGTTTACAACTTGCCCGACGAGAGCTGTTTTTTGATCAGCACAGTCAAAGGTGAGCTCATGATGTATCGGTAGCCGGTGGTCTCTTGCATTGTATTTTGGCTAAGGTTTTGCACACGCGTGTTTGACAAGGATTTAATGTACTTCTTCCTTCATCACGCTTCCTCTCCAGACGAACTGGGTGAAGGACTCCATCTAATCCTGAAGTAGCGACGAGGACAGATGGCATCACTAATTCTCCACCCTCTGTTTTGGAGCAGAAGCCTCCCTCTGTCCCTCTCTGCCCGTCTCCACTCTTTCCTCGTACTTCCTCCCGTTCTCTCTAAACGCTCGATGGAAAGCAGAGAGACTGTGCTAAAGCCATGTAAATGTTAGAATCTGACATGGGTGTGTCCACTGTTTCATATTGAAAACACTATTAACGGAGGAGACTGGGTAAAAGAGGAGAGACTGCAGGGGGAATGGGGGGTTAGGGGAAAAGATAATGATGTTACATGTATCTTGATTTTATTATTTTATTCTTTTTGGGTTTTTTTATATGGTTTCTGTGGGAGAAGAGAGGGGGAGGCTCAAGGAGAGAGGGGAGACTGACGTTCTGGCCGGCAGGAGAAGGAAAGAAAGCAGTTTCCTTATTGCTCGTTGCCCTTTTTACACAAAGCGCACAACCAGCACTAGGCCAGTATCTGATAACCTGAACTGCTGAACAGCATGCGATCTCAACATACTAACTTGCTTAAAGGAGAATCCAGACTTACTCTGCTTATTTAACATTCTTCATGGGGTTGTCTTAATAAACAATTTATTAATCAGCTGAGCTTGATAACCCCTAAAATATCCAGGCTAAATTTGTGGAAGTGGCATCGTTTGTGAATGTTGACACCAACATTCAAGGTTTTTTGGGCTGGTTTTTTTTTTTTTTTTTTTTTTGTTGTTGTTGTTGGTTTGTTCTTGGACTTTGATGGATGGACTGATTTCATTAACTCTTGTCACATAGAGGTCCTGCTATGTGATTTTAGACTTCCAGCCATAATCTCTCGGTCTGTTCACACCATGTCCCACTCAGCTCGGCTCTCACCGTTCGTCCTGTTTGGCCTGCACTTGTATTGTTTTTAGTTAATGCTTTATTTATGGATCAGCTGTTTCTCTTGCTCTCATTGAATTGACTTGTTTCTGGTGCCATATTGGCTTTTTAACTCAGATTGTTTAGTCCTATTCACAAACACAGCACACACGCACCTCATCTTTGACTCCTCTGCTTTCTGTGCTGACTTTGAAACACTGGTTTAGCCGGGTGTGGTTCGCGCCCTCTGGGATTTTTGGCCATAAATGTGCAACAAAAGAGAGAAATGAACCTCTACAGAAGACTGACACGTGGAGCTGTAACGCCTATCCAAAAACCTACTCTAATGTGGACCAAACGGGTTTCAGATTGGTAGGCACTTTTTTGAGGAAAAGCCTCATTGGCTCTGTACATCTTCTTCACTTGAAGCATTCATTGAATTGATGAGATGGCAAATTAAACTCTCATCTAGTGGAGTTGCTTGTGCGCTGCATGTACATAATAATAAACCCTCCATTCCAGGATCTGCTCTGCAAAAAAACAACCCGAAACAAAGCAGGCTGGTAGAAATGTGTCACTGCAGTAGCCTGGTTCCAATAGTCTTATCATATATATATACTAGAAAAATCATGGCAGCTGCACATCCATCTTGAAAATCTTGTGATTTTACTGTAGCTGAAAACAAGCAGTAAAGGTCATGCGCTTCGAGTGCCCTTACTGTTGACAAGTGACAAGAAATCTCTCACAGGTCCTGGGAGTCGCAGTAGGCTTAGTTGACCCCCCTTCTGATTTTGGTGCAACTGCATACAGTTTGCACGCCTCTAACTGTGTCAGACGATATGTGTGTGAGTGTGTCTGTGTGTGCGCATGTGCATCATTTTTTTTCTGTTCTTGCAAAGAAAATTTTATTATGTCAGTAGTTGTCATAAATGTTTTCCTCTTGGTATGAAGAGGTTGTTTAGCTTGCTGTTTAGTAAAGAACATGTGGAAGATGGGGAAGGGAGAGGAGTTTTAATTTGGTTCTTGGTGAGTGTAACCCCTCCGTTTTCCAGATGTTACCAAGTCTGCACTGAAAAATCACAAAACTCAAAGTCAATGTGTAGTCAGTAGTCCTACAGCCACACCCTCTTCTTAACCACCTATAAGGAGAGCAAACAAAAGACAAACTCAAGAGCATCTGTGTTTTTGCCTCGCCATGTGCCAGAGCCTGGACTGTAGCTCTTGCTGTGTTTACAAAGACATGAGTACCAGAGCACAGTAGACTGTGTTCATCGACTCGAAAATTAGCAAGTAACAGAGAGGATGTGATACCAAGTCAGGCAAACCCTGGTGAGCAGTGTTAGTCCACTGAAGGCCTGACCAGTCATCTGTCTGTCTGTGTGCATCTGTGTATGTGTGTGTGTGTGAGAGAGATGGAGAGAGTGTGTGAGAAGGAGAGGTGACCACCATTCATGTACAGCCTAATGTCAATGATGCTTCTCATGTGCACAGTAACGTATGCTGGAGATGTACACAACCACATGTGCTGGGAATAAATGATTTCATAACTTTCCCTGGTGTCCTGTCTCGTTGTGAAAAAGACATAAGACTGTCATTTAGCTCGTTCATTAAAGTTTGTAATGTTGGAGTTAACATAAAACATTTCAGACATTTCCTTAAACTGAACTTTGGGTGTCTCAACACAAAAAACACTAGAAATGGACGTAGTTTTTTTTTTTTTTTTAAGAGCAACTGTCACAAAGCTTCAGCAATCATAAGAGACAAAAAAACTATCAGAAGTGACAGTAGTAAGAGCAATGCCCTACAAATGTTGAATATATTTCAATGGTCACA
The DNA here is from genome assembly GCA_008933995.1 of Datnioides undecimradiatus. Classification (NCBI taxonomy): domain Eukaryota; kingdom Metazoa; phylum Chordata; class Actinopteri; order Lobotiformes; family Datnioididae; genus Datnioides; species Datnioides undecimradiatus. The sequence continues at coordinate 2,433,500 of WARS01000044.1, read as the reverse complement.
GTCAGTAGCATCTTTTTTAGACCCTCTTTTTTCAGGTGAATTTTGCAAGGTACGTATTTATTATATAAATAATCTCTCCAAGCTGAGAAAGAGCACCTCTGAACACATAGTGAACAATAAACAGCTGTTTTGCAGGCTGAGTAGTGCTCTGGATACTTTTACTCAGTCAGAATCTAAAAAAGCATTCACTGGCATGCAGCAAAAATTATATTTGGACTTGCCTGAGGCACAGTGAGAAAGTGAGAAAAGATACCATCATATCAGTGGTGACAATGCAAAACAGTGGTCTGTTGCTACAGGACTATGAGCTGACACCTGCCAAAGGTCTCTGAAAGCAGATGCTTTTGTCAAGAATCGTGCTACTTTACATTGTGTTAGAGGCTAAATGACATATGGAATGAAAAGTAAATACAGCTGTTGCAGCTGTAGCGATAGGACAGAAAACCAGCAATTTATATGCATCCTGGTGGACTGAAAACAGCTGGTAGTTCACATATGAATGTCTCTAAGGATGTGTCAGTGTGTGTGTTGTTGTACAGATCATTGTAGCCTTTTTAAGTTTGACATTCATTTGTCATAACTTAAATTATTGTACATAATAATACATTATGTACATTGTGCCCAATCTAAAGGTAAACCCCTAAGGCAATTTTAATTCATGGAGACCCAAAGGATATACAGTTTTTTTACATATTATAAAATAAGTAAAGGCAATGTCAAATAAATGGCTGCTGGTCCTGTCTGAAATGAGCAAACAGCAAAACATACATACTGCCTATAAAAAAGAATTTTCATGGTTTGTCTTACAATATTGAATCAGATTAGGCTCTTATGACACTGATCAACAGAAGGACCCTTTACTGTTTCAATGAAAACAGATCAATGCACTACAAATACAAATTACAAAACACTCAAAAAGTATTCACCTTCTACCCCAAGTCAGTATTGAATACATGTATATTTACAAAGGACCTTCAAGATAAAAAATACTACAATTCCCCAGTCGCAATTACCAAGAGGCTGCTGATTTAGTTTACATATGCGTCCATTTAATAGGGTTGAATATTTATTGTAGGTATTAACTACAGTAAGTATGAAAACACATTTAGGTATGAAAATGTTTAAATATAAAGGCTAAAATTTAATAACAATGACCATCAATAAATAGCAATAGTTCCAATTGCAACTACTGAGGATTAAATACTAAGAAACGTACCTATAAAATATTTTTAGAAATTCATTGTTATATTACATATATTGTTTACATTAATTTATTTGAATTGTTACATATAGTTATACGTTTAATTTGAACACTATATGATTATGTAGAGTAATATTGTCCTTAAATGGTGCAAATAGCTAAACTATTTGTGCTCAATCAGATTACATCACAACAAGCCAGGCCCCATGTAATATTCTGGCATAATAATACTGTAAATTCACACAAAGCTGCGGAAGAGCAGGGGTTTAAGGATGCCCACCAGCTATTTTACCATTGGGCCAAGAAGGTTAATCCGGCCATTGTGTCCAGTCAGGGAAATAAAAGACTCTTGCTGTGAGCAGATGAAGCTAATTTTCTTACAGTCCAGTGATTTTTCATTAAAACGATACTGATTCTGCGCAGTGCGCCTCTCCGTTCCCGATGACGTAATTTGACGGTCCCTGTCAGAATCCAGGAAGTGGGTCGTTCGCTGTTGTTTGTGTTCGTTGGTCGCTAATCGTCTCTCGTCTTTTTCTTAGTCTGATATCGCGTTAACGGGCCGAAATGGCGACGTTTATTTCAGTCCCATTAAAAAAGTCCTCTGAAGTGGACCTGGTGAAACCGCTGTCGAAGTTTGTAACGGCCACATATCCAGCGGGCGAGGAGCAGGGGGAGTATATCCGCGCTGTTGAAGAGTTGAACAAGCTCCGCAAGAACGCGCTGGGAAGGCCGCTGGACAAACATGAGAGCTCCCTGGAGATTCTGCTCAGGTATGAAGTCCTTCTTTTATACACAAACCTAAACTACCTACCATATTACTAAAGCTCAGAGCAACCTTCTTTCATACGACGGTGAGTTAGTCCTGTAATTGCCGCACCCAGATGTGTTAGCTTTAAGTTGCTAACCTGGAAGCTAAAGTTATGCGGGCTAACATGCTAGCAATGATTTCTCTCAATAATACCTGTCTCATGTTATTCACATCACGTTTCCATGAGCGACTAAAACAGACTTGACTTGTCAACATGTTTAACTGAACTGTCTGATATTTACAAAATTAAATTAATCATTTAAGCCGAGCTACTTGTGCTACTCTTAATGGCTTATACATGGAAGTGACACAAAGAAAACGCTTCAGTTTTCTATAGCATACGTTTTAGTTTCGCCGTTCAGCTTAAACTTTATTGTCCCCAAGATGAAACACAGCACACTTGAACCCAAATTAAATGCTAAATAAATTGAATAGAAGTATATGCAGTATGATACAAAAACACACCAAATGAACGTTTACATTACCGCAACATCAAATTTGGTGGACATCCAATCATCACCATCTCACCTGTTATCAGCTGCCATCTTTTATATGGAGGATGATCGGCTGACTCATTCTGTATGCAAGTCTGATGTATTGTCATGAACTATTTTTCATTGGCTTTGAACCTGTCACTGCTCAATGCCAATAAAGTTGAATGTAATCTAATCTAATGAATAACCCCCCAAAATAACCATTTTACAAATACATTCATACATATTAAAATTCATGCTGGAAAGCCCAAGAACAGCTTGCTCTTCTGTCGAATGTCATTCACATTCAGGCACCTTTACAGCTCAGGCCCTCAGTCCACTGGTGGCCGCATGATCAGACAGCTAGGGCTGCTGGGAAAGAGAACCACAGCTTTTCATATCACCAAACAGAGATCAAAATGATAAAATATGACAGCTGTGAGAGTATGAGAATGGAGGGCATGGAGACATGAGCACCTATTTACAGTCTGGCAGGTTATTTTATGTTTTAAGTAACTTCTCTGGATGTATATAACATGGGACGTACATAAATGCACATAACATACACAGCAAAAAAGTAAAATCTCTGCATAGAGAAACTGTAACGGAAGTGGGATTTATGTTAAAGTTCCTCTGTGCCACGTGCTCCAGTAACCCCGCCTGCCTGCTGTCTTGCTCTTATGTAATTATACGGACTTTCTCAATGACTAAGCCTTAATGGAGAAGGTCACAGAGGTAATGACTGAGTTGGACTACTTCTTACACTTGATGCCGTGTTTGAAAACCTGACCATTGTTGTTTGACAAATTGACCACTCAATTCGTAGCTGACAAATAGATGCAGACTTTGCCCTCTATCATTTCAGTCTTTGTTCTCTATGATTCATGAGTTACTTTATTTATAGGGCTTGCCCAGATTACGTTAGTAGACGGGTATGCCCTCTTAGGGTGGGGGTCTTTGAATTTTTTTCTGAGTTATTGTACAAAGTGAAGCTGTCTTGTGCAAATGCTCTTCAGCTCAAGGTGCTGAGTGTTAATAGCCAATAGATGAAGTGCACTTGAACTGGAGTAATGCAGAACATTTAATTAACTTCAACACAATAGGTTGTTATCAATGTAATGTAAAGAATTAGTGGTTTCAGTTTTGGGCAGATTATGTCAGGGTGCACTGATCCAACTTACAGACAAGCTTAACCTGATTTGAGGTATCAGACTTTAAATCGGGAGACACATTTGTGGATTGTTTATAATAGCTTACAAGACCATATTATAGAGAAATATTTACAAAATACAAACAGTGACCTGTACTGTCTGAAAGATTATCAAACTGAGAATATAACTAATTAAATGTGATTAGCTTACAAATGTGTAGAGATGGTTTGTGTGTAAGATGTTAGGCCTGTAGTTTAGTGCAATTAGATATTCTTGGCTTGTTAGCAGTGAGGTGGAAGCTAGCATGTCTCTGCAGATTGAGTTCCACTCTGCTGACTGCATTGTCACTTCTTTGCTCTCTGCACGTCGCCTGTTAGCCATGTGCCAGGTCTCCAAGGTGATGGGTCCTATCCTTTTCAAAGCAGCGCAGACACAGCTATTGTGTCACCAGGGTAACCACTGTTTTGTCAAGGACGTTTTCTTTTTCTCTTTAGGTAACCAGGAGGCACACCTCATTTCAGCTTTCCTCTGTGCACGTCTATGTGTGTGTCCTCGTGTGTGAGTGGAGAACAGAAGGAAAACAAACTCATCATGGTGGCACTTCTGTATATAAAGCCAGTCTTTATGTTTACACTCCAGCCTTTCATGGCACTGGAAAGGCAGGGTGGATCAACCTGAAACAGGGGATTCCCTAACCGGCATCTCTGCATGTCGTCATTCCTAAAAATAGACTGCTCACATCACAGGCACAGAGACTGATAGGACAAAGAGCTGAGGAGTTGTTTGTGTGTGTGTGTGTGTGTGTATGTGGACTGTGGTTTGCTTGCTTGGCCTGATGTTGTAACCTGACTCATTGTCATGTGTATCTAAAATGGCAGGACTTCCTCAGACAAGTTATATCATTGTGACCACAACCCTATAGCCTTAATTTCTCAATTTTGATTCACTGTATGGCCTTCTCTCCTTTTTTTCTCTTTTTCCCCCTCAAATTTGAGCTTAATAATAGCAAAAATAACATTTGTCTTTCCAGTAAAAGCAATGACTTGTGCTCTGAAGAAAAGAGATCACAGGTAGAGCAGGGTTTCAGTTTAGACACATAAGAAAACACATTTTTAATCCTGATGCTTCCTCCTCCTTGCAGATACTACGACCAACTGTGTGCTGTTGAGCCCAAGTTTCCCTTCTCTGAGAACCAGGTAACAGATTGAACAGCAAACATTTGTTGGGTTAGTTCGTAACCAGAAGAACTTTAACACAAAGCATCTCTGTGTTTCCACAGCTGTGCTTAACCTTCACATGGAAAGATGCCTTTGATAAAGGATCACTGTTTGGTGGCTCAGTCAAGCTCGGTAAGTGCAATCTCTTATCAGGGTTGTTAGTGTCAGTGGGAGAATATCTTTCTGTGCTGTACCCAGTAAGCTACAGTTCAGTATCAAGTACAGTTCAGATTCAGTGAGCTACATGAGGAAGGGAATGAAATTGAGATGAGTTAAAGTAAATACGGGACTGTGTCCCTAAGGTACATATGTCATACTCGGTCTTGTCTCTTTGTGTGAATAAACACTTTCCTTGACTTTAAATAGCTCTGTTTAACTTTTCACCCAGAGGCTGGTCTGAGAAGGTGTCTTGTTAGATTTGAAGATAATATTGGCCATAAAATTTGAAGTATGTGCATAAGATATAAAGAGACACAACATAGGAATGTGTGTGTTGGAACATAAGTGCATGTCAGCATCAAAAATGACAGGTGCTGACAAAAATACATACTTTCAAATTCAGAAAGTCCATGTGTAATGAAAAAAATAATGAGAGCAGTGAATCTCCTGATTCTTAAGACTTCTCTTTGTTGAGTTCATTCTTCGCATTCATTCTGTTCACGCTTGACTCTTGAGTCCTCTGTGGGGAACTGTGGGAGCTCATGACTGTGGGATTCTTTCCAGTGTATTTGGTGCAAGAAAAATGTCAAATGAAGCCGTAGAAAGTGTTTGAAAAGTGTGAAAAATGCCAGCCCCACAGAAAGAAACTCGTGTCAACAAATGAGAACAGTCGGTATCCCACATGATGTGCAGGGCATGAAGGATAGATGTCACTTTATGCTTCCTATAATCTGCTTGGAAGTCAGTTATTCTGCATCTAAAGTTGTCCCTGAACAGACAAAAGATTCAGATAAACAAAAGGTTTATCTGACAAATAAATTCTTAACCTGGTGCATATGTTTTTGTGTATTGCAGCCTTAGCCAGTTTGGGCTATGAGAAGACATGCGTGTTGTTCAACGCAGCAGCGCTGGCCAGTCAGATCGCCTCAGAGCAGAACCTGGACAACGACGAGGGACTGAAGGCTGCAGCCAAATACTATCAGGTGTGTGTGCTACCACATTGTCATATAGTACATGCAACATGAACAGCTCAATTTCCAGTGTTGTTTGGAGCTCATTACAGATTTGTATTGTATTAGGATTTTGTGATTGATGTGTTAAAACATACACCTGTGCTATACGCATAACGACTACTGTAAGCAGCAAACTAAGTAATAATCATTTTGTATCTGTGTTTTTTGACTATATATCAAAAGTAAAACCATACCATCCACCTCCCTGCTTTCAGATTTGAGACAGACACAAAACAAGAAAAATTAGCTTCAATCTATGCATGTAATGACAAATTAAATGCATCAACATTCAATTTATCTCAAATGTCAGAAAAAAATAATGATGAAAAATGCTGAATAAAATTCACCCTTCAGAGATTTAAAATTAGACCTGGAGCCTGTTGCACCACATTTACAACATGCAGTTTGCAACATGAGATGTTTCCTTTCGTGTTCATTTTGACATGTTTTACAATCAGAATAAACTCCATACTTGGAACTTGGAACGAGCACACAAGAGGCCCGCAGGAACCTTTTTGAAGAGTAAATAAAGGATCTGAATTCCAGTCTTGGCAATTGCGTCTCATTGGTTTCAAATTCTGTCTGTCTCACTATTCAGCTGTCCAGCGGAGCGTTTGGCCACATCAAGGACACGGTACTGTCAGCACTGAACAGGGAGCCTACCATGGACATCTCTCCTGAAACTGTGGGTACCCTGAGCCTCATCATGCTGGCTCAGGCCCAGGAGGTCATCTTTCTTAAAGCCACCTCAGGTATCAAAGGACAAACACCTCAATGGGCCAGACAAGAATGAAGCACACAGAAACAATCCATTTTCCATTCATCCAGGGACCATTACTTAGTTTTGTTCAGTACATTTTCTGGTATTTACAAATGTGCCTGTCACCCAGATATAAAGGAAGAGCAATTGTGCTACATAAATAGCATCTTTAATTACACACTCATGCATATTTTTTGCCTTAAGATTCATTTGTAGCAATGGCAGTAGGCAGTTACAACCTCTGTCCCAGTTCTGTCTAGAGTTGCTTATTAGGGTTTTTAAACAGTTTTTAATTGTTCATCATGTAATAAGTTTTTATAAAAATTAGACCCATGTTTTCTGCTGAGGGCTTTAGTTTTTGTTGTAATTTAGCAGTTAACAGTTTGTAGGAAGGGCAGTTTCACCAGATTTATGTAGGAACACTATTGTGACACAAATGTGACACAAGAGACTGCAGCTGCAGACAGCTCTGAAAACCTTGTTTGAATAATTGACCAAATGTCAGTAATCACTAAGCAAACCACAAACTGTCTGATCAGCTTGTGATGCACGGTTTTTTAAGAGCGCAGCTTATAATCCTGAGTGTATTTTGTTCAATATGGTCTCATGGCTGGCTTGTTCACCCATTAGATAAGATGAAAGACGCTGTCATCGCAAAGCTGGCCAATCAGGCAGCAGATTTCTATGGCGACGCCTTTAAGCAGTGCCAGTACAAAGACAACCTTCCCAAGGTATGTGAAGCACATGCACAGCATTACACACTTACCTTAAAAACACCCCTCAGCTTTGAAGAAAGACAGTGAGAGACAGATTGACAGTCAGCCATGTGCTCAGTGTGGTGAAGATGCATACAGAGTTTGGACTCTGTATGATTTGCGTGTGTATTGTCTGTCTGAATGTGCATTTCATTTTGTATGTATGAACTTCTGGGGAAAAAGACTTGAGGAGTGGTATTAAGGTTGTGGGACTGTTTAAATTGCAAAACTTCTCTCTGTTCTCATTGGTTCGTTTCCATCCTGTTTTCATTCTGGTTGGTTGGTTGGTTACTATCACTAAGCTGCAGTTTGGCCTGTTTTCACTCTGATTGGTTTCTTACCATCCACTCACAGTAATCTGGACTGCTTACTGTCTGTCTAATACTGTAACTGAAAAACACATGCACACACACACACACACACACAAAATACATCAAGTTTTGCAGTTAATAGCATCAAAGTAACTTGAAAAGCAGGAAAGTAGTAACTTGTACCATCACACTTAGTGAGTTAGTGTTAATAGTGAGTGTTTACCGAGTCAAGATTTGCATTTGCATTTGCAATTTGACACTTGTTTGTCACTAACTTTAGACTAAAAGACAAAGTAAATTTGGAAATCTTAGGTATTCTATATTTCTCTTTCTACATATAACTACATACTACTCACAACAACAAGACACTTATTTCTCTATGTGTGCATACTAGATCTGAAGTGATCTGTCAATTAAACAGTTATCATAAAATGAATTGACAGCTATTTTTGAGTCATTACACAAGCAAAAGCAAAACATACACTTTTCTCTGCGTCATATTGCTGTGAAAAGTCTAAGGGTTTTGAGCTGTTCAGTCTGGCAAAAGAAGACATTTAAATAATTAATTTTAGTCTCACGGAATTTCTGACAAGCAACTTGCAAATTATTTAAAACATTCAACAGAAGTGCTGATTAATCAACAAAATAATAAAAATAAACAAAGTCATACATTAACAAAGAAGAGTTCAATATAATGCTGCCTCCTAAAATGATGCTGCTCAATTATATTCCAGTTTAGTTAATGAATATGATAACTGGTTTACTCATTTCACTAAAGCACTAACCCTTAAAATTTATCTGTGCAACCCGTTTAAGTACACTACAAGTTTCAAACCAACTCATAATTCATTTGTACACACAAAATTAGAAGTGGTTTTATGGACGGTTGGCGTGGCCCAGTTCTGGTCATACATTCTCAATTCAGTTCAGTCATATTATAGTCACATTCATAGTCTGTCATGAAGCTTGAAGTTCTCAGTGGCAGCAGCTCTGTTAGCATGTAGATTTGAATTGATTGATTAGATTGATGATGCTGTTAGGACACAGAAAAAAGGAGAGGGAAGCTGATTGAATTGTGAAAAGCAGGCTTCTTCCTGAATGTTTGAGATCATACATACCCACACCTTCATAGTGACACACACACACTCACAGGCAGCTATGGGACGTTTGATAAAGGTGTAGCAGCTTTTGCTGAAAGGTTGAACACTCATGGCCTGTTCTGTTTTCTCTCTCGTTGTCTTCCTTTCTTTCTGCATCCCTCGTGGTGGTGGTGGTGGTGGCGTTGGCGTTGATTGGGTGTGTGCGTACGCTTGTGTTGTGTTTGCACACCTCTAACTGCTTGTGCCTGTTTGTGATTGGCTTTTGTGATGTCATTTGTGATTTGACCTCGCTGGTGTGCGTCTGTCATTTTGTGATTTGCCTTGCCATCGTGTGTGTATGCGTGCACATACCTGTTTGTGTGCCTGCGTGTTGCTCTGTGGTTGCCTCTCCCTGGTCAGTATTTTTATTTTCAGGAAGTGCTGCCAGTGCTGGCGGCCAAGCACTGCATCATGCAGGCCAATGCCGAGCTGCACCAGAGCGTTCTAGCCAAGCAGAAGAAACGCTTTGGAGAGGAGATTGCTCGCCTGCAGGTAAACAGCTTTCATATGACTTCAAGGATTTTTCTCCACTCTGTCAGAAACCCTCAGCAATTTATCTGTCATATCTTAAAATAATGTTACCACCCATTCTTTATTATTATATATATTACTCATATATATCATTATTTGTTTGTCCGTATCGCTAATGTCTTAGTTAGTCTTTTAATGCATTAGATAGACATGCATGCCTTAAAGTTCCACATCAAGAAAGAAAAATTATTCATGAGGCAAATATTTTCCCTCATCTTGTCTCCAGCACGCAGCAGAGCTGGTGAAGACAGTGGCATCTCGCTATGACGAATATGTGAGCGTCAAGGACCTGAGTGATAAGATCAACAGAGCACTCACTGCCGCCAAAAAAGACAATGACTTCATTTACCACGACCGCGTGCCTGAGGTCAAGGATCTGGAGCACATCGGCAAGGCAGCGCTGGTCAGAGCCACTGCCATCACACCTCCACTCAGCCAGAAATTCACAGGTGATACACACACACACACAGTTACACAGAGACTGACAGGTCCTTATTGTCAGGACTCTTTGACACATGAGACATAAAACTAAGTAATGCATCTGAATCTGAGCATCCTTGAAGTCTCTGATCCAGTTGACATCAGAAATGTTAAAGGAATTGTTCAGCGTTTTGGGGAATACACTAAGTCACTTACTTGTCAGTAGTTAGATGTCTTTGCTGGTTGCCTAGCAGCCAAGAATCTACAAAGTCATAGCTTGTGGTCACAGAAATATTCAGGACATAAACCAGCATAAAACTGCAACTTTTCAGTTTTTGTTCAGAAAGACATAGCATAGTGTGTTCATTTGTTGTTGTTGAGGTGCTGGTAGGTGGATTTTGTTACATTTAAAGAGAGACGGGCTGTTTGTCCCTGTTACCATTCTTAACTTTAAGCTAAGCTAACCAACCGTTTACTGAAGCTGTGTATTTACTAGACAGATATGACAGTGGTAATGTTATTTTCATCCAACACTTGGCAAAACAGAAAATATTCTTTTTTTTTATGGGTGCTTTCCAGTCAACTCTCATGTGCTATTACCCATCCTTTAACCTGGTTTATCTTGTTGTTGTTTGTTTGTTATGTGCATTTTTTTTTACACCTGGATGCTGTTAAAAACACTGAGCTGAGAATTTCTGAAGCAAATTCCAACACGTATGTATTTTTATTCTTTTTCGCCAGACTTGTTTGAGAAGATGGTCCCAATGGCAGTGCAGCAGTCCATGAGCATGTACAACCAGAGGAAGGCTGAGACAGTTAACAGACTGGTGGGAACAATGAGGGAGGCCACCAATCTCTGCAACGGGTACGCTGTCTTGTGTCTGTGTGAGCCTACTCTGCTCTGCTTGTGCATGTCAGGCGAAACTGTTTTCAAGTGAACATGTCAGTGAGTGCTCGTGTCTCCATGCATGGATCGGTTTATTAAAAATTAAAAACATAATGGTGTACCAGGTACCATTTAAAATGTCAATAGAAGCACTTAGTGTATGTAGGCACGCTATTGAGTCACATTATGTGAAGTTAGCTATAAGTGCTGAACAATACAAGTAATACACTCTTTGGGCATCATGCTCTATAATTCATTTATTCGTCTTTTGAATTTAAAATATAATAATTTTTATGGTTTTAAAATTAAAATTGTTAGAGTGTAAGCAAGATTTTCACAGTAAGACTGTGAGATGTAAAATCGTTGTGGTGATGAGGGCTCACAGATGTTTGGAGACCGTAATAACTGACCGATGGGGTGTAACCATCCATCAGGGTATTGGCATCCCTAAACCTGCCAGCTGCTCTGGAGGATCTGTCAGGAGACTCTATCCCACAATCCATTGCTGAGAAGTCCCGGTCCATCGTGCAGCAGGGAGGACTGCAGAGCATCGAGCAGCTAATCAAAGACCTGCCCGAGCTTCTCACCCGCAACAGAGAAATTCTGGACGAGGTCAGACATGATGAATTATACATACTGTGTGTTGGTGCACTCTGTAGATCCAATAACCATGGATGTAATCTGTCATCTTACCGCTAACCTCAACCTAGGAATTGATTTAGAAAGTAAAGAACTGCAGCTTTCATAACAGCTTGTTTGTCATACAGCTTTGCTGTCTTGACAGAGTAACATATGAATGAAATGTTGTTTAGCAGCTGATTTGGACATCCTCAATGAAAAATAAACTTTTTTTACACAACAGAAGAACACACGAACACTAAAGGAAAAGCATAATCATAATCCCTAATGGCAGAAATCCCAGATCAGGATCATCACTAAAATCTAATCCACTGATCTTTGGGCCAAGGACTGTCTGTCTACCAGCTTCAGCCAACCCAATTTTTAGACATCTTGCTGACAAACAAATAAACAGACGGGAGTAAAAAACACAAAGCATTAAACACAAACTGCTTCCAAGTTTGTTGGCAGAATTGAAAAGTCTGCACCAAAATGTCCTAATTTCCCCCCAAAAACAGTCAGTTGTGATGTATAAATGAAAAAAGAGAAAGTATATTTCAGCTGTCCAAAGTACTATAATAATTAATATATTCCTTTTTTTCTTAGTTTTAAAATTTTAAATTTTGTCAGGACTTTTTTTGCAGTGTTAAATCAATTAATAATTTAGTTTGAGAGAAAACTGAACAGTCACAGAAACTCATCAAAAACATTGATTAATAAATGAAAATCATTTCTCAAGAAAAACTACAACCCTCGTGAAGATTTTCTGCTTTCTGTAAGTGAAGTATTTACAGTCAACAGAAATATGAAGACATTTCCTCGAGCTTTTCCATCAATTTATAAACAAAACAAAAACATTTGTTAAACCAGCAAGTTTTTTCAAACTCACTGATGACACAAGTAATTGTAGTAATTAGACCCTGAATAGTCCTCACTGGCCACAGCTTAAACCACAAATTAGTCGTGAGTGTTCAATCACCTGAGGGTATAATGTGTGCATGTGTGTGTCATGCTGTCTTCAGTCTTTGAAGATGTTGGACGATGAGGAGACAACCGACAATGAGCTGAGAACCAAGTTCAATCAGCGCTGGAACAGAACCCCTTCTGGAGACCTGTACAAACCCCTTCGTGCAGGTACACACACACACACACACACACACACACACACACACACACACACACACACACACACACACACTAAAAACATGTCCTTGTTTAAAAATCTAAGTTTGTCTTCATGTCACCCACTACTGGCAAAGCTCCTAGTCTCTGCCTCTTTCCCTCCTCCCTCTCTCCCCTCTAACCGTCCCCTTTTCCCTCTCTTCTTTCCCACAGAGGGAGCTAACTTCCGCAACATCTTGGACAAGGCCGTACAGGCGGACCAGGTCGTGAAGGACCGCTACAACACCCACTGTGACATGATCGCCCTGCTGTGTAAACCAGAGAACGAGCTCAATGCTGCCATCCCCTCAGCCAACCCGACCAAGACCCTACAGGGCAGCGAGGTCCGTCCACCTCTAAGGATATCTAAATGTTTGTTGAAATGTTTGTCAACAACAATGTAAAACTTACCTTTGATTGTTATAGTTAGTTTTTGATGTTTGTCACCTCATTCCAAGGCATATTGTGTGTCCTGTAAACATATATAGACTCCTGCTGTACAGAAACACCCAGTGGACAGTGTGTGCTTTATAGCCCTGTCCCTCCTCTCCACAGTTGCTCCATTTTTCATTTTGTTTGCTGACTTTGCATCTCATTGTCACTGGGGAACCTGAATAACTAAGCAGAACTAGGAAAGAGCAGAAAAACAAGTGCATGTCTCTCCACAGCTGTGCCACATTCATGCTGAAGTGAAAACCAACGGCATGTTGCCGTCATAAGGGCTGGATGTCAGGTACATCACTCCATTCACTCACTCGCTCCATCTTCTCCACCCTCATCCAGGTAGTGAACGTGCTGCGCTCCCAACTCACCCAGCTGGACGAGATTAAGAAAGAGAGGGAGACCATGGAAGGAGAGATCAAGGCCGTGACCTTCGACATGTCTGTCACCTTCCTGACTGCACTTGCCCAGGACGGGGCCATCAGTGAGGAGCAGCTGTCAGTCTCCCAGCTTGACCAGTTGTACGGCCCCTACAACCAGAGGGTACAGGCCAGCCTCCGTGCACAGGAAGAGCTGCTGGGACAAGTTCAGGTACACAAACACGCACACAGAGTTTCAGAAGATTGGTTGTTGTAGTTCAGACACTTAATGTTGATTGAGAAAGACGTTAAAGAGACCATTTCTTGATGGATTTGATGGAGTCATGTGTCTGCAGATGATGCCCTTCATTTAAAGTACAGCTAACAAAAAGTAGATGTCCCTACATGATTCAGTAAATATATACAAGAAAAACAGATCACACTGGTCCACAAAGGGTGTAAGACTCACCTCGCTCTCTGGAAAAGTATTGCAGTGTGTAAAGAAATAATTTATAGTTCTCTGAGCATAAATATACTTGTGTTCTCAGAGGTGATGGCGATTAACCTCATCAATCTGTTACCTATCTTTTTACTCTGTGATCTTCTTCCAGACGTCCCACCAGGAGTTCAGTAGTCTGAAGCAGTCAAACACGGAGGCCAGCCAGAGGGAGGAGGTGCTGAAGAAGTTGGCTTCAGCCCATGACAGCTACGTTGAGATCAGCAGCAACCTGCGCGAAGGCACTAAGGTACTCACTCAGCACAACACACACGTGCCTCAGCAAGGATGAACTGTGCTGTAGTAATGCATATCTTGTCAGAAAACTTTCTTCTGTTGTGTTTTGGGGGTTTTTTGCGTATGTGTCAAGGTGGTTTGCAGGCCAGGTGATTTATTTTTGTCCCCATTTGCTTTTCCCTCCTCAGTTCTACAACGACTTGACAGAAATCCTGCTGAAGTTCCAGAACAAATGCAGCGACATCGTTTTTGCTCGCAAAACAGAGCGAGATGAACTACTTAAGTATGTACTTTCCTGGCTTTTGTCTTCATTACTTGTTTTTGTATTTTTGTGTCTACTCAAGGCTAATTCTAGTATTAACATCCGGACTGTTTGTTAGTCTCATATTATGTTTTTAATGAGTGGCTGTGGGTTATCGTTGATAAGAGTTGAAGGAATGAGTAGAGAATGAAGGAATCATTGCAGCACAGTCACTGTTTGGTCTCTTGTTTCAGAGAGCTGCAGCAGAGCATCGCCCGAGAGCCCAGTGCTCCATCCTTCAATGTCCCTGCGTATCAGAGCACCCCAGCCGCCCCTGCTGCCGGCCCCACCCCAGCACCCAGGACTGTCTTTGTAAGCAGCAGCTCACAAAGCCAAATTTTGAATAGCGCTGCAGCAGTTTCAAGGCAAATGGTCATGTATTGATCCTCTGTGCATTCTCTCTGCACCCACTAATCCCTGTAGCCTCCACAAGCCCAGCAGCAGCCCCAGGCAAAGCCCCAGCCACCAGCCAGGCCTCCCCCGCCAGCCTTCACCCCTCAGGCAGCGACCAGCACTCCCACCAACACACCACCGTCTGGCCCTCCTACCAACAACCCACCACCTGTGGCTCCACCATCACAGGCCCAGGGACCACCTTACCCCACCTACCAGGGCTACCCAGGGTGAGTTCCCATCACAACATCATGTTTTCTGATTGTATCAATGATGTCAGAACTAAGTGAACATGATATCATCCCTCTTCATAGATGTCCTTCATCTAACTCCTGCTAAGAATTTAGAGTGCAAATAAGTGTCATCTAATCAAATAAATCAAATAATCCCTTAAGTTGTTGGGAAAACATTTATCTCTGCGCTGGATCTGCTTAAATCATGTTGTGGCTACGTTATTATAATTTGTTGTATTTTGTGTTTAATCAGTGACAAAAAAAAATAAATGTAAAGAAAAGGTGAAATAATCCAGAAGACATTCATCTAACCCATCCAATTTCTACAAAACATGTCAGCTTGTTACCTCATATATAAATGCTCCCAATTGATTCTCAGCGCATCAGTCCCTTTAAATCCCTTTGAATGAACTCCTTTAACATCCCTCTGATTGTGCTTCCTTTTTTATTTTATTTTATTTATTTATTTTATTTTTATTATTTGGGGTTGTGTGTTTTATTTCTTATAGGTTTTAGTGTGTGCACATTTTCTTTTTCTCTAAGATGGGTGTTGGGGTTGGAGAAAGTGTTTTATTTCCCTGTTTTTCTCAGCTGCGTATTTCCTACATAGCCTTAAGAGTTGTATCAACCTTCTTATCCTGTTCTTACAAGAAAAAGCAAAGAAGTGTATTTCCCAAAATACTGAACTCTTCACTTGATTATGGAAATGGTTTAACAACACTATCCCATCTGTCTTCTCTGTTGTGTCCATGCAGGTATTTCCAGATGCCTATGGGCTACAATCCTTACGCCTACGGCCAGTACAACATGCCCAACATGCCCTACATGCCCTATCAGGCAACTCCAGGACAGGGTAGCTACCCTGGAGCCCCTCCTGCTGGACAGCCCTACCCCGGCTACCCGCAGCAACCTCCTCAGCAGCAGCCCTACTACCCTCAGCAATAACTCGCCTTTCCATCCCCTCATTCCGACTCACATCAGTTAACACCAAATAAAAAAATCCCCCCAGCAATAACACCTTATCTCCATTTGCTCCCCCTCTCATCTTTTTGTTTCCTCTCACTAACAGCAGCTATAGAAACCCAAGTGAAGGGTGACCTCAGAGCTGCTTTGCACTTCCCTCTGAAACCCTTTATTACTTTACTTACTTGACTTTGCCACCTCCTTATTCCTCACTCATTTTCATCCAACTACCCTTTCATTTCTGTCCTAGATTAAGGTTTTTTTGGGGGCTCTGACAGCACTTTCCCTTAAATTATCACAACTTTCATCAATGCACTAACCCCGCCTTTGACGTATAAGGTTATTTTTTATGTACTTGTTTTCTAGTGGTTTAATTTAAACCCTAACTGGTTTCCATTGATAACTGGCTCTTTGTCTGGGCTGCATTGCTGTACAACACTCATGAAGGCGCACAGAAACCTTGGGATGTTCCCTGGATTTGGGTGTATGTGTAGGGTGGGCAGATTGGGTGGTCATTACAACGCATGCCACTGATTAGAGGGCACGGCCACATCCTCACTCTCCCACCCACTCAGTCAACCCTCAGTGCTTCTTTATCAACTATATTCCTATTTTTGTAATGAATACTGATGCCTCGCTGATGTATAAACCTATAAAAACGAATGGCCTGTAGGTTTTCTAATGTAGATGATGACTGTTGAGAGTTCTTCTCTGTTTCTTTCGCTCTTTTTTTCTCTCCTCTCACCCAGGGAATGTTGGTATATTTCTGTGTTACAATCAGCGGCTGTACAAGTGGGAGAAATGATTCTATTATATAAATATATGTATAAATAAGACTCTGTATGTGGTTAACCAAGACACTCTGTGTGCTGCACTCTCATGCTCTTTGTGTTCATTTTTATTCCTCAGCTCTAATGTGATTAAAAACAACTGCCAGCCAGAATTCGTCTGTCTTTAAATGTTGGACGTCTTGATTTGGTTTTGTTTTTATCAATCGGGGGAGATTGTAAAGCAGCCAGAAGAGGGCAGTCCTGCAGCTCAGAGAGGGAGCAGTTGCTGGAGCACCAGCTCTCTTGCCATTGTTGCTCCTTTCAGCCAATCGGGGAGTGAGTTGTACCTTCCAACTAATCGGACGCCTTTTGACCTCCTGAGCATTGGGGGCAGATCCCATTTAGATGACATGCAAATTACGTTCCAGTGAGGTCGTGATCTCATCCAATCATATTTCCCCGCAGGTGATTTCTCCACAGACAGATTTCATCCCCAGATATTTATTCAGTGTCAGGAGACGCTAATGATTTCACATATCTCCTCCCTGTGTGTGTATATATGTGTGTGTGTGTGTGTGTGTGGCAGGGAGGCAGATGGCAGCGCAGTGTGATGTCTGGAAGGATGCATGGAGATGTTGGCAGAGAGCTGCTGGTCCCCTGCCTGCATCCATCACTCCACCTCTCTCCATTTTCCCTTCTCTTCTCTCCGTCTAATCTGTCTTCTCGAGTTCCTCTCAGCTCAACTCTTAAAAAAAAAACCCTCACCATATTTCACTTCACTTTCCCCAAGCGCTCTTCCACCCTTTGTTTTCCTTCCTACCCGACTCTCTTCATCATATTTTCCTTTGCTCCTAAGCTTTTTTTGTGTAATACCACCTGTCTTTTTATATCCTCAGCTGCTCTCTCCATTTTTTCCCCCCCCTCTCCCCTGGCTCATCTGTTTTTGCTTACCATTCGTCTGTCCTTGCTGTCCAAGCCGCAAATCATTGGCAGTGAGTTGTCTTCACTGGTCAGTATCTCTTGGCTCATAAATGTCTCATAACATCATGTCAGTCTCCAGTGTGTATGAATGTGTTCGAGAGTGAGACTCACAAGGAAGCACATACACACTTTCAAACAGATCTAACAGCTCACATGTCTTACTGGAAGTGACACAACACATACACACGCTCATGTTTCTCTCTCTCTCTTCCCTCCCTCTCTATCTATACAGCATGCCGTTGCTGCCAAAGCCAATTGTGGCTCTGGATGTGTTTATCAAAGGTGTCTGTGCGTCTCAGGCGCTTAATTTTAACAAGACGTTCTCCACCGGAGGAGTGTCATATTTTAATTGGTCTGAAACAGAATAAAGGCAGTGAACAGAGCACTGCGGTGACAGGTATTAATTACCTTCTGCCTAATGGCTCCCAAACTCAGCACTCAGCCATATTGGTGCTCACACTATTCTTACTCCCCCACTCTTTTCTCTCTTCGCTTTTCTCTCCTCCTCACCATGTGTTTGTCCGCCATAGGGCTGAATTTAATGTTTTCTTTGGCTGTGGTGTTGACAATTACACTGAAAATACTTGATTTAAGAAGCATAGTTCTCTAATGCTGTGAGTCCAAACCATGTAAAGACGTGGAGTAGCTCAGCTGATATGAAAACAGAAATTGTATTTAAAATCCATAGCTGCATATTAGAACAGGCTATTAACGGCTAAGCAGTGTGTGTGATTGAGGGAACAAGCATGCTCGAATCACTAAACAGTTTGCAAAAGTAGGCCAAGGACAAAAGGTTGAAATAGCTAAAGATGATGTATAAATGTTAAGTAAATGACTTAACAATGTGTAATATTTAGAGTAAGAGACAAATAGTTGAAATAGTTTGTTTAAACAACTGAAACAGATAAGTAATGGATGAATGGCTGAAACAGATGAAATAACAGTTTAGTGGAACTGTTAACCTTTTTTAAAGTGATGTTAATGGATAAACAGGCGAAATGGCTTAAAGAAGTGGATTAAACACCAATATGAGACCCTGTATAAATTAAGCATACTAAAAGTGGTGACTGTTGAAATAGTTAAATAAAATTAATGGTCAAACAATCTGTTGCAAAGTAATTGTTAAATTAATTAGTCAGTAAAACTAATAAATTGACTCCTTGTAACAGCTACATAATAATAGATAAATCACGGCTATAAGAGCTCAAAGTAATGGATAAATGGCAGTTCATCTGTATAAAGGAATATGAAAGCAACATCCTCTTCTATTCATTGATACTGTTGAGTATTATCCAGTCAAGTGAAATGAACAGATTAGAAAAAAGATGGGTGGTGGTGTTGAGGGGGTACTTGACTGCAGATGGAGCTGTCCAAGAAGCGTCATGCAAAAAACACAATGAACCGCTGCTCTAATTGAACTGTTCAAGTGTTTTTATTATGATGTAATAAAAAAATAATTATTGTGATAATCCATCTTTAGTGCAGCAAAGTGTGGAGATGCCCTGGCTGTCACCCTGCTTTTCATCTTCCTTTCATGAAGCGAAGTAGAGATGTGAGAATCTTTAAAAAGTAAGAATGACAGAGTGCTGAAATCTCATTTATGGTGTTAATTTGATCAGTCTAACAGCTTACAAGTTGCCAGTATCAGTGTATGTGCGTTGGCTGATAATTTTGCCTCAGTCAAACAGCTCTCTGGCCCTGGTATGTACATTTTTTTTCTTTTTTTGCCATAGAAGCGAGATGCCTGAAATAGCTCTGATTGACAGGTATAGAGACTCAGTTACTATAACAACTACCTCCTGGCTCTCATGAGCACTTCTCTCTCTCTTCCTCTCCACCCCCCCTCACCTCTTCTCTTTTCATTTTCTTTTACCAGCTCTCCTTTTTTACCCCCGTCTCCCTCTCACCCCCTCACTAGTGCATGTGTGGGTGTTGAGGGAAGAGATTATGAAAAAGAACTCGACTGCAATATTCCTTCACACGGAGATGTTTGTGTTGCAAGATAGAGAGGCCTGGCACTAGCTATTGGATCTAACCTGTGTGGGTGAGGGTAGGCGAGAGTGGGAAGATGAAACATGCTTATACAACGCGGGCAAATAAGCCTTTTATATTCTTTTCGTGTTTCCTTTTTGGTGCTTGTTCCTCTGTCAGGTTGAGCTGCTCCGCTTGTATAATCAAGTCAGTCCACTGCGCCGTGTTCCCGCATGCGTTCGTGCGTGCGTGGGTGTCTTTGCATGCGTGCACGCACTTGTGTCAGCAAGCAGCACAGTGAGGCCACCCGATATGATGAGTGAATTTCAAGCACGATAGAATCTAGTGGGACTGACACTGGAGAGCACACAGCGGCAGAGAGAAAGTGTGTGTATGTGCTGGCGGGAAGAAGACGGACGTCATTGCTGCCACCTGCTGTAGTGGGACAAAGGCCAGGCACATACACACACACTTGCGTATGCAGACAGCCAAGCAGAGGTCAAAGCAATCTCTTAACATAGCATTAATGATATGATTTACTTAACCTTCTTACGCTCAAGCTATCTCGGGCCCACCATCCCCTCCTGTCAGAGTCCACCACTCCTCTCCTCCCCCCACCCCCTGTCCCTGCCTCTCCTTTCATCTCCCCGTCTCTGAGTCATCACACAGGGTGAGAGGTCTGAGGAAAACAAGCTGCCAGAGTTGGACATGCCATAACAATGCAGCACCTGTCAGGGCGTGTGTGTGTTTGTGTGTGTACCTGTGTGAGTACATGGGCATGCAGCTGTCTCAGAGCGTCTGTCATCAGGAGAACGGAGGGAACATTTCCAAGTCTTACTGTAAATACAAAGGTACATAGACATCCGCATATATAAATGTATGTGCGTGTGTGTGCGTGTGCGCGCGCATTCTCACCGCTGTGGCTTTCTCCAGAAGCTGCTCTGTCGCTTTATTGATTGGTTGTCTGGCTTTGTGGCAGGAAATGAGATGGCGGGTCTCAACACCTGTGTGACCCCACAGCCGCAGCGCTCCTCTAATGATCTGAGCTCGGCTGCCTGGGTCTTGTGCTGCAACTGGCTCTTCACTTGGCTCAGACCTGATCAATAGCACACCCATCATTCTCTCACACTTACACGGAAGACAGATACTCCTCCTGTGCGTGTGTGTGTGTGTGTGTGTGTGTGTGTGTGTGTGTGTGTGTGTGTGTTTTCACCTGTACTGGTCTCTGCTTGTTGCAGAAGTTGACAGTTAAAATGAAAAGTGAGCCGTGAGCTAAGTGATTGAATATTGATCCGCTTAATGCTACAGGTTGACCAGTGGAACTGTTATCTGTGTTTTTGAAGTAAACGTGTGCAGGTGCTGTCATCTTGGCGGTAATTTGAGGGCATTTTTGCACCGTTCACACACCGAAGGGCGATAATTCAGAATTAATTAGGCTACGATACACGGGGGAAGGCGCAGCCCATAATAAGACATTTAAAACAGGATGGGATCTGGTATCCAAGTGCAGGGTATCCATAGAGACCGTTGCTATGGCGGAGAGAAATCTCACCTCATTAGGAACAAATATAAATAGTCTTGCGACTCAGCTTATGGTCATGATGCCCACGGCTGAGAGAACAGGCTCAGAGGCGTCCAGGTCAATGATACGGGATGAAAGTCAGGGTGCGGAGAAATAGGGAGTGATAAGTGGAGGAAATGATTTAAGGAATTAGGAGGAAGGAAGGAATGAAGGAGGGAAGAAATTGAGGTTTGCAGGGAGGGAGGGAAAAGATTGAGTTCCTGAGGACGGGAGAAACAGGAGAGGAGGAGGACGTGTGTGGGAAAGAAAGAGGAAGGAGATAGATGAGTGAAAAAATTGAGCCAGAAACAAAGTTTATCACTGCCGACTGCTGAAAATTTCTCAAAATGTCAACCTGTTTGTTTTTATACTTGAGCTAAACTTGTACAAGCGAGCTTCATGTCCCCAAAGCCCCAGAAAATCCATTACCAATACCAATGTGAGTTTTTACTCATAAATCACTGAAACTGCTTTTACATGCAGTGTGCTTCAGGGTGAAATGTAATAATGAGACACAATCAAGCAACATACAAGCAAGATAGTTAAATAGCATAATAAAGACGGTGTAAATGACTTGTGAAAATAAGGCTGATTTTTATTTATTTAATTTTGTTTTGTTTTTTTTTTATCTCCAAGAAGTGACTTTTGCAGAACCGGCATTTTCTTTTCCCAACAACATACATAATGAGCGAGGAGGGGAGAGGAGAGAGGACGGCAGGAGTTGTGGGAGGAAAGATGGGAGAGAGGGTTAGGGGGGAGTAGGGGGGAGCTGTGAGAGAGGTTGACAGCCAAGTGGAGAGGAGACAGATGGGAGCAAAGAGAAAACTCGAGACATCCACCACTGATTGCATCAACAGGTCTGAGCCCCTCCAGGTATGCTGCAGTGCACCACAGTATTACTACAGTATTGACTCATCCCATTGTTAACCGTCCGGAGGTCCTGTATGGACTTCATCTGTCTCACTGCCTCTTCCTGTGTTTTACTTTCTCTTTCTCTTCCTTTGTAGCCTCTCTTCGGTCTGTGTGTGTGTCTGCGTGTGTGTGCACACAAGTTAGGCACCACCCTTTGATTATGTGTGTTTCTCTGACATTTAGTCATCAACTCTCAGTGACAGCTGAAAGTCTGCTGAGTGACACAAGACCAAAGAGACCTTGTGTGTACTCTGTGTTTCCTGGTTACGTGTAATCTCATTACTCCTTACACCAGAAATCTTTTCATTTTCAGTTAGTGGGTGTAATTATTGCACAGCACTGGAACATAACAGCAACTTCCTCATCTCCCCTTTCCTCAATAATTGCATTGAAACAGCTGGTATTTTGCCTGTTAAATGTGAGATTATATTAAATCGCATAACAAAATCAGTCAGACAACCATTTGCATTGTGAATGCCCTCACATCAGTGGCCACTGTGCAGCCTTTGCAAATTTCAGGCAAACTGGTGGGTCAATTAAGGGAGAAAAAGCAGAGAGTCCCTCCTCTCGATGCAAATAAACCTTAAAAGCTTGTCGCAGCTTTCTGTTCTTCAAAGCTAAATGGTTTTCTCTGCCTTTGTTGTGAACAGTGTGTTTTCAACTCGGGAACAAAGGTGTCTGCGACTGAAAGATGAAAACTGCGACAACTGATGAAGATGGTATAGAGTTCAGACGCACGTTTGTGTGGGCTGTCTAATTGAGGAGATTGTTTGATTCCTCTCCCTCTGCGTTTCTCTCTCTGAAGACCTGTCAAACTCGCAATCAGCGAAAACAACATCATAGAAGGATTGGAGGAGCAGGAGGGGAAAGAGTGGAGATGGAAAGACTACGTTTAGGAAGAAAAGGAAGGAATTTACGCCCACCGCCTAAAGAGATGAGAAGACATGCAGAGGAGGGGAGAATGTGTGGAGGAAGCAGTGTGTGAGTACCAGAGCTCATCAGGCTGTCAAACATCCGTTATAGACCACAAACCCACACAGCCATTGCACTGCTGAGGTCTATCACTTAACAGGTGCACTTGTTTCACCTTTTCTTATACACTCTAATACAGTATGTATATGTGTGTGTGTGTGTGTGTGTGTGTGTGTGTGTGTGTGTGTGTGTGTGTAGGTGGCCACATTTACGCACATTGAGCATGAGCCTTGTCCACCCAGCACAAACCCGTCTTGGGTGATCCGCAGTGACTCACTCTCATTGATCAGAAAATAAAACCAGTCAGGTGGATTCTTCATACTGATAGTTCCTTCACCCTGCTCCTGAGCTCCTCACTGTTTTTAGGCTCTGCGCTGGCACAATGTGAGCGCGCACTCTCAGCCCAACCCACGTTTAAACCCATATTATTCCTCACTGTGCTCATAGTTTTGTAATTCTGACTGCTGACGCACTGCATCTAAATTCATCATCCACTTTCCCCAGGGGGTTATATCAGGGCTTTTTTTATTTGGTGCCTCAGTTACCCCCCAGATATTGGTACAGTTTAGTCCACAGGACATTGCATAAAAGTGCAATCACAGGAGCCTCTCAAATAAGGTTAATGTTCTTTGTTTCTATTGTGGGTGGGAAATGAAGCAGCAAGTGAGACCTCTAATTAGGATAGTCAATCCTCATGAAATCAGTGAATTGTACAGTTGAAACCCTCTCAACGGACCCCTCCTCTATCCTGGACCCT
This sequence comes from Datnioides undecimradiatus, assembly GCA_008933995.1. Classification (NCBI taxonomy): domain Eukaryota; kingdom Metazoa; phylum Chordata; class Actinopteri; order Lobotiformes; family Datnioididae; genus Datnioides; species Datnioides undecimradiatus. Next base: position 2,409,550 of record WARS01000044.1, on the reverse strand, counting down.
ATATTACCATATATTTTACTCCTTCTCGAGTCCCCTGCAGTGACTTCATGAACAATTTTAACAGCTTTGGATACATTTGCAAGCAAATTCCTCGTTTACGATGCAAAACAGCAGTGACATCTGCCTGCATTCTGCCAATGAGAACAGTGATATCTGTGTTACTAATGTAAACCCTGTTGTGATGCAGAACTGTTTCTCTGGGTAGATCTTACACTATTTTAAGATTTAACCTTTTTAGAGGATCTTTGGCTGTTTACCATATGAAATGAGTTTCTATAGGGATAATTAACATGTATAGAAATATACTGTCTACTAATCCTTTTAGAGGAATAGATTTTCTGGCATTACCATTAATGAGGCTTTATCATAGAGGTTCGAATATTCATTCATACATAATAGATAATCAAAGATATTTTACGTCAAAAGGAATACATTAGATTATTAGAATATGATATACTACATACAGTGCAAATAGCAAGCAGCGTTTAGCATTTACTGTGTAAAAGAAGACGATAAGTTATAAATAGTAAATTCATAAAATATGAATAGAATAAGGGAAAATTCAAATAAAGAAGACACTAAGTGGCAGCACCATGTTAAAATGTAGTTATGTATGAATTAAACTTTATCTTATTATCTTAATCAGGACTACATTTTCTACCTGTATTTCTCTGTTATCCTTTATAATTTGAGCATTGTTCAGCATGTGGAAGCCTCCACTCAGCAGGTTTTACCTCATTTGAATAGAGATGCTGGAAGTCTGTTGCAAAACATCACAAAGACTATTATTCTTACCCGGAGCCATAGTTCACATGAAAACAAAATCATAAAAATTATGTATTCTTAATTAGAATTAATGAAGCCTAAAAGAAAGGCTGCGCCGCTGCGTCGCACTGAGGTTAAGAAGCAAAGGAGGAGGTCTATTTGTCTGTTTCTTGTCTGTGGCTGTCTAGTCACCCGGCCACATGCTCCATCATAGTTTAAATATTCATAGCCTTCCCTCTGAATATTCATGAGGTCCCTATTAATATTTATGAGCCTCACTTGTTGAGGTGTCACTCGATCTCTTGTACACACATGCACACGCAGACATTTACACACACAGATGATCAAAGGGGATAGCTATGTCTACACAGGCAGATTCATAAGCAGTGGTGTAAGTTGCTCCAGAGCAGTGATGTAATGGTAAATAAAAACTGTGGCCTGTTAGTAATCAAACAACATCCATAAAACCAGGAACTATTAATAAAATAAGTCATAAAGCAATAATCCAATATTTGGGGAAATATTCCCATTTGCTTTCTTGCTCAGTTGTGTGTGGATCTTGAAGCCATGAGCCTGTTATCTTAGCTCTGAATGGGAACTGTCAGAAAATCACATTCCTGTCTATGAAAATCTTACTAGAAGCATCTCTAGAGCTCATTAATTAACACGTTATATATAAAATGTTTGAAAACAGCACTAAAGACAAAGTGTAAAAGTGACAATAATGTTACTGTTATATATGGAGTTACTTGCCAGGCGACCAGTGAAGATTCAAAAAAGTTACTGCTCCCAACTCTGCAAAGTATCAAACACATAACACCCTGTAAAATGACAGATTGTTGTTTTTACACTTAGATTTATTTATGGATTAAATAAACTGAGATATGACGTGTTAATGAGTGAGTTTTAGAGGTGCTGGTTTTGTTATCTTTAGACAGAGCCAGGCTGCAGTGCTTTCTGTCTTTTCGCTAAGATAAGCTAAGCTAAGCTAAGTTGCTGCAGGCTCCAGCTTCTTTACCATACTGATGAGTGGTATTGATCTTCTCAACAATTACTCTGCTATACAGTGAGTGAGCTTATTTCCTAAAATGTCAAACTATTCTCTATTAGATTGGATACAATGGGAAAAGTATTTTGTAGGTGAATTATGAACCTGACATTGAGTATCACAGACACATTGCAGTGTAACACAACGGTGATGAGGTGATGTGTTTATGGATAACTAATTGAGGTTTTATGAATCTGATGTATGGTTATATGTAATTACTTTATACATCTACCAGAGGAGATAGAGAGTTTGACCTTCCTGAGAAGAGGTCCACTCTAATCTCAGTTCCAGTAAGGTCTTTAGACAGACATCCTTCCACCACAGCAGAGCCCTGGAACTGATGTAAGAGTATGACACACACATATATACAAACACACAGTCAGCTGTGCACTTTCTAATGAGGTGTGTTTATATAACCAGCCACAGCCGTGGTGGTATTTCTGTGCACGCGCAACGGGAAACAAGCGCCACTGAGTCTCCGTCCTGCGTGCACACATGCCAACCATACTGCCAGGACCAGTAGACAGCAGGTGTATGTGTGTGTGTGTGTGTGTGTGTGTGTGTGTGTGTGTGTGGGTTGTCATAGGCCACTTTTCAGTACAAGTTTGAGATTGAATTCACACCAGTTGTCTGTGGCAGGCTTGTTTAAGCAGATAAAAAAAATGTTCCCACTTTGATCACGCTGCATTTGTGTTGAACACGATGTAAAATTGTTCCTTGTAAGTCAATGAAGTGTCATTAAAGCATGACGAACCACTGTGAATGTGAATGTGAGGAAAGAGAGAGAGAGAAGTGATGCACACACGCAGCAGTGTCTGCTGGATTTTGATGACGCACTTCCTGAGGCCTGGGTTCAGTCATCTCTGTAGCTTGTGGTTATAACGTTGAATCTGTCTGATGTTTTTTGTATGTACATATGTACAATGTGTATAACCTTTTGCTTGCTGTACATTATGCAGCATCATCGCAAATACTTTCTGCTTTGTATTTTAATATAATGTATCCATACAGTGATTATTTTCACTAAGGGGTGGTTATGGTAGGATTTATTAAAAAGGAGTATGTGAAATTAAAGTGACATTCACAGTTTTCTAATGGAGAGTAACAAATAATATAAAATTCACGTTTAAATACAGTTCTCGATCTGCAAGATTAATGCTAGGTCTCTAGGTAACAGATGAGAGGCTGCCAAATCTGATCAAACTCTAAAAGTCCGTCCTTTATTAAAAACCACTCGCTCTCAAAGTGTGCATTGTTGTTTAATTCACTGAGACTTCCTTTTTCATGCTGTATATAAAAGGAATATTCTTAGCAATGATTGAGCAATAAGAGGGAGTTTGTTGACGTCTACTCTTAAATATTGAAATCAGTTCTGAGATTCCCACAACTATTAAAACAGGGTCTGGTTCAATATAGATATTAACTGCTTTAAAGAGTGTTTCAGCAAGTTCGTAATAGTAATTTTCTATCTTGGGACAAAGGGTGAAACTGTAAAGCAGGTTTGCCTCCTCTTGGCGACATTTATTACATATCAGAGATCTGGGGTTATATCTTGTGTAATTTTGCCTTTGAATAATGGATTTCTGTGAATGACTTATATATATATAAACTGAATGGGACTAGAATTAATGGGATAAGAATGAGTCTGCTCTGTACTTGATGCTCTTATCTTCTCACAGATCTGTGTTTTTCAGTTCATTCATTTGGTCTTGATTCGTTTCGTAGGAATTGTTCAACATAATAGAAATAAGGCATGGCCTCAACTGTACCTGTTTATAAGGCAGGACATGTCAAAAACAGAAGGTGAGGCCCTTTTAAAATTAGCTGCATGGGCGTTCACATAGTTTCTGATTTGCAGTAACCTTAACTTGTGTTAGTGTGGAACTAAAGTTTTGTACAGATGAAGGTTACTGATAGTACACATATAAAGAGTCTTTTCAACCATGACGAAGTGAAGGTGATGGAAATGACAGTTTTCTAGCTATTGGAGTATGAATCACTATATCCCAGCACAGAATATACTATCAATTGATTTCTATTGATAACACTAAAAGCAAAGATTTTTCTAATGATGTACAGTGTGGAAGCACAATTGATCCCATTGCAACAGCATAGGTTGGTGCTGGGAAACAATTTTCATCTTAGCTGTAGTAGAATTGTTACAGACCTAATCTGAAAATATCAGTTTCACTGTGTAAGATACCACTGATTATTGTTATTGTCAGTTACAATGACCTTAAAGGAATAAAATAGATAACTCCTGTCTTTTTTTAAACTTTATTATTATTTATAAAATGATATGTCTTGGGAGACATGAAACGTGTTATACAGTGAATACTGAAGATAAACAAATGAATATGTATGAAAACTCTACCTTGAAACCAGTTTATTGCTGCAACCCTACTTTAGGCAACAGTAGGATTTTTGCACCAGGGTCCAAGTAGTATGGACCAATCAGATTTGAGTGGGTTGTGCATGCAGGTCAACAGTCCTTGCCCTGAACAAAAAAGGTGGACGACATTGGCCAAAATGCAAAGAACACTGTCGTCAGACAGACAGCTGATAGAATCATAAAAGATCCCAGGAAGAGGCAGGAACATTAATCAGGCAAAGTGTGCCAATTAAGTTGAAAATTTGTGTGGGAATATGGACCACTGAAACACAGTATCTATCTGCATAATAAGAGCCTTATGGTGAGACCAAGCTTTATTATCAAAACTTAAGCCACTTTCTTAAAGAGGGTCTGCGTGTCAAAACCTAATTTTAAAACTTTCCCATCTTAGTGTTCTATCAGTATGTATGTTTCATATTTCTAAATTCTCGGTTAATTAAATATTGCAGAGTGAATCCGAAAAAAATACACATTGCATGTGAAGAGAGGTTAACAGAGGTCCAACAGCTCAATTTATCCCCAGCACCCTAGCAGGTGATTACAGCTATGCCCCCAATTGATTATATTTGTAAAGGACGGATGCAATCAGGGCTGAAGCCATCACTGGACTTGGGCTTACTGCATGACCTCTGTGTTTTTAAAAATGGCTCTGGCTGTTGTACAGCTATTGGGCTTGGTATCACTGAACGAGATGTCATCCATTTAAAAAGATATCTTATTACTTGTGTCTGATGTGGTGAAACCAAAGATAGAAAACACTTGATCATCAAATCCAGAGGGGCTCAATGTTAAGACCAAACAGACATGACTTGTCTCCTCGCCAGGGCTGCAGCTACCACTAAGAACACTGAACACTGTCCTCTGTAATATCAGTACAGTATTACACATATTGGGTTTTTTTAGGGATCAACTTGATATGTTTGGACTAGAGGTCTAAAAAAACTGACTGCTTTACACCAATGCATCAATAAAATCCAAATTAAAAACTATTTAAATTACATACCAACATTTTAAATAGAATATAAGGACTTAAAATTTAAATAAAATAGAATTTAACTAACTGGATAAATGACATGTGAAATGTTGTTTTTTTTTAACTGTTTTCATGGGGTAAAGTGCCTGGGCAAACATTTCTCAGAGGGGTGGGCTCCTGCTGGAGGAATTTTTACTCAGCGCTTCCAAAGTCCTGGACCTAGACCATAATAAGGAGACATACATACACGTATACTTTTCTGTGTATTTACTTCTACTCCATCAAATCTTTGTGGGAAATATTGTACTTTTTGCTTCACTCCAGTCAAGCTTCAGTCAATAAAATATGATGCATTTTTATAGATCAAACCACCCTGCAGTGTACAAAGCAGGTAAAATTAGCTCCACCATCTTTCACCACTCATGGCCAGTTCAGACAACAGACAAGAGGCTGAAAGGTATCCCATCTTCTGCCACTGAATAGACTATAATAAGAAGAACGAAATGGTTTTTCCAACCCTGACACGGACTATTCTGACTGTTTTTTATGTAACTGCAAAATCCATAAGCTTCATACTATATTTGTAAAGAGATACAAGCTATATTTTGCAATATTTTTGGCTGAGTGTCTTCCTGTTATTAATAGAATAGTTAAATTTTATTATGACTTGATGCTTCTATCAAGTATTTATCCAAAGCAAGGAGGTGGCTGTGTGGTTTAAACCAAAAACTCAAAATGGACTACAAGGCAAAACAATAGTGACAAATATTTGTATAAACAATTATTATATCAAAAATTATATCAAAGTCTGTCCTTCAAAAAAAAACAACAACTTTGTGCTTTCAAGATACAGTGTTTGTTCATTCACTGTGGCTTATTTTGACAGTGGGAACTTCCTTTCTCTTTCACATAGCTTCATTAAAGCAGTGGCAGATCGTTTAAAATATAAATATACTACATTACAAGTAAAACCTTGAATTTAAAATGTCACCTGGGTAAAACTGTCATGAGAAAAATGTACAGAATGGCAAGTAAACGTACACATGGTTCATACAATGCCCTTATGAATGTTACAATGCTAGTATTTTATATTTTCAGGTTGTGTGGGCAGCATTTTACAGCTGTTGCTGGATGGGGGTGCTTTTTAACTACTTCACGTAGGTCTGCTGTAGGGCAGCTTAATTTGCAGCAATGCATGATAGGTATCATGTCTTAAACCTTTATGTGTTAAAGCTGTCAGATAAATGTCGTGGGTTAAAAAAGTACAATTGGTAGATATAAAATGAAATGGAAATATTCATATAATGTAGCCTACACACAAATCCGTACTAGCTACAGGTACAAGGCACACTCCACCAGTGCATCTGAGGAATATTTTTAGCTATGATGAATGTAAGAGGCCTTCTCGTTGAGTCCCTTTAAGCGTTGAAGTCAGTCATTGCAGTAATTCCAGTAATAGAGGACATTTAATTGAGTTGAAGTGAAGGGGGAAGACAAAGAGAGACAGACAGCGCAGGAGCGAGAGACAGGGACAGAGATGGAGATGAGTGGGCTGGTGGAGGGCTGGCTCTCGTGCGTTCCTCGCGTGTGTGTGGGCGCGTGGCTCAGGGTTCAGAACTATCGGTCCTCCTCCTCCCCCCTCCCCCCCGTCGCTCCGACAGAGACAGGCAAAAGGCGGAGGAGGAGCAACGGACCTCGCAGTCAACAGACACTGAGTGTACAGCAGTAGGTCGGTCGGTAGGCTACACCGGCAGAAGCCCGCGGAGGGAGGAAGACACCACCTCAAGGTAAGATAACGGACAGTTCGGCCCCGGCGGCAGTTGAACATCTCCTTGGTTAGCTTGATTAACGGTTACTCCGCTGGTTCACACCGACGCCTCTTGCTGTCTTCGTGGTGTTTTGCCAACGCCGTTCCCCTTCTTCCTTGTACTTTTTGCGACATTATATCGGAACACACCGGGTCAGGCAAATGTTTTTAATTTAGCTGAAACTCTTCGTTAAAATCGTTAAATTACGGGTGGTCTAACAAGCTAACAGCGCCCAGGAGCGCAGCTATCAGTCGCGGTTCCTCGCGGGTCTGTAACATCAGCGACACCGCTGAATGAATGATAACGGTCATTTGGGAAGAAGTAGATGAAATATGTGTATATCATTTTAGCCCGGGGTGTTTAGTCTTACTTGGATCGAGAAGTCAGACAAGGTTTTAACCAGGATTTTTACAGCAGCTGCTTCTGCCTTTATATTCCTGGTTGCTTGTGTGTGCTTGATGTAGAGATATGAGTTTTTAGGCAGTTTCAATCAGATGCCTCTGTGTTTCTGTATGACAAAAGTCCCTTTCTGTTACTACATGTTATTGACCCCGCTGTGTATCCCTCGCCCACCGTCCTCCGCGCTCCACATGCAGCTGACAGCACGGTGAAGTTCCGGAGCAGGAGGTCCACTCCCTGCCCGTGGTAAAAATAGCCCGGTGTGTCAGCTTAGCCTGGGTCACGGTAATGCGACACACACACACGGACGGTCACACACGCAGACACGGTTCCCGTTGGTTTTCTGCATTCAGCCATCCAAGGAGGAGGGTCCCATCCCGAAAGTAGATCGCACAAGCCCGTTCGTGTACCGCACTGTACCGTTATATGGGTCAACAGGATGTCACAAAGTTGTGCTTCAAGATGACACCTGTTTGTTTTAGCCTGCTTACTCTGTGATCGCTGTCAGTCAGGATGCCGTTAGCTTTGGACTAAGATATAAAGAGTTGCGAGGAGGAATTTTTGCGTGAAGTAGCCCTTTAACGCCTGCACTTGCCGCTTTACTGTGTCTGTGAATGTGTTTAGGTATTTCCCCCTTCTCGGGTTTGAGCTCAGCTGCAAAGCAGCACAGCTGTCGCACCCACAAGTCACTTTGGCAATAGAGCTGTTGCGGCTGCCCAGGTGCTGATGACTCAAAGGACAATGTAACCTAAATTTCACATGTGCAGCCTACTTTCTGTTCTTCTGCTTGTCTTAAAGTGGAGGGTGAAATAATTCATGCCCTGTTTTATTTGACTTTGAGTATGCGGCTGCAAGGAGATAAAATAAAACCTGCCCGCTTCGAGGGAAGACCTCAGCTGCAAATGTAAAAGATGCAGGCACACAGGATGCAACAATATATACAAACCAAAAAAAAATGGTAAATAATTACTGGAAATACCCTATACAATGTAAGAAAGAAAAGGAAAGCAGCCTAATTACAGACTCAAGGGCAAAGTCTGTGCAGATTATGTATAAACAAAGCACTGAAGCGCCTGAGTTTGCCTCAAAATTCTCAATTATTATTTTAAATCAGAGAGACCTGCTCCCTTGGTTTTAGTCTCTCACTGAATCATTTCCTAATTAGCTCCGAGCTGAGGGAGAGCAACATGAAATCCCCTTTAAAATGTTGCTGCAGCCTTAGAGACAAAACATAAATGGCATTTTGGGACCGTAGACAGTGATGGTTTCTGGAGCCTTATTTGTTTTATTTGTTTTGTTTTTTTTATATTTTTGTTCTCAAGAGTGTGCACATAAAATGAAAAGCAGAGATTGCAAAATGTACATATATATATATAAGGTGTGCCTGGGTTACTGAACCCAAGCACATACAACACTACAGTGTTACAGTGGTAGACTACAGTGATTAATGAAACAAGAGAAACTGATTATTTTAGCTCTGGTATTCTAAAAGAGGGTTTTCAATGATCTTAATTACAAACAGTATTGTACAGGGCATAAGTGCTTAATACAACTTGGTTTAGCTGACAATGGCCATCTAAAGTAGCTTTTGGATATTCTCCCACTGGCCTGCCTGTGTGTCAGTGTAGATGAGCCAGGCAGCTTTTGGCTGAAGAAGAAAGGTGTCCTGGTGAGTAGGTGGCTCTGAGGCTGGAGGCTTCGGTGAGAGCAGCAGATGGATGATGATGTAGCGGGTACTGGCGCTCCCTGCCTCCCGCCGCCATCCGTCACGCGCTAATGATCGTGTCACACCTTCTCCCCGGGCGGCCGGCCGCTTCTGCAGCGCTCAGCTCAAAAACTGGTAGCTCCACTCAAATCCCCTCTTCACGGCCGCCGGCTGAAAAGCCCGGAGACAGGCTGTGCTGCAAGCCTCTCTATCACTAATTCTTCTCTTCTCTCTTTCTCCATCGCCTTCCCTCACCCCTCTTCACCTTTAAAGTCCCCGCAGACTGTTTCCTCATCTCTCTTTATCCCCTGCTTCCTTCGACTCCCATTCATCTTGTTTTTCTCTGTAGTGCTCTGCTCCACATCATTCTTCTCCCTGTCTGTCTGCTAATATCATGCTCCCTTTCTTTGGTATGCTGTAATTCACACTCCTAATGTAGTTCAACACTTACTCTTATTTTACACACATTTCTTGCTTTGATTGTGATGACTAAAGGAGATGTGTTGTTTTTTTCCCTCCCCCTCCCCTCTGTGAGGTTTGAGGTCAGGGTCAGTTGCAGTGCGGCCCACATGCAGCTGGTCGGTTTGGCTAAAGGATACCTCAGCAAGAACTCACCAACAGCACAATAGGGAGTCTCCGAAGTTATTATGTCCTATAGAGTGTTTAGGGGTCTCATGACTGTTTTTGTCCCCCCCAGGCAGTATGTAGAAACCCACCAAGCTAAGACAGTCAAACAGATGGGCTGCAAACTACAGCATTTCTGCTCTAGTAAATCGCAGATTATTTCTCAGTTTATTATTTATTTATAATAATGTCAGTTATCACACCACTACAGGGTTGTGTTGTTACATTTAATATTAAAATTGTGGTTTGTTTTAAATCCATTGCAATTGTAATCATTATAGAACATCACATATCAAATACATTTTGACATATATTTTATATATATATATATATGGATATGATCTATCCAGATTTTCTAACTATTTAATATTAAAAGAACATATACAGAGATTCTCTGCTGTCATGTCTTGTGTTTCATGGGAAGTGAACACCACATGGACTGACAGAGGCCTTTTTTAACAATTGCTGTTATCTCTGGTCGGGTGTTAAATAACCATGTTATGGGACTCTGCATCCTCTCAGCTCGTTATACTGTCCCAAGTGTTACAGGAATAAGTGTCCCCTTGAGCTCTGTGTTACAGCAGAATGTGTCCCCACTGAATGCAGTTGGCCCTCTGGAAAAGATGGTGGAATGCCACTTCCTCTTGTGTATGTGTCTATCTCTTTGGTCTCAGCAACATAGTCACCACTGGGATCAGAGACTGGGCTTGGCATTCTGGGAATATTAGTGCTGGCGGATCGGATGATACTCTCCACAGCTGCTGTTTCTAAGAAAAGCTTGAGGACACACAAATGCACACGCCAGACATGTATTCATATGAGCTACACACATGTAAATAGGAAATGCCACATCCAAGCACAGGCTTGTATGTAACTGTCATGCATGCACGGCTACACTTACAGTGATACACTTTGAGCAGCAATTAGTTGTCAAACTAGGGGAGCATCTGGGATCGAAGGCGGAGGTTAACACACACATACACAGTAGCTTAGCTACTTTCAGCAGCTATGCCTTTATGCTCTGGTAACTGTTTGATATAGGTTTGCTTGTCTGTGTTTGTATGAAATAGTGTAATAGTGTTTCTGTTGTACAATGACCACTAACACCGTTTTTTCTCTTGTGTTTTTCATTCTCTTTAGGCTATTTTCCATTGACCAGTAAAGAGCCGACAGGGAGAGGAACAGTAGAGAAGGCAAGCACAGGCGGAGAGGATAATTGCATTTCTGGCTGTCCTGTGGGAACATGGGATATATGACCTCATCATTCACCTGTGAGGCTCTCCAGTAAACAAATCCAGATAGGTAGGAACAGGGCACTCACACATACACACGTCTCAGGCAAATGTAGGCAAAGCTATCTTTGAACAACAGTAAAAGATTCAAACACAGACAACACACAGAGTATCAGAGCATCAGAGTCCATTTTTGTGATGTTTAGAAGGATGACTGAAGCAGTGGCAGAGAGTCCAGATGTCCTCCTAAAACCCTGTGACGGGACGTCATGTGATGTCATCACCTGCCCCTCCCCTTCACCATGTCTCTCCCTGTGCAATCAGAAGGAGGATGAGGAGTTTCACAATGACAGTAAGAAGCTGGAGCAGCAGGTGAGTGACACTAAATAAAGCTACCGCTATGCATCACATTAATAATGCAGGACTATTAAAATTATGCACCCCACCCTCTACCCCTACCGCCTCTACTTCATGCTCTCTTTATGACAAATTATGTCCTCACTCGCAGAAACACTGTAACCAGGTGCAACCAAAGAAAAAAGTTAAGGTAAGCTAAAATAATTTTGCCTCTCATTATTCATTCTTACTCAAGTATCGATTGCATTACCCTCCATGAATTTGTAAAATTGCTTGCTTGTGTGTGTATTTTAGTCCAAAGGAAAGTTAGTGCGGAGTATGGCTGTCTGTGAGGAGTCTTCACCATTTGAAGAAACCCAGGTAACACACACATGCGTGCACACACATCCCCAGATCATCATCCACCCCCTCATCATCATCGCCACTCTCAAATTACTCTTTATTTTCTTCTCTCTTAGGCATCTCCAGACGCAAGCATCTCATCCAGCTGCCATGACAACGAGAGAACTTCCTGTAAGGAGGAAGAGCAGGAGGAGTGCATGGATCCAAAGAAAAATTCACTGTCCAAAGGTGTGTGTGTGGTTGTGGTCGTGTAGATGATTGATAACTCATAAAAGAGAGACATCTCATAAAAGAGAAAGCAAATAAAATGTAATAAAATGGAATTCAGTGCCACTATTTAGATGTAGTTCTCCAGGGGTGGTTAATATTGCAGCGCGCTTTTTGTGCCGTTTTTTTTATTATTATTATTGTTTTTTTGTTTTTATTGTCTCGTAATACATCCTGCCTGTCTGTGTCGCTCCCAGAGTCCAGCGTGGAGTACACCGACTCCACCGGCATAGACCTGCACCAGTTTATCGTTGACACCCTCAACAGCAACCCCAGAGACCGCATGATGCTGCTTAAACTGGAGCAGGACATGATTGAGTTTATAACCAGCAATAGGTGTGTTTGCGTGTGTGTTTGTGTAAAGGAGAGAACATAACCTTGGGGTCTCATTGAGCTGTCTACCTATGCTGAAATGCCTGTGTGCATGCTAAATCCTATTAAAGACTGAACACAATTTTATGCTAATTTAAGATATGTCTTCAGCTCATTTATTAAAATTCTGTCCATACAGCTTATTTAGTGCACAGATCAATACATTGAGCCAGTTATGCTAGTGTAGGTGTGTTTGAGCTGCCAGGGATGGAATTGGACTTAAGCCAAAAAATATAACCACTCTCAATCTGCATTCTTTGTATCTCCATGCATACGATCTCTCTGCCTCCCTCTCTGTTTTTCACACTTTCATCTTCCTGTCCACTTCCCATATTTGTTTTTGTCTCTGTCTCCTTCCTTCATTTCTCCTTTCACTCATTTTTTCCTCCCACCTCTCTCTCTTTCCCCGTTTCTATCACTTACAGTCCCTTTAAGAAGTTCCCTCACATGTCGTCCTACCACCGTATGCTGGTCCATCGGGTAGCAGCCTACTTTGGCATGGAGCACAATGTTGACCAGACAGGCAAGTCTGTCATCATCAACAGGACCAGCAGTACACGCATGTAAGCATGCCTTATGTATCTGTGAGAATGTGCATTCAAGTCTTGCCTGGTTTTATCTTTTATTGTGAACTAACAGTTGTTGATACTTGTATGTCTCTCAGACCGGAGCAGCGTTTCCTGGACGAAGTGCATAAGGACAAGACAGAAGAGATCCACCGGTGGAAAATTATTCTGAAGAGAGATAACAGCTCAGATGACCAGGTCTGTGTGTTCTCCTATTTCTATAGCTGCCTGTCTCTGTGGAATTACTTCTATAATTGACATTGATTGTATCCTATCAGTGTTTGACCTGTTCTCAATTCTCTCTCTCTACAGACCCGGCTTCATACATTACGAGAGAAGCAGAGCAAGTCAATGGAGGAGAGAGAGGAGGAGTACCAACGAGCACGAGATCGGATCTTCAACCAAGAGGTGAGACAGGTAGAGAGCGACATAGGAAGATAGACAGGAACGTATGACATAGAGAGAGGAGACTCACTAATTTCTACACTCTACTTTCACAGCCGGTCTGCACCCAGGAGAGCATCCATGCAGAAACCAGGTAACCTTGCCTGCAGTATATTCTCTCCATGTACTTTTTCTGCTTATTATATTTAGATGAGGACATTAATATATGTCTTTGTGTGTGTGTGCTGTGCGTAGGGCCATGGAGGAGTACAATCCATATGCTGAGACCCAGAGGAAAAGGCAGCTCTTCAGGTAGAGTTCAGTCTGCATAGATGCAAAGTCATTTATCATCTTAATCTGGTCAGCCTGGCTGCAACAGAGCTATTAAGAGTCTGCAGCGGAAACAGAAAGTGGACCTGGATTTGTATGGAGCTTTTTTTGCATCAGGTTTTAGGATTCTTGCAAATTTCTGGCATTGTGAATAAAAATAACTGAATGAAAGTTTTCCTACATATAGATTTATATACTGCAAATAATTAGTTATATAGATTATGCATGTAACCCTTCAGCCCCTCATTATGTGTGGCACATCACCAGGTGTGGAAGCCATATTTTTTTTCCCCCATTCACATAAATGGCATTCCTCTCATGCAGTAATAACGTAGGATAATTGTGGATGTGCCTCTCAGGGGGAGCCGTGACAGCTCAGGCTCCAGCTGGACAGGCAGCAGCAGGCAGAGTAGCACTGAAACTGACTGTCGCTATAGCAACGACCCCCAACCTTGGAGCAGCACAGACTCTGATTCCTCCTACCAATGGGCAAGTCCAGCCCCAAAACCCCGCCAACCCACCAACCACAGCTGGGATGCACGTGGTTCAGGTGTGTCTTTTTTTAAACCTCGCACCTCCATAACATTTAGTGACTTTTGAACACTTCTCTGTCACCTGAAAAGGTGTTAATTCAGTCACTGTGTGGTGCGATACTTCACTCCTCCCTCTACATGTGTGCAAGCAAACTTATTTGCAGATTTCATCACCACACCACACTTGGGAAAATCGCTGTTTATAAATTATGTAGCATCTAATTAACAAAAATCAGTGGAAGTTCTTCTGGTGTGATAATTTAACTCACTGAACGAATCTTCACACCATAGCTGTAAATTTTCACACAAACACCTCCAGTCGTTTTCGCATATTCAGGAAGAAAAACACGTCAACGCAGAGAGTGTGCTAGGGGCGGCACACAGTATGTTTTTAGGCAGGAGTGGAGTTTTTATCAGACTGTGATGATAGACTGTAAATTTGTTAAGTACCATGATGAAAAACCGTCTGTGCTTCCTCTTCCACTGTTCACTCTCTTTCTCAGGCTCCATTGCTCTCTTCAGACTGCCGCCTTCCTGTCCCCACCCCTCCTCTCCTCCCATCATTGATGAACCGGGTCCAAACTCTGCCTACATCATGGAGAACGGGATCCCGCCGGGAAGCATATTAGTGAACCCACATACTGGTACATAACATACACACACACAGCACTAAGATTGCTTACACAACACATACACATTTGTCACACTCGACCCTTTGACCTCTTTAGGACAACCTTTTCTAAACCCTGATGGAACCCCAGCTGTGTACAACCCTCCGGACAGTCAGCAGCCAATCAGGAACCAGACTCAGCTTCAAGGCTCTCCCTCTCAACACCAACCACAGCAGGTAGCATGCGCACAGCGGGAAGTAGTCGACTTGCAAGATATGTTTAGCCTGATACACATACATGTCTCTGTTGGTGTCTTCATCTCTGTCCCCATATGTTTGTCTTCTCTCAGGTGGTTCAGTACTCGTCTGTCTCTTACACAGCTCCACCGATGTTGCCTGTCACTCCCTCACAGCCATACGCCACAGTATGTATCACTGTACAGACTGATAACTGTGTACATACACGCGTTTACCGTAAGTGTGTGTTTATGGGCATCCACGTGCCCAGTGACCTCCTTTCTCTTGACCGACAGATTGAAGAGCTCTCCTCGCAGTTTGCTCATATGAGCTGCCCGTCAACAGGTGAAGCCTCGCCCCTCTACCCTCCCAGTCAGGGTTACATCTATGCAGCTCCTCCACCTCCTCCTCCTCCTAACCCCCCTAGCTACTGCCAGCCATCACCTCAGGTGCCTCATGTGCTGTATATTTTTCATGTCCCTTTTTAATTTAAATACATAACACAATTATTAATGGTTATGGAATACATGTTACTGAAATAAAAATAAATTCTGCATTGATTGATGCTTAAATTATGGTTATTTAGTCAGCATTGATTTTGACATTAAAAAGAATAGTTTTAGGTAAAAAATAAAGAATAAAGCAAGTAGTTTATTATTGTTATTATTTTCCTACAGGTGCCTATCTATTACTATGGCCAGTACCCTACCTCAGCTCAGCACCAATGCAGGCCTATCTCACCAACTCAGCACATTCACAGCCAAGCAGCGCAACCAACAGGTACTTCCCCCCTCTGTGTGTTTGTGTGTGTGAAACAGACCCAGACTGTGGCAGTAGAGGAGGGGGCCGTTACACTGTCAGAGATGTAGTCTGAGGGTCTCACAGTGAACCGGTCTCTTTTCCTGCTGCTTCTATTCGACGCAATGACACTGAGGAGACACAAAGTAAAATATTGTCTCTCTTAATGAGCGAATACATTCAACAACTTCTCAGCATCATTAAAAAAAATAAAGTGGAGTTTGTTCAAAAGACTCAAAATAGCAAACTGCATGCTTTCTCTTTCATTATTTATGAAAGAAAAAAAGTGAGTGTATTTCCCAAGCAGTTTTTTTGTTAATGTTGCCAATGAAGATTTAAGTGTAAATGCTGAATTGATAAATTAATAGGTATCCAGCTAAATGTAGCACACAGAAATGGTCTGACACTGCAGGGACAGTTTATATGTTGGCTCAAGCTGTAAGTTAGCACGTTTCCACGCGTGTAACATTTACAAAATTTAAGAACAGGCCACACAGTTAATATAAAATGATAAAAATATATATATATGTCAATATATTGTTTGGTGAACATTTATCAATAAATAAACAATTTGCGGAACAATTGCTGTCTCTTTTGTTAATGTTGTAATTCTCACATTGTTCCTCACAACCCTTTTAATTTTAAACTACCAAACTCTCACTTTCTGGTTGAACAAATTGCAGTGATGAAATATATCAGTAATAATCTTGTATATACTTGTGTGTTTGCAGCAGGTTACGTCCCTGCTGTGGGGGTGCAGCAGCAGGGTTCACACACCCAGACTCAGGCTGTGCTGGGAACCTACTCACCAATGGCTTCTCATCAGCGTAGCATGGTTCAGGTAAACACACCGAGCACCTAAAGGTCTCATTCTGCGCCAGCCACAACCAACTCAGCCCCCAAAAGAAGCATTTAGCAGTTCAGAAGTGCTTGTGGTAGCAATTTCCTCACCTCAACGTAACTTCCTTTTGCCTCTCTACAGGGAGGTGTTTCAACGTCCTATCCCCAAAGTAAAGTTGTGACCGCGGTTGGTGGGGAGGCAGGTTACTGCTGCATCGTGCCTGCACCCTCCCACCCCGGCAGCTGCCATCCTCCCAGCTGCACCAACCTCAGTGCCCCGGCCTGGAGTGCACAGTACTGATGATGCCTTGACTGGTGGAGTGATGATACCTTAGTTCCTGTGTGAACTCACACACATACACACACACACAGACATACTTCACACAAACACGTTTTTTCACTCGCTCTCCCCCCTCACCTACACCCATCTTCTTCCTGATGATGCCCACAGGGTGCATTGTTCATGCTCATAACAAGGACACACACACCCACTCACATACATAAATGCACCACTGTACCAAAGCTTAATAGTATATATCAGAGCTGCTGTATTGAATGCATAATTTATATACACAAATGGAGTTTTATATTGTTATTAAATTATATATTGTGTTTTAAGGAAATGCACTGTGTGACTAGAATAAAGTGCTGTGGCTGGATTGATGATGTCACATTTCTATATCATCTTAGCTCTTTTTCTTTCCTCTAATGATGATAATGCTAATGTGAGTGGATGCAGGCATGGCGAGACACTCACACACACATATATATACACACACACACACACGCCAGAGAATAAAGCTCTTTAAGTGAAGGTATACATTCTGAACACAACGGTCATGATGTGTGCACTGTGAGAAAGAGGAAATATGTGTCAATACACTTTATAAGTGACAGATGAACACTATCTAACAAGCAAGTCAAAGATTGTAGATTAACATGATTGATCATGAAGGGGTTTGGGGATTATCAGGAGACTAAGAAACTCACTCAGTTTCCATACAGGCATTTCAGAGCAGTAGCAGGTTTTTACACTTACATAAGCAAGTCAATGTGGCAAATAGTTGCAAATTATGTAAGTAGCAGAGATCGTTGTCAGTTACTAGTTTACCAAACTGCTGAGGGCTTCATATTACGTTGCTGTAGCGCCCCCTGCTGCTCAAACGCTCTCAATACACGGTGCTGAAACGTAAAACAGGACAGGTTATATTAACGCCTCTGCATGGGTTCATCAGTGTGTACAGCTGCTGCGTTCTTTCTGCCTGCAACTGCAGTTTTCATTACTCATTATTCTACTTTAGACTGATTAATCATTAAATTTACAAAATATTCATCATTATTGCCCTGGTAGCTATGTAGGAAAAAGTGACCAGGATCACCATATTTTTAGTTTATTAATATCATAGAAGAAAAAGAAAATTTAGCAGTAAATCATATAGAAAATTATCACATGTAAGAAGTTGGAATTAGTGCAGATTTGTACAAACTGATTTTTGATTATGGTTTCTAACTAATTTCATGTTAATCGACTATTAATCATTTCAGCTCTATTTCTCTCAATGGGAAAATAATGTGTATAGGCATTTTTCACAGCTTACATTTAAACATAACAGGAGGAAAAGCACAGGTGTTCCTAATGACGTTCATTTGCTCTGTTGCATTAAGGTGTCCCTGTAAGGTAAGAGGTGACCAGTGAGAGCCAGTATGCACAGTACCAGAACAAAACAGGTAAATACAGCAGTCAGTGATTTTATTTACACCTGTGCTTTTTCCTGCTGTGACATGTCAAAATCTGTTCTAATACACTGATCAATATTGGACTAATGCAGCCTAAAACTACATTAGTCTTTACGGACATACAGAACAATTACATGATAGAAATTGTTGGCATCAGACGTTTTACACTGCTGCATTATACGTACCTACTACCTCCTGCAAGCAATAACAAATCAATGTGTGTTACTGTTCAGATGCTGGGTAATTCATTTTGTGCTGAAAGTGATTCATATTCTCTGCATCCAATTCAATGAAACATATCCATCATCCGCACAAGGCTTTGAAATTAAATTTAGATTTCATAACTGTGGGGTTGAATGTAAAATTTATTCAGAGCAGCAGGTTCACAATTCCACCTCTATTTCTGTCCATTCAGACACACACACACACACACACACACACACACAAGACACACAAGAGCAGCCGTGCAGGTTCCATGATCTTTAATAAAAGGCACATGTACAGCCATAGTGAGATGAGTGAGTCCACTGGCATAGAGACGAAGCATTAAAACACGGAAATACAGGAAATAGAGGTCAGGAGGAGAGAGATCTATCTGCTTTACAGTAGGATCTACTTAAGTAACATCTTCTCGTTCGCTTTCAAGTAAGTCTAACACTAATATGTCACCGTGGTAAGGTAGAAACCCCCGTCCCCACACACACACACACACACACACACACACACACACACACACACACACACACACACATAAACATACAAAAACACACACACGCACACCTGCAGAAGTCTTCTCCACAGGGCTGTTGAAGAAGTCCAGGTAGACCACAGACTCTGTGCTCACAGTTTGGGTCACATCCCCAACATCCTTGTTGTTGTTGTTGATCCATCCTTGTGGGCCCTGTTGCTCCATTTTCATCCATCTATCTTTTAGCTCGTGCTCCAGGTGGCACCTTCATTATATTCTGCAAAGAAACCCCAAATCTAACTGGTACTCTTAAACTGGAATACTATCAGGCCCAGGTTTTCTGCATGTCATTTAGTTTGTGCTAAATAAATAGAAAAAAACAAAACAAAAACAACTCATCACAGTGGATCAGAGCTGGTGATTTTACACTGATTAAAAAAGGAGAAGAATTCAGATTGAGGAGGTAACTTTTTATAATGTGCATTTATATTGTCAGTAAATGCACATGTGCACTTATATATGTATATGTATTCTCTGAATGCATGTGTGCGCATGTATGTGTATCGTCGCACTACTCTAGTTCCTTGTTTTTATTCTACTTTATTTTTATTTTTTTAATTATTTTTCCACTCTAAAATAAAATTAAGAACATCATATGTTAGAAAATGTGAATTTTATGTAAATCAAATATAGTATAGGTGTAGGACACTGTGTGCGTGTGTCTATGTATGTATGTATGTATGTATGTATGTATGTGTATGTGTGTGTGTGTGTGTGTGTGTGTGTGTGTGTAAAGAAATTAATTAATGACTTAAAACAAAAGTTAAATAAGCAAATTTTTCACAAACTAAAATAATAAATGCATTAGACCTGGATTATGTAGTTATGTAGGACTCAGCTGTTTTTGTACTTAATGGTCTCGAACAAGTCTGCTGATTTAAAGAAAACAAACAACTGACACACAGTGAACCTGGGGCGTTTAGGGCTCCTGAGGGCCTGTTTGTAATCCAGCCTAGTCATGCCCTCAACGATTGTCCTGTTTTTCACATCAGGACATGTTCACAACAATAAACACACACACACACAAACACACACATACAAACATAGGCAGCCAGTCACACCCTAAAATGCAACTAAAAAGAAAAAAGTTCACAGGTACTTAAATATTTAGGGTTAAGAAAAATAAAAAAGGTATTAGTGTTGAAGGTTAAATATAACCACAGCTGGAGGAATAAGTTGAAGAACTAAAATATGCATGCAGCCAGGCCATCTCTCCTCTTGTTGAAAGGTAAAAGGGGGTCACTGGGAGGGGGGCGGGGCAGGGCGGGGCACCATCTTTTCTCTGTTCTGGCCAAGTGTGAGACATAAGATGGGCACTTTTGCCAAAACAGAAAGAAGACACTGACACGACTTATGTGTAAAGTGTGTAGAGGGGAGGGAAAAGACAAATACACACTCACTCTCTGCCACACACGCACACATACACACGTCTGCCACATCCATCCACATGTCCAAAGAACAGCTCAGTAGAGTCACAGCACTCTATTTTCACATTATCACTTCTTTGGGACATTTGAACATTAAAGAGTTTGGGCCACCCTCCAGGGTCCGTCACTGAACTCTCTTTCTCACGCAATTATTCTCTCTCACACGCACTCGCACAATCACACACACACAAACACACATGCAACAAATGCACCCAGCAAATCCTGCTTTGGTCGGTGTGTGTGCTACCTTTGGCTGTGGGTGTCAGGGGTGAAAGGTCAGAGTGACCTCAGAGAGCCTCCACAGGTACACACCAACCAGCCCAGTGCCCCTCCCCCTCCCTCAACCCATAACCCAACAACCCCCACCTGTGCCTTCGCAGGTTTCACCCCACCCGTCCATCCCATAACAATGCCCACCCATCTCCATAGCAACTCACAGCTCCCCAAGCAAGGGGTCTCACTATCTTGTAAAAGGAGGTAAGTGTATTAAGTGGTGTGTGTGTGTGTGTGTGTGTGTGTGTAGGCGTGTATACCCTGCGTGAATGTATTTGTGAGTACGTGTGTGCATGTGTGTGTGTGTGTGTAGGTGTTAAGAGGTATCAGTGGTTCAGTGGTGTCTCTCTTTAATCTTCATCACTCCTTTCTCTCACCCCTCTTCATCATCTTCTTCATCTGCCTCGTCCTTTCCACCTTCCTCCTCCTCCTCCTCCTCTTCTTTCCTCACTCTTTATTTTTGGACTTGGAAGATGAACAGACGCAGGTTGATGTTTTTGGCAGCCAGCAGTTTGTTGCACTCAACTGAATCGGAGATGGGCAGAGGGACGTAGTCGGTCTCATTGGCGTCGTTGCTAAAGGAGTGATGGTGGATGACCGGCTTGATCCGCACATCATCATATGGCCCCTTCAGCAGCAGGAAGGAGCATTCAAGGGCAGAATTCACCTAAACAAACACAGAAACACTCTATTGAGTCAACATCTGCTGACGAGAGATGTCCCAGTCTGACTTTTTCCCTCCCTGCACTGATTCCAATACAAAACTCAGGCCAAGCACCGATCTGATTTGCAGGATAAAGAATTGAATAATGCAACACTAAGCGGCTGGGATTACTGCAGGACTAAAGACTAAAAGCCTGCAGCCACTGAATACATGTACTGATAGTGGAAATGCTGAATTCAAAACGACTTTGATGAGGAAACTGTGTTCAACAATGATGGGTCAGGTTTTTTCACACCTGAGTTACATAAAGTCAGTATCTGTGCTGATAAATATTCAACATATCAAGTCAGTACCTAACCATTTTGAATTTCTGTGGCTGACTTAAATGAATTAAAAATTAAAAATAAATGTTTCATTGAATTCTATTTTTTACATACATATTTTTATATATCCTTATAGTTTAGTTATTGTGGGGAAAGATTTTTTTTGATAATGTTGATAATGCTGATAATGTTTCTAAATGAACTTGGACAGACAGCATAAGTGGTGATGATCGCTCAGATCAGTTTTAGCTTCCCTTAACTGTTCTTATAAAACCAGATCTGCTGGAGTGCAATGTATCATCAACCCTCACAACAAGCACACACTAACAAAACTTAAATAAACTCAGACAGACAGAGCAGTATGTGTGTGTACCTTGCTTTTGAGGATGAGCTGGAAGGAGAGGGTGCGCTTGCAGGACAGGTTGGGGTTGCGCTCTGAGTCGTTAACACGGGCCTTCAGCACCCACGTCTGGTTGAGAACAGTGAAGCGCGGCGTTTCATAGTACAGACGAGTGATGAAGTCATCTGTGCGGTATGGCCTGAACTGCACCTCTGGATGGACACATAAGTGGATGACAGGATTTCAAACAGGGAACATAGGACCTTAAGTGGGATGGGAAGAGTGGTGGGCAGAGCTAAGGAAGCAAAGGGAATATACGTAACCACTTGTAGAGTTTGCTACATTACGATCAGTTTTCCTCCTCTTCTGTAAGTACCTGTAAAGCCGATCTTTTCGTAACACAGCAGGCTAAAGATGCTGTTATACAGCTGCATGTCTCTGCGGTGGTTCTGGTCCATCTCTCCCAGTATTCCCATCAGCTCTGTACCAGTCTTGGTGGGGTGGGAGCACTCGCTCTCATGTGCTGGCAGCTCATGGAATGGACCTTGCCAAGGGCAGCCAATCCTCTTGTACTTACACTGCGTCACCCTGGCAACATAACAGCGAGTGTGAGTTAAAAGAGTTTATATAAATTAGACCCTTTGAAGAGATGTTTTGTGAGGCATATAAAGTGCTTTCTTGCAGTGAGTGGAAGGTGCTAATAATATCAAAAGGTACTAATTAACCTGGGTTGTGAGCCGAGGCAGATTAATACAGTACTAATGATACATGTGTGCTGAGAATCGACCTGGAAAAAGAAAAACACGTATTTCTATCAATTACATCCAGGAATGAGGTGCTTGTCAATGAATACCTGCTACATCCTTACAGTTAAAGTGAGGCGTTAATAATGCAAAAGGTACTAGTTAACCTCTGTGGCAAACTGAGCAAAATGTAACTGTATATATAATATAAAAAACTGAAATTTCCTGCAAAGTTTTGTCTCATACCTCATATCTGGTACGAATTCACTACTTTAATAGAGTGACATAAAATACCTGTCATGTCAAACACCTGTAATGTAAAATACCTGTAATCACTGGTTGTAATTGCTGCAAATTAAAACACGTGATAAAACTAGAATATCATCATCATCATTATCTTTATGTAACATTCCATCAGATCCTCACAGGATACCAGCACATCATTCTGTCTAACCTGGCCAAAAACACCTGGTGACTGCCATGACTGTTGTCATGGCAACGGCAGCATGGGCACCTCTGTCCTAAGCAGGGTCAAGTGTTGCTATAGCAACCACCCCATAGGATTTCATTCATGCAAATTCAATCAGCCTGAACACCTCCTTCTCTCACACACACACACACACACACACACACCAAACACACTGTGTGTAATCATATCAGCTGGTTTGCTCCTCAGAAGCAGCAGGTCACATGCTCCTCCATTTTCCCTGAATTACCCCCGTGTGATGCTCTGCTGAGTTACTGCACATATGTCCACATGTCCATGTGTATAAAATCCTACTGGAGATTGAGTCATTGTGTGTTTTGGGTACTTTTTCCGGGCTGCTTCCATTTTCTGATTTCAGTTTCACTTCTTTGCAATCTGAAAAAGCCTGACCTCGCCTGAAGTGTTTGTAGCTGTTAAATTTGATTAACTTGGAACATTTGTGTGGAACCTGACTGGAACTAATTTTGAGGTGCTTTTCACACTTTCTGTGAAGCGTTGTCCACAAGTGTGGTAGATTTCTTATCTGGGGAAAAAATTATTTTTGTGTATGTGAGTGTGTCCACACAGTGTGTGTGTGGTATATACCTGTCTTGGCACTCCTCTTTCTGGTGTCTCTCTAAGCTGGAGCGGGGGAACTGTTTTAGGCAGAAGGTACATTCTGTCGGTAGCTCACTGACAGCCTTCTCCACGGCAAGGTTCCTGCAGCACAGGTTCTTGCTGATCTCACACCTACACAAACAGAGAGAATACCTCAGTGCAGTCGTGTGTACATATATATTTTTTAAATATGTAAATAAATATCACTTGTGCTATGTACAGAACTGTCCATACAAGGTTGTGAACAACACTAAACCAGGCTTACCCGCCTGAGTAATAGACATGGTCTGTTACGCGTTTGTTAATTGTTTTTTCAACATACTAACAAGAAATGCAAAAAAAGTTATTCAGTCATTACCAGTGCCTCAGTGATGAAGGCAATAATAATTATGTTTCAGTGTCATACTTACATTAGAATAATAATCATTGACTGTCAAGAAAACTGAGAACTTTTTTACCTTTAAGGACAAAACATTCGCCACTATATTTATGTTTTTCCTGCTGTTTAACATCATTCTCTTCTTATGTCAACTTGTATTTTAATTGCTGGTAATTAATATCAACGTCATAACAAACAATAATTATTTGTAATTGTTTGTAATTTCATCTGGAGCCACTACGACAGTCAGGGAACACTCAAAATGTATATACATCCAAAATATCTAATTTAGATATATTAATATCCGTGTATAACAATGTTTTTTGGTTTATATTTCCATGTGCATTGCACTCATGTCTACACGGAAGCTTGGTGTACCTGCAGTTAGGACACGTGGCCTGTTCCTCCTTCAGACGAGAGTCAGCCAGGAGGTGGATGAAACAGCCTGCACACATCAGGTGTCCATTGGTACACTGTGTTGGAAAAAAGTAGAAGCGACAGTCAAAGAATATGAGGAAAGTTTTTTTTAAAAATATTGTCGATGCTTAAGTGTGGGGAGGCAGAGGGAAATTAATAATGATCATGTTAGTGCAAGTTGGACAGGACTAAGTTGGGAAGTAGGAATTAGATACTTTTAACTGTCTCTGATCAAATCTCATGACAAAAATGTCAGCATAATTTGTGACGGGGTTGTGGTTCACTTCATGACTATTAATTAAGGCTGGTTGAAAAAATATTTTGTGGAAATATTAAGGATGAACCAGACTATTTTTGGACTGTGTATTAGACTCAAAAGACATTCCTCTGGGGATGTAAGTTTCAACTAGGTATATAGAGTTTTTTTCTTTTTAGCTTAACAGTGGATTGGCTAAAACCCCCATGCAACAAACAGAGTAAAGTTCAAAAGATAATTATACTACTGTATGTATTAGAATATGGATTTAAAATTACAAGCTCAGAGGAATTGTTATAAAGGAGAGAAATCTGTAATTGTGTAGTTTTTACATGGATAATGCCAGTGGTCTGCGGGATACATACATTAACAGGCCTAATGTTAAGTACTGGTTGTGCTTCTCCTGATACACATTTATAATATGGGCAAACTACTGTATATGGAAGGAATGTCAACTTGTTCATACACAGTTTTGTTGATAATTGTTAAAACAACATGTGTTGCATGTTGCAGAAGGGCATGTAAATGTTTAGGACTAGCTGGGCAATGATTAATTAGAAATGTGTTCACTTGACTTTGATGAGAGCTGCAGGTCATTAAGCACACTGTTTGGAACAGGTTGAAGGGAAGGGCAAAAGATGATTCAAATTAAGGTTTTGGTTCAGCTCTGGATGTCTGAGTTCTTGTGTTGGGGTTTGGGGATGTGGCTTTTGCTGAGGGATATTTGAGGATATTTCACGGTAATAACTTGAGCAGGCACAGCTGACCACTCGGCCTGGGTGTGTCTGCTCTCTCAGCCTCATGGCTCAGCCTGCAGCACAGAGACACCTGGGGCCCGTGTTGGATCGAGTATCACTAAAAATAAATGAAGCTGGACAACATATTCAACAGGTTGTCTCTGGGGATGGGCCGTTGGGACACATGGGTTTATAATATGAGGTCCAGCTCATTTGCTGTTGTTGTTACAGTAGGTTTAGGGTTGTGAGGGGAAGATCTGTGATTGACACCACGTTTACCTGGTATACAGACGCCTTGGGCAAGTCTAGGCACACGGTGCAGCACAGCACTGAGTACAGTCTCTCCTCCAGCTTTCCTGACTCTCCCTCGGGAACTTTCACCCTCTTCTTGGGTGGCTCGTCTGGGTCAGGCTCGGGCCCTTCTCGCCGTATCCCGACCTCCTCCTGCATGGCAGCGACCCCGGCGACAGCCTCCACCGCTGCCCCCACGGCCCCGACCCCCAGGCCGGCCGAGGAGGAGCCAGGGGCGGCCGCAACGCCCACGTCTCTCTCTTCCAGTGAAGACATGGCGACGACTGTCTAGAAATTTTTGAGATGTACCTGCCGTGACCAGGCTAAACCTGAAATATTAGCAGGTTAGCTCAGGGCTAGCTACAACCTGTCAAGCTAACGGTCAGCTGACAGCTAGCTAACGTAAGCTAGGCTAACGCTACGGCAGCAGGCTGTCAGAAAGGAATGCAGGCTAACTTATTATTATTAAAGCTGCCCTCCACGAACGAACCTTGAATTTAACAAGCCAATGACTGTGTAATAACGAGACCATGTGCAAAATGTAATTATGACTTAATTAAACGTTGTCTAGTTTTGTTGACTTACAGTGAGGCTAGCAGACTATGCGGCTAGCTACGTTGACAAAAACACAGCAGTCCTCTCGCTTTGCCCAGGCAGAACAAAAACAACTCAGGCGTCTCTCAGCTGTTGTTGTACTCTCGACGCCGTTATTCGCAATGACAGCAGATTACAGCGATGTACACCGGCGGCCCAGCTCGGCTGATCGTCTAATGTCCCCGCTCCGGTACCGGCTTACTGTCCACTGGACCCACGAGACCTGTCGGTAATTACAGCCGCGGTTAGAGACAGTTCTGCTGGGACTCGTCTCTCTGGCTATACAGCCATCTTTGTTTTTTTCCTGTCCGTCTCCCCCGACTTCACCCTGCACAGCCTTTACGAATCCGGGTCAAATTCGTTATTACTCAGGCACCTTCTCGGTCGCGGCTAATAATAGAAGTTGCGTATTTAAAAGTCAATATTTTGCGTGTATCTGTGACGGCCTCTGTGTGCCAGCGGGTACTTCTGTACAGCCGTGAATTGGCTGACAGCGGAATGTTTTATTGTGGCAGATGACTTGGGGTATTTAAAGAGTTTTTAAAGGCGCATGCGTAGTGCGCACCTGCGGGTCAGTGTGTGGCAGGACTTGAAAGGTGACCAAAACATGATATGCGACAAATTTAGGCCACTCCAGCAGAAGTCTCATCCTGTATACATATGTAATGCGTATTAATGACATACACAAATTATAACAGCGTAATAACGCTGACATTAATCTAAGAAATTTGAAAACTTTCAACAAAACTTTATGACAAAAACCCCCTTTGTGCTTTCCTGTTTTTCGCGCAATCGATCAAAGTGGTTCAACTGGTTGTAAGGGATCCGGTGCTTGTGTGTGTTAAGGATGCATAAATAATTCAGCTAGAAAAACAGGGTGATCGAAGAAAGCCTCAGCTGCCCTTGGCCACCGATAATAGGTCAAAAGCATTTATAAGCTTATTCATCCCTTTAGTGTCCCAGATATGTGGCTTAGCAGCCTCAAGGGTTGGAAGGGTGAATGTGTATAAACTACAAGGTTGGGGGTTGTGTGTGCATGCTATGGGTAGGTGGGGCAGGATGTTAGAGTGTCAGCTGTCTGCAATCGGGAGGAACAGGACTAACCACTCCCATTGGACGGACAGATATGCCTTATTTGGCCTGTGTGGAATTGCAACAGAGCCATACCACCCTCAGCTATGCACACACAGTTTACCCAGTAGCTGTATGTGGTCATACTGTGTCCTACATTGCTGGGTAAGTCAGTTTATCAGCCACAGAGTATATTAATTGGTCCAAATATTGCCATAGGGTGCTAATTTGCAGGCTATGTGTCATTAAATGGTCACACTGCCAGGTCTATTTGACTCAGCTGTAGTTAAGACAACCAAAAATACATACAGTTAGGACATTGTCAGAAACATGTCATTCAAGAGTTTAGTAAACATGGCAAACTTTTACTAGGATTAAAAAGAAGGATATTGGTATAGACATTTTTAGTTAATGCATGTATCGTAAACAAATGTTGCTAGATAGGTCCAAGCACAGACTTCTCAGAATGGACTTAAGGGGGTATAAAAGGGGGGTGGGTCAGTTTCATCATACATGCAATCAAAAATAGCTACCACTAGGAATGTCAGGCATGATAACATCATATCTTCAAAGTTAAACATGGTTTGCACAAAAAAAGAAGAATCACAACAAGAATCTTTTCACAAATACAACAATCTGCCAATGTTTACATCTGAATTGAGTCCAATTTGATCCACTCCACTCCATTAATTTCATCTTAGTGATCAGAATGGTTCACTACTTCCCATCCTCCTCTTGTAATCCTAGATGGACACACACCTCAGTCAATACACAACATCCCATGATGCATTTGTGATTGCAGGATACATGGATTACAGACATTGAGATTTATCTACCCTCATCAATCAGACTCTATTCAGACCCAGGAGAGTAAATCACATCATCTGTAGGTCATTCACAGATTTCAGATGCTGAGAAATCAGTGGTCTTGTCCAGAACAATGAAAGTGATGAGTTTGATTTAATCACATGGCTAAACGGAAGACTGACAGTGAGGTCAAGATTGTGTGGGTGGATGGGTGATGGGACACTAGGTTCATCATAATTTACGTCTTGGTGGTTTTGGGCTTTGGTTGCACTGGGGTCGTATAGGGGAGAGGAGGAAGTTCTTCTGATGAAGAGAGTGTGGTTAGGAAGCTGCAGCTGATGTGCTCGTGGATGGGTGGTGTTGCTCTGAGTGACCTGTTGTGGTTTGTTGCACTTGATTGGTTGAAGGTGGTGAATATGGAGGTGGCTGCTGTTGGCTGTTTTGTTTTGTCTTCATCTGGGATGTAAGCTCAGTTTGGGGTGTGGCATCACCAAGGTGATGGAGTTCATTACTTGGGCTGGTCGGGCTGTGGGTTTCACAGACTGTGCCTAACAGCTTGGGAC
Organism: Datnioides undecimradiatus; assembly: GCA_008933995.1. Taxonomy (NCBI): domain Eukaryota; kingdom Metazoa; phylum Chordata; class Actinopteri; order Lobotiformes; family Datnioididae; genus Datnioides; species Datnioides undecimradiatus. The sequence continues at coordinate 2,380,514 of WARS01000044.1, read as the reverse complement.
CTGGATCCTGTATTTCTTGCCCACTGGGCTCCCTGCTGGGTGAGCCAGAGTTTGTAGAGGTGCATTCTGGTCTATCTTGATCAGGTGTGGCCTCTGAAGTTGTGTGTTCTTTGAACTGTGGATATATGGTGTGAGCTGTAATTATGTCTTTTGATCGTTGCTGTTGTGGGTTGTCTTCATCTTGTCTTCCACCTGGGTTCATCTCCACTTGTCTTTCATCTTGTCGGTGTGGCTCTTTATATATGATTTCTCCCTTGCTGCTGATGTGTCCTGCTGCTTTGCCTGTCACTGTTTCTGCTGCATTTGTCTGAGCTAGTCTCTGGGCTCTGTTAGTTTCTGCTTCAGTATCTGCTGAGCTCCTCTGAGTGTTGTCTGTGAGCGCCCTCTGCCTGCTAATTGAAGCCATAGTCTTCACCCAGGGATACAGCAAGGTCTGCTCTGCTGTCAGCCTCACTGTGGGATCTGGCTGAAGCAGAGCTCTGACGAGGTCTCTGCCTTCTGTATACAAGCACACAAAACAGAATGAGAAACAGATTGTTTATTCTTGTTTGTGTGCAAGGTTGTGTGTACAAAATTTAATTTTCTCTAATTCTCACCTTCAGAGATGGGGTCCCAATACGGGGACATGAAGTGGATTTGTCCCTGTTTAATTAGCTGAAACAGCTCTTCCTGGTCCCGCTCACGACTACGAAATGGGGGGAATCCACACAGCAGGATATAGAGAATAACACCCAGAGCCCATACATCCACTGCAACACCATAACCTGTTGGGTCAAACCTCAATTATTTTCAAACATGAAAATATTTAAGCTTCGTGAGGAGTTTTAAAAAACCCTGAAACACCTTTATTTAGGGCTGAAAATATGTATTCAAAAGTCAAAGGAAACGTAAATCAGCAATTTACACAGCAGCAAACAGCACTAACCTGTCTCACAGAGAATCTCTGGGGCTACATATGTGGGTGTGCCACATATGGTAAAGACCGGTTCAGTCACAACCATAGCAAGACCAAAGTCTCCCAGCTTCAGCCTATGGATGTCAGCAGCTACATGCTCTATCTGGGAGGGAACAATAGAAATAGGATATATACAAGAACAATGTCACACACTGAGACAGAATGAAGTCTATATTTTTAAATTTTTAATGCCTCAAATGGCACCCACATGCTTTCCATAGAAATTTGTTAAAAAGTTAAAAGTTAAAAGCAAAAAAATTGCTGTATAAATCTGACTGTTGTCACTTGGAACCACAGTTGTAACAAAGGAACAATGAAAAATTAAAAACTGGTCCCGCTCACAACCTAATGTGATTTCTTTAGATTTTCTGTTGAAATAGAAGAAAATGAAGTCAGCCAAGTTCCATTTTGGATTTAGGGTATAAAAAGATGGAAAAAAAGAATAGGTTATCATATATTTTGTATAGATTTCACATTAATCAATGATCACATTCAAGTTCACATGTAACTCTGAAAGCATACCAACACCGACACTTACCAGTAAGTTTTCTGGTTTGAGGTCTCGGTGGACAATTCTTCTGCAGTGGATGTAATTCAGTGCTTCACTTACATCTGACACCATCAGTCCTGCCGCTGCCTCTGAAAACTTCCCCCTCTCACTGATGGCCTCAAACAGGTCCCCTCCACTCACCAGCTCCATCACCAGATACGAGTGAGTATTTGTGTGGTGGTGCGCAAACAGCCGCACTATGCGAGGGTGACAGAGGCTACCCAGGAGGCTCAGCTCATTCTGCATCATGTGTTCTCTGCCAATTAGTTTGGAGCGTTCAACAATCTTCATGGCAAGGGTTTGTCCATTGTCACGACGGCAGCACTCTTGCACGACTGCAAAGTTGCCATCGCCAATCACACGTCCAATTTCATAGCAGTGCTCAATATCTGCCAGGGTGACATCACTGCCATCTGAGAGAAGTTCAAAGGTCATCCTCTGCTCTGTGTCTTTGTGTACTTGACCCACGTCTTGAGATGGATTTGAATGTTGTAACTGGGCAACACTCTTCTCCTCCTCTCTGTTGATTGGCTGAGGAGTTGGAGGTTTGATAAGAATGTCCAATTTTCTCACTTCCTGTTCTGTGAAAGAATTTCCTTTTTGCTTCCTTGATACAGGAGGAAGTGGGACCTTACCTGACAGTGGATTGATCCGTTCTGGACCAAGATGCTTAGCTCTCCTTGCTAAGCAGTTTTCACAAAGTGCAGGAGAGGGTGTATCTGCATTTCTCAGACCTTCCTCATGTTTGAATGGACCAATGACAGAAGGCTGGCGCACTTTGACCCCATCCCTCACATGCAGTCGCTGCAAGTGGTTTGGCAGGTGAGTAGGTTTTCGGCAGGAAATCTTTTTATGACATCTCTGAACATCGGGGTTATAATTTTCTGGCTGGTGTGTGTTGATGTGGTGAGGCAGCTGTGTAATTGTGTGTGTATTAGTTTTAACATGTGTGTTTGCGTCCTGGTGTGTCTCTTGGTTAGGGTGTGTGTCACTTCTGTCTGTCCCCTCACTGTATCCACTGTCGGCCTTAGCTGCTTTATCTGGTGCTGGACGAAGTCTCTTCTCCCAGGCCCGCAGTGCATCAGCTCGGTAATGGGAAAGTTCTGGAAACAGCTCCTCCAGAGCCTCCCGCACGCTGCCCAGCTCTGGACGAGCCTTGCCAAGTGCCAGGAAGGCCACCTCACCCCGGAAGAAATCACAAACACCTTTCACCTATGAAGAAAAAGAATGACCATTTAACAGGAACAACATTTGGACCCACAATCTCATCAGGCCCCTGACAAGTTTAGAATAAATATGACATATTATTATTATCAATGTGATACAGGGATACAATCTGAAGCGGCATTACTCCAAACATACAGGCAGTATGGCGGCAAAAGAAGTGATGTCAACATTTCCTTTATTTCAACTTCTTTTACTGAAATTATCTGCCCCACCAAGGATACAGGCGTCAGATGAAGATCGATGAGTCATGTACACAATGTAAATTATCAATAGGAAAATGCGGGAAAATACCCTGGGGCCACATGACTTTAGGAGCCTTAAAAGCTGTAGGTTGTTTAAGCTAGTTTATCTGAACATTTGTATCAGATCAACTGATGTGAAAGAGGCCTTAAGGTGTGCCCATGCTTTATTGTCTAATCTTGTGATGCTGTGATGAAGTTTGAAATTTCTCAAGACGTTCATTACTTTAGTTTAGCGCTTTAGAGCTCTTGCTACCTCACTGCAAATCTGAGGCCATGGACAATTTTGGCATGGAAAGAACGGTAAACTTTGCAACAGATGTGGGAGGACTGCAGAAGTTAGTAAAAGGGGTCTAATAGGACATTTTTGCCTCGGGCCTAACTGGCAGGTTAATGTGGTTTCAGTTAAGCCTCACCTCTCGTGCATGGGTTGTGTACAGGCGTGTGACTCTGGCTCTGTGCCAACGAGGAAACCCCAACGCCTCTGATATATCCAATAGCAATTGCTCAAAGGACACCACACCCCTACGGTTCAACAGGACAGTTACCTTGAAAACAGAGACACAACAATGACAGTTACGTTATATAATTCTTTCCCAGACAAATTAATCTAATTTATGACCAGGTATGCCATTTTGCTCATGATGATGCCATCACAAAGGTATTTAAGCTGTGCTTGTGGCTGTATTAAAGGTTAAAAAGTTATTTGTAGATCTGTTATAAACTGTTTATAAGAATAACAATTTGGTGCCAGGTTGTGAAAATTTTCTTTGGCTGGTTAAGTGTCCTTTAAATTTTTAGCCCTTAAGTTTCACAGAAAAACCTTTAAAACTACGAAGCACCTGCACCAAAATCAGCGCATTAACATTTTTAATTTATTTTGCCTGCTTACTAAAAAGTAAGAACCCCATGAGACCTTATTAATGTGTTACAAAAAGTTATAAATGTGTAATTTACAAAACAGGAAGGATAAACACCATCAAAAGAGACAATCCCTCAACTGAAACCCCTTTTTTGACACTTCATTGTCAAAATGGTAAATATTGAGTTCACCTTGCGTAGTGTGCTTTGACCACAGGGGCGGACAATGGTGACCAGATGGGGCCTCTCAGCGCTCTCCTCTGCGTGCCGGGTATGAAAGAGGGGGAGGTGAGTTGGGGGAGGAGGAGGGAAGTGTGACCTATGAACCTGTCCTGTATGGTGGCTTTGAATGGGCCATGGCTGAGGTGCACGCTTCAACAAGGGGACCAGAGGAGCTGAAGCAAGGAGAAAGGAGGAGGATGTGAGGGGAGTGGAGAACAAAGACAGAAAGCAAGAGTTGGGTTATTGAAAGTGTACTTAATAACACTGACATTATCACACCATTGTTTTCTTCTAGACCTGTATTCAAAGAAAATCTCATAAGTAACACAATACCATCCTTATCCTGTGTGAGTGTGTGAGTGTGTGTGTGTGTGTGTCTGTGAAAACAAATCCGGCTGATCAGATTTGAGTGTTTTCCATCACATGGAGTGCAAGGGCCATTTGAGATTCTTCAAGCACCCTGCCCCATTGGATGAATAATTTAGGCTTCCTTAAGTCATGCAAACCCACACACATATACACACACACAACTTAACAAAAGCTAGCTTGACCTGGTTAGAGCTCAGCTGAATCTGCATGATTAATGAAGCATTAGAGACACGCGGCATCTTTGACGTTTCACTTTCTGGCGCTGAGGGAGACACAGAGAGACGATCTGTCCGGTCAGCTGGGGGTTCTTTTTTTGTTTTGGTTCCAGATGCAGAACAACAGACAGAAACACAAGACTCTATACCTCTAACATGAACAGGCCCTCCTTCCTTAAAAAGATACCACTGACCCCCTGAGAGTGAGCAAATGCACACACATTCACATTTACACACTCAGTGATAAAAGCTTAACAGTGGGCACAGAAAAACTCCATGTTCTACAGTTTAAACAGCTCATAAAGAGCCAGCTGTGGCCAGTCAGGAAAAACTGACTCAGCCAGGCACCTCTGATGGTCTTTGTGTATATTTGTTTGTAGGATGTGTTTACTGGGATGGGGGATGATTTCAGGAGCCTTCCTACAGTAATAACACGTCATCTTATTTATAATATATAAAATGTTTCATAGTTCAATTGAAGTCATATCAAGTTATATCTTTAGTAATATTAGTTCTCCATACACACAACATTTAATCAGTTTAAAGACATAATTTTTACTGTAAGACTCAAGTTTTATTCTATCTGTAAGTAAAATCATTTCAGTCCGACCAAGACTCACCTGCAATTCTCCATTTAGCGTTACGAGGCGCCTCGCATCCATACCGGGTTCTCTGTGAAGGTGTCATGACTTTCCAAAACAATACATGAACTAAAACGACTCGGCGATATTTACTGTTCAGCGACTTTTATCCCCACACAAGTCGCTGCTGTCATATCCACGGCTGTTATCCTCCGGAAAAGGTAACGGGATGCGCTGTGAGATGACCGGACTTGGTGTAGCAACTGCCGTTGCCATGGATACGCGTCAAGTTGGGCGTGTAGAAGAAGCGAGAAATATACCGGAAGCGGGCCGATTTGTCCGTCAAAATAAAAAACAAAATGGTGAATGTTGACTATTAGGTGAATGTGTGGGTAACCAAATAACAGATGAGCTTACTTTTTGAATCGACACGTGGCTTTCATCTACTTCAAAATCTCATTAAAGGGGCTATTTTCTCTTCTGTACGTAGTTTAGGCTAATGTTACCAAAGTGAAATGTTTTATTTTGAACTATCTGACCGGAAGTTATCTGTGTAGCTTTGTTGAGCCTTGAATTTGATGAGGGGACCAGTCCAGGTGAGAACCCCCCCCCCCAACCACACACACACACACACACACACACACACACATTATCACTACTATATTATCCTCAGTCTTGCACAGATGCGCAGGTTTTCTGGTTTTATTTGGTTCGTAAAGTTGCACCGCAGACTAACCTGAGGTTCGCGACTCACCTCTTGGGATTAAGACACATGTTTAAGGTGCTTTCAGATGATCAGCAAAGATCAGAAAAGGCGAATTAACGCATTTCTGCTGTTCAACTGTTTCTTCGTATCTTTGCATTATTCTTGTGTATTCTTTCTCATTAAGTGTTTTCTTAATAAATACAGGAATTACATGCCCTCGTTGAACTGGAAATTAGTCTTCAAAAATATGCAAACACTTTATTTTAGGCAGTGACAAGACAAAAGGGTTGATAACCATCGGCCTGTGGGTTGAAGGCCTGACCGTGTAATTGTCATTTCCCATCTCTCTTTCCCTTCATTTTCTGTCTCTGTATACAATATTTACAAAGGCACAATATAGCCTTTAATAGCCTTTAATCAGGGTTCGTTTTGAGAAACTAAACTACACTCCATATCGTTAATTTCTACAAAATTCGCAGTAAACATTAAGGACGTTGCTTCACCTCTGTATCCTCAATAGTAGCTATTGCCCTTGTTTAAAAATGTTTTTGTGTCAGGTGCAGAGTTAGTGAAGGAAAATGCACCAATTCTCACACAAAAGCTTTTGTATCCAATGACTGCAAAAAAAGTTGTGCTGTAAAATCACTCTGACAGAGGGGGGAGAGGGACTGTCCATCTCAGGGGGAGTTACCATAGCTGCACTGATGGAATCCAATACTCTGCCTCTCCCTTTCACACACACACACACACAGTGTCCAAGCTGATCTTTTAATACGCTGCCCCCCATGGCTCTGTCTCCAAGGATACTGTTAATATTGGATCAGGAAGCATCAACTCCTATTCCGGCTTCTTATCCTGGATTCTAATCAAACTGTGTGTATGTAAGAGAGCGTGAATGTGAAACGTGAAATATGCGTTAATCCATAGCTGTTCATTTTTTTCCATTACGTCTCTGGGAGTGTTGTTTTTTCTTTTCTTAATACAGAGAGAGGGGTGGGCAGTGACATGAGTTCTTAGATGGTACTACGTTTATTCAACTTTTTAAGATTGTTGGGAAAACAAATTTGGTGCCTGGTGCATTCATCTTGATTATGTGGTGTTTGGGTGTCGTTTTGTAATTTACAGCACTAAGATTTCTGTGTTCATAATATTGTTGTTTCTGTTTTGGGGTTGAGAACTATTAGACTTAATTAAATCTTAGTTCAACCTGGAGAATAGTGATCATTTTGGTGCTGCAGTTTGTCACCCACAAATACCAAATCAATAAGAAGCCCGTTACTAAATGGGTGTGAATTTACTATTTTTGCACTACTAGTTTCTGGCCAGCAGGGGATGGAAGTGTACCTATTGTATATCTCTGCAAGAGGAGGTAAACCAAAAGTGGTTCCCTGAAAGAACTACCCAGCTGGATAAACACAAGTCAGTTTATCTTGTCATAACACAAATCAGAGCAGATATATGTAAAATCTCTCTGAGACACACAGTGTTATGATCCAGGTTTGATTCTGACAACTTTCTGTACACTGTTAAAAAAAAAGGGGGAACAGGGCAGGAAATCTGATAAAGTGACACAGTGCAGTGTCCTTAAATAACTCTGCCTGTTTTCTCCTCTTTCTCATCTTGTTGCTGCCTCATAGGACGATTTATAGAGCAAGGAGCGCAGTCTCAGGCCCAGCTGCAGAAAGGTATCAAAACACACACCCGCACACACATCAACACTACTCTGTAGCTGTTCAGTGAGTGCCAACAACTGCTACTAAAATACATGGCACTACTTTCTAATATGGAGTCCTTTGTGGAATATTAAGCTATTTAATTCATCAAAGACCCTTCTATAATGAACTGCTTGACCACATATGGTATGGAAAACAGCTGTAGAACATCTAGGCAATTTAACATAAATAGATTAACATTAATAGATTTTAAGGGTTGCTGATGAAAAAAAGTTTTTGGTTTACATTAATGTTTAATGCTGCAGTTAGCTACAGCTTACATACCATAATAATTATATATGCTTTGTTAGAAAGAGGCATCGGAGAGATAAATACATGTTTTCAATTCTAACATTTATTCTGCAATCTGAGGCATGATCCATTTGGACAAGGGAGTGAAAATGAGTTGAAACACTTGCAAATGCAGCCAGAGAGGAGAGAGAGACTGCAGAATGAATGACTGAACAAATCAGTGGGTGCTACAGAAGGGAGTGGCAATGTCCAGATGTTTATATCACTACATTATCCACAGTCTTACACAGATGCACAGGAAAGCTTCAACAAAGCTGGAAGAAATATCAACATTCCTCGGTTTACGGCGTTCCCACCACTCTCCCTTTAGCTGTTCTAAGATTGAACCCTGTTCAGCGTTCCAAGCCTGCCACCGCCTGCTTACGTCAGCTCAATGTATTTACACACACACACACACACACACACACACACACAATCACACAACCACACAAGAACTTAAACATACAAATACGTACAGATATCTGCTTGGATAAAGATGTTTGTTAAGGCCAAACACAGGCAGCACAGGGCTCACCTGGACAGTGTGGGAGCTATAATCACGTCTTAGGTCAGCAACCTCAACAGCAGTCTAGCCTGGAAAATTGATTTTGTTATGTGCACAAAGATCTGACAAGTTCAACTCAATAGTAACTATAGTCTGCACAAACAGGACAAAGACATTGCTTGTGTAATTGATAATACATCTGTGTTCATTCATGTGATGTGTGGCTCTTGATTAGCGCTCAAATGTGCAGTTTTATTGACCCTAGCTAAAGTTTTCACCGTGCATGTGGTAGAGGCCCTTACGAAGAGGGTGGGTGCAGGGGAATTTTCTTGCCTGAAACTGCCGGAGATAATCCAACTCTATGTGAGATTTGGCCACAGTGGCATCCCAGAGCAGTATATCATAGGATTGCACAAGATCAAACACACATGTTGAAATTCACTTGCGCAGCCACAGACAGACTGTGAACATTTGGGCCGGAGCGCATCGATTGCGACCTTTCACCTCCTCTCTCTCTCTCCCCTTCTCTCCTTTGCCATGTGTCTCCCTCACACCTGTTTATGTCAGATGTCAGACCCATGCATGCCACAGATTTGTTCCGTCTCACACATGCTTACACATATGTGGCAATTTAGACACACCAATAGACAAGAGAGGAGGGAGGTGGTGTGATGTGATGTAACACCATCCACTGACCCCCTCCCCAATCCTTGCTTTTTAGAGCAATAGTGTCTGTGTGTGTGAGAGAGTTTGTGGAATAGGCTGTAATGTTTTAAAGTGTGTTTATTTCACAACTTCCAAAGATCATCAGACCATCTACAGTTGGGGACGTTTCTTAAGACAAAAAATCAAGAACCAAATGATAAGCAGACATTTGTGCTTATGTATGAATAGGGTATTTGTGTGTGTCTGCAACTGTGTCTGTGAGTATGCAAACCCACCTGGGGCCAAATCCCATTTTGATTCAAATGTTGCTCTGATTACTAAATTGGTTGCTAGTGCATCTAGTTGATTAGGCTGGTCAACAGATCCTCTGAAAAGACCAAAGGCTACAATGCTTCAATATGTCTCTAAGCACTCATCTACCTCCTGTGTGTGTGTGTGTGTGTAATGTAGCCCTTATATACCCTTATCTTGACCCTCATGACCACAGCTCCCTCTGCCATCACGCGCATGTGTGTTTACAAATATGAGCACAACACACACACACAGTACTTGTCACCTCAGTGCTCTGGCAGGCCATAATGAGGTCAGTAAAAGTCAAACAAGCACAAAAGCAGGTAGAAAACCAGAGTAAGGGGGAGAAGTAGTGAGTCGAGCAGCGAGGCAGAGAGGACGATCATAGCATTCAACCTTCAACCCCCCATGTTTAAAAAAAAATCAATGGTCCCCTCGCCCCTCCCCTCAGGCCTAGCCTGTTTGTCTTCGCTCTCTGACAGCGGGTGCTTGTTCATCAGCCCTTCCCCCTCTTCTCAACCTGACCCCCACCCCCTCCTTTTCTTTACTCTGTCTTTTATTCTCTTAAGCTTGGGTTTGTTCACTGTGGACCTGTTGCTCTCTCTGATCCTTCCTTTCTTACTCTTTCTGAAATGTTTAAGTTGCTGGAACAGCCATAAATAAGTGCAGTACTATAATTATCATTCAGTATGTAACAATATAACTTTACACTATACCAACTACATTATTACTACACAGTACATTACAATGCTACACACCGTACTACAGAGACTAAGCAAACACATGCAAACAAGTCAGTCATGGTAGATATTTTTGTAAAACACGTTTGTCACATATACTCTGCCTCTCTTTCTGTCTTTGTCTCCATCTCTCACGTCACTCGTCACTCCTCCCACCGTTCTCCTCCCCTGCACTCTCTGCACAGCATGATGACATCAACAACAGCCGGTATAAATCCAGCCAGTAGGATTGCAGCACAGCCTGTGGTGCTGACTATACTCTCCTTCTCTCTCTCTCTCTCTCTCTCACTGTCGCTTCCTCGCTTTACTGCCTCACACACACACACACACACTCTCTCTTTCTCCCTCTCACACAGTCCTGTGCGCCCTCATTCCTCCACACTACTGCAGACATGGCTGAAGCTTTCGTTGGCACATGGAACCTGAAGTCAAGTGAGAAATTTGATGAATACATGAAGGAACTGGGTAAGTGTGCGCTTTGCATGTCCAGTATGTACATATGAGTGTATGCGCATGCGTGTCTTACCAGAGAGGATGCTGCCAGTGCTGCATGTGGGCGCATGTTAAAATGCGGCTGTGGAAAGATAATGGTTTGAAGGTGTATTTAAACAGTTCAAGCAGGTATTGGTGTGCTGTGAAGAGTAAAAGGGAGGATAAGTTAATAAGAGAGGAACCAATATGGAGAAGAGGAAGAACACAAGTAAGAAATAAAATGGGAGGACAAGGGAACCGGAGGGGGAGCAAGAAGAAGAAGAGTGGTTGACCGCATGGCCTAAGTGCTGGGAATAAGGGAGGGGCTCTCTTTGAGTAAAGAGAACAAAGTCAACCCCACTGTGAGAAAATCTGAATGGCAAGCAAATGGCATTCACACACACACACACACACATTGAGTGTAATGTGGGTGACCTTCACTGAAAGCTGTTCATTGTTTGAGGCCAGGGGAGGAGTTGAATATTAAGATGGTCCCAGTGCCATGGAGCTAAGAATTTGTCAAAAAATATCTCTTACACACACTCAGACACATACATGGTGTGTGTGTGTGACATTTGGGCTGGTGCTCTGTGGATCATGACACTAAGCTGTTTGACTTTGTGAGGTTGTGTGTGTGTCTATATGTGTTAGAGAGCGTGAGTGTGAGAGAGATTCATGCCCATTGACCTCAGAGCCATATTAACATTGACCTGTCTGCTCTGGTCACCATAGAAACCAGAGACCCTTTAACCTCTAACCTTGGTTCTCTCGATCAAAGATCTTTGGTAGCAAAGCGTGAGTCACTGTTACCCAATGAAATGAACTCCCGTGCTCCCTCACACACACTCACACACACCCCCACACACCCTTTATGGAAAGCAAGTAATTGTATGCACACACATACATGCCCAGACAGGCTGGCAGGTCAGTGGGATCCTGCAGCATTTACAGAACATACAGCAGCAGACAAACACAGATTAGAGAGTGAGTCAGTTAAAGGTGACCCAAAGGGCAAATCCATGGCTACTACTACAAAATATACAAAATATGCCACTAAATATCCTCACTCTGGTCATGTCAGTTACAGAGATATTTGCCTAATAAATTTAGAAAAATATTCAACAGTGTTTTTGCACATACAAATAAAGGACTCAAGATGGCAAGTGCAACAACTTTGGTGTATTGTTTCATATAGCGCCACCTGCAGGTCAAAGAGATATCCTGTCAGATATATCAACATCTTGGTGGATTAAAAATATAATATGTGTATAGCTGTTCATTGTCTTCAAATGAGAGATCCTAATGACTTTGGTGACTTCTCCTGATGTTTACGGCTTTAAGTTCAGAGTGAAATATCTTGACAACCCTTGGAGAGATAGTCATGAAACCTGACACACACGTTTAGCTGTCCCTTTAGAAAGAATTGCTGGACATTTCACTTAGGCTGTAGTATCAAGTCTGTAGTGGCTGTAGTATAAAGTCAACAGTATAGTCAGTGTGCTCCCCATTACATCACTTTAACCATGTGTTTTCTGCAGGTGTGGGCTTCGCTACACGCAAAGTGGCCAACATTACCAAACCCACCACTATCATCTCAATGGATGGTGATAAGGTGACAGTGAAGACCCAGAGCACTATTAAGAACACAGAGCTCACCTTCAAGCTGGGAGAGGAGTTTGACGAGACCACAGCAGATGACAGGAAGGTTAAGGTGAGAGGCCAAAGGTTCGGGTGTCTTAGTTGGGAAGATGTTGAAGAATACCAACACTCAAGGCCAATAGCTTACTTTATACAAGCATCGTTTAAGCTTTCATAAAGAGGGAGTTTTAGTGTCTCTCTAGTGGCTCATTATCGAAACCAAAAACTGTTGATAGTCCAGATGCACCTTAAATTAGTGAAGTATCTCCAGTGATTATAGTCATGAGGATGATCGGCAAAACAAACAGCTGTGTGGGCTGTGACCTCTTGTTGTGAATGTGAACAGAAAGAGGTAGGTCAAAGAGGGCGGGGGTCAGAGGTGTGGGTGGAGTGGTTAACTTGTGACCATAAAAGAAGACCTAAATCACAGCAAGCTTAGCTAATTCTAATGAGGAGGGTGAACGATGGTTTAGGTATGCAGATGAGTAGACAAGAGTCCCAGTTTGCAATACAAAACAACTTTAAGAAGACATTTTCTTTTATTTAAGTACCAGAGGTCAATGTTATAATTATCAGTGATGCGTTGAAGTGACACTGTGTAGGTTTTCAAAGAGGAAGTAACACATTCTTCATTCCACAAATGAAAGCTACATTTGAAAGTGACAAAACACACACATAGTCTTTATATATTTAAATATTCAGGGGGTTAGCCTTTTCAGGCTGACTTGGTCCAGATTGACCAGGAGTTTATGGTGCCTAATGCTGGCAAACTTTAGATAGATATTGCTGTGAGGTACAGCTGACTGTTACACTGCATTTTTGCTTTAATCTCGTCTACTTGTTAACTGTGACCACACAGACCCCTGACCTAATATTACGTAGGTCAGCTAAATAACTAGCATTTTTCAGTTGTAGCTTGTCAAAGTGACACTAATTTTGACTATTTCATGTAGGTTTCACTGCAAAAACACATTATATTTTGTGAGGTCATCTTTTTTTTGGCATTTGAGAACTTAATCTGCCCTTTTGCCTAAAAAATGTGCCTTTGGTGGGCTGTCAAATAAATGCAGTAAAGTGAAAAGTACAGTAGCTGCTCCTGAAAAGTGGTGAAGTAGGAGTATATAGTGGTAATAATTTGAAAATTGTTGTTTAATAAATATAAGAAGTTGTATTCAATAAGCTAAACCTTTATTTATGAGATGGTTAATATGATCTTGTGTGTAATAAACTAAATTTGTTTGTCTCTGTTGGTTGCAGTCCATTGTAACAATAGAGGATGGGAAGCTGGTGCACATGCAGAGGTGGGACGGCAAAGAGACCAGTATTGTCAGAGAAGTCAATAACAACGCCCTCACGCTGGTCAGTGCTCACATAAAATGCAAACATTTAATATCTGTGTGTGTGTGTTGTACTCTAATTTGTTCTTTCTCTCTGTATCACAGACACTCACAATTGGAGATGTTGTGTGCACACGTCACTATGAGAAGGCAGAGTAACATCCAACACTGAAAACTCCCTCCATCTGCCTGTATCAGCTAAAGCCCTGCACCCCAAGATCCTTAACACCACCTCATCCTATGCCAGGGAAACTGCTCATATGGATGCTGCCAATCCTCGTTAATGTCCCCTCATACTGTGCAGTCAGTATTAACATTACTGATGACTGTGACCTCCCCTCTCTCTGCCTGCCCCTCTCTTTATACTTTGTTCCTTCTACTGTAAGAAACACTGAATCAATTCCAATGATTTGTTGTTTTCTCTAAAATTCCAGGTCTGCATATTTTTGTTGGGTTTTTTTGACAATATGTTATGCATGGTGCCTATGATAAACCTGGAAAAATGTTTGAATTTGAATGTTTTGCCATCTGAAACCTGAAAAAAATTCAAATAAAAGGGGTTTAAAAAATGAAATTGCTTTGGGATGTTTTTTTCTAGAAGTTTGGTGTTCACGTATGGCAGCTGGTAGGTCCAGGGACAAAAAGTTTATTCACTAAATAAAAATTACACTGTGGGACCCTTTTGCATTGTGACATTTCAGCCAAAATGTATTTTGTAAACTACTTTCTTGGCAGTTTCCGCTCAAGGCTGCAGTAAAAATTGTTGCTGATGCAAATTGAGATTCTTTCAGAGTGTAGTGATGTCCCTGAAAGTACTCCAGTCCAAGCAATAGTTAATTGAGTCTCAAAGAAAACAGCAGAGAGTGTGACCACAGTTTCCATCACAGCTGATTTTATAGGGACTCAAAGGAAGGTTAATTATAACTTCTGCCCCTGTGTGAGTATGTGTGTGTGTTGTGTGTGTACTGTTTTTACCCTGGCTAGGTGAGGGGAAACTTTTGTCAAAGCTTGCATTAGGTATGTCGGAGCTTTTATGTCCTGTACTTGCACATTATACTCGTGTGTGTGCTGATTTCTAAATACAGATCCTTCCCTCGCACAAAAGATTGATGTCATGTGTTCGCGACAGACTGCCAACTAGAGGCAGGGTGAAGGGGCGAAAGGGCGCAGGACGATCCAGTCACCTTCTGCCACCATGTCCTTAAGTTACCCTCAGTGTATACATGTGTGTACAGACACACACACACACACACACACACACATTTATACTTCAGTACCTCCTGCAGGATGAGAATGAATAAGAATAATCCTTTGGCATGTTATCTATCGCAATCATAAGATTATCTTTTTTTTTTTTTTTTACAATACCATCAAGCCTAAATACCATAAACAATATGCAAAGATTTAAGTGATAAAGTCACAATTCCTACATGACAGCAGACCTGTTACATATATCCATATATAAGAAGAAAACGCTATATGTAGCTGATTGTATTTTAACGTATGTGCGATAATGCAACACAAACTCACAGCTGTGGGAGGGAGAGCTCAGGATCACACTAAACATTGAAGCATCATCTCAATCTGGTGCAAAAAAGAGAAAGAATGTGATAAAAAGAAGAGTAGTCTTGGGACTGACCAAGGAACCATAGTCATTGCCAGCAAAGTAGACTGGAGTTGTGTCAAACCTCTGCAGCTGGAAACAATTTACTTCTCCATGGTCCGACAAGTAGCTCGTCTTGCCTTCCACTGACAAAAAGTTACTCTATTTACTTAATGCTACTTTACCTCCAAGACATGATCATACCATGTAAACCCCTCTTTTCTTTCAAGACATGCCTTACTTTACATGAAAACATTAACTTAATATCAGTGGAGCAGATCCAACTTGCGAATCTCAGTTGTTTGTGTGTAAGGACTTAAACAACATGATGAGTTCAAGGTCCAAGAACAAAGACATCAATGGGCAGGTTACAAATAAAAACATCTTTAATGAAGCTAACAGTTGACATGCAGGAAGCGGGTTGTGTGTATGGTGAGTGGTCCCCTGGAGGCAAGACACACAAACACACTAACGCACAATAAGAGGTGGATTACCTCAGGATATCACTGTAATTTGAGGTTCCTGTCTTGCTCACTTGCGTTGCACTACATGTCCTGTTTGTGTTTTACTACTTCCTGTGTGTATATGTCAGTGTGTGTACGTATGCGTGCAGCTTGCAGGATTTTCATGTAAAACCCCCAAGAGTCGGCTTCAATGTCCTCACATCTGCTTAATGGATTTCCCAGACCCTTAGAAACCAGATAGCTGTAAACAATATGTGGATTTCAGCAGGGATAGTAATATTGGTTACACCTATCTGGTTACATATCCCTTCTCAGAAGGGATCCAGGGGTTACTTTCGGACAAGCAGGACTTGTCACCTGATTTTTTTGCATAACTTTTCTTTTAAACATGATGGGAGGTCTTAATGTGTTTCCAACAATACATAGAGACAGTAAGCAAAAC
The DNA here is from genome assembly GCA_008933995.1 of Datnioides undecimradiatus. Taxonomy (NCBI): domain Eukaryota; kingdom Metazoa; phylum Chordata; class Actinopteri; order Lobotiformes; family Datnioididae; genus Datnioides; species Datnioides undecimradiatus. Next base: position 2,364,429 of record WARS01000044.1, on the reverse strand, counting down.
TTTCCATAACTTAAATGGACGATGGTTCTATAATAAGCATCTGTTATTAAAAGACACATGGCTGGAAGTGTGTCACTCTGCCTGCTGCAGCCCACTTCCCTTCTTGTGTCTGTCTGATAGCTGCAGTGTGTGCGACTCTAGGTCTGTGTTAAAGCTGTATGTCTGTTTCAGCTGTGTCTGTGTGATTTATGTTTCTTGTGTTTTTTCTTCTTTTTGTCCTCTCTGTCAGGAGAGTGGTTGCGGCGCCTCTTCTTGGATTTGCATTCGCTGCTGCTGCTGTCGCTCTCTGACTCCTTCCTGTCCCTCTTCCTCTTCTTCTTCATTTTCTTCTCCTGTGGGACAAACAGGCTTTTTTTTGTGTGGTGATAAAAAGGAACTTGAACAATGACACTGCAGAAACACATTTAAATGCAGACAGTAGTTTCAATACCTTAAAACCCTTTGTTTGAATTGTTTGAATCACAAACAATTATTTCCATTTAAATGAACACAAAACCATATTGTATTATTTCAAGTAAGGGTTATAAGAGTCACCAACCAGACACACATTATCACAGACAATGAGACGTGGATTGTTGCATTAGACAACTCACAGTAACAGAAACAAATGAGGAGCGATGGAAAAAAAAAGGACATAAGAGCCATGTAGGACAGTGTCTGTCACACACTTACCTTCTTTTTCTTCTTCTTTTTCTCTTGCTGCTCTTTAGAGTCTTGCTGTGAAGCAACTGTTGAGACCTGCTGCTGCTGTTGTTGTTGTTGCGGTTCTTCATCGTCCTCTTCAGGCAAAAGAGCGTACTGCAATCCAGGTGCAGAGAAACAATCCTTTGTAAAGTGACCTGACAAGAAAAATGATTTAGTACTGCTGCACAAATTTAAAGGCATTTTATTTATGTTTTGCTTATTTTGTTGTCATACCTTTACAGCCGCACTTTGAGCACGTTGTGTTGAGTACAGCCTCCAGTGTGATCCTGTTGCCTGTGTGATCTCTAAATTGTCTGCGCCGCCTTGAATCCTGCCTGTGAATCATACAAAGATGATGACGACCTGTCCATGCACTCGTGCAGACAAACACATATACTTGATGATATAAAACTGCCAGTACTTACTCTGCCATAACATTGTTTGGGTCCAAGTCCCGCCCGGTTCCCTGATTGACAGCTTTCATGGAGAAGGACAACTTCACCTTGTCACCCTGAATCTGAGAGACAGGAAACAGAGCTGAAGTGAATTTCCTCCTTTCACTGACAATGTACACGGTGCATCTGTATGAGTTGTTACCTCTCTCCCAATGACTTTAATCCACACTTTTTCCCCCAAATCGACAATCTCTGAGGCATTCTCCACCCGTGATGCTGACATCTCACTCACATGTACTAGGCCTGTTTGTGTCAGGGTAAAAAAAAAAGAAAAAAGTATAGATACCAATTGACAAAAATACAAAAAATATTGAGCAAAAAGATTTTTCTGCAATGAATTCTGGTTTTAGAAATCTTGTAATTATTCAGTTTTTCTTGAGACACTCAGAAAGGTAATATCTCTACTTATGTTTATATAGCTCTTAGTGGTTGCTGGTTTTATACCAGTGTGCATTATTTGGACAGGTGTTTCAAATATTGTGCCCCTCTCATGTGTGTAAACAGGGTAGAAAAATATTAGGGAACGCTTCTAAATACAACATAGCAAACTACAACCTCAATACTAAAGCTGTAGCTAAATTAATGCATAATATTACTTAATTTCTGACAGTTACAACCACTCACTCCCAGTCTAAACTTACCCTTTAAAACACCTCAATTCTGGTGCTGAATTTATGGCAGTAAACTTTGCTCAGTTTGCCCCCCAGTGGTGAAAACAAGCAACTGGTGCTCAGTTTAACATCCAGGTCACGGACATTTGAGCCACAACAAAACATGATCAAAAAAGTGACCCCGGTGTAAATATAGATCTGAGACATCATCAGTCTGTTCCAATTCATAAAAACCCTCACTAACCCAAACTCCTCCTTTCTCTACATTACCTTGGATTTATTTAACTCGGTTGAAAATAAATCTTAAAAATTATTGTACAAACATATTAAAAACATGGGCTTGCACTGTTATATTTACTTCTCCAAAATGATAATCATTCCAATCTCTTTCTGCAATCGGTGTGTAATTCTGTGGAAATGTTGAAATCCAACTCTAGTGGCATCATGTCGCTTTGGTGCCTTGCAGTCTCTTTGCTTAACTCTGGCTGAGACAGCACTAATACAGACTGCCACACACACTGTGCACCAGACTTGGAATGAGGATGAGGACTGCATCTTGGTTTCTGCATCCTCTCACTCACTCTGCATTGCCTTTGGCTCTGGCTGAGGACCCATTTCTGACGCAGTGGTTCTAGCTGGCAGTGGATGCAGGTGTTGACTCTGCATCTTTCTGTCCCTACATGTTTCTCTGTTTAATATATTTTATAACTGTTCATCTTACTGGTGATTTAACTGTTATAAACTATAGCAAGGACTTCATTTTTTTGTAATTAGTTTTCTGATTATTAATATCCTACCTGGTCATCTGTATTGTTTGATGCTGTTGCCTTATTTTATGGAACTATTTCTTTACATCTCTGTGATTCGTTTCACTCAATTTGCATCTGCAACAGCATCTTTACAGAGAAATAAGCTTCTTTTTTTTCTTTCAATTTTTTTTTTTAACCAACCTTCTTTCTTGTATCCTGGCAGCCTGACAAAGGCTCCATAGGTCTGCACAGAGACCACCTCTCCCTTGGCAATGCTGTACATTGGTGGCAGACCATCCAGTCCAGCAGGCTCTGATGCTGGGCCATCACTGTCAGACATTGTCACAGTTGAAGTGGGCCAGAGATATTTGTGAATCTAAAAGACTGAGAAAAAAATCATATTTCATAAAAATATAATAAAATATTTCATTGTGTCATAAAAAGAATACAATGTTCTTATGCCTTTTTTATTAGAAGAGGGAGTTTCATCAATACCACTTGTAAATATGAGAGAAAAAAGTATGTTTTTTAAAAAGGTATGCTGTGTAACAGACACTAAACGTAGTATTTAATTGTTCATATTCATATAAGTCACCTGTGACATTTATAAGTTGCTGGCAAAATTTATATCTAGGTTAGGATGAAAGGGTTTGAGAGTTATATATTTTTATTAGCATGGCTTGAACATATATTAATGTTTCTTGGCGAAAAAAACACCTATTTTTAGGTTTTCATTTAATTATTTACTAGCCATGTTATTTAGTCCGTTGTTAGGTGTCAGTTTTTGATGCGTATGCATGCGCATTTTTTTTAAATAAAAGATAAAAAGGTGCACATAAAGGCCTCGGGATGCCTTTAGACAACAGAAAGTGTAGTCTGTGTTAAAATTGCTAAATCTCCATTGGTTGGCACGATTGAATTCAATCAGTAAGCAGCCAAACTGGTTACGTGACTTGATTTCTATGAGATTCAGATTCCGTTTAAACGTGTTGAAAGCCAGTAGATAAAATAAAAAACTACTGTGAGCTAACTTTTTATCTGCTGGAACAGAGAAGCTTATTTTGACTAGCTGCAGTGGGGCTAACGTTAGCTAGCTAAACTAAAACGTTGTCCTCTACCTTACTAACGGTGTTAAGCCCTTAACAACACATAAACTGAATAATTAGCCCGTGCGTAGAGGTCAAACTGCAATACATAGTAGGATAAACAGTGAACAGTGCTGCGTTAATTTAGGAGAAAAGCTTAAAAATCAGATATTGTTACCTTTCGTATTAACAAAGCCAGATCAGTTTTACATCCGGTGCAAATTGAGTTTAACAACAAGCCAAACAACCAATCACCGCAGTTGGTTCGAGCCTCAACCAATCACACGCCTCATAGCCAGCGGAAGTACTTTTTCTCCGCTCATCGGGGGTGCTGCGTTGTTCGACGTCCGTCCATGAAAGGCGTCCATTCATTTTTGTAAATTATAGCATTAAACTTCAACATTTTTACCGGTTTTGTTGACTAATTCGGAATGATTGAACCTAAGAAGAGAGTGGCGGACATGGCGGTGGTTCCTACCGCGGTGAAGCGGCCCCGGACGGAGCTGGTGGCGGCGGCTCAGTCCCAGCAACTCGTGGCCATGGTACGGAAAGTACTTTATACTATATACTACCGGTGGTTAGACAAGGGCTCAAAAGCTGATTGTTTTGAGTGACCAAAACATACGCATCCTTATAAACTAATGAACTAAACATGTTTTAAGTGAGTTTCCGGTTAGGTGGATGTGCAGGAAAAGAAAATAGCATCACATTAACTCAAAATAAGGAAATACTATGATATGTTTAAGTCCCATTCAGCCGTTCTCAGATAGGACCAGGAAATACATTCATGTTTAGATTGTACTGTATATCATTGCAAATATCAGGTGTGATTTCTGACAGTTAGTCTTGATGTTATTTACCAAGTCTCCTCTGGACAAACTATGGAAATACCACTTTTTTTCTAAATAATCTCAAACAGATCATCATCATTTCATTGCTGTTATTACTTGTTACTTAATAGTCAACATCTTTTCTGACACCCATACCATAGTTAAATGAATATAGGACTGTCAGGCTCTGTTGATAAAATACGAATTTCTTGATATTCTTCTACTGCACCTGTCTATTTAACAGTTCACACAGCCCTATCCTCAGAGTCAGACCACCACTCTGTTTGATTTTGATCTTTCTCCCATAGGGTCCCCCTCGCAGCTCCAGCCTGCAGGCTCCCATTATGCTGATGTCTGGCCACGAAGGCGAGGTCTACTGCTGCAAGTTTCACCCCAATGGAGCCACGCTGGCCTCCTCAGGATTTGACAGGCTCATATGTAAGATATTAACAAATTAGCTAGTGCAATTCAGCAGTTCACGCAACCTTCGTAAGAATAACCTTCTGTACACTCTGTTTCTCTGCTGCAGTGATGTGGAATGTTTACGGAGATTGCGAAAATTATGCCACACTGAAGGGCCACAGTGGAGCAGTGATGGAGCTGCACTACAACACAGATGGCAGGTATGAATGATCAGTGAGGATGTAAAATGATGTAATCCAAATCATAATCTTTGTTAACAAATTATATCGCATAAAATTAAAGATGTGAGTAAATGAAGACACTAATAAATTAACTAGTGTGTCTGTGTAATAAACTAATATAAGGAAACATGGAGAGTTAACATGGATGCTTGTTACATCTTGGATATGTTGTCTGGGCTCTCTTTATTTAATGACCCAATGCCTAATATCCACACTCACGGACTCACAGGCTTTTAAGTGCGTTCCGGCCAAACTGGCCATGGCTTAGGACTGTCCCACTGTCAAATTGTCAAGTGCATGAAGGCTGTCCTGCAGTCATTTTGAGCCCTTTATGCACACAGTGATAACACAATCTTTGAACCTTTTGAATAATAATTGTCCAAATTAAACGTTGTTACTTCTGCTACAAACATTTTTTTAAGTGTACTAGCTAGCTAAGATAAATGGCAAGAGATGTGTCAAGCTAGGCTTCAGAATTGATATGTGTCTAGACAAGGGTCAACTCACTATGTTTTTCACATCCTGTATTTCAGCATGCTGTTTTCAGCGAGCACAGACAAGACTGTGGGTGTGTGGGACAGTGAAACAGGCGAGAGGATCAAGCGCCTGAAGGGCCACACCTCCTTTGTTAACACCTGCTACCCAGCTCGTCGTGGACCCCAACTCATCTGCACCGGCAGCGATGATGGGACTGTGAAGGTTAGATTTTTCGCTGTCAATGAGTTTAAATGAATTCATTGATAACTTATATAACTTATTCCTGGATCATTGGCTTTAGTTTTTGTGAGATTTAACCCCAACACACTCACAGGTCTCAATAACAGACAGTGTTATGTAAAATGGTTCCTATGTTGTTACTGATAAATCTGAAATACTCCAGGTCAGTTCTCGCTCTGATCAGGCTCTGGTTTATGTTTTTTTTTTCGATGGGCTTGTCACCGTCGTAGCTGTGGGACATTCGTAAGAAGGGGGCTATCCACACTTTCCAGAACACCTACCAGGTGCTAGCAGTGACATTCAATGACACCAGTGATCAGATCCTGTCCGGAGGCATCGACAATGACATCAAGGTATTAAGCTCCATGATACAAAGAACACCTGGAAATTACACTGAACATGAACTGAAAATATCACAATGACATCTGGGAAAATCAATTGCTGAGACGTGTTATTGGTGGTAATGGTACTGCAAACAGTGACTTCTTCAACATTTAGCATCAACAGACATGGAACAGTATATTAAAAAGCTTTAACTTTTCATTCATGGGTGGTGTTTAAATATCTGTGGACAACTTGATTGTCTGGTGGAAAAATACACAGAAGCAGCAAACAAATACACAAAGTATAAACAAATCATGAAGGAAACAGTATGAGGAGGACGTTCATAAAAAGTCCTGTTTTATGTATTTTCTTCCTAACTGCTAGTTTGGCCCTTATTACTCATCCTCACTCACCTCCTCAATTCATTCAAATACACAAACACACAAAGTTAAACAGTTTAAAGGTATTTTTAAAAAGTGAAAAAAAAACTGACAACAGCATTGAAAACTAATTAGATTAGATCATTTCAAGCAGTGCTGGAAGCTTTTGTCAGGGATCACAACGGTGGCTGTGAATATTAAAAGCAGGAGGAACAGAGCATTGCTCACTCATCTAGTCAGGGCATTGAGTTCAGCAAATCAGGATGCAGTTAAAATCATGTCATCATTAAGCCACTCTAAGATCTGCCATTGGTGAATCACAGTGCATTTTTACTGAGGTCTGAGTAAAATGAGGTGCTTAAACACTGTTTATCTCGCTGTCAGTGTGCTGTGAAACTGCCTCCCTCAGGTTCTGCTAATCCCATAAAACGGTGAATTTGCTCCTCAGCCTCTTCACTCCTGCATCTTCTATACATTAATGTTCAAGAATTACACTGGCGTTTGGTGCCTCGTTGTGTTTCTTGCTGCTTCCACAGACCTGCTGCAGGCCCCCTGTGTTTCAAACAAAAAACTATTTTTGGACTGCAGTTGCAATCGTGACATGTGGTCCTTGGCCTCTGGATATTGCTACGGCTCAAATTTACTCTTTTCTCTTCACGTATGGGCCTATACAGCACATTTCCTTTTGTATAAACCCTGTCCAAAGCTGTTTTGTGTGTGTTGTACAGGTGTGGGACCTGAGGCAGAACAAGTTGATCTATAATATGCACGGCCACGGAGACTCAGTCACTGGACTCAGCCTGAGCTCTGAGGGTTCATACCTCCTCTCAAACTCCATGGACAACACTGGTAGGATGTTTGTGTTTATATTTACAGTAAGAGACATGTCTTTTCTAAAGTCATAAATGAATTTTCTTTGGCTGAATGTTTTTGTGTGTGTCTCTGCAGTGCGTATTTGGGATGTTCGACCATTTGCACCAAAGGAGAGATGTGTTAAGATTTTCCAGGGCAATGTTCATAACTTTGAAAAGGTAACATAAATAACTCTCCCACCTTTTTTTTTGGTGAAGTGCATGTAGTATGAGGTCTACTTGCACTTACAGCACTGAGACCGCTTTTGTGTGTGTGTATTTACAATGAATATATCACAGAATCACTGGTTCTCATATTCTACTAACACAACAAAACATGTCACTTTCTGACTTGAAATAAACAGCGCTTTGTACTTTAACCCTGTGAACTGATACAGTCTCTAACTTTGAGCCTAAGTGGCTAACAGCTGCAGCCCTGCTGGCGGTGATTATGCCTGTTGTCGACCGCGGTTGCATGACATCGCTGCCTTTCATCCTATCCTGCCTCTCCCTTCACTCTCCGCTGTCTTCTCTCATAAAGAAGTTCATCTCTCCTCTCGTTGCTGTAACAGTAGCTCTCATATTGAATGGCTGTGTCACGTTGCTAATGCAGTTTCTAACATCTGTTCCCGTCTTTCAGAATTTGCTGAGGTGCTCCTGGTCCACTGACGGCAGTAAGATTGCTGCAGGCTCAGCTGACAGGTGAGAGGCAACAAAACACACAAAAACCCCAAAACACACACATACACATCCCCCACAGTTGCTTGAAGTTAAACACACATAAGCTGAAGGGTTATCTAGTTTGGGGGAAATTTATTTTGACTGTTCCATTGTTTATTGAGAGATGCACTTGTGATGTTTGTATTAAAAGAATATGTAAAATGTAATTAATTTGGAAAATAAACTTACATACCTGCTTACATGTACCAACATATGGACAAATATAATAATACATTAAATTAAATTTACAAAGTACAACTAAGAACATACTTCAAGGGTAGACTTAAACATGCATTAATCCCACCTAGATAAGTGCATTTTCACAGAGGTCCATCTCTCCAAACAAGTATCCATCTTAAGTTGCAAGCTAGCTGTAATCTCTGTGCAATTTACCTCTTTCAATTGATTTTCTATCCTTGTCCACCGACAACAGCATAACTTGAAATAAACACGCTGCACAAAATGTATCGTAACAAAAATCCTCCAGTCTCACATGTCTCAGCTTTGCATCACCTTGCACCAGGAGTCATCCTAGCTATTTACTTTGGGGGTTTTTTATAGATTTGTGTATATCTGGGACACCACATCGCGTAGGATCCTGTACAAGCTGCCGGGCCACGCTGGCTCTGTCAACGAAGTGGCCTTTCACCCAGAGGAGCCTATAGGTGAGTGAAACAAAAGCTTTAATCTCAGGGTACACGTTGTTATACATGTGGGAGGAATGGAATAGAGCTATATGAGGACTTGAAAAACATGTTTGGTTCTTTTGTTAACTTGAGCAGAATGTAGTGGGACTTTCATATTTATGTGTCTCAGTGTAGTCATTACCCAGACTGTCAGATTTCATTTTATTACTGGCTAGCTCACGTTGACTTACAATAAGCGTTATCTTTTATGTTTGTCCCCCTGCACAGTGCTTTCTGGTTCCAGTGATAAACGGCTCTACATGGGAGAGATTCAGTAGAGTGTGTGTGTGTGTCTGTGAGAGAGTATGAACTTGGATGAGTGTGTGTATGTGTGTGTGTCCTGCAAGTGAAGGTCTTGCATCAGAAGTGGATGGGTGGTGTTCGACAGCGGGTTGGGAGTCTCTGTAATTTCATGTGCTTCAGCTTGTCACAGAACAACCTCAGGACGTGTGTTTGAAGTTTATTACTCAGTCACAACAACCTCCACAATGACTTGTTTTTTTTATTCTGATTTTTTTCTTTTTAATAAACTTCTGTATTCAATAAAAAACACGGATTGTTTGATTCATTTGTGATTGTAGTAGTTTTACATGCTATGTGGTTTGGGCTCGGAGGTCGTCTAGGGATCAAAGCATTGATGTTTTGATCCCCACCCCCGCCTGAACATATGCTGAGAACACTGAACCCGAAATTGCTCCCCATCCTTCCTGCTGCCAGTCCCAAGCTTGGAAATCAAAATTTCAGATGAGGCCCCATTTTGCTGGGGAGCAGCCTAATAAGAAAATTGTAGTTTTACATGCAGCCTGCTGGTTGTTATATCCACCAAACCTGAAAAACATACTTTTTGTCATTGATTCACTTCAAAATATACTTTTGCCTCCATCACATTTATTTGTCAGGTAGTAGCCATTTACTTAAACAGCACCCACTACCTATTTTGACAGGATTGCTATGGACATGCAATATGTAAGAAGGGGACGGCAACAACATTATCTGGGGCTTAATGTTTAAATGGACAGGTCTGCCTCTGCATGGACCCTCTTAGTCATATCTAGGTTTGTTTATTGTGAAAAACGGGGAAAAATGATCAGAACTGTTGTTCATTTTATGTGCAGTAAATGCAACAATTAAAATATATCAAACTGCGATATACTGAGTTCTATGCATGCCTTTTCCCGTGCTAATCTGAACTTTATCTTATTTGTTGCACTTTTTCTTTTATTTTGCATTCATTTCTTTGAAAATATAATGGATTAAAAGCCTTTTTTCCTCCCTCTTGGCTCTCAAAGTGTAGGAGTTGAGCCTTTTCGACCTCTGGATTAGTAATAAATTAATCAGCTCAGTTTAATAAGAACGCTGTAGACTTACTGACATAAGACTGTTGCTTTTCAAGTTTTTTTTCCCTCTAGTCTACACAGTGAACATGGGTTTTAAGTAGTTCGTTTTGATTTCGGGCCACTTCATCTATTACGATTCAATAGCTTGTTTTTTGAGTTCCGCTCTGGGGTGAGACAGCACTTCACCTTTCAAACGCAGTTAATTCAAGGTCTTTTACATAAGGCAAAGAAGTGCATCAGGACCGCATCTGACACAGTTAAAGTACAATAAATGGGATAAATAACACACAATAGACAAAAATAAAGAAATACAGTTGCCTTCCCAGTTTAATCAGTCAAAGGTAAAGCAACAACATTCATGAGGCTGTCATACAGAGCACAGTTAAATAAATGGACTTAATGAAAATACTTTAACTGTTTAATTACTTTTGTAATTTTAAAAACATTGTCTATATAACGTGGATTTAAGACTGTTACAGTAAACTGGATTTAATTTTTTTCCCTGATTGTCATATGGCCATGCGATAACAAGCTAAGCGGTCATTATCAGTGATATCTGTCTAACTTTATGTGAGGCACACTTTGTTGGGCCGTGGCCTTGCTCACTGTAAGACGGTGACATTAAACAAGGCTGTTAATTGTGTTTTTTCCGCTCTGAATAACCGCAGGCTGAGGAGACGAGCGGCAGGGCCGCGGGTCAGCACTCCCTCCTCGGTCTGTGTCCACACTCGGATGGAAGTGGGAGGCGATTACAGACTTTATTATTATCGGCTGTCTGAACCTCCTCCTTCACCACCACAACCGCCGCGAGCCCCTGTTTCTTTTGTGCTCCTTCCGAAAGCCTCGCGGGGCTGCTGCTCGGTCGCGCGCACGCACGCGGGGCTGCAGAATCCATGCAGCTCCTCCTCGAGGGGGTCGCGGTGACTGAGAGCCCCCACCCCCTCGTCTATCTCCCTCTCTCTCTCTCTTTCTCTCTCTTCCCCCGCGGCTCCTCCTGCCCCGGCACCGCTTGTTGACAAAAGACGCTGTGAGACGGAGCTAAGGAGCCCAAACCCCGGTACTGGTGAGCAGATCTGCCCGTTAACTTGACTTCTTTATCCCAGTAGTTGGAGGAAAATCGGGTCGGGAGAGTGGGGTGAAGGGGGGCGAGGACTCTCCTGTTCTTAGAAAACCGTGAGTCACAACGGGCTGCTTTGTGTCCGTAGTGGCTCCCATGTAGCCAACCGTTAGCCGTACAAACACTGCGGGGTCGGTCCCCTCCTCCCCGCCGCCCCCGTGTGATTCGGTATCATATGATGCTCATTTCTGTCTATAGCCTGGGGCACATTATGACAGCTTTCCGTCTCTCTTTGTGGCTTTGTGTGTCCCCTCTTCGGAAGGTGTGGCCGAGGTGATTCGGTTGTCGGACCGCAGCAGGCCGGCTTGAAGTGGACGCCCCCCCCCATCACCCCTCCACCTCATCCTCCTTTCTCTTTCCTGAAAACCACCCGCTATTGGTATTTACCGACGAACCAGCGGCAAGATGGGTCACTCGCTGTGAGTAGAAGCGCCAGACCACCGTTACGGGAGGAGGCGGCGGCCTTGGGCAGGTCTAGTCAGCCGGGAATGGTGTGAGTTGAGGCGGCCAGGCAGTCTGGATCTGACCGGGGACCCGTCATTTCCCCGGAGCCTGCGCGGCTCCAAGCCGCGTCCTGAGCCCTCCAAGATGGGGAAGTGCGACGGAAGATGCACGCTGCTGGTGATATGTTCACTGCAGTTGGTGAGTGTGCACATAGCCTATATATGTGTGTGTGCGTTTGTGTGTGTATGCCAAAGCTGCCTCTCTACTCACTCACCATTAAGATATAATTAGAGCAGCGTGCTACAGACACGCACATTGTATTCAGACATTTTTGTTCAGCCTCTCTGTACAGTCACACTAAAAAGGCTTTGAGCTGCAGCTGCTGGAGTGCCATGCCACATTACAGGCAAGGGTGTGTGTATGTATGTGTGCCTTTGAAGCAGAGGGAGCAGGGCAGGGGGGCGCTTTGGTGTCGGTGTGGTCTGTATGTCTGTAGAGAGGGGTGATAGCCCCATCCTGGCAAAAACCATGTAAATGTTAAGCACAAGAGGGACAAGGAGGGCCTGTTCACCATCTGGTCTTCATTGAGGAGTTTAAGTTGGCTGTTCCTTGTGTCTACAAATAGCTTGAGACTATTCCTCTAAAATGTAATAAGTGTGTAATTTGAGCCAGTATGAGCTACTCCTGTAGTGAGCATGATGCAGACATGGGCAGCAGCATGAAGGCTTGTCGTCCTGACTATTGTTTGCAGGGCTGATGAGTTGTTGTGTAGCGGGGGGATTGAGCCCATAGATTCTCATTAGTTTGGAGGAGCTTTTGGGGGGTGCTCCTCTTTTACAGTCACTGGACTGGCTGGTGCTCCAGGCAGTTACCATGGAAACAACTGCGGCAGACCTGTGTATGTGTGTCCCTGTCACTGTCTGTGTATGTATATATTTGGGTTGTGTGTGTGTGTGAAACCTTGACTACTTGTGTGTGTTGTGATTCTTTGTGTGTTTTCATTTGCATTTATTCTCATTTGTGTGTGTTTGTACAAACATGTCTTTTCCCCTAATATATATCTATATGACTCCCCTCTCCCCTCTCCTCTATGTCCGATAGGTGGCAGCCCTCCAGAGGCAGGTGTTTGATTTTCTGGGCTACCAATGGGCTCCCATCCTGGCCAACTTTCTGCACATAATGGCCGTCATCCTGGGCATGTTTGGCACTGTGCAGTTTCGCTTCAGATACCTCATATTTGTGAGTATATCCCTCACCAGCTCCTGTTTGCTTTAAAGTGACAAAGCATCAACCCATGTGTGCAGAAACTGATCTCAGTATCTGTTTGGCAGTATGCAGTATGGCTGGTCCTTTGGGTGGGTTGGAACTCATTTATTATCTGCTTCTACCTGGAGGTTGGAAACCTGTCACAGGTAAGTTCTTTGTGTCTATACTCACTGTGTAATGTCTTTAACAATGCTGATTTTTGCTCTAATTAGAAACTCTCTTCAGTTAATATTTTAACTCACCGGTTCCCAAACTTGTGTATGTTTTCAGCTTCTTATTACAGTCTGCCCATATCTCCATGTAGTTACCAGTTCATCCCGAGAATGATTATTCCTTTCCACTTGTTTCATTTGAATCTTTTTAGATACTTTAACATGTAAGAGAGCAAAGATTCAAAAAATGATTTTTAATGTGGAGTTGGAGAAATATGTTTTTTTCCTGCTTTTAACCAACTTGTATTGCGAGTCCTTGCATTTACTCAGTAACCTCCATTTCCTGACCCCCAGGGAACCCATGGTTTAAGTCATGAAACCTGCAAAAATGTGAAATATTCTCTGGTCTCAGCCTCTCAGACCAAAGGATTTGCTCTTTTACTCTTGTTTTCTGTTTTTTATCATTGCAAATTGATGTCACATTGAGTTCTGGGAAACTGTGTTGGACATACTCACAATTTTCTGACATTTTTTACACAGATCAGTTAATTAAAGACACAGTTGGGTGAGCAATCAGCATTGAGTATGATTGTCAGTTTTAGCCCCACTTTAATGCTTGTGTGTGTGTGTTCAGGACCGGGACTTTCTCATGACATTCAACACATCTCTTCATCGCTCATGGTGGATGGAACATGGTCCCGGTTGCCTGGTAACGCCAGTGCTAGACTCTCGTATGGCCCCTGATGACCACCATGTCATCACTGTCTCCGGGTGTCTCCTTGACTACCAGTACATAGAGGTGTTGAGTTCAGCCATTCAGATCTTATTGGCTGTACGTATCTGACACCACACATACACATTCATACAAAAAAATTAAAAATTTTGCTTTTTAGTTTGCTGATGCTCAATTTTCTGCTAAACCACGTTCAATAAAAAAAAAGACAGACACTCATATATCAGCAGTGACTCAGCTTATACAACTACAGCCCCCTAATTTCTGACCATGTCTTCTCCAACAGCTCTTTGGCTTTGTGTATGCCTGCTACGTGAGCAAAGTCTTCCAGGATGACGAGGACAGCTGTGAGTGCCTTTTTTCTTCTATTCTAGTGCCTTGTTCAGCCGATTAGATTTACTTGTGGCATACTGTCGAGGGGGCTTTTGTATCAGCGATCCATGGCATTGGATGTTAGCACTCATTGTTTCCTCCTGCCTGAGTCATGCTGAGCAATATCACCGCAGAGGATTCCCCCAGGGGATCTGAGCACTCCATCTGTGGGGAGTATTAAAGATGTCTGTCAGAATATTCCCACCATTGAAGTGTCCGCCTGTCCGCTGGCTAGTGCTTGTCTGTCGGCTTGGGTGTGCCATCTGTATGTCTGAACGGTTCTTCTCCTCATGTGCCACTCATGGGTATTTCATTCTCACCCAGTGGAGGAAATTAAGTCCAGTAGATAGAGTGTGACATCATAATGTTGAGTTCCTGTAAAACGAAGTAACATGTGGTGTCTGTGATGTTTAACAGCACCCTATGTGACAATACCATGCATGTTGCAACATAGTGATGTTGATAAAATAAAAATCAGACACCAATTAAATGTTTTGATGTATTAATAGTATTTCCAGTCCAATACTGGAGGCCAATACCATTATTATCATAAAGAATTATCATAAAAATTCAATCAAATAAACAAAAGTTTTGTGACCGATATATGTATTGAATGGGGCATTACATAGTTGAAAAATAAAGTTCTTAGTACACTCTGTTGGACAAACTATGGACCAGAAACACTGCTTCTAAATGAACTAAAATACACCTTAAATATTTCTGTGGTGACACGTACTGGCCAATATATACACACCTGATACCAATATACTAAAATTAATTTTAACGTTAGATGTTACCTCTCGAGAAAACAGATCCCCAACTTGTGGTCTATAACTCCACTGATGTAGACAATCCAGGACTGTTTTCTTTTTCAGCTGGCACCACATAAGTTTGCTACTCTGCATCGATTGAGAAATATTAGAACAATGTATCAGTGACATTGAGGCAGAGTGAAAGATGATGTATCAGTGCATCTCTGCAGACTCTGATGTCACGGTGGGTGTTATAAAGTTATACAGAGAGCACTGTGATACCATCTGATGCTTTAATAGATTTTCAAGTCAAAACAGAATCTGATCTTGAAATACAAGACTTGGTAAAAACAAAAACAGATTTAAGGGAAAAGTGGAGTGATGTCATCCTTTCTCTCTCTCTCTCTTTCTCCTGAAGTTGATTTCATTGGTGGCTTTGACTCATATGGCTACCAGCCTCCTCAGAAGTCCTCTCATCTGCAACTGCAGCCTCTTTACACGTAAGTTATAGATATAATACTCTCCAATTCTCCTTCTTTTGACCTTTTCTCATTCAAGTGGCACTCCAGCAATTTAGAGTTGTACTTCTAAAATGTCTTGGGCCTTACAGATAAAATTAGAAGTACCAGAGACCAAGATATAACAACTTTCAGTCCCTAGCTGAATTCTACATCTCCCATGATGCAACTCAACAGCAACTTTATTTAGACACTCCCTGGCTCATTAGTCCCCACAATAAAACCACTCATCTCCATCTTGTAATTCATACCTCTTGTTAAAAATGTTAAGTCTCATGCCCAAACTCACCATGATGATGTCATAAGATGTCATTTATGTTTTCAAATTTTGCCAGAGTCAGATTATACCATATACAGCTGTTTTCTCAGGTCCTTATGACAAGTTAACCGAACTTTATGTGTGAAATCTGTGGAGTGCCTTCTTTTATACACTTATCTTAAAGTGCAATGTGATGTAATGTCGATGTCTGAATGCCTGACCTCCCCTAATCTGATTCCCTTTCCATCTCAGGGCTGGGTAACTATTGGTAGCACCCCCTTCAGGCCGTACCCTGATGGTGTCACTGTGGATGGAAAGTGGCGGTTGCCTTGATTACACTCACTCTGTGTGTCACAGTTTACCCGAGGAATGGACTTACCCCTACCCAGAGGGAGAGATGTCTGTGCGTGTGTGCATGTGTGCTTGTGTCTGAGAAAGAGAAATACAACCCTGAATAGAATGTACAGAGCTCAGGGAAGAACCAGCATGCCAGGTGGTGCGATGAGATGGAGGAGGAAGAGGCAGGGGAGGGGAGATACAGAGAGCAAGAGCTGGGGACACCTCTGTCAAATCACCGAAGACACACTCCACTAAACTGCCAGCTCTCAACACTCCCACTAGTGTGTCTGTGCGTGTGTGCAATGAGTGTGTGTGTGATTGTGTAACTCCACAGGACTAGCTGGTGCTCTGTGGTTACACCCTGGACTCCTACCACTCGGTGTCCCTGTGAATTTTTCTTTTTTTCGGGGGGGTGGTCGCTCAAGTGGGGATGTGGGTAGGGTCACATAATAAAGAGGCACGGCTCGTACCTGTTGTCGTTTTAGAATGTGGTGATGTCAAACTAGAGCAGTCTTATGATTCCCATTCCCAAAGCCATCTTTCCCTTGCTCACATGCCGTTAAAACCACTGTTGACATTCAAGCTTTTTACAGCCCTGGCCACTGAGGTAGTAAAACAGAGCTGGTGGAGTGCAAAAGGATGAGTTACTTAAAGGATCAGGCTGGCAATATTTTGTATATTTTATGACTGACAAAAACCAACAATGCGTTCATAGGCCTCTCAATACTTTTTAAAAAATAGTTAAGCATTGCAGATTTGAGCAAATGCCACTCAAACAGCAGTTAATAGCACATTTGTTGGGGACTATTTTCAGTCACACATGTACTGCTCTTGTGAGTATTTACAGCAGCAGGATGGTATATGTGGGATCATCTCAAAATAAACTACAGTGCCCATGTTCATCATAATGAAGGAATGTGTCACCCTCTGAACAGTGTGGCTCATTGATGGTTTTTTAACATTGATGTTTTTTTTAAAGGTTTTGGACAATTACTGGTAACTGGAGGTATAGACTATATCTGTTTTATTAGTAGGATTGATTAATTGTTGGTTTTGGTCTTTTCATTTGTTTTTTTGAGAAATAGAGAAATATAAAATATCACCAGACCCATCCTTTGAAGTTCTGGGTCACTGCAATATTCATTGCTTAGGTATTTTATTTTCAGGAAAATAAAATCAGCCTACTGTACGTGTAATACTGTTGATTAGGGATGCAGATGGCTTTGGGATCAGGCATTAGTGTGTCTATGGGGGGAGCAGTGGGGATACTGTGCATGTAAATAACCAGCCAATGATTGTTTTGTTGGTTCCATTTAGAAAGGGGGGGGGTTGCATTAGGGGGTGGGAAGGGCTGTGTGAGAGGGATACTCATCAAAGCGTTTCTTCCTACCTGTTTCTCTCGTTCTCGCTTTCTGGACATCCTAATGCTGTCCTCTTCTAACCTATCGGCAGCTAATTCTACCTGTCATCTACCTGACTAACTTTCTCTGCAGCTGATTCACTAATCTCCTCAAGAGTGTGGCGATAAAGCTCATCTAAGAGGAAAATGTGTCACAAACGTAGTTGCTGTGAGTAGTGTTTGTTGAAGTAAATGGAGACAGGAGGCGGGACAGAGGGAAACAGGTATGAGGTGAAGACCTTACTGGGTGTAAGGTGAAGTTTGAAATAATAAAAATACACTTTCTACATTAAACATGACTTCACTTGTCATCTGTAGACACACATTTGTATCACTGAAAGCAACTAAACATTTAATAAAATGACCGCTTTCCTTCCTAGCTGTGATTACATTATATTAATACCTGGATTATGGGGTACAGAATTACATTTTTGCCAGATTAGTTTAGAAGATTATACAAATAATGCAGGCCAGTGAGCCGATTTTGTACAATGATGATCTGATTTGGTTGAAAATTGAATGTTTTGCATTTTATAGAAAGATAGTCCAACATTACAAAAAGACTTCTGTGATATTCATTAAGGGGTCTCAATTTGTGCCTGCAGTCCCACTGGGTGAGCTCACTGTGAACTTCTCATTGAAGTTAATTTTAGTGGTACTGAACCCATATTCAACAATATAAAAATGTAAAAATC
This sequence comes from Datnioides undecimradiatus, assembly GCA_008933995.1. Lineage (NCBI taxonomy): Eukaryota > Metazoa > Chordata > Actinopteri > Lobotiformes > Datnioididae > Datnioides > Datnioides undecimradiatus. The sequence continues at coordinate 2,346,310 of WARS01000044.1, read as the reverse complement.
AATCCACTATGATAAAATAGCACTGTGGTGTTAACTTAGTAATGTCATGTTTGTGTAGTTTAATAAATAGAAAGTAGATATAATTACATATGAAAAATAATTGTTTTAACATTTTAATCAGTGCTAATCAGTAAATCTAGTATAAACATGAAGTTTAATTTGTCATAAGTTTTTACCATCCTTTTCTACCACAAAGAAAAATGTATCCAGTGAATGTAACACAGCAATTAACATTAAACTGAACAATACAGACAAAAAATATTACATAAAAGACAAATTAGTGCATCTGAAATGGGACGATGAAGATTGTAACCTTGTATTTTAAACCACGCAAATGTGTTTGAGTAGAGATTGTACAAAAAAAAGAAAAATACCTTGTCTCAACTTTTATGTGAGCATAAAATTAAAATCACTTGAATATGCTTTCCTTAAAATATACATATCATTACCATACATTTTCTTAAAGGGACGCCATAATCTAGTGACATTACGTCATTCGCACAGCGGTTTGGGACTGTCTTCACTCCAGTCTGCAGCCTCGGGGTCTCCACTGGCACGTCTTTTGGAAAAACAACAAATAAACAAAGGGTATGTTTGTTATTTGGGCCACACGCTCCCCTTTTCACACCGTCCACTTACATTCCGGATGTGTAACGGGGCATCCAGCAGACACACGCGCACACGCACACTCGCTGGCCGTGTGGCGCAGCACGTTGCCATGGCTGCCAAGCACCCCGTTACCGTAGAGACCCCAGAACATTGTGTACAGTCCACCCAAGAAGAGATCACGTAATATCCCCATATATTAGTATATACTACGCTATATTTTACAGTGTTTCATACTGTAAGTACCACTAATGGCATGTGTTAAAAATATTATATTATATATATTAAATATATTTTTTCAATTATTGTAGCTTTTTGGGTAATTAACTACGTGACGTCTTGTGTTCCAGTTACACAGACGGCAGAATGAGTGCCTATTACAAAAAAAAGTTATTTTTAAACACCATTAACAAATAATGTGAATGAAATGAAAACAAAATTCATTCTAAATACACTCCACACACATAACAAAGAGACCGGTCTGGTATGGCCCTCCCCTCCCGGTTGGCGCAATGAACCGCACGCTCTCTCTCATCCCTTCCCGTCATGCAGCGCTCTTGCCTGCTCCTCCGTCGAGCCGCCATGTTGTCGGAGTGAAAGCCTGGGGTGTCAGAGAGAAACTGGGGCCGAAATCCGCGACCATCCACCCTCTCCGCCGGTAAGTAGCACCTCCGCACCGGTCGTGGTAGCATGGGACGTTGCTTATTCACGCATCGGTGCGGGTATTGTTGCTATGTCGGGTCTAAGAGGGGCTGTAGAGGAGTATTTCGTGAGGCAGAAGCTGCTGCCTCCCTTTCTGCTGCTTGCCTCCTTCCTCCCGTTGTGTCGGTCTTCCGCTCCAGACAGCTCTCGGGCCTTTGTTAGCATCCGCGTCACGGGGACCTGTGGGGTTGCAGGGTCGGCAGACAGGTAGAGACCCCCAGGTGTGTGTTAATAACAAATTGGCGACATTAGGACACCACTGCCACCGTTATAAACATTGTGTGGAGCCTGTGTTCGGTCACCGGTTCGTCCGGGCTGAGCTTGTGTCGAGAGGCCGTGTTATTGTTGGTAGACATGGGCAGTGAACCCACCATAACAGATCCGGGACTGGCGAGAGTGGACACAGATGCATGAAAATGACCCCCGCCGGTATCCGTGGCGACTCCTTTCACGAAGCTGCTTCTTATTCCCTTTTATTCTGATGTGTCATGTCTGTTTGGAGAGAAATGTTTGGTCTGTGTTGAGATACCTAACATTATCTCATGCTAGCTGCAGGTTGCCTGCTCGTATTGTCACACCCCTGTCTCTGCCCGGTATGCGGTGGATTGATCCCCGGTATTGAATAATGATTAACCCAGTTAGATCATGGAACCCAGTTCCTGTTTCTGTGTGCTACGAGCTCAACTCGTAGCATAACAAGCTGTGTGCGCGTAGCTTTGAGGAATGGCTAAACTGTTGTGGATTTCCGGGTGTTTCTTTACCTGATTTCGGGCTGTTGCAAAGGAATAAAAGGCTAACATTTCTCTGTAGCTGAATGAAGAGTGGCTGAAGAAAACAAACACGAGTAACGTTACATATGTGAATGGTCACTTAGCTAACTGGTGTGTTTTTATCTTTTTGGGACCGTTCAGCCGGTCAGCTCGTGGTTTTTGTCTTCTTGGAGGTGGTGTGTTGCACAGTGGTTTCAGCAGACTTGAGAGAAAGCTGCATGCGTTTGAAGATTCGTAGTGTCAGACACACTCTGGCAAACTTAATTACTGTATATGGCTCTGTGTAAAAAGAACCGCTTGTAATTTCCTCATGGCCTGTAGGGACACTAATGTGAAACTGGTAATTTTAACAGAGATTAGAGCTTGTTGGATAAGAAGAGGTCGTAAAATGCAAATTATATCCCTCAGACTGCTGAAAACCACTGAGCTTGTTGTGCCCGATGTTGACCGCGACCACCACACGGATCGGTCCATGCACATTGCATATTTCTTGGATTTATCATTGCTCACATAATGACAATCTGCCCACTACCCTTCAACCCCATAGTAAATCACAGGGCCCCTCTGACATTTTCAAAATAAAGACCACCACTTTGTCTCCATATCTGGGCAAATAAATTCAGTAACCTCCCTTCTACAAAGTTACTAGTACAGCGTAGAATGTTCCCGTTTACACAGTACACTTGGTTGCTAGTTTAGAAGTTACACCTAACTGAAAGTAATGCAGGTAATAACAAAAGTAACAGTTGATCTTGTTGATCTTGTTTGAAAGTGGTGTTTGTTCACCTTTTATAGGCATTTTGGAGAATGTCGTTTGTAATGCTGCTCACCTGTAGTCTGTTGTACTGAGAGGTGTTTCAATATTTAGTCTACCCGAACTGGTGTGAATTGATAGTACAAAACATGAGAGGCACCTCTCATTATAATGAAATAAAGTTCAACTGCACCATACACTGCAGCCTCCATAATGACATTAAAGTGTAATCAAAACCTCTCTAAAACAGTTTCAACGAAACCGAACATTATAAATTTCATGAAGGTAGGATTGTTGCAGGACTGCACTTGTTTTAACTGGGTGGACCTAATGAACTGAGTATATACTGATGTGAAGGTCTGACAGTGTGAACCTCTATGACTTGTAGCAGTAATCAGTTCGCCCGAAGTCATGGGTGTGCAGGTTTTCATAACAACCAAATTTATGTGAACTGAACCAGAGATGGATAACAATATTGTGACAGAGGTCTAGATCACTGTGATAGGTATGCCAGTAGTGTGTGGTGATTGCTTAACATGGAGATTATTTTACAAGGAATCTGTGAGGGTAATTTTTACCTTTATGGTCTCACTGGAGTTTGCACTGTTACGCTGGGTTCTAGACACATATGGAAGCTTTGCTTCAAGAATATTAGACTTACATATTTGACTGCAGCTTACACACTTGTTTACTTTGGGTTCTTTAGAGGGATTAAACTAATTAGTTTGATATTTACATGAGATTTCATTAGTCCTGGGGAAAAATGATGCAGTTCTTCATTCAACTAAGACATCGAATCAGTTAATGACTTTAATACCATTTGAGTATACTGTACTGTCAGTACATGGCATTGCTCTGGTGTCATATTGGGTGAAATGTACACTTTTTCTAGGTATACGTATCTAAAATGAACTTAATCCAAAATATCACTGCAAAAATTTTAATCTGAAACTGCATTTTTGTTTGTTAGGTGAACCAAATTCTGGAGTTTACGTTAAATCCAGTGAAGGCTAGAAAATTTGTTGATATTTTTGCATCCCTGGTGTAGCCTGAAGTTGTGAAATGCAAAAACCCATTTATGTTTTGAAATTAAATGAAAAAGAATTATTGGCTCCGTTTACATTGTGTTACAATTTTGGTCATGTAGGACTGATCTGTGTAGGGCTTTATAGAACAGCAACACTAACTCTAGACTTTCATTAGGAAGGAACCTTGTCCAACCTGGATCAAAGTTTATTTATTTTTGCATGATTTATTTGCTTAACAGTATGAGCTAGCACACTGGCACCACTTGGGAAAAAAGTTGTCAGTGCACGTGTTATTGTATATGTAGGTACATACACTTTTGGGCATATTCATGCTTAAAAGAAAGACTCTGTTTGCCGGTTTATTTGGTGCACCTAAACACAGCACAAACAGCTCTGCAACATGTTCTGCCAAGGTTACAGCCTCATTTCTAGTTCAAACTATTAGATGTGCTGATTTAAGTATGTTCATTTTGTTGACTGCACTTCGTGGTGCTGTTCTATTGTTCAGTATGAAAGGCTTTTCTAGTATTTTATCTCTTCATAGTTGTAGTTGTGTACATACAAAGTAGATGTGCTTTTTAAATTTTATGACAAATTTATTGCAGGGGAGTTGTGTTAACTGCATTAGTTTTAGGGGGTTGAACCTAATAAACTGCAACTGAGCATAGGGTCTCTGTCATGAAAGAGAAAATTCTATGTTAAACGGGTCGAAGCTTATAAAGCATTTGTTTGTTCAGTGTATCGGCTGAGTACGTCATTGTTTGCATGTAACAGATGTGTTACTTCTCCCCGGACAGGCTGTGGTGGAATGAGCAGTGTGTGTGTGTTGAAGAGGAAAGCAGTGCTCTGGCAGGATTCATTCAGCCCCCACCATAGAACTACATCTCCCAGCATGCCCGTGGTGCTGAGCAGCGGAGGACATGCCCCTCCAACTGGGCAGACCCCTCAGGCCACACCCCCCAGCCAGCAGGTAAAACCAACTCCCCGACACCTTTTACAGAGTATTGCATTCATTGGTTCATGGCCAATAATCTGTCAATTCGAAACATCAGTGGTCCTTAGTGTGCTCCTCAGCACGGAAAGAGAAAGAAAAAATGTTTATTTGTATCCATGTAATTGCTGTACTAACCAGTTTTTAACAACTATCAATTTTATGCATATTTCAACAATAGAAACGACTTTCCGCAAATTCTACAAGTTGTTGGTTGTTAGCTAAACCATCCTAGTTGTAGTGGCACAGTTTATATGGCTAGCTTCATCAATAAAGCAAATCTCATTTGTGCCTGGCAGTATTACGGTTTACAAGAATATTATAACAAAAGTGGATAAAGGATCGTTAATTTAGAGAATCAGTGATGGCATTACTCAACTAAATCTGGGCATTGTAATATAAATGTATATCAAACAGGCTTGAGCTGTTTGGAGTCAACACTGTTGGCTCTTATCACGTATGGAGGCCATTTCTCATCAACTTAATTGAAAAAATTTTTTTAAATCAATATCAGTTGTTACTTGCAGCTTTTGTTGGGTTAGAGCAACAGCAAATATTTAATATTTCTTTATTCTCCTGGTTTCTGGTGATGTTGCTGCTCAATAGGAAACCTGTTGGCTTTCACAGTCACTAATACTAAGATGGGAAGTGTTTCCTAAAATGTTACCTTTTGATAACAAGTTAAGCATTTAAAAGTTTGATCCTGGAAGAAAGAGTTCAGTTCATCTGATAAGTAACAATTTAGTTCGATTGAATGATGACTTGGTAATCCCGCACGCTTTGCGTGTACAGCGAATGACCAACCCCAACTGTTTCCAGGACATGTTGACTGAATCTTTGATGACAACTTCTTAGGGGAATTTTGTGTTTACCCTCAAAATGAGTAAGCGAGAAAGTCAACACAAGCCTTCCTAGTAAAAAGAAATGCCTCCTCCTATTAAGCTGTAGTTGAATTTGTAAAGAAATGATGTGGTCCTCCGCCTACAGTACTGTTTTAATGATGATGAATTTGAAAAATGTATACAACAAATTTGGACTCCTTTATTTTAATGTGTGGCTCTAAGGTGGAAAAAGAAGCTTGGGAAAATTGTTTTCAGTGACCTGGCAGAAAACCTCTGATTGTATACACATGGGATTTATTGTCCCTCAAGATTAATTATTTTAATAGAGGTATTGAACAGTGAGTATCCATCACAGGTTCTCTGCAAAGAGATGAATGGATGGGCTTTCATTAGAGTTGCTCACGGACCATTGAATCTTAGCTGACACCATTAAATCTTTTTTTTGTGTGTGTGGTGTTGGTATTTCTATTTTCAGTCATCTCCCTTTTTTATGTTTTTGTATGATGTTTCAACAGTATATAGTGCATATATTTGGCTATTCTGTTACATATCCATGTGTATTCGCATATTCAACATTTAATTTGTCATTCAGTTTTTTAAACAAACCCTATGAAATGTTGGCAAAAACTTAAAATCTTGGCTTTATCTGTACATCTTCAGTTGTTGCTCAGACACACTCTGCTCGTTACTGTTGCCAGTAATTCCAAGATAATATGCATGTCTGACTGTGTGTGTATTTCTAAGGGTGTGGCGGGTGCTGGACGTTCCCAGGATGATGCCATGGTAGACTATTTCTTCCAGCGGCAGCACGGTGAACAGCCCGGCAAACATCGCTGGCCCACTGGAGACAACATCCATGACAGCCAGGTACGTTAAGTGTGAGTGCTCACTCCCACATGTGTGCATGTACTAGTTAGAGTGCTACTGTTGCACAAGTGTTGACAGGCTACCACAGTGCTGTTATTTTATCATGCCACATGCAGTTGCAATGTTTGCTCGTACAAAGTGCACTGAAACATTTTTACAATGAAAACTTGATTGTAAAAATGGATACACAGGAGCAAAAAATCATCAAATCATACTGCGAAGACTGAAATGATTACATTCTGTCTTTGTAAATTTGTGTTTGGTTTTAGTTTAAAGGAAACACACTTTTTGATAGTAATTTGCAATACAAGCTTTGTCAGCCTTTTTTAAAAAAGCATAAGTTTAATTTCTACAAATCTCTTTGGTCTTAAAATATGTCATTTTAGTATTGCCCCCTGTGATGTTTGTGGTAAAACATTTATGGAGGTAATTACTTATTAACACAGGTAATTAAAGTTGAGTTTATGTTTATACATTGGTTGAATATGAGAGACATAAGTTGTCGCCACGTCTCACTGGGCTCTCTGTCTGCAGGTGCGGTCCATGGACGAGCTGAACCATGACTTTCAGGCTCTGGCTCTGGAGGGACGTGCCATGGGAGAGGTGAGACATCAGGGTGGATAGTCAGGGTCACATGTGGTTTGAAAGAAGGTGACTTATGTGGCCCTTAGTACTTCAGCCTATAAAGGAGCATTTGGGCTATGAGTGACAACAGCTCAGAACCTGGATGAAGGAACTCAGAGAGAGTTGAACCTGAATTACAGTAAAAAGAAATGCATCTGTTGCCTTTGAAGTCCAAATGTAGGGTGGACTTGTGTCGGCGTCTTTTCCCCCTGACTGAAACGCTCTGAAAGATGAGAAGAGACTGAGCAGAGATGTCTTTTAATTTAAGGTGGTTGGACTGGCTGCTGGTATTTATTAAACAGTCTATACTCAGTGATTCTGTTAATGTTGGACCAGTGCCTACAATTAGTTTTGGCTCGTTGAACACAGCCCTGATGTATGTTGTTTGTATCTCATATTGGGGGAAAAATAATTTGGCTGCCATTGACAGTAATACTTCTATAATGAGATGTATTAACTTTTTTTTCTTGTACATCTGTTACTTTTCTTTCTACCTGTCTTTAACATTCTCCAGAAAAGGCAGATCAGTCTGAACAGGTTTTTAAATCATCGTGCAGGACAAGTATTGTTTCCTGTTGCCAGAAGATACTGATCAGTCATGTACAAAAACAAGGTCTTTTTATAGCGACAAAGGTGCTGACTGTAATAGAAAGTGAAGAGAGATATGAATAGAAATGTGAAGAAAAACACAAACGAGCAGCTGATTAGATGCTAGACTCTACGTCCGAGCACTAAGAACTAGTTAAAATTATTCAGAGTGGTTGATGTTTTTAAATGAAAATAAGTCTGAATTGATTGATAGGTGGTCTTGACACGCAATCACACAACTGATGCCAGTATTTTGTTTTTGCTCCACCGATCCTGTTAGTATGGCCTGTACTTGTTTGTTTGAGGTGCAGTGAGTGGTCAAAGTACTTTCGACACACGTGTATTACTGGTAATTGCAATGCAGGCCTGACAGCTTAGCACATACTCAATAGTCAAAATACATCTAAAAAATGTATCTGTGGGTGTTATAAACATTATATATATTTTTTGGTACTTTCCCACTCTTCCTTGTCCTTGGAGTAACTTTGGAACCATATTTTTTAACTATGTCTTTTTGTTTATCTCTCCTCTGTTGTCATGTGTCTTTGTAGCAGCTGCTAACTGGTAAGAAGTTCTGGGAGACAGACGACTCTGGGAAGGATGGACCAAAAGGGATCTTTCTGGACCAGTGGAGAGATAGTGCATGGGGTGCCTCAGGTATACACTAGTCCAGCCTAACATTTGTGATAACATGGCTGTTAAAATGCAGGAACACTTGTGAAAGTTAGCTGCTTTATTGTTTCACAAGCACATTAACAAATCAGCAGAGCAGTCACTGTCTGTAAAAATATATATATTTAGATTCTAGTCAGGCTCAGTCGCTGTCAGAGTAAAGTTCTCTCAGATGATGAGATTTGAGTTTTTTGGTCTGTCATACCAACTCAGTGCAGTTATTTCTGTAGGCGTGATGACAAAACAATTCACTTATCAGTACGTAGCTGTAGGGAAAATGATTAGTAAAAAGCTTCAGGTAGGTTTTACATTAAATTGTGCTTTAGACAGTTTATTTTTGGAACTTCTTTTTTAACTTGGCTTTCAGGACAGTTGTACTTTCACGAAACTGTCAACATGTCATCTGCATTTATTTATTGTAGTTTATTGTCACATGCAGTATTCCATGAAATTAACAGTTTCTGACCTGGATCAAGTGTGCTAAGAAAGAAGGAATGTGGTCTTGACCAGTGCTCTTGAAAAATTATGTTAGCAGATGATGTTTAAACAAACAAAAAAAAAAAAGTAAGAAGCCACAGATACACAACTGTAGGCACATTTTGGAGCCTCCTGTCCTGTTCATCTACGTTGTTTAACAATTCCTGCTCCTCTCATGTCAGATCACTCGGTGTCTCAGCCAATCATGGTGTCCCGTCGGCCAGGGCAGGGTTTCCATGGCGGTGGTGAAGTTGGTGTGGGCTCGGTGATGTCACCACGCTCGGAGAGTGGAGGGCTGGGAGTCAGCATGGTAGAGTACGTTCTCTCCTCCTCGCCAGCTGACAAACTGGATTCTTGTCTTCGAAAAGGACCATATGTAAGTCTGTTGCCCTGTCTCTTTCTGTCCAGCTGTATGTGACTCTTTACTTACAGTTCTCTTTTCTAACTTTCATCATCTTGCTCATCACTCTCTTTCTCTCCCTCTATTTGTTCTGGAAGCCAGTGATTGTCAAATGGGAACATGTCTATCATCTTGTCTGAGTCGGTCGTCCTTACTCCTGAACTGTTTGCAGTCTGTCACCATGAGGTTATCAGCACTCTATAATCCTGTATTTCACAGTATCTCCTAAATGTCTCATTTCTCTCCGCCACACAGGGGCAGAGGGATGGAGAGGTGGAGGAGGAGAAGAGGGAGAAGCCAAAGGCAACATTTGAAGGAGAGAAACTGAAAGAGTTGACAGAAGGTGAAGCTGATGTAATTGGTGACGTCATCAATCCCAATGGGCTGCCTGTGCAGAACGGCCTCGACGTCGACGTCAAAGAGTTCGGGTAGGACTCAGTGTGACACAGGACTTTAAATACTTCATGCTCTACAAAAAGCTTTTTTAGATGTTAACTGAACTCCTTCTCTCTCATCCTGCAGTCGTCCCCCAGGCAACATGCCGGCCCCAGGCCCTGAGGGTGACCTGCTTGGAGGTCCTGGGGGTGTAGGGGCTGAGGGTCTGACACCCCTGGGAGGTGGTGGAGGCCCCAAGCCCCCTGAGGACTTCTCCGGTGTAGAACAAGGTGGCGTCACCATGGACCCCATGGAGTCAGTGATGGAGCCTCTTCAGTTTGACTACAACTCCCAGATGCAGATGGACTCGGCGCCCACTGTGGGCTTATTTGATTACACCAACCAGCAGCAGGTCAGAACAACATGCAGTAAAGAGAGTCGTAGATAAACATTTGTCATTATCTGTTGGTGAGACTCCACTCAAGTGGCATTAAAATGTTATTCACTCGTCATTGTGCTCTTTGCAGCTATTTCAGAGGAACAATGCTCTAGCAGTGCAGCAGTTAACTGCAGCCCAGCAACAGCAGTACGCCTTGGCAGCAGCACAGCAGCCTCATATTGGTAAGAGACTGTGTGTGTGTGTGTGTGTGTGTGTGCGTGTGCGAGCACAAGAACTTACCTGCAGATTTATTTATTTTTTTTATTTGACACATTTTCTCACTGTCATGCCATTGGACAAAAACTAAGACTCAAAATGTTCCATAATAACATTTGTAAGAATTTCATGTTTGTTGATCAACACCAGTGACTCTGTGAGTGCTGGAATTTCTAGTTTTTCCTTTTGGGGCAAAAGAGCAGAGAAGTTACCAAAAACATGTTGTTGCAGTCCCATGGTTACTAATTGATTGTTAGTTAATAATTCTTGGGTTTACTTGAAGGTAAGCGACGCTTAAAGACTCTTAAGAAACATTGTGGTCACATGCTAACCTCAATAATCTGCAGGGCTTCATTTATGATTAGTTTTCTGTCTTAATTATGGATGTTCTGAAGTTGTTGTCATGTTTTAAAGCTTTATTCCAGCAGTTTTATGGATTTATTCAGTGTGTTACGTAAAACCTTTTGGCCCTGGTTCACCTTTTCCCCCCTCTGTGTTTGTCAGGTCTGGCCCCAGCATTTGTGCCCAATCCTTACATCATCAGTGCTGCTCCACCAGGGACAGACCCCTATGCAGCCGGACTGGCGGCAGCAGCGACACTCGGTGAGACATGTGTTCTGATTTGGACCCTGAGCTGCATCATGTTAATTAATTTTCCACAGTAAGGAGACACACAAACACACACAGTTGTCCCATCTCACCTGCGTTCTGTATATTTGTTTGCCTCCAGGTCCGGCAGTGATGCCTCCCCAGTACTACGGTGTGACCCCTTGGGGGGTTTACCCTGCCAATCTTTTTCAGCAGCAGGCGGCTGCAGCCAACAACTCAGCCAATCAGCAGGCGGCAAACCAGGGCCAGCAGAACCAACAGCAGGTCAGTCGGCTGCCTGCCAAAAAACTGGCATGCTGATTGCCACTGGCTCAAGATGTTTCTGACAGAGCTCTCCCTATGTGTTGGTTCCAATGTGCATTCAATCTTACTGCTGCTCTACTTGGAACAGCCAGAAAACTCTTGTGTGCCTAATGAGATTATAAACCAATCAGCAGGAAATGTTTTATCCAACTGCTGTATGTCATTTACTCATTCATACATATGCTAACATGAGCAATGAGTTGATATCCCGGATATTTATTGCATGCCATCATTTGTGTTTCTTTGTGTGGGCATGTTTTGTTGTTTGGAAAGTAGTTTGCGGGATAGTGTTGCATTAATTTGCATATTGAAAACGACTCTGACCTTTTGTTTTTCTTACTTTGTGAAGGTGATGCGTGCTGGGGGCAACCAGCGACCCTTGACCCCCAGCCAAGGTCAACAGGGTCAGCAGAATGACCAGTTGGTTGCAGCAGCAGCAGTGAACTCAGCCCTTGCCTTCGGGCAGGGGTTAGCAGCGGGGGTCCCTGGTGAGAATGAGACACACAGAACTGGTTTTGTTGCTTTGACAAAACTTACAACAGACCCAGTTACATTTGCTTTTACAGCAGTTTCCAGATATCAAAACAGACGGCTATGAAACTGGTGTTGAAATGCTGAATATCCCTTTGTTGCTGTCCCTTTCTCAGGCTACCCAGTCCTGGCCCCTGCAGCCTACTATGATCAGACAGGGGCCCTGGTGGTCAACACTGGAGCGAGAAGTGGCCCCGTCCGCCTCATGGCCCCTGCCTCTGTCATCATATCTCCTTCCGCAGCACAAGCAGGTACGACGGTATTGCACATCCACACATGGTCAAAGATCTGGCCTGTCGCAGTTGTTCACTGCAGCCAACAGGACAAACAGGAATGTCATACACACAAAACAGTGGATTGTGTGTTGTGGTCTTTAAAAACATTGGGTGAATGTCTCATTCATCCAGAACATACAATTAAGAGATTATGGTTAGTTTTTTTTACTTGTAGCTCCCAGGAGTCGGTGTTTGTTTATACGAATTCAAAGGCTGGTATCAAGGGGAATTCAGGTTTACATTAGAGATAATAGAAAGAATTGTTAGTGATTTTATAAAGTCAAAAAATGTATCTTATGAATCTTTGGGCACTTCTTTGTCAATTTGAATTCATTTAGTGAACTGTTCATGTGACCATCTTACTCAGAATGAACTTGTCTCTCCCTCCAGTTGCAGCAGCAGCAGCCTCCGCCGGTGGTGCCAATGGTGGTCTTGGCGGTGGGGCCAACGGTCCGTTTCGTGCCATGACGTCCCAGCAGCCTCAGCAGCAGGGTGGCCCCGGCGGTGCTCTTGGAGGAAGCTCCTTCTACGGATCCTCCTCCCTCAGCTCCTCCTCCCAGAGCTCCTCTCTTTTCTCACAAGGCTCTGGGCAGCCTGGACCAGGCTCTGCCTCCTTGGGTTTCAGCCAGCCCACCTCCTCCTCCCTCGGTGCCACGCTGGGGGCCACGCTGGGAGGCTTCGGCACTGCAGGTAGGAATACACTGTTCCCACATGGTCCTTAGTAATTAGTATTTCTGTGCTCCTTCAGATAGAATTATTAAATTTATCTTTGTCTCCCTCCAGTGGCCAACTCAAGCGGTGGCAGTGGCTCCAGGAGAGACTCCCTGACAGGCAACAACGAGCTGTACAAACGCACGCCCTCCAGCCTCACCCCGATCGGCCACGGAGGCTTCTATAACGGCACCTTGGGCTTTAGTCCTTCACCTGGCCCTGTGGGCATGCCTCTTCCAAACCAGGGCCCATCCCACTCCCTCACACCCCCACCCTCCCTGTCCAATCACAGCTCCTCATCCAACCTCAATCTTGGTGAGTACATTTGATTCATGTGCCTGAGGTTACTGGTGTCATTGATTGTTTTGCCCCACAGTAATACTGCTGGAATACCTACTGCATGACTGTATAGAAACAGTGCTCCTAATGCTCCTTTGCCAAACACAAGCCAGCTTGTGTTAACGGGCCAGAATTTACCAGCGATGACCATCAGTTGTCCTAATTTACTGCACCTGTCAGTTTATTGGTCCCATAACCAAAAATGAAGTTTAGTTGGGTGAGAAATATATCGAAGCTATGGACCTGTCTTGATTTTTAGATTATTTGGTGTTAATGAGCCCAAGGCCTAAACATGATATTTTTGTCTGCGTAGTATGTATGTAATTTATTTTAGTACTTACAGGTTTAACAAATGGTGTTACTAAATGTGCACCTACTGCTCTTCCAGTTAACAGGAATTTTTTCAGACTAAAAGACTAAAATATGACAGATTTGTAATGCAGCATGTTTTTCGGAGATTCATTACTGGCTGAGACTTTTGTTGCTTACTGTGTGTTTCCCCTGATTGACAGTTGGCAGAGTGAACCACAAACACTCGAGTGTGATGAAACAACAGTCAAACAAAGTGACAGAGCCAAGTCGAGGCTTCGCGATGACTGTGATCGATTACCTAGCTTTGGCAGATTAAGCCTGTACAGGTGTCACACTATACAGATGAAGGGAGGAATCTGTACACAGTGCAGTTAAGGATACTGAAACATTACCTGGAATATGTGTATATGTAATTGTATATCGTAAGGGTTTTTTCCCTTTCCTCGTTTTTTGGTACTGTCTGGTTCAAATGTTGCTTGAGAATACTTCAGTTTATTGTACACTCATTACATATTTATTTTTTGGAATACATGGGTTAGACTGTCATTAGCATTTATACAACATAATCTAATGCATTTGAACACTTTAAAGGATCTAGTAGTTTTAACACCACAAAAGAGCAGTGATTATTCTTTGGGTTTCAGAAAACTGGTTTGACTTGTCACTTTAATTGGATTGTACTTTTTTCCACGTGCAAAGAAAATGTCCCTTCTTAGTGTAAGCCACCAGTATTTGAGGCAGTGCTGCCATCCAGTGCCAGATTTCTGTGCTGCATAGCTCTAATGCCATTTTCATGATACTGTCTCCAAAGTTTAGGACTGCAGTGTCATCAATTAAAAAAAGTAATCCATGTTAACCCATGCAACTAATCATTGCAGCAGCATCTGACATTCAGTGCAGTGACAGAGAACTTAATTTACTACCTCCTGTTTAAAATGATCACAACTGGGAATAAGCTAACTGAAAATGTGTGGCTTGTTTTTGCCACTATAGGAAGTGCATATTCCCACTATTCCTGAGCATGGGAATAAAATTATTGTTCTGTGATTTTATTTATTTTTTTAATTCATTTATTTTTTAATTGTCTTTGTTTTCATTGTTTTTAGTTCAGATATTTGGTAGATTTCCTCCTGAGTCTGGGCACTGCTGGACTGTTACTCAGTCTTTGTACAATGCCAGTTTTAACAGACACCTCTCTTACTCTCTCTAACTCTACAGGAGGCCTGACCAATGGTAGTGGGCGTTTCATCTCTGCAGCCCCAGGAGCAGAGGCCAAGTACCGTAGTGCTGCCAGCTCAGGCTCCTCCCTCTTTTCACCCAGCAGCCAACTGTTCCCATCGTCACGGCTACGCTATGGCATGTCGGATGTAATGCCGTCAGGCCGCAGCCGCCTGCTGGAGGACTTCAGGAACAACCGCTACCCCAACCTGCAGCTCAGAGACATTGCTGGCCACATTATGGAGTTCAGCCAGGACCAGCACGGCAGCAGGTACACACATGCAAAGATCACAGAGATTTAAAATGCATAGGACAAGATCCTGTTTGACCTTCAATTCTGATTTAAAACCAACATTAAAGTTTGATGGCTAATAATGCCCATTCACTGTGAGATAACAGTTATCTTGCAGGGTCATTTCACACAGGGTCTCCAAAATCTTTGTAATCCCTTGTCAGAATGTGAGGGTTACAATTTTTAAGCAGCTTTGAGATTGTACAATGACCAGCTGGTAGAGTAAGTAGTAGGCAGGTAGTGATGCAGCATAAATGGATAAATAAAGAATTGACAGTGTAGCTGTTGATATTTATGAGGGCTTTTCATATGTTATTGGCTAAAATATTGTACCTTTTATTCCAATTGGTCTGTTGAAATCTAATTTGAGAATTGGGTCATAACAAGTATTCCAGCAAATTAGGATTGCAAACTCAAACTCAAGTTTAATTGCCCATACTTTTCAAACTTGATATTCCTGCCTTGCAGTACATGGATTCTGGTGAAATTAGTTCCTTTTTTCAAGCTCAATTTATAAAAAAAAAAAAAAAAGTGTTAACTTCTCATGTTTGATTACGCTTCTCCAAATGGGAATATGATTTAGACTGTCAGTGGTCACCCAGTGTTTGTATTGAGTGTCAGTGGATGTGTCTCACAGTGTGAAGTAAGAGCACCATTCTTGGTTTGACAACTTGAGATGTCACCGTTCTTCACCCACAACTTATCTGTAAACCGCTCAGAATGTCACAGTGTATAATGCCCCAAAAGCAGTGCTGGACAATGTCTCTGGTCAGGTTCACACTTAAGTGCAGGATCATAGTTTATGCTTTTTTATGGGTTCAACACAGATCGTGAACGGGCTTTTGCTGCTAATGTTTCAGTGTGACCACCCTCAGGACATTCCTGTGTCTGTGTCCTCCACAGACCAGACCATACTCTCTTATTTCAGGTTCATGCTCAGTATTAGACTCCTGTGACAGGAAGATTTCACAGACATAAGAATTTTCTATTGATAGGGGAACAAGTATTGATATGTCACCATCTCTGCCTCATCCTGTGATCCAAACCAGAGATGTGCTAATTTAGGGGACGGGGGGCCCAGGAGGCCACTCTGGGGTCCCGGTTTCTGGGTCTGTCTGGGTAAAGCCAGATGCAGACTTTTCCACTGAAATGATCTATTAATATGCCATGACGTCCAGTCTGCAAATTCCAGACATATTCTTCCCTTAGCTTCTTCAACATGGCTGTCCTTTTTAATCTCTGCTTTCTGCCTGGCATCCATCACTTCACCTCAGAGGCTATGTGGTTCTTTCTCAACACCTTCCTCCACTCTGAATTTCATCTCTTTTTGTCTGACTGTTCCCTCAGGTTAAAGATATAGGAGCAGCTCTCTCTCTCTGTCTGTCTTTGTACATCTGTTTCACTTTATTGCACTGTCACTGTCTGATGTGTTTATTTGTCTTTGTCTTTGAGTTCATCCAAACTTTGTAAATCCCCTTTATGCGCTAAGTGGGTTTTAGGAGAGCAGGCCATATGGGTTCTCTTGAGGCTTTTATATATTGCAATAGCTAATGAAAATGAAGAATAACAAAACAAAGTACAAAGGTATGTGTGGAACTTAATATAAAAGATGTCTGTGGTTAATAAAATGCGTATCCTCTCTGTCTCTTGAAGGTTTATCCAGTTGAAATTGGAGCGAGCCAGTTCAGCTGAGCGCCAGCTCGTCTTCAGCGAAATACTGCAGGCAGCCTACCAGCTTATGGTGGACGTCTTTGGAAATTATGTCATCCAAAAGTTTTTTGAGGTGTGTTTTGAAAAGTCTGATTGTTATCATCATAGTGTGCAAAACCTGATTTCTGTCACCGAGACTGAATTCGTGGGAAAATATCTTTAATGTTGTCTGTGACCTGTGTGAATGTGTAATGTGCACGCTATCGTGTAATGTGCAAGCTATCATGTGGATTAATGGTCTTATTTTGTGTGTTTGTGCCTTTTAGTTTGGCAGCCTGGACCAGAAGCTGGCTCTGGCAGAGAGGATCCGAGGTCATGTGCTGTCACTGGCACTGCAGATGTACGGCTGCAGGGTCATTCAGAAAGCTCTGGAGTTCATCCCCTCTGATCAGCAGGTCATTGTAAGTACACTAGTTCTCATCACACTGTAAGAAAGTATGAACAGTGGAAACAGTCTGTAACTTTGCATTAAAATGACCTTAATTAAACGACCTGCCATAACTGTGCAAAAATACATTTTTTTAAGCACATATCGAATACCCATGTGCTCATAATTCAGTCCTGACTGCAGGTGCATTGCTCATGGACCACTAATTTCTGTTTATAGAGCAGAAAGCCGCATCAATAGAGAGGTGGGCTCTTCATGCTGAAGTGGCATTTTTCATCTGCATTATGGGATTTATTTTGGGGATGCCTCGTGTAGCAGCAGGTTCCTTGCAGGAACTCCATCAACGATGAATGAGGCTAATGATAGCACAGTTATATTCAAATTTGAACTGCAGGTGATAAGATAAATCAACCGGAATAGCAACAGGAAATAATGTTGCTTATATTCAGCAGATTGGGGGTGAAAGGTAAAATGTGTGTGTGTCTGAGGATGAGAGAGAGGTATCCATCTCTCCTTAATGGATCTCAGTAGATTTCTCCAGGGCAACTGTTTAAAGCTCACTGTTGTCGGTCTGTGAGCCACTGTGAAAAATGAAGGAGGGGTTGGAAAATGCTTTCAGGCAATATTTGACTTCTCACAAACAATGACGTGTCCCTCTCCACATTCTCCCTCTCCCTCTTCCTCCGCCTCTGTTCCCCTTGTCCCTGCAGAGTGAGATGGTGCGAGAGCTGGACGGCCATGTGCTGAAGTGTGTGAAGGACCAGAACGGTAACCACGTGGTGCAGAAGTGTATCGAGTGTGTCCAGCCACACGCGCTGCACTTCATCATAGACGCCTTTAAGGGACAGGTGGGTCCCATCTGTGAGCATGCGCGTATACGCACACACAGACACACGCCCGCACAAAATACTGTATTTCCACATTCAATCACTGAAGCCTGCCAGTGCCTGGCTGACATCCACACACACATACATTTACTTGTGTGCACTCGTACACTGTCGCTGCCTTTAGGCACTGAGCATATTGTCACCGCCAAAGTACATAGACACACATACTGAGTCTTTTCCAGGGACAGGGTACGTTGCCATGGCAACAGAAACCTCAGCCCAGTGGCAACAGCCATCTTCTATCCACCAGCTAAATGTTACATTAGCATAAAGTGTTAAAAGAAAGATTTTTTTATGTTTATGCACGTGTGCCTTTTGTTAGATTTAAATGAATGGTTTCAGGTCTGAGGAGTCCCTCTGACATTAAATCTCCTTGTTGTTTGAATCTTTAGCTCTTTACATATTTGCATGTTCTGTAACTTTGTGTTTTTGACTATGGCTCAGATTTGTTTGTGTAGCTGTAAGCATGTCAGGAATTTGCTTTCACCTTGCCTGCAGGGGCAGGCTGGGTGTGTGAAAGCATGCCTCATTTGTTACTGTTATCCAACGGACTTTCTGTTTAAGTGTTTGAACAAAGGTAAATCACTGTTGTGTTCAGCCCATTGAGCACCAGCAGCACTCTGTGTACATGTTGAATAAGTGAAGATGTGCATTATGTGCGTCTCTCAGGTCTTTGCCCTCTCCACTCACCCTTATGGCTGCCGAGTCATCCAGCGCATTCTTGAACACTGCCTCCCTGAACAGACGCTGCCTATACTCGAGGAGCTCCATCAACACACAGAGCAGCTTGTGCAGGTAACGCACACACACAAACTAGCACTCTCTGCGGTCTTCCACTAGCTGTGTTATTCATGATTATGACACCTCATGTTGGCTTAAATAAAAGTCTCTCTCAGTCCAGATTTTTGAAGTTGGCTGTGTGTTTGATGTGACATCAGAAGCACCAGCTGGTGTCCTCACGTTTTAGTTAATGTGTCTGTGCCGTTTGTTTTATTTAGGACCAGTATGGCAACTATGTCATCCAGCACGTTTTGGAGCACGGCCGAGCTGAGGATAAGAGCAAGATCGTAGCTGAGATCAGAGGCAATGTACTGGGACTCAGCCAGCACAAATTTGCAAGGTAAATTCCTGCAAAAGCATACACTAGGTTTCAGTCTTCTCTTCCTTCTCATCCTTTAGCAAAAGGATGCTGTCTTTCTCCAGAATATCAGCAGCACTTTTCTCTCCCTTCTTTCCTAATGTTTCTTTACAATCACCCCTTCTTTTCTCTAGCAATGTGGTGGAGAAGTGTGTGACCCATGCTTCACGGGCAGAACGGGCAGTGCTGATAGACGAGGTGTGCAGCCTGACTGAGGGCCCCCACAGTGCCTTATATACCATGATGAAGGACCAGTACGCCAACTACGTGGTGCAGAAGATGATCGACGTGGCCGAGCCCACCCAGCGCAAGATCGTAATGCACAAGGTGGGTGGAAAGAAGAGTGTTGTCATGTGTCCCATCAGAGTGTTGGGATAATCAAAGCAAGTCAAAAACACTGGGTGATACCATATTTAGGAGAAGACTTTTCAGGCATGCGGAGTTCAACCTTACAATTAATGTTACATTTTGAATGTATTCCCTTTATAGCAAACAAGAGACTGTATGTATGGGACTCAAAGGTTGAAATCATAATTGATTGTATTATGGCGATAATGTTTTGTTCAATACTTTCACTTACTATGAAATGATTATAAGCACACTTGCGTGTAGGTTCCAGTGCACACAAAATTGTTGTGTGCAAACAGGAGTGGTTATTTCTGTCACCCCTGGCGATCATTTACCCACTCATAAGTAGACCTCAATCAGGTCACTGGCGTCAATGGTTCCCTAGGCAACAACACTGGGGCTGACCTTCATACAAGTAATCATTGATTTCTTAAGAAGTGAGAGTTGTGCTTGATGGTGACCGAAAGAAACACGTGAAGGAAAAAGACCAGAAAGGCTGTTGGAAGTGCATGCGTTCTATATCCAGTCTGCACGTGTTCAGCATGTGTGTTGTTTTGTGTCTTGTGTACAGATCCGACCCCACATTTCCACCCTGAGGAAGTACACGTATGGAAAACACATCCTGGCCAAGCTGGAGAAGTACTACATGAAGAATGGCGTTGACCTGGGTCCTCTTTGTGGCCCTCCTAATGGCATCATGTAAACTTTCTCCCTCTCCACTCTAGCCTGAAATTATGTCTACCACCTTATCTACCCTGCACCCCCACCCTTAACCTCACCCTCCTAAAGCTGTCATGTCTGCCAGCCCCACCCTCCTGTCCCCATATGACCCTTCAGAAGACAGCGTGCCCACTTCCCCCTCCAAGTCCATCTCACCAAGGATGCCGAGTACCCCTTTTACCCCTGTTTCCATGACAACCCTTCAGGAGGAGCCTGTTGCTACAGGCAGCCTTAGTTTTTTGTCAGATTTTGTTGCCCCTCCCCCACACAAGCCCAGGCCTTCTGAACTGGGGGAGGGAGGACAGGGAGTGGAGAGAGGTGAGACCTGTTCCACTGTTCCTCTCGTCACTCCACTCCCTCTTTATTTTTTTCTTCTTTTCATTTCCTCTTTTTCTGATGAACTGAAATCATTTCACTTTTTGCTACTGCTGCACACACAATCCTAGTGCCCACTTCCCTTCCTCCCATCCTAGTTATTTACCACTATGAGATGGAAACGAGTATTTAATTTGTCTGACGTCACAGAATCGTAGATGAAAACACACACACACACGCCATCAGCTAACCAGCAGACAGATCATTTAGCATGGGAGATTCGTTTTCTGGTCTTGCTTCTATAAATATAACGTGTATACTTGGTGTAGACCTTTGCATATATATATAAATATATATATAAAACTTTGTAGTTTTTCTGGTTTTTGATGTTGAATCTGTATCTATAATGTATCCTAGTAGTGACCACATACTTCTGACTGTATAATTGTACATTTGTAAACCCTTGTAATGTAAAAGTGCTTTACCACCCTTTTTGGTATGAGAAGAAAAAAGACAAAAGCTCACTCTGGGAAAAAAAAAAAAAAATCTTAGAAAAAAAACCCTGTGCATTTCAGTGTATATTCTCACCTCCTTGGTTGTGACATATGAGTTGTTGTATATTGTAAATTGTAATATCAAATTTTTGTTTTGAAAAGCCCTTTCTATACAGCGTAGTACTTGTACAAAGATTCGCCACGCTTGGTTTTATCTTTATCCTGTCACTGCTTAACTTAAGACGTCGATCTCCCACTGACTCCCAATTGGACACGTTATGTTAGACATAGTGGTGTCTTCTGGTTTATGTTGAAGGTTTTGTTTTTGTTTTGGGATTTTTTTGGACTTTTTTTTAAGATCTTTTTATAGGAATGCTTTACCCCATGAAATGTGTCATGCGTATGGGTATGCTGGCTGGGTGGGAGAAATAACTTTTAACCCCCCCCCCCCTTTCCCTCACAAATCCCTTAATTACCCATGACTGTTTTCAGAGGGGTAAACCCATTAATTGTACAGAGGAGATTCTTGTGTTTTTTGGCATTTCTCTAGTGCTGTAAGTGCTGTATCATACTGTCTATGTCCTTTTGGGTGAGAGAGGCAGCCCGCCCCAGCGCGGTGTACATTTGGAGCAGCCTTGTGTATATTTACTACGAGCACACCTGTAACCATATGTGTATAGTTAACAGAACCTGTGTATGCTTATTGCCTGGGCAACTATTTTTTGTAACTCCTGTTGTAGATTGTCTCTAAACAATTGTGTGATCTTTATTTTGAAACCAAACTGAACAAAAAAACTTTGAAAATTGAACTGTCTCGTGTGCTTTAATTGTATGTATTGCATGCTGGGCCTTAGTGGAAACAGCCAGGATGTTACCTTGAAAACAAGTCGAGCTGGTTGTGATGTTGGTGGCAGTCATCCCATGGCTTTGTTGATTGATAAAGCAGATAATACCTGAGATAGTGAAGGTGCAGTACCTGTTGTGACTTTAAACCACTTAAAAGTACTGTAAAATTGGGCTGTGATGAGTACAGTAGTTGGACCTGTAGGCTGTCGTTTTATGCATTACCAACCAGGTAAAAGAAAGAAACTCACCCAAGACCTTGTTCATATGCAAGCCTGTGGGCCTCAGACGTAGTAACTCACTTTTATTGGTGCTTTATGAAAATGATGCAACTATGTTTTAACTTCACAACGGTTTTATAGATGACCAGCACTGAACAAAAAAAAGTCAACAATAGCTATAAAAATAAATATCTGCGAGTCACTTTTGATCATTTAGATTGGCCTATAAAGTTGGAGATGAAAGTGGGCAGTTGAGAACTGGTTTAGATATTAATCAAATGCTTGTTTTACTGCTGTTGGAGCTTGCTATGTAAACTGCTTTTGCAATGTTGCCAAGTTTGCCTTTATTCAAGGATTTCAAGAGAATTTAAACACAAAATACAGTTGTCAAGCACAACATTAAAATGTGTTGCCTTGTGCTAGCTGTTGAAAAGGCTAACATCAAACAATGATCAATCAATCAAACTGATTAAAATCAGTTCAAGGTGTTGGGTTTCAGTTTTGAGCTTTCATAGCTGTTAAATTTTCAATAACAGATGCATGACTTTGAACAGTAACTAAATGCTATTTTCCCGCCACGCAATTATCTTTGAGCAGTCACAGTAAGTTTAACTGCGCGGTTGCCAGGCGACATAAGTAGGCTACAGCGCGAGGAGTACATGAATATTCATTCTTGTGACGTAGCACAGGTGTGAGCTAATCGGGGAGTTTCTGGGGGGTGGGGCGTCTTGACCGTGACTCAGCCAATCGTGGAAGAGGACCCGAGCTGACCGTTGGAGGTGTGTAATAATGGCGTGCTGCCAACCGGAACACCTGAGCGCAAAACGAAAGGTACAACTTGGGAGCAGCCATGAAAACCCCGCGGTGCGCATATGTGTCGTGTGTTGGTCTGTGTGTGTGTGTGTGTGTGTGTGTGTGTGTGTGTGTGTGTGTGATTAAAGAGCTTCTCTTCGGGCTGCGGGTGCCTAAACGAGCTGCAGGGGGCATCCTCGCCCTTGCTCGCAGAGATCCCCCCACCCCATACACACAAACTTGCGTGCACGCACACACCCACACACACACACCACTCCTCCTGCCAGACTCCCAGGCCAAGCAGCGTCGCCATACGGAACATCCTGCCCTCAACGGAGAGGGGGAGGAGAGAGAGAGAGAAAGAGAAAGAGACTGAGTGTGTGCAGAGAGAGAGAGAGAGAGGGATAGAGAGAGACTGTGAGTGTATTGAGAGAGAAAGAGAGAGACAGAGGGAGAGAGAGAGGTCTGGCTTCTCCCGGTAGTAAATCTATCAGGTCTCGAGCACATAAACTCGAGAAACAGAGAAAGAAGAGGGAGAAGAGGCCTCGCGGTGATCTCGTCATTTACCGGTGACCTGGACGGGCAGCAGCAGCGCCTGAAGCCTTGGATTAAAAAGCCCGACTAGAAGGACGGATGGTCGCGCGGACGGGCGGCGCGCTCTGAAGTTGGACAGACTACCGAGACACCACCAGCAAGCAGCAGCAACAGCAGCGGCAGCTTTTGTTCCCTTCACCTCCCCGAACCCCGTGAAGGCAGCGGCGGCACCGGGAGGCTGTGCCCGCGCACCCCGACCATGAAGCTGCCTTGGCTCCTGGCGCTCACGGCGCTGCTTGCTCACACCGCCACGGTAAGCATGAGCCTCAGATCCTTTGTTAACTGGGGAGCTCTCCTGCACACGGGAGTCAGGGCAGTTTCGTGCATGTGTGTGTGCGTACAAATGTGTGTGCGCGTGCGGTGAGGTATCATTAATGAGACAGTGATGTCGTTGATCGGTAGGAAATCCTGCACTCGACCTACTTATCAGCCCCTATTGGCCGTCCGTGACTCCCGCTAGGGGGGCTGGCGACTCCCGTGCACCCCCACCCCCCGCTTTTACGCGCACACAGACACACACACACACACACACACACACACCAGCCTTTGTGTCTCAGTGTCGGGGTTTGTTGTGGCCTGTGTCCCCTCGAGTGAGGAGGTGTGTGTGGGCTTATGTGTGTCTATCGGTAATTAGCGGGTAATCTCTAATTGAGCTTGATTACGGGTCTTTGTGCGGTGCCTCGGTATGTGGTGTCTGTGTCACCAGCTCACATCCTGCCGTTAATTTGAGAGGCTCTAGTCATACTGCGGCTTTAACGACTTTATTACCGGGTAGTCGCGCTGTAGGACGTGAGTCTGTTCAATGAATTGAGTGTCTGATCTCCAGCATGTAAAGAGCAACGCTCCCGTCATTACCAGATAACGGCTACCTCATTGTCCGGATGCCAGATCTAGGGGCATCCTCCCGATATAACCGTAGGTGTGTATGTGCGTGTCTCTGTATGTGCGGCAGAGTGTGTTTGTGACGAAAAGTGGGTGGGGTAACGGGGGAAGTTAACAGCGATGCGGTGCGCGAACGAAGGCTTGGATGGAATGATGTCATCGGGAATCGCGAGGAGGGAAGCTGATTGGGAATGCGCGAGCCCAACCACCTCTCCTTCCCACACACCTCCTCTCCGGAACCATCCACGCCGAGCTTCACGCGCCCCCCATAGCACGCCCACACCTTCCGTTACCGATTAATCCAGATTTATCCTATGAAGAGGAGGAGGTAGAGGAAGAGGAGGGTGGAAGCTCATTGAATCATTGAGAGAAAAGGAGGCGAGAGCCAAAAATAGTCAAATTGCAAATCTAATTTGGAATGTACATTAGCAGGAAATCATCCTTTTATAGTATTCTTACAATAATCTCAGAGTCTCTGTCATTTTCTCTCAATAGTGAGTTTATAATTTTCTTCAACTGCATGATATCTTATCTCCTTTATTTTTACAGATTAAAGATGGTAAGGCAAATGTGCTGATCTCCACCTTCTGCCCTCTGTGCAATGTGTATTTACTCTGTCTCCTCCAAGTTCTCATGAAGTCAAGCGCAGCCAGTACTCCTTTGCTGAAATGATAATGAAAGATCCCCTCCAGACATGTTTGTTTGAGATGTCGCCAGCTTGACCTAAAAGCCAGTTCTCAGAACACAGAAACCTTTTACAATTAGAAGACAAATGTGAGTACAGCCTTTTAACTTTGATCTGTGTTAGTTTGCTGTAATTTAATTAAATAGAACTTAAAGTGAGTATAACATTAACTTAAATGGTGAAACCTCTTAAACTCTGTTAAGACACAGCCACACAAATCCAGAAAATCTAGAAACTACTGTGCTGATATTGTATTTTAGTGGTCCAAGAGCATATACTTTCAAATGAGCATAACACCATATGTGATTGACATGTAGCGCACCTAAGGCTTTTTGCCCTCACCCCCCTCCTCCACCCACAACCACCCCCATTGAGGTTTACAGGTCAGGGCCAGCTTGTCTCGCCTAATTCAGCCTTGCCTTCAATTCCTCGCTTGGATGCAATGTTTGTATTGTCAACATCTTGGAGTGTCATTGTACTGCCTCCGCTGTGATGCTACACTGGTTTTGACAGGGGTTTTCAACACAACACACACACAGTGATTATTACTAGGTCAGTCAGTTGCAATCTTGCCAAAGATCCTTGGCCTCCAGCTGACCTAATCCGTCTTTAAGTGTGCAGATGGAGACAGGTGTGACACATCCATACACACACACACACACACTCAAATATACACTGTGTTAGGAGTGCACAGATGGAGGTAACACATACACACACCGACATCAACAGTCTAATAGTTGTAAGGCTCACCTTAAGCAACCCAGGCCTTGAATCCACACACACGCACAGACACATGACCCACAGTCACATGCATTTGCTGACAGGATCTTTCTTTACATGTCCCTTGGCTTTAAACCAAGTGACTCCTTTGTGTGTGCATGTGTGTGTGATCCCTGGTGTATGCGTGTATTTCTCGTCACTGGAGTCGTGACGTCATATCCGGATGACTATATTTTTACTTGGGAGACCAATTTTCCCACAGACATCTGTTGTGTCCCATGGATAGCCAGTTTGTGTGTGACAGTGTGTGCACGCGTGTGTGTGTATGTGCATCCGTCTGCCTTCGTGAGAGCTCACTGTCCATCTGTCTGTGTGTGGGCTCAAAAATAGTGAATCTCCACTGCCAAAAACTTGTTCTCGCCAGCCCTCGCTCCTTCAAAAGTGTGTACGTGAGTGTGTATGTGTGTGTGTGGCGGAAAAGTGCTGTGTTCTTGAGGATCATGTTTAACTCGTGGAATGAATCAGTGTTTTGTGCGTCCGATAGCTGACAAAGCCCCCCATAGAGAGATGAAGAAAGAGGGAAGGAGCAAGAAAGAGGAAAAAATAGCCTGAGCGAGGCGGATTGAGGGAGAGTGTGGAATGTGAGAGGCAATTTGACACAGGAAGTGGGTCCTTCTCACTCTCCTGGAGGACAAAGTCCCCTCACATACACACACAAGCTGGCAGGTAGAAAACACTCTTGGTGTGGAGGAGGTATTTCAGGTGGGTGTGTGAGAGGATGGGTGAGGGTATGAGGGTCACCTTGTAGTGGCTAGAGGAAATGAAAAGGATCACAGTTCATATCCGGAGCTGTATTCAGATGGCCGGCGTCTGGAGGTGAGCACGGACAGAGAAACAGAATAATGACGGCCTTCAGTGCAAAAAACATCTATCTCCCCGTTTGCTCCCCCCATCTCCCCTCTTTGGTTATTTATGTGTGTGTGTTAGATGTGTACACATGCTGCTCACTCATATCTAAAAGCAATTTCTTATCACATGGGAAGGGCTGGCTTGGCAGATGTGCCGCATTTGACTGAAATTACTTTTTCTTTCTTGTGGAGAAAGTTTTAGCTTTTTATTCAACTCTGAACGAATGGAATTTTCCCATTTGCTATTAGACAGATAACGGCGTGTGGGGACGGGGAAACCTGCTGTCACAATACCTGTTATTTTGCCGTGTGCTGAAAGAACAATTGGAGCCCAGAATCTCTCCCATTAACTCAAAACTAACTGAAAGCCCAGCCCCGAATAGAAAAGCATCTGGTCTGGGAACTACACTTATGAGGACAAAACAGGGGCCGATGGTAATGACTTTGCTGCCCTGAGATCTTTAACCTCTGATGTCATACTGCATACTAATAACTTAGGTGTCACATTTGAGTCTTATTCGAGATTTTCCCGCAGTATTCATATTCATAAGCTTGTGCATTTTGCTATTTCTTAATCAAACACATAGTTAAGCCTGCTAATTCACAAATTCATATACAATTATATAAATACAGCAAATGAAACATGATCAGCCCGAGTGTCCTCATCTCATCCCGTAACAGAGCCGCAACAGCCTCCACTAATCAGAGGGTAGGGTAGCCTGTAGTTAGCCTGAGAGGCAAACCTCAGGGCGAAAAAAATCCAGCACGCCCTGAAAATATTTCTAAGGAACGAATCCATGTTTTTACAGCCTACATTATTGTAATTCATTATACTCCTGCTTCAGTTGTGTTGCTGCAGCTCGTTCGCAGAAGGTGGGTGTTCATTATTCAAGCAATAGCTACCGGTGGAGTTCACAATTCAATATCACATTTTAGTTAGGACCTATCAGGCACTAGATGCTGAAGTAGACAGTGATGTAAAGTCTCTGGGAAGCAATCAGCTGGAAGGGTTTATCTCTTGCTTAGGCGTTTTTGGCACTGACAGAGGGAAATATCTTGAATATATCACCAAAAAGGCAAAACTTAACATTAGTCCCAAAACTTAATATGAACATGTGTGGCAGTTGTTTCCCTTTTCCTCTCTCATTAATCATCTCACCATTTATCCTCACAATACACTTATGCAATGATGCTTGATGATGCATCAGTCAGAGGTTCATTTTACCTTTCAAAGTACATTTAGTAAGTACTTTTGTTTAAGGTTTTTAAATGCAGGACTTGTAAAAAGCTGTGTTTTTACACTGCGGCGTGAACATAAGGAAAGGATCTGAGAACTTCTTCAACTGCTGGGAAGGTGCTGTGTAACTAAATCTGTATTTACTGATACCCAGGCGGAGGTGCCATATTGTTGTACTCTGTAGTCAGTGTGAATCTCTGTTCACGCTGCCAGTCACAGTTTAGAAAGTACCTGTTTTTCTTCAATCACTTGGCTCCACAACATTGTGCAACACTAAACCTCCCCTGTGGAATGTGTTCAAGTCGTCCCACGAATTAGAAAGAATGCAGTTATAGCCTGAATTCATCCAGCTGGAAACTTTGGCTCCTCTCATCACGACCAGTGACACACACACACACACACACACAAGTGCAGACACGCTTGGTCTCATATATGCGCCGATGCACATTAACATTAAAACCCTGATTGCACACACAGATACACTGCATTCACAGACACACTTGCAGTGCTGGGGAAGAGTCGCTGTGGTGTGCAGCAGTTTTGTTGATTCAGTGAGTCAGAGGGAGACGGAGAACGCTGGAGGTGTTTTAGGTAGGTCAAAACAGGCTAGAAACACAGCTCGTGTAGATACTAAACACACACATGCGCGCACACACACACACAGTCTCTCTTGCAGTAATTGGGCAGCACTGCGCAGACATACATACATATTCTCTGGAGAGAGGGTTAGATGAATATAGAGAGAGGAGGAGGGAGAGGAGAGGAATGGAAAAAAGGGAGGTGTACAGACCACAGGATAATGAGAAAGAGGGAGGGAGTGGAGGGAATAAAATGGAGAGAGGTGAGGATGGAAAAAGAGTTAAGATAATGGCGAGATGGGGATGTTAGATAGCCGGGGAAGACGAGAGAAGAAAAGAGCGCAGAGTGATTGAGAGAGGATGAAAAAGGAAGGGGGTAGAGCCCAGAAAGAGAGGGGAGGATGGGGCCGGGAGTGGAAAGACAGAGTGGGAGGCATGAGAGAAAGAGGAAGAGGGGATGGGGGATATTGGGACATGGAGACGGAGAGAGCGGGGAAATGAGGGCTCGCTGATGGGGACGAGAGCGAGAGGATGGAGCGAGGCCAGAAGGATGGAGCCGGAGCTGGAGCCGGGATGGAGGGATGTCGAGAGAGGCAGAGAGTGAGGGTGGGGGAGGGAGGCGTGCGCTGCTCATTCCCAGGAGACCGTGCTCTACCTGCTCTCCACGGCCGTCGCCATGACAACCAGCATGGCTGCCGCTGTCACAGCTCTATCACCCCTCTCTCCCTCTCTCCAACCCCTTCCTCCCCTCTTCATTCCATTTCGTCTCGTCTCTTTTTTCCTTGTCACCTCCGTTGCTTCTCTCATTCACAGCTTTTCATGTTTCATTCTGTTTTCTGACTCCACTCTGTCTTCTTCTTTTCTTCTTCTTTGTCCCGTCTCTCTCTGCCGCTTTATATGACTCCCTCTGCGTCTTTTCTCTTCCTCCTCCCCTCCACCTCTCTTCTCCATCTGTCCCACTACTATAAATTAAAAAATAGAGAAGGGGAGAGATGGCAGTTGTGTTTCACCTTTGCAGTGTGTATGTGTGTGTGTATGCTTGCATGTGTGTGTGTGTTTGTGCTATTACAGGACTCTAAATTAGAGAGCATAAACCCAGCACTGGCTCCCAAAGCCACAAAGCATTCTGGGATCTTTCTCTGTGCTTTTGCTATAAATGAAAACCTCAGAAACAGGGCGACTCCTTCCTACTAACAAACCTTTGTGTGTATGTGTGTGTTCGTGTACGTGTGTGTCTCACAGATGCCCTTCACCATTAACAACATTGATGCTGTTAAGATGGTGTTATCATTTTTCACTCTTACTATTTATCTGTGTATCCGTATCTCTTTAGTACTTCTCTCTTTCCTTATGCGTTTTCGTAATGACGCGGTAATGAGGTTAACAAAGGGCCGGATGGGCGGGGTCATAAAGACCTGAAACCCAAAGCAGTCCAAAGGGACTGCTGGAATGTGTATTTCCTGGCAGGCAGCTGATAAGTGTGGTCTAAGGCCGTGATAAGGCCAGCCTTCACTGTCCCAACCAGACCCTGTCCTCCCGCTGACCTCCAACATGCATCTCCCTCCATCTCCCTCTCCATCTGTTGGCCTCTCTGTTTATTTGTAATTTTGTCTGTAACTTTGTGTTTACTTGTTTTTGTTACTTAAACTCTTGTTTTTAACATTTTTCAGCCTCCGTTTAGAGTCTACTCATCTATTAGTTAGTTAGTTAGTTAGTTAGTTAGTTAGTCATGGATACGAGTCTGGTTATTGTGATGACTTCATCCGCAGTGCTTCTGACCTTGATTTGAGTGTTAAGTGACCATTCGACATCCAGCTACCTTTTTTTTTAAAATGAAATTTTATGGATGAATCGATGAATCCATAAGGATAATTGTTATATTAACTAATAATGAAAATAATATATATGTATATGCAGCCGTATATAGTTAATTGACATTTTGAAGCATTCAGTGTTGATCACAGTCCGGGTGAGTTCGAAGGCACCAACTAATTCACAGTGTCTCCAGTTTGATTCTGGATGATGATTTTGTCCTGTTATCACTTAACTGTTGACGTATTAAAATATAAAGTGGACAAAAACACTTAAAACCCCTCAGCCTCCGGCCTCTTAACAGTAGTGAATTAGCAGAGATTTACTGCTCTTCTCTGGTTCATGTCTCCAAATCAAATTTTAGGACCATTGGTACTTTGGGCTCTGGGAACTTGTGATGGATTTTGTTTTTCACATTTTATAGACTAAACAATCATCCACGGACACTTGACGGGTATTGATTTGGACACAAAATAATATTGTGTATGATCAACTGCCCTGTTCTATGATATAGTAAGAAATAAATGATAACACCTTGGAGCAAGGTTGTAGTTTTTGCTCCAGTCAGCCACTAATGACACCACATCTCTTCTGCTTTGATGCATTGCGCAAGAAACTTGTTTCCCTTGCTGCATGTCATTGGCTGAGACATTTTTGAATGCCTCTGGCTGGAAAATGCTATCACTGTTCCACTGGGAGTCCATCTTTGAAAATGGCCACTTTGGCCACTCAAAGCCTGGTAAGTTTGTTTGCACTTAATAGTGGTAGAGAGTGCTGGTAAATGAAGACACAGTGGAAGATGGAGAGTGTGTCCTCCCAGGGGGTTGTCTCTGAGGCTCCACACTATGAAGTAAAGATCAAGTAAAATGGGAACAACGTCAAGCTGAATCTAAACGAAGGAGATTTTTTATGGCTGAAAATTTGAACAGCTTCTCGTGCAGTGATACAGTCTTTTGTAAAAGTGCTTTACTTCAACTAACAGCTTTGTCTGATGGGTGGCTGGTGGGTGCAGTCAAAGAAGCTCAGGTGAGCACTCGAAGGACAAAAGTTCAATGAATCGCAGCAAGGTTTTCCAAGACGCCTGCTTGCACATAATTGGATACATAAATGACTTGTCACCCAATTTGTCATCACTTCATTTTGTCCCATCTTTGATCTGCCAGCGTCACAGTTTCTATTTTCAAACGACCTTCATGTCATCTTTTCCTCTGATAACAAAGAGATTTTGTCAGTTTTGATTTACAGATTTACATTTCTGATGCATGTTTCCCATCGCGGCAAATAGAGAATTAATTACAGTTCATTTTTATTAATAAGTTGGTCTTATCTGAAGGTTTTTGATAGTGAGATTTCATTAAAATGCACTTTGGGACAGAAATCGTCTTGTTTGCTTACTGATATGTATGTGTTTGTGTGCTTTATTGGTCATTGGTTGCTCAGTTGGTTAGAGGAAGGACACAGGAAGTGAGTATTTATAGATCCGGCCTTCAAGCTTCAAACCAGGAGGGAACTTCCTGAGTGCTGCACAGAGGGGGGATTTTATCTACGTAGGTGTGTGTTTTTACGTGTGCGTGTTTACATGTGAAACCGGCAGAGGAGGCGACAGAGGAGCACAGGGAGGCTGCTTGTGCGAACGAGAGTGAGAAATACTGTGTGCGAAAGGCATGTGACTGTATGTGTGTGTTTGAATTATTTAGCCTAACGTCCCGACAGAGGAGTGAACGAGGTCAGGAGCTCATTGCTGCAATGTTTTTCCTCTCTCCATCCATCCATCCATCCTTCCATCCATCCATCGCTACATCCTCCACCCACCTCACTTCTTCCTCCTCCTCTGTCGTTGCAGAGCTCCTTGTTTATTCTGCCTGTCTTAATAAACAGGAACTTAGTAACAAAAGGCTTCCCACATGTTACTCATGTCCCCTCAATTATCTGCGAGCCATGAGGGAAAAACATCGATCCAATTAAATACAGACACTGAAACCTGCTGCTGCTGAGTGTGTGTGTGTGTGTGTGTGTGTGTGTGTCTGTGTGTGTGTTTGTGGACCTTCACAAGTAAACCTTTGAACCCCAGTGCTTTAAAGGACTCTTTCAAAGGCGTTTGCAGTTTGAACAAGCCACTGAAGCTAATGAGCTCTGCATGCATGTATGTGTCTGTGTGTGTGTGCGTGCATGCGTGTGTGTAAGACCGAAGTGGTCTGTGTTTGTGTGTGTGTGTGTGAGTGTGTGGTTGGGAGCATGGGGATTCTGTAATATTGCTTGGTGGTTGCAGCAGGTTCTCTCTCCCATAAGGTCTGTCTATAAACACCTCCATCCACGCACGCACACAGACACACACAAACACACACATGTTTGCTGCAGCAGGTGATTCATTCTTAATCTTTCATTCCAACAGTTGTGGATTAGCCCTAATCTTAGCCAGCAGAGGCCCAAGTCTGAAAGGCTGACTGACTCTGAGTGTGTGTGTGTGTGTGTGTGTGTGTGTGTGTGTGTGTGACATGGTTAATTGTTTCCTGTGTTGGACTGACTGGGGTGTCTGACTGACAGGACATGATATGACTGAAGCAGATACAGATGACAGATTGACAGGTCACACAGTACTGAAACATTAGACACAGCAGCAGCAGGAGGAGGAGGAGAAGGGGACAGTGATAGCAGAGAGTCATGACTTCTTTTGACATTAATTCCTTCTCTGACATTTTAAAATGAGCTCAATCACCCCCAGTGCAAGTTGCAGTTATATTTAGTTGGGTTGCAGTTAATGAAAACAACCAACCCTCACAGTTTCCCAGAGACCCAGAGATGTCTTTAAATGTCTTGTTTTGGCTGACAAACAGTCTGAAACCAGAACATCTTCAGTTTGTAAATACTTAAAACAAGGTGGAAAAACCCCCAGATTCTTTTAGTTTTTAGGAGCTGTAGCTGTCAAATGTTTGATGTATTCTTTCTACTTAATTAATGACCAAAACAGTTACGATTAATCTTGTGTTGATTAGTTAAACATTGCTGCTCTGTTATGCTTAATTTTTATACAAAACCTTTGTTTTAGTGACAACATTATACTGAATTAAGCAATGCTTTACTTTGAGAAATAGCGTTTTACCCACAAAACCTTCCTCTTAAACAAGAGGAAACTGTTGATAAAGATTTTTACCAGGAAAAAAATCCAACTGGGTTGCAACTAACAATTAATTTACTCACCTGTGAATAATAAAATACATAATCATGTGTGATAACCAGGCTGAGTTGCAAGATAGTGATTTCCATCCCTAATCTTTTCCCTTTTCTTTGTGAAATCAGAACAGTTTTTCCTCGCTGCCTCTGTCTTCACTGCAGATGAATTTCCATTAGTGCCAAAGTAATATTAAGGTTGGGGTGTCATGGTGGCCCAGTGGTTTAACGAGGCATATCATATGATTACAACATCCCCAGTTTCATTCACTCGTTCCCCATTTTATCCCTCTTATTTTCTGTAATGCCCCAAAAACCCTCATATCCAACTCAAATTGTGACAGAAATTGTTTGGCTTCGTCATTGCTGGACATAAATTGTGTGTCCCGACACTCAACGGCTCTTGTGGAAATGTTCCTAAAAAAACTGAACAAAGCAGAAAGGTGTGGCGACAGGTTTGAAAGTGATTAGATATTGTGTGGAGATGGAGGGAGGGGAGATTTGAAGAGAATGAAAGGGGAAGGAGGTCAGAGGCAATCACAGACAAAAGTGATATTAAAGCAGGGGTGGTGGCTGAAGTGCAGCAGAGGGAGAGGGGAAAAAAGCAGATTGGAGAGAAGAAGAAAATGCAGCAGACATGGAGCGACGAGACGAGTAGAGGGAGGAAGAGAGGAGGGGAGTGCAGGGGAGGAGAGGGGAGAAGAGAGGAAACCAGACAGAAAGGGAAAAAAACGTTAATATGTAAAAGTCGTAAAAGGATATGAGTGGCTCATCAGAAAATAGCGTGAGATGAACGGGGAGGGATTGGCTTCAGGTAGAGTGAAATGATAAAAGAGCAGAGGAGCTGACGAGGAAGGAAAAAAGAGAAAATGAAAGCGAGATGGATGGGCTGGTTTGGTGTCCCGGTAGCAGCAAAGAGAAGAGAGAGAGAGAGACTGGTGGTTAACGCAGGCCTGTAAAGAGCTTAGAGCAGCTGAGACGGATTGAATGGAGAGAACAACCTGGACAGGATTACACCGAGACAGAAGAGAGAGGAGGGCTGTAAGAGCAAGATCGTATCACAGCCCATATATTTCCCTGTCCTCCAGTTACACATTTCCACTGGTTTTACACCGACACCGACCACAAGCCCTACACTCACGCTCTAATTAAACCGAGCCCACGGTATGAGGGAATTAACGATCACCGATTGTTACACCAAACACTCACACAGCTAATCTACGCGTTAGACAATCATTCACCAGCCATTAGTTTCTTAAATCCACCTCTTAATTAATTAGTCAGTGAGTAATGTTGCCTGTGGAGGGATGAAGCTATCTTTAACAGCTAAAGAACAATCAGAGGTGAATGAGCACGCACGCTCCTGAAGCTTGTTATAATATTTATTTCTGAGCAGAGGTGAGTTGACAGAAGGAGGATAACAGTGTTTGAGTGGCATCAAGGAACTCCCACCAGAATAATATAATACTTATCCATTAATCCTCATTATCTGCATGCTCACACAAACCTGGTGCACGCAAACATTGTTTGATATAGCATGTAGTGGTTTCACAATATCTTTAGTTTGTAGCATTTTGAAAGGACAGTTCAATGTTTTGTGAGGTTTTTTTTTCAGTGCCTACTTAGCTTAGCATAAAGACTGGAAATAAAGGGAGACGAGCCTTGCTCTATCCAACATGAAACAATATGACATCTGTAAAACTGTTAAACACACACACACACACACACACACACACACACACACCAATAATTCTTAAACTTAAACGTGTACTGAAATGTTGTTGTAGTTTGAGGGGGAAGTTATGTATTTATAGTCCACAGTTCACCCTGTTTCTACAGCGAGGTCCAGATACGATCACTAAGCACAGGTTTTTAGTTTTGTCTAAACTGGACAACCTCCTGCTTATAATGAAACTTTGGGATGCTGTGCACACCCTGTGTGCTTGGCTGCTGCTCACTTACAAAACAAATTAGCATATTTCACAAAAAGCATTGAACTATTCCTTTAAAATGACTCACGACTTCTTGCGTATGTCTCTTAGCCTGACTCTCTTTAGTAATCTAAAGTAACTTTCACAGCTTTCATTATTTAAGTTGAAGGGTTTAAAAGGGATATAGATGAAAATGTCAAATATCTCACAAGATGAAAAGCCGGTCTAAATTATTCCTCTCTACATTTTTCACCTTTTACCTCCCACCGTTCTCTGTGCGAGAAACGAGCATTATATAAAAAGTTCAGTGCACTGCATGTACCATAAAAAGTGCATGAATAGGAGGAGGATGCATTAAAACATTATTCTTAAGGCTGTGACTAATGATTATTGTCATCATTGATTTACTTGACTATTTGTTTAGTTAATCGGCTAATGATTTAGTCTAAAGATTATCAGAATGTATATGTATGCATGTATGTCTGAAAGATCAATGATTTGTGTCCTCTGTCTTTTTGGTCATCATGTGTAAAATGAAGACCCAGGTGTAATGCAGGATGCATAAACACATGATGTCTTTAGGCAGGGTGGGCGTTAGTGGGTGTCCTGATCAGAGGCAGGGAGCCTCTAAATGCAATCATATCATTTGATGCAAAACATTGAATAACATCTGTACATCCGCTGAGACAACACATGAACCATTCATTGAAAAAAAAGAAATCGGGACAAAGCAAGCGTCTCATGATTCACTGAAGTCTTCTGACATCGATTTGTTAGAGCTAATCAGTATCTCATGATAAATATCTGATTAGGTCACAAGCCGGCAGTCTGCTCAGCCCATTAAGACAGAGACCATATGCTGATCTCGCCCTATGGAGAGTTCACTGCGCCGCCATGATCCCACAGCCTGCATAATTAGTGTTCGATATCAAGGGCTGTTATGATACACGGGAATCAGTTGGTGATCTTGCTGTACTAAGAGTTGCTTGGCCTGCAGTCATTGGCTGGAAAGCGCTCTTAGGATTGGATACTAGTTCATCAAATTCAGTCAACAAATGGGACAGAGCCAAAGGGAGCATAGCAAGGTCAGCTGCTCGGGATGGCCCTGGAGCAGCAATTTGTTCAACTCCTCTGTGTGTGTGTGTTTGAGAGAAAAAGAAAGATGTAGCATGATAATAATATGCATCATGCCCTCTGCACACACGCTCACATGCTCGCAAAGGTGCATCTTTCCATTCCAGATTGAATTACACAGGGCTGATTGGATTTTTCTCCTCTGCATCAAAGACAAAAACACTCCTCTCTGGGTCTGCGCCTCTGGGTCCATCCATCCTATCATCACTCCCTGCTTTTCTTTTCCTCTTAAGCATTTTCCTTTTGCACCTCTCCTCTCTAAAACTCTGCCTTTTATGCATCGATTTCTCTCCCTCCTCCCATTCCTTCCTTGGGGTCTGTAAAGTTGCATGACTGTCATTAGCCTGATTACACAAGCTGTAATTACACACGCACATGCAGATGATGCCTTGTGATTCACATCACTGTATATGGGCAGAAATGTGATTCTCATCATCATCTGTTTGTGTGTGAATTTTCTTATATGTGTGTGTGTTGAGGTTTTCGATTTGGGGCTGAAAAGAGACCATTGATTACCGTTTCTGAGTGTACTCTGAGTGCCCCTCTCTCTCGTTCTCGTCCACACAAAGGCATCATGGTCTGCGGGGCGCTCTCTCTCACACGCAGCCACATTTCTGAGCCCTTTTGAAAAGTTCCTTAGAAACACGAGAAAAGTTCCAGCCACAGGCGCCACGCCCTCCCACTGGCCCTGCAGAAATAGGCTCATTGAGCCAGGCTATAATCACACACACACACACACACACAAATCCGTATTCAGTCTTGCTCTCTCCTCTCTCTCCAGCACTTCATAGAAGCAGCCACAAAAACACAGTCATTGACCCACCAGCCAACCAGCAGCATTCACCGCTTACTGCAACATTTCTCCAACCAAACATCAATACACTCACAAACACACAAACACACAAACACGCACACACTCACTGCTACTCCCTGAACGCCACAGACAAATCATCAACACACACCCTCATAAGCACACAGATACACTGCCGTGTATTGTGAAGTGTGGGAGCGGCAGTTGTGTCAGAATCTCAAGGCATTTCTGGCAGCAGGACAGTGACACACACACACGCACACACACACATCACACACAGACACACTCACTCTGAGATGCATGTTTCATAAGGTCATATATAATAGAGGAGGATTCCACGCAGAGAGGCCTCGTGTGTGTGCCTGTGTGTGTGTCTGTGTGTGTGTCTGTGTGAGTGTGTATGTGAGAGCTAGCCTTGAGATGTGGTCTTTAATCCTGTTGGATTGTCAGATTAGTGTAACAGCTGGCTCCTACATACAGATATACATCTCTCTGTCTCTCTGTCTCTGTATCACCCCTCCTCCCATCATACTGCCACTCAGCCAAGAGCTGAATTGGTCTATGCATTTGTGTGTGTGTGTGCGTGTGCGAGTGTGGCAGTCTCACAGCTCCAGTCCATTACACGGTTTTAGACCAGCTGATGTGTCACTACACTGTCACGTGACCTCTACTGAGTCTGCGGCAAGTTTCAGTGTCAGCTGCTCATTTTGTCAGAGACACTGAAACATTAAAGGTTGAAGGCTGGCTGCTTTTTCTGTCTCTCGATCAGCTGATCATGTTCCCTTCAAACACAAACAGAAGATAAAATGTCAATATTGAAAATTAATTACTTTATTCTCAAGTTCATTTCTTAAGGGAAACCAGTTCATTTCTGGTTAAGAAACCAGAAAGCAGCCGAGCAGCTGGTGATCTGCTGTTTCCTGTAAGTCCTTTGCAATAAAGTCACCCCTGTGCTGCAAACTCCTAAAATGAAACAGCTGCAGTATAAAATGTTTGGTTTGCATTAGCAGTAATGTAATACAGCTTTAATATGGTTGTAGGAAAGTGAATAGTGGACAGGCGGATATCATATGGTATTAAATAAGACTGGATAAGCAACGAACTCAATCTGAATCGAGCTGGAATGGCAGACTCCGCCACAGAGAGCTGTTTACAGAAAAACAGAACAGAAAATGTACATAATGTCGTTGAGAGGTCAGAGGACCTGTGAATGAATTTAGGCCTCGAGTACCTAAAAAAATATAGGAATATATTTCACATAATCAGTGACAGGAATACAAACTGAATACAAACTTTTTTTTTTTTCAGAGATTTATTTAAAATGAACCTCAGTTTCTCAATTTTAAGACACCCCATGACCCCCAGAATCAATTGTGTAAAAAGAGGGAGGGCGGGAAGCTTTTCACATAATGAGGATTAATGGTGGAGCTAACAATGAAGCAAATTCTATCGTCATTGACTGATATGAAGTAATTCTACGCTCTGTTGAAGGTACACTGAACAGTGCAATAAATGGATTTGGGTCTATTGTTTTGTAACAGATATGTGAGATAAATCCTGAAAGTCTTTGTGCATGAAAATGGATTTAAATTACCTTTCAGTGATCCAGATGCATGAATTTTCCTCTGCCGTGCACCTGTTCTACCCCTGCAGCTCTCTGACCAAACCATTCACTGTACCATATACCATATTTAGCAAATGCATGACTCTCCATAAGAGCATTCATCACTTAGATCATCTTTGTCCTTATAACTCAGTGGAGAAAGATAATATTAGAACGATAATATTAGTGCTCGGATGCTTCTCAGCTGTGGTTCGGTGCTGCAATGAGACAGCTTTAGGGCCGGAGCGAGCTAGAATAACAAGCTAGAGCCAATGTAATGCATTCCTCCCACAGGTTTTGTACAGGGGAATTAATACGACCAACGCGGCGGTGATTTGGATCAGCCGCGGTAGAGCTGTCCTATCAGGAATATGATCGGCAGAAAGCACTAAAAATAGTGGAGGGAGAAAAAGTGCTGCCTGGCTGTTGCACACGAACATGTTTACAGTTTTTGCCTGGTGGTTCATATTCATTGGTCACAGGGAGCACTCGTGTGTGGAGAAACTAAGACAAACATGCAGAGAAAAGATCAGAAATGTGTTTGGCAAGGAACTAAATCAGCGTTTCCTCCTTCCCACTCAGAGCTACTGACAGCATCATGTCCACAAGGACCTTTTTGGCTTTAGTTTATGACCGATTAAAGAATAACTGAAGCAGCTGTAAATGTCTTTATTAACTTTATTTTTGTTTTGTATCCCACATTTGTTTGGACTTGGACATCTATTAATTCCTGTGAAGGCTGGTTCTATCGAAGCCACCCAGAACCACTTCCCATCTTTTAAACGGCTAATCAGTGTAAAATTGCTCAGCAGGTTTCTACTTGCAAACACAAAGTGATGCCTGCTTATGACCCCCTGCTGCAGCTGTTACTGCACAGAATCTCTTGACACTAAATGATACTTTAACTTTAAAATTTGGAGCTATTTTACTTGGCTTACTGCTGAAAAAGGAGGCCCGGGGCGCTGAAAATACTTATTATTTCACAGGAGGAGACATTCATCACAGACATTAAAACTATGACAGTAAATGTATGTATTAGGATCATAGTGGGAAAATCATTCTGATGGATGCTGAATGGTTTTTACCCACAGGGCGAGGGTTTTTATATTTCATTTGTTGTGTGAAAAATCCTGCACTCTTCTTATTTAAAGGTGCAGTCTAAAAGCACCACAGTTCACTGTTGAGTTGCAGAGTATCAGCAGGATGCTGAAAGGAAATCTTGTGAATCTGGGCCACTGTTAGACACTGAAAACAATAGATGCATTACTGAACAGGGGCCCAAGGTGTCAAGGGAGCCCCAAAGTGAGAGATAAGTGATATTTCTTATTGGTAAGCTCAGTCAAACTTTGGATCCTAACCTAATAACCCCGTTTTTATACCTTTAATATCAATTACCAGTAGATACTGAAGCCTGATCTGATAAAGATTTTCCAAGCTGGACAGTGCTAGGCAAGATGAATCTTATTTTAAAATTATTAAAGCAGTTTAAATATAGTTTACGGCAGAATAGTCCAAAATATAACCTGCTCCAGAGGTTTCTGATGATGTTGTACCGTAATATTTTGCTGCAGGCCATTGTGTTTTGCATGATTTCTGCAGAGGGGATTTAGGATTTCACTAAGTTAATTTCCATCCAAATGTTTCTAAGCATTTTGTGGAAATTATGAAAATTTGTAAAAAAGATAAAATGCAGACAGACTTTGTCATGACGTACACTTAGCAAGTAACATAAATATCTGAAGAAACATGACAGCACTGAATGTAACATCCTTCACATCAATACATGAATCAAACACATATGTTGTATTACCATCACATTTTAAACAGTTTTCCACTGCTTGAGAGGTTGACTTGAGCTCTTTCGTCAGCTTTCTGTGGCCTCACTGCTTCTTATTTGCACCCAACTGCAGCATGAGCACCACCAGCTGTTTATCTTCATGAACCAAATCCTAATACTCACATAGCTGCAGCTGATGGAAACAAACGTTTTCATTTTACAGATTTTCTGAAAACTCCTTTGAAATTCGCTACTTTTGGATGGAAACTGGGCTAGTGTGGATCTGCTGTGAGAGGAAGGTTTGGAGAGGATTTAGACAACCTCCTTTCATGTCAGGCATGAAGAAAGGTTTGTAGTTTGGATCAACAGCAGAAGTTTAGAGATAAAATAAACCTGCAAAATACCTCAGAAAAACGTGCAAGACAACAACTGTGCAGGGGTGCTCGAGTGAGAAAGTAAAGCCCCAGGATATGTTGTCTCATTGTGTGTCCATGATTGATAGACAGTATGTTAGGTTTTAAAATCACCTTGGTAGACTGAGACAAGACTTCATTGACCCCCTTGGCTGTAGCGTGCAGGTGCTGGCTGTTTTAAGGTTCACAGGAGTGTACCTGACGTCATTTGCTACAAGATACTGTCTGGACACCCGACCGTGTGTGTGTGTGTGGTAAGGTGTCATCAGCAGTGTGACTGCGCAGAGGCTTTCTGTGCTAATCTCTGCTGAAGGTGGCAGGTGTCTTAAACAGGCCATCACCTGGTAACCTACTCACGCACAAGCACACACACACACACACACACACACACACACACACACACACACACACTGGCTGCCCTCTATTTCTCTCACATCTCCTTGTCTGACTGTAAGTGTGTTAGCGTCCAGATTGGCTGCCATCCAACCTGCCCAGCTGGTAAGAGCAGGGTGGAGAGTGAGACGAGGCGGAAAAGCAAAAGATGGAGGAAGATTAGAGGTCACTACTGACAGGGTCGGGATCCACTCTGGAAAGAAACATGGGTGTGGACCACTACAAACTGTAAACAGGCTGCAGTTTTTCCTGTAAGAGCGCAATTAGTCGTAGGGCATGCGCCACTAGGTCTGACCCTTTTGCAGGTAGAGACTTATCAATGGTCCACTCCCGTCATTGAGCACCACTGTTCAGACAGTCCAGCTCTTATCAGCGTAGGTCAGACTGCTCCAGAGAGGAGCAGACACAGACGGCTGTGAAGTAGCAGCAGCCTCATGAACTGTGGGCTCCTCCCCTCCAGCAAATTAAACTGCCAGGAGATTCGAAACACAGCCCATAAACATCACTTTACCTCTTTTTGGTTGCTGATCTGGGTCTCAAATTCCTGCCAGATAATTACCATCATACTGTGTTCAGGCGCCTGGTCAACACATTTGACATCGAGCACGTCATATCAGCGAGGACACCCACACTGAAGTTTAAACCAGTGATTGCAACAATAATATACATTTAGTTTGGAGGTGTGACTCTGTCCATCTGAGGCTTTGGTAGAAATCTGAGTTTTACATGGACTGGCTTAGCCAGAAATACACACAGATTTGCACTCCATCATATTGAGATTTAGATTTTGGCCTTAGTTTGGCATTATTTTGAAGATTAAGTGCAGGATACAAACCTGTAATGCCACTAGATCATGC
This sequence comes from Datnioides undecimradiatus, assembly GCA_008933995.1. Classification (NCBI taxonomy): domain Eukaryota; kingdom Metazoa; phylum Chordata; class Actinopteri; order Lobotiformes; family Datnioididae; genus Datnioides; species Datnioides undecimradiatus. The sequence continues at coordinate 2,304,010 of WARS01000044.1, read as the reverse complement.
TTACATTTTAGAAAAAGACTCAAGTTGATTCCTTCCCCTCCTAAACGAACAGTACAGTGTGAAAAATGGACATGAAGAAATAAAACAGTGTGCAACCTCAGTGTCTTTTTCATTGTATTTTCTGTTCCCTCTCCCTGCTCCAACACTGTGGATGCAGTAAATTGAGGGACAGCTAGAGGAGTGGGACTCACAGATGGTGCCAGAAAGCAGAGGGAGTATTCAAATTATTCTTCACAGTTTGAGAGCTCAGAGACTGCTGCAGCAGTCGAGAACATTCACTCCGATAAAATCTCACATATTAAAAAGCACAATTAACGATTATTTCTGCAAAGCAGAGCAGCATTGCGCCTACTGTATCATGAGCTTAAAACACGTGTGTGTTTGCATGTATATGTGTGTGTGTGTGTGTGTGTGTGTGTGTGTGCGCCAGGCATTGTGCAGCAGCAGCCGCAGCCTCTCGGGTTACTGAGGAATGCATTTGAAGTCAATCACAATGAAGCTTTCTATCTGCTCAGCTCGCCTAAAGGGGATCTCTGAATTGAGCTGGACTGAAGCGGCCAGAAAATAGACCCAAACAAAAAAAATCATCTTTGGCCTGCTAATCATTTGTGTGTATGTGTCTGAATCCTGGTTTGGTGTGTCTATATAACTATCTAGGACTCCTATTGTTATCTGACTTCCTGCATCTTAGTGGTAGCTAATGTGCATATACGCCCATTGTTCCTGCACACACACACACACACACACACACACACACACCATGGTCTTTTTCTCTCCCACACTCATGCTGGTAGTTGTCATATATCTTTCACGCACACCTCCTCATTGTCAGGCTGCTGCTGTGTTGCTACTTTAATGTCACACGCATATAATCTTGCTATTTTTTCATCCTAAATTAAAATCTAGAACAAATCAGCTCCTGTGGAACATTAATATGTGTGAAACCGCAGCATCGCCAGCTCAGGTATAAAATCCAGGCTCTGCAGCTGTAAAATGAGCTCACCACACACACACAGGCACACTAAAGGAGCAGCTATAGTTTATAGGATCAAATGTATAGTGTAAAGCCTGATGTCAGCCTTAGATCAGGTTTCTACCTGAGTAACTGCAAATACTGCAACATCCCTCAGAGGACGCACCTGTGCTCGCTTTGTCAGAACATGACATTGCCCCAACAAACACAGGTTCTTTGTCTGCTTCAGCTGTGTTTTTTTGTCCTTCAATTTTATGTTTTCCCCTTCTCTTTTTACACAAGTATACATAATTATATATTCCACGCTCCCAGATTGTTTTAAAATGACTCCAACTGGCACAGCATGTCTTACAATGGCAGTGCTTCATAGGTTGCCAAAAAACAGGATTGCATTCACTCCGCAGATCCAGCGGAATATGGTTGTCATCTTACAGTTTCCTTTTATAACGAATGGGAACAAAATGCAGTGGTGGAGGGAAATTGAGGGCAACATACAGATGATTTTGGCCCCGGGTTATGTGTGCGGTGGAGGAGAACTCGTCGCGTCTCGTTGTGGTTAGTTAGCTATGTGGCGCAGGCAGAAAGTACAGCTGTTTATAGCTCCTGAAACTGAGGCAAAATGCAGAGCTGGCTCGCTCTGACTCCCCCAAAAATCACGTAAAAACACACACACACACACCCACAAAGATACTGTAGGTCTGTGGGGCATTTGTGTGTGTATGTACCCACATGCACCGCAAACAAAACCTGTGATTACACACACTCACACACGCTGTAATTACATTCAATGACGCACTACTGCCCACCATACCGTGAATTCACACTTATAATATCGGCATATAAATGAAACATGTCGAGGCACAGAGGGTGATTACATATTACTGTTAAAGGTCTGGATAAACATAGATGATGCACATTTAAACACACACCAGCTCCAACCCTGAAAATAGGCAAACAGCAGACTAGCCTCTGCAGCTTCAGTTTGTCCTGGAGGTTCTTGTGTGTGTGGGGGGGCTTGTAAAAGGGGCCCCTGGGGTGGGCTCTGGTGCCGCCTTGGGGTTGGGGTGTGTGTTTATTTAAGAATGTGTATGTGTGTTTTTTGGAGTCACGCTGAATTTAGCAGGATAGCCTCAAGATAAGAAACGGAGTTTAAGATGAAAGGAAAATGGGGCGAGGACGGGGATACACTGGCAGGGAGTTTGTGGATCTGTGGCAGGGGTAGTTGGAGGAGTAGACTGTTTTGATGTTGGTTTTTTAGGGTTGTTTATTTGACGTTACGTAACACCTTTGCTTATGTACTTAGAGCTCTTATATGTGTGTTTGTGTGTGTGTGTGTCTGGGAGCTTCTCACTTGGAGACGGGAATTTCTGTGAAAGGCAAAGGTTGCCCATAGCAACGGCCTTCATTGTAAAACTGATCCTTGGAATACAGCGCGCGCACACACACATTTGTTCCTCTATGCCCGTGGTGACAACTCATTGACATTATGCATCGCCTGGCACCTCACCCTAACCTTAGTGTCCAGATGAAATGGCATTTTGAGAGTATGTAGCTTCCATATCTTTATGTAATTGTGAGTCAAACGGGATAGGCAGGTGGGACATAAGGTTGGGAAAAATCTGAACTGAATGTTGAGAAGTGGGCGAGTTAGCATGAACCCTAAAACCAAGTTGTAACCCTAACATAGTGTTCTCTGCCTGTGGGGACCAAAACTGGGGCGTCATGACATGAGTCTCCTCAAGTAAGTGTGTATTCAGGATCAAAGTCCCCACTGGAATAAAAAACACACTCTCACACCATAGCGTGTACTGAGATGTCTTTTGAGTACTTTTCAGCACTTTCTGGGTTTGAGATCACAAGGCCTTCACACACACACACACACACACACACACACACACTCTCATTCTTCCATTTTGTGAAGCCCATATCCTTAGTGTGTCAAGGCCCCAAACGACTTCAAGTCAATTTCATTTTCAGGAGGTACATATAGCGTTTCAGCTCCACCTCATGCTGAGATGTGATGGACTGAGATGCTCGGGTTTCTAGATTCCATTATGCTTTTATTGGCTTTTAAAGGCATCAGGTTTCCTGTGTCTGGAGCCGGGGAGGAGCCTCTGCTTCTTTATGTGTGTGTGTATACAATTAGTATCACACAGGCTAGCAAAGACACAGCTCCATAGGGCCTCAGGATGGGCTTAAGATTGCTGAGGTGATAAGTTTGTTTTGGTCACATTTTCAGCAGTGGACTGGCTGTTTTCCATTACCTTTAGCAAAACTGAGCTCTTTGTTCTTGGCATCGCAACACTGAACTACTCCTGTGTGCCAACTCTATAGGCACAAAATCCAGTAATGGAAGAAGTACTCAGCTCCTTTGCTTGGACAAAAGTAGTACACTGCTGCAAATGTATAATTCACAAAATTCAGCAAAATGTCCTTGAAGCTGCTTTAATCAATATTGATATTTTAACAACAGGCTGCCTGTATACTAAAGAAGACAGAAAATGATCACCTGACTGCTGTTCAACTCAGTGCTAGCATTTTAGCATTTTTTAGCTCAAGATTTTGCAACTTTACTGCTTTTATCTCCAGCCACAGCAGGCAGCTATTTTATATAGAGGTAATACATTTATAGGTGCGTGTTTTTGTGTTTATTTGTGAATATTAATGTACTCTGAAGGGCCAGAATAATACAGTACAGTCATGACACTCTATGAAATTTATGGTGTGGTGCATGCAGTGCAGCATGGGTGGTGTCTCTTAAGTGCATGCAGTTGATAGCAGTATTAATGGTGTGATGGGCGAGTGCATAAGTGTGTGTTTAAACATCGCGGGGATGTGGGATTGAGGTCAAGAGAAAAAGACAGAGATGAATGAAGAGAGAGAGGAGGGATCAGCCTCAAAGTGACCGGAGGCTGAGGTCATTCACTTCAGAGGTTCAGCCCCTGAACGATCCGCGACTAATCTCTCTCACCTGACCCCGACAGAGGTCACCAGGCAAGCTTGTGCCCCTTCCCTGTGTCCCCTCACAAACATAGGTGAAATAGGCCTGGATTAAGGTACAGTGATGAGCAGGGAGTGTGCTGTGAAGTCATTTATGAGAAACACTTACACGCAGCTCAAAGTAGAACTGATATTATTTACCACCAACAGCACTGACCATAGGTGAATTAAGTCACTGAGAAAGCAAAAGACATGCTTGGTGCCAGCACCAGCTTCTCAAATGTGAGGATTCTGTGTTTTATCTCATCAAACCGAACGTCTTTGTGTTTCAGACTTTCAGCAAGACAAACCAAACAATTTAAAGATCATACCTTGTGCTCTGTGAAGTTGTGAAAGGCATTTTAATCCAAACTAGCTCCAACTATTGGATTGATTGCCATGATATTTGGTACTGATTTCCAAGGTGTTTAAAGGGAGGAAACTTGAATGATTTAAAAAAAAAAGGTACACCCTCTCTGGATGAATTCTGAGCCCTTAACTTTTGACTAAATGCTAACATCAAGTCAAAATTTAGATTTGTCCTGTACGTTGATTTGTGACCAAATTTCTGCCAAACTGACAAACAGCCTTAGATGTACTTTATATTAACTGCTGAATATCAAATGGTAGCCTGCTAAACATGCTAAACTAAGCTTGTTAACATGGTAAACAATGCACCTGCTCTACATCAGGATGTTAGAATTGCTTGTCCATTTGTTGATTGATAAACTGTTTGTCAAATGTGAATATTTAGTGGTTGTTTTATATAATTGAAAACTGATTATTTTTGGTTTTATAATGTTTATAATGACATTTCAAGATGACACCTTTGTCTTTGTGAAGTTTACTGAATCTCTGCATGCTGCTACTTTACAGGCTGAGCACTGCTTGTAACTGACACGTAAGCAGAGACTGAATGAAACCCCTCTTTTCTTAAAGGCTTTGATGTTCTGCTGCCAAAATCCCAGCTTTAGATCAACTCATTAACTATGCTCCTCCATAGACTCCCAGACGGACAGATGTTACTCTGTCCACCATAATGCTGCCTGCACCCCCTCTCAGACAGTTGTGTGCGTGTCTATGTGTGCATGTAATCTGACAAAGTGGTTTCTCTTTTAAATGAAATGACAAACAGCTCGGCCATTCATGGCGAATAAATCTCAGTCATCTGTATCCCCTCCTCTTTGTGTGTCTCTCTCTCTCAGGGACAGGCTTGGATCGATGATGAAGGCTCGACGAGAGACGAGTTCTATGACGATGAGGACCTCTACTCAGGCTCTGGCTCTGGCTGTAAGTGTGTGTGTGTGTGTGTGTGTGTGTGTGTGTGTGTTTTAGTATGTGTGTGGGAGGTTACACACTCCTGGTTCTTTCAAACTCGACAGCTGCTGGGCTTCAATCTGCTGACCCTGAAGACCCCACCACCTCCCCTTCCTGTCTTGGTGTTACGGTCACGCTTTTCACCAGGCTCACTTAGCACAAAGGCCAGGCACACATCATCACACAATGCAAACACGCCACTTGGCACAACAGACAGGTTTTGATACAGATTTACTGAAAACACCTTTAAACACAGACACGCCCTCGCAAACAAGAGACAGCCAGGGCTCGATTCCCCCAGATCTTATTTACACTAATCAGATTAAAGTCCACACAGATTAGGCGATCACACGCACACCAGCAGTTGTGTACACCTATCTGCGAGTGTCTGTCTGGGTTTGAGCAAGCTGGCTGTCTGCGTGTGTAGGAATTACCTACTTAACGTAAATCACATTGGTGTAATTCAGGCTGATTTTCTGATCTGGCTGTTGAAGCTCGAGCATGGCTCTCCTTATTAAGCATGACTCATTGAGGGCTGCCCTCGGTTCAGGCACTGCGCTAGAGAAGAGCACACACTCAAAATAAATTACAATTCGGAGCAGGAGAGTGCAGCAGAGGCACCTCCTGTGGTTGAAACAGCAGCCCGTCAAATTGCTTTATCTCAAACCGTGATACAGAGCCGTCTGATTCAAAAGGAAAAGCTCATTTTCAACAGACGGATGTGCATTTTTGCGCTGCTGCTCCTTCAGAATGTGGCATTTTGAGGTGTCTGATAAGTTTGACAGAAGCAGCATTGTTCGAGTCCACATTTCGATATCCTCTCCAGCTCCTCTGTCAGCCTTCATGTCTTTGTCCTGTAAATTCAATTTGTTTCTCTTTCAACCCAGGGAGCTTCACTGCTATAACAAAATGAAAGGTGGTATAATACTATTATGAGCTTTAAGAAGAAAATGAATCCGTCAGCACGGTGGTCTTTTTCTTTCTTCTCTTCCCTGTCAGACTATGTCCACTAAACCTGGTAGTTTAGAAAACACACAGTATACACGCATCCACCACGGCTGTTACAGGTAATTTGTATAAAAATCTTCATCTGCTCTAAAACACCAAAGCAAAAGCATAAAAATAGAGTAAATCGTCTCCATCCTCTGTCTGCTAACGACAAAATGCACATCACAGCCAGCGTCTGGTCACAGCTGGTTGAACCTCAGTTCTGTCCCATCCTGCTGTTGCTGGTTAAATACAGCTGAACTCACAATTTACTGCAGTTGTTTTCATTTACATATTTTTCTGTTTCTGTTGTCAGTCTGTTAAACGAGCAGAAAATAGCGATTTGATTGCGTCTGTGATTACTGTGCAGAGTCGTCAATAAAATCACTAGTTTATGACCCTAAAACTCATTTGACAAAACAAACATAGCTGTGCTGTGTGATTGGCTACATCGACATTAAAAATGAGCAACCACAGAGCAGGGACTGAGAGAAACAAAATGTTGGTCCCTGCGTTACAGTTTTTGACCGATCTTTGTTTTAATCCTCCAACTTTATGGATGGGCAGTATGTACGTCTACACCTGCACCTCCACAACCACACAGGACTCAACCAGGTTTACATCTTTCTTTTCCAAATTCTCAGTTTTCCCCATTCACACTAAACCACGAATCAGGTGTTTTCAGATCATCGTGTCTCATTCTCAACTGTATCCTGTCAAATTGAGGAAAAAATGCCCTAAATCATCTTTAAAAAACACTTTCCACTGATATTCCATATAGTATTGTGCAATATATTTACATTTATAGTTTTATGCACCCTATCTTGTCCTCAACAATCGCCACAATGAAACAAAAGTATATAAGTATTGCCTGTGACATGTACACTGCTTTCTTTCTTGACGTGACGTGTTTTATAGATTCTAAAAGATAAATTTGGCCAACACTACACCTATTAGTGTTGATGCAAAATGATGCAGACTTCCACCTGTCTGAAATCTCAATTTACTGCTCGAAGAGAGCAAATTATTGAGTGTTTATTATATGGGAAGTAGTAAATGAGTGACCAAGGGATTGATTTCACATAGCCACAGTCTCAGTTTCTGATTGACTGTTTCGTTTGGTTGTGTCAGTGTGTGGGTGGACAGGGGGTTGTGTAATGACAAGAGGTGTGATTGAGTGAGATGTGTCTGTTTTAACTTTTTGTTTCTTATGCTTGTTTTGTTCTTTTTTAATTAATGTCATCCCTCTCTTCTCCTCTACAGTTCCTGAGATCAGAATGAAGCCGACATCAGTGGGCGTGTCCTTCACCACAGAGGAGCCCCTGCTCCTCTCCACAACCCAGGCAACCGGCCCCGCCCCCTCTGCCTCACCTGCAGCTGAGCCGAGCCCCAACCCGGAGGACTCCACCACCACCCCACTACCCACTGAGGCCGATGGGGAGAGTGGTCTATTCTGGGAAAGAGAGAGGGAGGAAGAGAAGGAGCAAGAGAGGCAGAGAGAGCTAGAGAAAGAGAGAGAGAGAGAAAAACAGTTGGAGAGGGAAAGAGAGAGGGAAAGAGAGAGGGAACGGGTCCGGGAGATGGAGAGAGAGAGGGAGAGGGAGAGAGAGCGTGAGCGAGAGAGGGAACGTGAGAGAGAGAAAGAGAAAGAGAGGCAGAGAGAGCGTGAGCTTGAAAGAGAGAGAGAACTGGAGCGAATCAGGGCTGCCGCCCAGACCACCACCGCCCCACGATCCCCTGCTGCCATCCCTGTGGTGACAACCAATCCGACTCTCAGCATTGCAGAGAGTGCAGCACCCTCAGCTGGTTCGGATGACCTGAGCACCACAGAAGAAGAAGAGGATGTCTACCTGTCACCTGAGCCCACATCGTTTTACCCAGGCTTCGACATGGAAACCACCACAGAGGAAGACACGACCACCGTGGCAGAAACCACCCCTGACCCCACAACAGCTCCACCTACTACCACCGCCGCAACCACAGTTAAGACTAGGGTCCCCTTCAGACCCAGGGTTCCCATGACAACAGCCACTCAGGCACCACCAACAGAGAGAACAACCCGCCCGCAGCAGCCCACAACGTCACAGGTGAGTTCTTTCAGCCACCTCACATATTTACTATATGTTGATACAGAACAAGAGCAGTGTCTTTATTTGATGTCCACATCTGGGCCTCACAGGAAAACACCAAACTCAGCAGGAAGAGACAATATTAACTTAGTTTTATCAGGGAGCGTCAACGCAAAGTTCAAATATGTGGGTTTTATAGAAGGTTATGTGGTGTATCCATTTCTTTAGGAATAACAGTTTACCCATCCACCCAGGCAACCAGTCTGGCAAAATCACCGTGACAACAAGATTCTGGGAAGTCACGTTGTTGAGCTGTTGTTTGCCAAGAAATATTTACAGCACAGTACTCCGCCTGAAACCACAAATTGTTGTTTTCACATTACTGTTTACACGACATACAGCGTGTTAATCAGTGAGCTTCAGAGGTGGTGGGAAGTGCATTTTTGTAACTAGAGAACGGTACCAGGCTAGCTGTTTCCCTTTGTTTCCAATGTTTGTGCTAAGCTAGGCTAATAGCCACTGCTCTCCATCTAGGTGTTGATTTTGGTCATTTCTTAAGACAAGAAAAATCTAGGATATTGCCAGCCATGCACTATATATGTTTACAACACAAGTAGCTGTAAAAGAATAAGCAAATAACATCACGAATCCAACCAAAGATTCAAATACCAGCTTTTTCAATATGCTGTACTAGTCGCATTTCTGTCAGCACCAGTAAACTATTGAGGTTTGATATCCAACCCTACATCTGTCTGCCTCTTTAACACTGACAACTTAATTATTTACAGACCAGAACCATTTCTCTGATTGAGGTGCTTCTGTTTATTTGCAGTAGTGCTGCAGTGAGGCTTAATGCATTTAGATTTGCCTGTTTTTCCACTTTGTAATTAAAGTGCCAGATTTTATGAAGTGTGTATATGTGTTGGACAATATGCAACTTTCCACCAATGAGAACATACACAGGCTCATTGTCTCAAAGGAGAACGTGTGCCATGGAAAGTTCTCTGTTTGTGTTAGTTTGGATACATTTCAGTGTAGCAGCCCCACGGACCAAATGTGATTACATCAAATGTACATTTCCTGTTGTTAGGCTCATTTTCCTCTCTCTGTCTCAGGAGGGGAACAATGACGTGGGCGCCGCAGGGCCAAGTGGAGATTTTGAGATCCGTGATGATCGGCGTAATGATCTTGGTCGAGGTATTATGCCAGTGGATCCTGATCTGATCGGCAACACAGTGGATGGAGGAAGCTCTGCCGCCCAGCTGCCACAGAAGAACATCCTGGAGAGAAAAGAGGTCTTGATAGGTCGGTATCTGTCTGTGAAGCTAATATTAATAATGTCATGTGTTTTTGTCATGTCCAATTACTGTATTCGTCTCTGTTGTCCCGCTCTCTATCTGTCTGTCATTCTGCCTCCCTATCAGATAATCTGCTTGGTAGTCACCTCTTAGATCAACAGATTATACTTCCCTGTTGCCTCCTGTACTCTTTCCCTGCTTACTGGGAGCTGTTGAGATAAACTGGCTGTAACTGGCGTTCACGTAGTGCGGATTCATCACGATAAGTGAATGTGCTACTTAGCCCCGTTTGACCCACTGAGAACAAGCAGTCCTCTTCTTGGGTTATCCAACTCCTCTTTCTCCCCTCTTTTTCTCATCATTTTCCCTCTGGGCAAATCCAATTTCACTTCAAGTGCCCCCTCTCCTCATCCCAAAGAGCTGTTGTAGAAAGTGAGGGAGCAGCCAACTTGCCTGACCTGACTGGCTCTCTGTCTCTTCTTCAGCTGTTCTGATTGGTGGCCTGCTGGCGGTGGTTTTCGCTGATTTCCTGGTCATTGGTAAAGAGCAGGAGGCAACAGACTTTAGACTAGACTGTATGATAGAAGCACATTACAGCTGTACACATTAGGCTTGTGCATTCATATGTAGTACTGCACCAGCTTAGTCACTTTCATCTACTGGAATAACTTATAACTGGAATAATCTACTGGAATAACTTACGTATAACAGCACGCTACAGTGAATTGTAGGGGTTTACCATCTTGGACTTTTCACACAAATTCAAAAGAGACCAGTTTGTCTCTTTGTATGTCAGTATAATAAAGTGAAATAAAAATGTTGTAATTTAGTTTAAAGGTCTAATAAACAAAACAATAACCTCTCTACTTCATTCAGACCAATTTTTGCCAAACAAACAAACATTTGAGAGCATTTGACTTTTTAATGTAGTTATTTTTCCTTTATATTTTTTACATTCTACTTCATAAATCAACACAATGTTTCACAGTTATTTGGCTGTTGTGTCAATGTTTTAACAAGACTGAGTCTCCAGCCATGCTAGTAGCTCTGTGAGGCTGCACTTTGAGCTAAATGCTAATATAAGCATGCTAAACATGTCAGTATCCTTACAGTGACAGTGCTAACATGCTGAAGTTTGGGCATTAATATCTGGACAAAATGTCACTGGTCCATTCAATAGCTGGACCAATGGTGGTGGTGAAGTAATCATCACATTGCCATCCACGCTGGTATCATAGTGACTAGTTAGCAATGTTAATAAAGATCCAATATTATGGATTTTAGGGAGAGTAGTTCATTGTGTCTTTTTTAATAAGTATCTGCAAATGGTGCAGTACAAAGGGTGCAGTTAATATTTCTTAGCCTAATATCACAATTGTATTTTACGGTAAACCTAACTAATTCATTTTTTAATAAGATTTGATTACAAGCAGTGGCATGAAAAGTCGAGACTGGTGAATGCTTTTGCAGCGACAGAGCATGGTGAAAAGTTTTTTGCTATTTTAAATACCCCAGCCTATGCACTCTGGTATTGGCAGTAATGGAATAAACAAAGTAAACACCTCCCACACAATGAAAGGAAACAAAGTGTTCCTCAAGCATTTTGGAAAATAAAACGTTTGTTCTCCGTTTTTGGCGTCAATACCGATTAGTTTAACGAGGGAAGGGTTTTTTCCCTCATTTGATAACCACACATTAATCTATCACACACAGCTAGAGTTCATTAGTGATGTGTGCAGAACATGGTGGAAAAATGCAGCTGCTGTGGATTGGTTACACCAACCCCATCAGGCTAAACTACTATGTTGCACTGCAGGGCTGCAATTTAGAACAAAGCTACTCACACAGACACAGACACACACGGCATATGTTGGCACATTCAGGCTCATCAGTCTTCACTTAGCAGCTAGCTCATAGTGATACTGTAGTAGCATTGCTCTGCTTCCAGTGTGTGTGTAGTGAGGTAGTCTGCTGCAGGACGTAATGGTGGCTCTAATGGTATTTTAGTGTTTGTTTATGTTTATTTTAGGATAATTTTCTGTTTTTTAACATGTCCACCCTCATTTTCTGTCTCTCCTCAGCGGTGATTGTGGGAGGAGTAGTGGGCGCCTTGTTTGCTGCCTTCCTGGTGATGTTGCTGGTGTACAGGATGAAGAAGAAGGACGAGGGCAGTTACACACTGGAGGAACCCAAACAGGCCACTGTCACCTACCAGAAACCAGACAAGCAGGAGGAGTTTTACGCATAACACTTGTATGCCAGAGAGACACATCGCACATCGAGGGAGAGAGAAAGAGCGAGAGAGAGAAGAGAGAAAGATACTCTGAGCCCCGGTCCTCCTCCTCCTCTTCTTCGTTGCTTCCCCCTCATCTGCTCGCCTCTCCTCATCCCTCTCTCCTCTCGTCTCCAAAATACTTGAGAGCGCCTTTCTCTCTGCGGACTTGGAACTTTCTTTTCAATGAAAACGACAAAAAGAGGACAAAAAACACAAAAAGGAAAAAAATCCAAATATATTCTGAAAAAATAACACATACACGAGATGTTTTTAAAGTAAATGTTGTTATTAATATTCTACAGATTCTCTTGTTCTGTATGTAATGATATGATTATTTTGTAAAAAAAAAGAAACAACAAAACAAAACGCAAGCTCATAACCTGTGTTTTCTAGCACAAAAAAAGTTCCTCCTCTGTTTTTACGGAGCAAATAAAAAGGCTAAAAAGAAAGAGAAGAGGAGAAGGGTGGAGCGAGCTGAGCGAGACACAAAAGAAAAAAGAGGGGTGGGCTTGACTCTGCCCCTCAAGCCCCCACCCACCCACCCAAAAAATAACCACACAGAGCGTCTGGTTGGCCGCACAGAGCCCAGGGTCAAAAGGTGAGAGGAAAGGTCTCTTGTGCCTTCCATCCCTCTGGTGCTCAAAGATGCATACGCACGTCCATACGACCACATACACACATGCTTTCACACACGCACATGCATACACACGCAGACTCGATGGTGGCTCTGACCTCTCTCTCTGTGCTCGGCCAACCAGAAAACAGCAATCAACCCTCGACGTGTTTTGCAACATCGAGGAGCCGCTGTGGAAACATAGGCTGGTCCGTCTGCTCCTCTAAGCTGTACAAAGACTAGTTACGGATAGTAATAATTACCAATAATATATCAATGTTTTGGGCTGGTTGGTGAATAATAATAATAATACCATAATAATAATAATAATAATAATAATAATAATAATGATTCTTAAACTGGAGGATGTGTATTTAGCAGTTTAAAAAAAGTTTATATGTAAATATCAGCATATTCTTTCTGGCATCACTAACCATCTGCATGATCATGAAGAGTTTTTATTCATCACATCTGTCATCACTTCAGATGAGCTGTGCTCTCGTCAGCCACAAGCACACACACACACACACGCATGCACACACGCACGCACACACACATAAAGTGCATACATATAACCTGCTGTGCATTCAAACACACCACACAGACGTTATACACACTGTTACATTCGATACACATATCAAACCCATCGTCGCCATCATCGTCGTCCTTGTGATTGTCATCACTCGTTATCTGAGCAAGAGATCAGGTGGTTTCAATATGTTATTGATTAGTTATGGATCAGTTGCTGGTTGGTTTAGCGTTTGGTCTGTTTGTGTAAAAGCACAACTACTTGTCTAGTCATCACGTCATCTGATACCTGCCCCCTCCTCCCCGCACACACACACCTTTTGCATGCCTCACTTTCTTTTTCTTCCACCATTGGCTCTCTGTTTGGGGATGGGCGGGGCCTCTGGGAAGCGTGAGGGGCTTTGATGAAAAACAGGAAAGTGCGAATCCAGGCAGGAAGTTGCTCCCAGGTGCACTAATTCCGTCAAAATCACATCTTTTGTTACTGATGCTCTTGTCATGGGAAGAAAAAGACTTTGAATTAGTGTTCATGGGTTCAACTTGAGCCTGCTGATGGACTTTTTTTAGGGGGGGGGCACTAATGAGGAAAAGGGGTTAGGATTTGGTTTGGGGAAGGGAATGTTAGGAGACAGGAGGGCTGTGCTTCTATCTAAGAGATTGTAACAATAACCACACCAGTGCGACTGGGCTAGTAGCTTCTATTATACTCAGTACTGTAGAACAAAAATGCATGGGAGTCAAAAACTATACTAGTCTGGGTGTGTGTGGATGCCTGTGTGTGTCTTTGTGTGTTTGAAAGAGGGGTGAGTTAAAGTTGGAATGTACTGTGGTCGAGTGTGTGTTTACCTACTCCAGCAGTTCTCACGCTCTTCCACAGACAGGTAACACACCTCTTCCACTCCCGTGTGTGTACGTCGCCTGCCCCCTCACCAGTGTAAGATTTTGTGTGTGTGTCTACATCTCATCCAAACCCGCCACCTGTATGTGTGTGTGCGCGCGAGTGCTTCACCTCGGTATTTCACAGCAGACTCTTGTGTACACTGACTAGCCTGTCAATGAGTGTGTGTGCAAGTCTGCGTCTGCGTGTGTTTAGTCTGTTCACTGCTGAATGAGGGGCAGCTGGTCCCTCACAGTGGCTTTCACACACACTGACTGTCTTTTCACTGTCTGTCTGCCTGTCTGTCTCTGTGCCGCAGGGCAGACGGACAGACAACGCGCCACTTTCTCACAGGCAGGAATGATCTTAACACGTACTGTCTTTTCTAAAGTGACTGTCGAAGTGTAAACATGTGCGTTTGTACCCATCTAAGCCTGCGTAGCCAAATAAGACGTGTGCGTGAGTATGTAAGAGAGAGAGGGTGAATTTGTACGTGTGTAAGTGTAGGTATGGATTTGTGTGTGTGTGATTGTGTGTGTGTGTGTATGAAGCCCGATAGAGGCTACACTATTCTATGTTTGCTGTTCCCATTCCTGTTTTTATACATTTGCATTTTTTTAAGGCTGAGTTTCTGTCATTGGCTGAGTGAGCGAGAGGAGGCGGATCCTCTGCGCCACTGCCCTGTCACTAATCTGCCACTCTGTTCCAAAATAAAAAACCTGATTGGGTAAATCTGTCTTTACTCGTCTTGTTTTTGCTTAAGTCAATAAATCAAGACACATGTAATTTTCTGTTCTGCCATCAGTGTCCACTCTGATCTTACTTTTTTATTTTTGGATATATAGATATATACATATATATATATAAAAGAAGTTTGAAAGAATAGTCACACGACAATCCCAATATGCTCATTTTTAACACTTTGCATTATTTTTATTAGCAGTAAAAAAAAAAATCAAAATATCTATTTACAACAACTCTCATTACATTAGCCTAATGAGAAGGCCTTTTTTCATCAGAGAAATAATTTGATATTTTAAGAAATGTTTTCCTTTCTTGCCCAGATGAGATGAGAAGACCATCACTCGCTACAGCCTACCTGCAGCTAGTTAGCTTAGCATGACACAAAGACTGAAAGCAGGGGAAAACAACAAGCCTGTCTTAAAAGTCTTAAAGGTTCACTAATCAACATGTGATGTGTGTTTAATCTGCACAGACACAATAAAATGACATGCAATGGTTTCAACTACCATGGGATGGACTATGTCATGGCTGACCAGAGTGAGCTTTGGTGATGGTTGTAAGCAGACTTTGTTGCCTAAGATAACTGGCTTCTTGTGGCAGCCAGTATGGAACATCTCATTTCATTTGCTGCTAGAAAACAAATGAGTCTAACTCCTTTAAATACAGTGCACACACCAGATTACACACTGCAGTTCCATTGTTTGCCCAAAGATGAAGAAACCAACCAGTACTCCTGTCCTGGAAAACACAGCACCTTATTACAGATTTTCTGGGGGGCCCTTTGTGTAAATTGATTATCTTGATTTAAGCATCACTCAAATTACAAAAAAATACTTCTTCTTCTACCTTTATACACTGAGAGGTGCTCATAGCATTAAGAAAATTCAAAAAACAGCAACATCTGTCTAGATAGAGTGTCCTGGTTACTAATCCAGAGAACGGGCTGTTGTCAGCTCAGTCTTTGGATTATCCAAAGTAACCAGGACATTGTTGCTGGAAAGACACTCGACTGTTGAATTATTTAAATGTAATTTTTCAATGCTGTGAGCTTTGCAAGTGAAATTCCATTTGCCTCTGTTTTGCTTGGTTGGATAAAAAAAAATCCCCAAAACAAATGTCTCAAAACTGTACACATATATATATTTTGTAATTTCGGTGAACTGACCCTTTCCTTAGTCTTAACAGTGATTCAGTTTCCCTCAGTGATGCATCGAGCTCTTGAGGCCCAGGATTTGTTAGTTGGTTTTTTGAGGACTTGAAACAGAGGATAAAAAAGGCTGCAATTTATTTTAGTAACGCACCTTCAGAAGAACTCACATGCAGACACGAAGTCTCGCTCTGCTGCAATCACACACCAGCATTAGCTTGGCCTTCATACCATTTCTGACCCAGTGACTCTATACACCACCCTATTTGCAGAGCAACTGTGTGTGTGTGTGTGTGTGTGTGTGTGTGTGTGTATATATATGTTTGATCACAGCCTCTTAACAGCCCGTTTAAACTTACTGAACTCAGTAGACCCTCGAGGGAGAAACAACTAGAGATGTTATTATTCTTAAGCCATCACATAAAAATGTACTTATGAAGTGATTAGATAAACTGTCCTTGGGGATTTGTGCACACACAGGAAAGCAAATTATTCCAAATGGTGCTTCAGTTTACATTCTTTGCATCAAACCAGATGAAACCAAGGTCACCTGATGTGGAGGAGTACCGAGGAGTCTGCAGACAGCCTTTGCCTGGATCCAGAGAAGACAACAACTGCCCTGGCCTTGGGTGGTGTGCTGCTGATATGGAAATGTATTTCAAACAGAGAATGAGGTGGGGGTTTATGTGAGCCCTCCTCTGTTTGGGAGGGGTAGAGCAGAGGAGTAACAGCTGAATATTAAAGTTGGGAAAGGGTTAAGAGCCTAGGGTCCAGTCAGTACCCCATCTGGTGGGTAACAGAGGAACAACTAAACCTGATTTTAACCTGCCATTTTCACAACTGTGCTATGCAACAAATAAATAGTGAGCTGTTACATGTGCACTTCATTTAACAAAGATTTTGAGTCAGCCAGAGTACACCTTTGTGGAATAAGAAGCTGAACATCAGCCTTATTTATATTTCACAATTTGGGGGGAAAGGTCAACAAGGATAATCCCAGGGTCCCAGGGTGAATCTGAGGGGCCCCTGGTTGATTTATTGGAGAGGAAATCATCAAAAACATAGCTGTGATACACAAACTCATGCTTATTTTTTCCAGACATCCAATGGAGGTTATTCCAAGTTATTGGAAATTAATGCATATATTTAAGTCCCTGTTGAGAGAGAGATAGAAAAATCACTACAACTGGTGACAAATATCATGAGCGAACATTGGTTTGTTTTCAGAAGCCACAAGCCAAAGAGTCTTGATAATTCCTTTACTCCAGGTTTTCTTTACATTCTGCAGTTTAACAGTTGAGTCAACCAGAACTGAACACATTATAATGCATGAAAGTTTTTTATTAAGCTACAGTATAATTTGATAGTGATGTGATTCACAGGGGTGTGATTATTTTTAATTATAGGCTACATGGATGTTTTTAATACCCAGTTTTACAAAAAATAATCCAATTGTCAGTTTTATTGAGGTATATGCATCAGTGCCAACATAATTATCATTACTGCATATTAGAGTGATAGCATGGAAGTTATGAAGACATTAATTTCTTAATACCACAGTGTACTATGAATGTCGGTGAAGGAAGAAGTACAATTTTACTGAATTAAAAGAGCTTCTTTAGTTTTGTAAAAATGCTAATACACGTGCAAAAATACAGCATCACAGTGACAGTAAATGTACAGAAACACTATTGGCAAAATGAACTTAAAACAAACTTATCCTAAAATTAAATGGACTCCATTGTTAGATTTTTTATGTTTTGTGTTATGTAATAATACATAGAAAAGCAGAGTCTGAGTGCTTGAAGTGGAGCCAGATTTAAGTTACATGATCTTGCTCTCTGTTGTTTTTCTCATCAGCAACATGAAGCAACATAACAAGTTTACAGCAAGAAGATGATTGAATAAATGAATAAGATCAAAAGTGATTTATATTTTGACTGTTTTTGATGGTACATTTTGCTACAGGTTAAATGTATTGGTATGGTACAATCAGCCCAGTATTGATGTCTTAAATGTTAATTTAGAAATACAAAAATTGTCCAAAATAAGATGTAAACAAAGTGAGACTGACGTCAGGGTTTCTATATTGTTCACCGAAAGAAGTTTCGCATTTTTTCACATATAATGTAAATTAAGGCTGACTGTAATCATGCTGTATCTCATATTGGGTTTGAGTGGAGCTGTTCTGGTCGCTGATTGGCCGGCTCAGTTTCACCCTTCACGCGATAATGCTCCGTCACACCGCTGAGGGAGGCAGCCTAATCAATCAATCAACCTCATTAGTCTTCAGTGTGGATGCAATACGTGTCGTGACTGGATGTGGCTTAATTGAATATTAGTGCAAGTTTATTGGTTTTGAGTGGCGAGAGTCGCAATGGAAGATTGTGATTTAGTTGAAGACTTTGGTAAGGACATTTAATTGTTTTATTGGCTCGCGAAGGTAATTTCCACCTGCTCACCAGAGCCGGACTCGATGTCTGTGTCATTTTATAAACTTTGAAAGACTTCAGAAACTTCCGGGGTGTAGTCACAGCTTATAGTCTTAAATGTGAGGTCCAGGTCTCCGTGCTCTTCAGCTCCACTGAGATAAATGAAGAATTTAAAACTCGGTTATTAACATTCACGACCTGCTGTTTGTAAGATGGGGGACAGGTTAGCTAGCTTAGCTGCAGCTAGCCGTCCAGAGTTAATTAATGGTCAGGTGAGGTGGCACGAGGCGCTGCACAGCTGGGACACTAATTAAGTCACTGCAGACTGTAGCTCCTCCTGAGGATGGCGGTTATCGGGTTTAATTCAACCTATAGGTCATTCACTGACTCATGAAATGCGAACGATAAGATACAAAATAATCAAGTTATTTCTTACAGCGGAGGCACTTTTAAATATTTGTGGCCTCCAGGGACCTCTGTGAGTTTGATAATCGTTTGTCATGTTTTAAAGCAGAAATGCCACAAACCCAGCTTCTTAAATGTGACTATACTATGGATTTCTTTGTATCATATAATAACATATTCAGGGTTTTTTTTTCCTCGTAATTTTTTGACATAAAATGTCAGGAAAGATTTTTATAGACTAAACAGACTGGACAGTTAAATAAAAAACTAATCAGCAGATTAACATGTGAAATTCTAGAGCCACTATAAAGTCTCAGTTCAGCCCTTTGTACCTCTAACATCAGAATTATGAAATCTATAAACACTGAAGTCAGCCTATAGTATAAGCTGACATATGATGACTTGGGTTTCCTTAAATAGTTAAATGTGACCCTCTCCACATATTGCTTTTCAAGCAAATGCCCCCTGAAACCTTCCAAAGACTAACTTCATGACACAATACAAGACATGACCTCAGTGGTAGCTGACCCTGGATGTAAATACTGCTGTGTCATTGGGGCCTGTGCCAAAATGCTTTTAAAATCATTATACCTGTGTGTATTTTTGAGTTATACAAGATCACATTGTAATGTCTATTACTTGTGACAAACAAGAGACTAAACTCAGTGTGTACCAGAAGCTAATCTTATGATTTAAGGGCAGATGTCCATGTAAAACATCTGGATGCAGCATTCTGGTACATGTGGCAGAATCATGCAAAAGTCTCTCCAGGTCTGGTTTTGGTTAAAATGGAGATAACGTCACACCCGTCTGTTGAAGTGATCACAAGTTTTACAGAACCTGCAAAGAAGTGAAAAAAACCCAACAATTCTCACTTCACTCTGTTGCAGACTGTCCAAGCCTTCTGTGTGAGGAACTGGAGGATTTGGAAACAAAAAACGACCAAGGGAGTCTGAGGAGGAGGAGGGAAGGAGAGGAGGAAGTGTTTAATCAGAGGGAGGATGAAGAGCCAGGAGAGGAGACAGAGCGAGAAGAGAAGGAGGAGGAGGAGGAAGAAAAAGAAAAGAAAGTTGTTGTGTCAGAAGAGGAACTGATGGCGACAGAGGGAGAAGAGGAGGGGCAGGTGAAGCCGGAGAGTAGGCTGGGAGTGGAGGAGGCGCAGGAGGTGCAGATGGAGGACAGCAAGATTAAGAATAGCAAGGAAACAATTGCTGTGCAAGAGGACAAAGAAACAAAAGGTCTAGAAGAGAGAGATGAGAAGAAAAAAAACAGGAAGAGGCGAGGTAAGAAGCAAAGTGATCGGGGTCGAAACAGGAGAGTTTTAAAAGATGTTAGTAAGCCTCTTGAGGAGGAAACGAGGAGCCAGATACAGGAGGTGTCAGCGATGAGCTCGTCTCTGTCAGAGCCTCCAATTGGACTGATGAGCAGCTGCGACCTGTCTGATCCTGTCTACATGGGTTGTGGTGGGACAGGGCTGTACTGCCCCCAGGTTCCTGTTCCCTTGCTGTACTCCACACAAACCCCAGTCCCGATCCAACCTGCACCTCCTCAGACCCACGGGACAAAGAGGCCACACAGCCCATTCCTCTCTCACAGTCTCCCTCAGCAGGGCTCACAGCCTCTCGAGGTGAGAATAAACCATCACTTGCTCACACTGTGAACATGTATAGTGAAAAGCTTTGTACCTGAACTTATTTAAGGTACTTTTTTATTTTCCAAAACACATCAATCACCTCCTTCATTTCTCCCCCAAAGACTGCTCCCATGATACTGCACTACACTCCTATAACATTCTCAGACTCAAGCTGAACAGTTTTTCAAACCTAGTGACTGATAAAATTGAATGAAAATCTGAATGTAATAAGTGTCATAAAAGTTGACTCTATGGCAGAACAGTTACATTGGATCAGATTGGACACGTGTACCCTATAAAATGGGCTCCGAGTGTGTGTCCTGCATCGCCTTGTTGCAGCTTTTCATTTAAGCCACATGGTGGTTACACTGAGTTAAAACACTGTTCCCCATGTTTTGTTTGGCTTCCACATTCAACCCCGTGGAAATGATCTGCGTGGCCTCTGCTGCATTCTGCTTGATTTGACATAGAATTCATTAAATTTAGACACATTTTTAGAAATGTTGGGATGTTTGCAAGGCTTTAGCAATAATCATCATCATCATAATCTCAGGGTTTGAATAATGGTTGGTTGTAGAGCATGAGGTTCAAACTCGTCAGCCCAACATTTATACAGGTAAAGGTCTCCAGGTAACTCATGTGTCATACATAATTACAGTGTAATGTGTATGAAATAATTCACACCTGCAACCTTTTGCAATATTAATGATGCAGCTGTGAAAACGGCATCCCGGATTTAAATATTTCGCTTGATGTGTGATGTAGCGTGATCAGTAGGAGAAGGAGTTACAGTGAAGCGTTGATAAAAAAACTAAATAATGTCAAACTTTGTAAAACGATTACTGCTAACTCTAAAGAATGTGTAAGGGGAAATGAGGAAATGTATTTTGTCATTATTTGCCAATATGACTCATTGCAATTGAACTAAAATTCATCAGTATTTCTGTATTTAATGGGAAGGCTCTGTTCACCACCCAGAATTGAAGACGATCATAAAGTCATGGGTTTAGCAATAGCAAAAATGTTTAATTCTCTTGATTTCAGGGTTGAACAGCACTAATTACAAAATAAAAGTAAGCAGGAACGCAAAACCTAAACCTTAAAATGAGAAGACAAGCCTGTTTTGCCAAATCTTGGTCTGCGATTGCATCATGCTGGTTATGTGGTGGTGGGGAGAGACTTCCTAAAATATGTGAATAGCTGAATCTATTTGTCAGTTAATTTGACTGATTGACATGAAATTAATCGCCAGTTGTTTTGTTTTTTTTGAACAATTGTTTATTAGGAATTTTCAACAATTTACAAAAAAATCCACTGTTAGAACATAAAGTAGAAAGAACATACAACTCTGACCTGTGCATTCTGGCTGTGGATAGCTCCATTATAATGACTTCATGGAAGTATCGTAGCCACTTAGCTACAGATAGAGTGTGTTGGTTGAGCGATCTTTGAACAATTAGTTTTTTTTGCTGCTGTTAAACCCACCGACATCAGCTTACGCTGTGTTATGTTCAAGTCCATCTCTGAGTTGTCGTCAGTAAGAATAACTTGGGTGCACAGTGTTTTCTGTACCACCTATCACCAGCTGTTTTGATAACTGATCAATTGTTTGAGTCGATTTTCAACAAAAATGTAAGGGTTTGATAAATAATTGTCTTAATTAAGAAAATAATGGCAGATCAATTGTTGATGGAATAATTCACCTTCACAGTGTAAATATACAAATGCCACATGTTATTGTTGCGTTGCTTTCTGTGGGTTGTGCACTTCTCGTTGTGGCAGTGATAAAGTTCCCTGTTTGCTTTGTACATCCTCCATCCTGATCAGCTTCGAAGAAATATTATAACTGGCACCTAATAATGAGACAGTCATCAGACCTTTTGGACTGAGTTGATTAGTGCTGAAGTAATGTATTTCATGTACATGGCAGATGGAGATCACTCAGGTCTATTCCACTCGCCGCTCCATCCGCTACACCACCAGAG
The DNA here is from genome assembly GCA_008933995.1 of Datnioides undecimradiatus. Classification (NCBI taxonomy): domain Eukaryota; kingdom Metazoa; phylum Chordata; class Actinopteri; order Lobotiformes; family Datnioididae; genus Datnioides; species Datnioides undecimradiatus. Next base: position 2,281,748 of record WARS01000044.1, on the reverse strand, counting down.
GTCGAGGCCGGGCCCCGAGCATCTCTTTGCTGCCAGCATTGGAGACTGGGGATAGCTGCCTGCTACCGCCTGCACCAAAGAAAAAAACACGAACACTCTACAGCACTGGTAGCTATCAGTTTGTCCAAGTGTGTTCAGATTTTAATAAGCTAATAGTTGATCTGCGTTGGATATGTTGTGTGTGTTTATGTGTGTGCACATGTGAGCAGATCAGTTAGAGCATTTAGAGGCCTTGTTCCAGGAGGACCACTATCCTGATGCAGAGAAGAGGAAAGTCATTGCTGCCTCAGTTGGCGTCACACCTCAAAGAATTATGGTTAGACAGCCATCCTCCTCTTCTGATCTTCTGAGAAATGTTCTTTACACTACTTATTTGGTGATGTACCTCCTAGAGGAAATGATAAGCTCTCAGCAAACAGGGAATGAATTTTTGTCTCTGTCTCACTGTTGATTCCCTTCTTTCACTTCTCCACTCATGCTGTTTCCATCAACTTCAATTTTCTCGACGGTATACTCGCTCATTTTTCCTGATATTCGTATTATAGTCTCCCTCTGCATGTTTTGGTGTCCCAGGTCTGGTTTCAGAACCGCAGGGCTAAGTGGAGGAAAGTAGAGCGCTCCATCACAGCAGAGGCTGAACACCGGCAGAGTCGAGCTGGATGCAGCAGCAGCCCCTCACATCAACAAATCAATCCCACCCTGCCTACACTGGCACCCAACAGGTATTGCAGTATCATCCCTGTGTGTGCTTGATTTAATCAATGACTATTGTTAGTTTTGTTTTTTCTCTTAAAGTAAGGGAGCTCCCTCTTTCTCTGTTCACTTTGCCACCAGGCTGCCGCAGCTCAGCTCTGCAGCACCGTCTTTCCCCACCCTGTCCAACCAGACCCTGCCATCCTACAGCAATCTGCTGGCCAGCGTCAACAGCCCGGGTAAATCCATAAACATTCACAAACCTTTTCGAATTGTTCTGCTCTTGATTCATCAAGTCATTATGCTTCATAATAAGTATTCAAAAGAAGTATGGTTTCTTAGGAGCTGTGTTATTTCCCCTGACTTAACCAGAGACTGGATGTTATTGTTATTGCCTTGTGTGTAACTAGAGGGTTTGCTAAATGGTTAATTCAAACTACATTGCTTTAATTAATGAATGACTGTGTGGTGAAGCAGCAGATAAATGGCACCTTCTTACAGCTGAGGGTTTAATAATCTTTGCTCAGACGTCAAGCATTAATTATTTTTCATTGATAAATAATTTACATTATGAACAGATCAAAGTAAAGTGTGGTTAATGGCTGTGCATGTTGAGATGAAGGACCTTGTTGTTTTCAGCTCAAGGTCATTCATTTCAAAGACAGATCTGCACTGGCACATCAGAGAAGCTGAGGCAGACGGCTCCAGGAGGGTTATCCAACAAATATTTTAAACCGGGTGAATTCGTTCAGAAGTTGTAAAATCACGTTTGTCAGTACAGTTAGTCTTGTGCTAAGTGTCTTTGATCCACAGAATGACCACTAAGGGAAACTGCACAGGAAACAAAAACAAAACTCAAATATCTGAATCCCAGAATTGAAGATTGAATATTTATCAGATATCAGACAAATATCAGATTAGTGAAATATTCGAGTCCAGCCCCAGTTCCAGTAGTCTGGATTTTATTATGATTGCTGAGATTAGTAGACTTATAACAACAGTGTCTGAGTAACAGTTTGCATGATGACCAGCCATCAGTCTTTGGTGTTTCTCCTTCCTCTGTTGACCATCACCCTGCATGCTGAGATCGCAAAATTCCCCAGAAACCAAACTACATTAATGCTTTAATCTCAGTATTTAATCTCTGTGTGTCATCTCCAAGGTCAATCCAGAGTGAGAGATGGGGGCCAGCACCAGCTTTCATCTCAGGGGGGATTGGCGGAGTACCACCCCTGCCCCATGCACAGCCCTCCCCCCTTGCGCCGGGCCAGTCTCCCCCATTTTTCAACGACCTACAACACCGCCAACCCCACTCCACCTCTCCTTAACACCCTGCCTCACACCCCACCTCTGTTCCTGGATGCTGTGGAGGTTGGCCCCTCCTTGGCCCATCGTGACACCCAGTCTCTGCAGACAGACACCAGGTCAGCTCAGCTCACAGCCAACTGTGACATGAATACCAGAGGATGATTTGAGCAGGGACAACGAGTACAAGAGTTGACAGGAGGACAGAGGGTTGGCAAGCTGCAGCCACGAGCAGGGATCCTGTGAAATACTGATATAATGATGCCTCAGACAGTGCCTGTGATAGTGGGGAGTCAGTTTCAGCTGGTGCTCTGAAATATTTCGGAAATCATGCTGAGAGACATCTCAGTTTGTAATTGCTTTGTAAGAAATTATGTTTGTTAGACTACAATTATCAGAGCACTAAAATTCCTCCACTGCAAGACAATACAAAAACAAGCAATGAACAATAATATCACTTCTCCAGTCCTGCAGTTAGGCGAGATAAAGGGTCTGATCACCCAAATCAACCAAGAAACATGTTTTCCTTGGACATACTTTAAACAAAAATAATAGGTACTTATAAATTGGTCGACAGTCTGTTCTGTGGAGTAACTGGGACATTCTGTCTAGAAAACTGATGCTTTTAAATTTTTGAAATGTCATTTTATTTATGTATAGGAGTGGCAGCAGCAAATCTCAGGCATACAGTATGACCCCATAACTACCTGCAAGTCTAAATATTGCGTTAATGCTGTTCTTATCACTGCTAGCATCTTGTCCCGGTGGACAACAGAGTCAGTCAGCTGCTCGGTCCACCTCTCTGGTCCAGACTCAAATATCTCAGCTGCATTTAAAAGGATTACTATGAATGAGGATGGAGATTACTGATTTAAGCAATCCCAAGTGTCCCTCTAGCATCCACAGCAGCACATTTTTTTACTTATACAATGGAAAATTTTAACATCTTCTAGGCACAAAGTTGCACAAAGAAGTGGTCACTCAGGATGAATCCTAAAACCTTTAATGTTATAAGACTTTTCCTCTAGCACCACCATTGAAGTTTAAGTTAAATATTAACTAATTTTTAACTAGTTGCCATGCACACATGCTACACACAGGGAAGTTTTTCATTGGTTATACAATTGTATTTTTTCAGAATGTTTTCCACATTGTTGAAAGTATTTTAATACGACAGTGATGCCAGAGCTAGTTAAGGCCATGGATTCGTTTCTTGGTTTTTATCACTAAATGATCCTTTATCCATGTGGGGAGGAGTAGTAGACAGCACTGTGCTTCTTTTCCTCCTTGTAAACAAATGTGATTGGCTCTCACCTGAATGTCCTTTCAAATGGGTCAGAGGACATTTGGATTCAGTGGTGCTGTTTTCAGCCATCCTCTGTAGTTTCGCTCTATGCTGTCGTGTTTTGTTTTGTTTTTTTAAAAAAATCTGTAGCTCAGCAGGTATTGGTGGGCTGCATCACTGGGCCCCAGGCACAGTGAATTGCGTCCTATCACTGTCCCAGCTTCAAGAGGCTGCTGTGACGACAGACAGCTGATAAGAGTAATTTACAAAATAATCATTGTATGTATCAGAGGTTTCCTTCAGGCCACTGTTTCATGGATAAAGATATTGTCAGTCATTTTTGACAGACCTGTCACTGCCAAGACAAGCAGGACAGCATTCAGCGCTCACTGAACATGCCTGTAAAGCCCCTTTCACACTGCACAAAAAAACCCTTTTTTCACCCCTTTGCCAGTGCAATGCTACGACTCGCACTCAAAATCTTTCCTAATTCAGTAGTGACTTTTACAGACAGTAAAGAAAAAGATGTACAACAGTATACAGCACATATTGTTCCTACTCTGCTAAACCTCTTTAATGGCGAAGTCCTGATGTTGGTTGTGATTTCGGACACGACTGCCCAGAAAAACACAGAAATTAAAACATGTTTACTGGCAATGTTAAAAGGAGTTAATATGCTAATCTACTTCTTTTAATGTGTTAACCCCTGTTTAAAAATATTCTGGTGTGAAAAGGGTACAAGTAACTTTTTGGCTCCTAGTTTAAGACTTTAGACTATACAGGTGTCTTTATTGTATCACACTGTCAGTGTGCGTTTGTGTGATGGAAAGTTTGACTAAATTCTTCATTGCTTTGTCTTTAGTTGTCTTTTTGACTTTGGGGAGAAACTCGACTACCTGAGCTCAGGCCAGCAGAACAACACCGTCCCCTACCAGCTGCAGGCCTCTTATCCTAACAGCCAACCCCAGCACCAATCTCAAGCATCTCTGCCCCGCATGGCCTACCTCACCCCCTCTCCTTACCTCACCCCCAATCCTGGAGATTACAACCCTACTTCTTACCTGACCTTTGGCCCAGGAGGAAGCTCCACTGGGATGGTGACCTACTCTGCTGGGGGCCATGCGTACTTCCAGTCCCAGAGTGCAGGGCAGATCCTGCTGCAGTCGGCCGGTCATCATGGTGAGTCACTGGAAATGAGATTTTTTTTTTTTTTAAGCATGCAGCCACAAATGCATACTTACACATACCAGTCGAATTTTTTACATGTAAAGGTCAACGTGGTCCCAAAATGCTTAAACAACAAACAACAACAAAAATATGGAATGTAACTTTAGTATAATCTTATCAGTAAACCAAAACATAAATGCCCATAAACCAAAAGATTATTTATTTAGATATCCATTAACTAAAAGTCTAAAGAAAAGGAAATCTCAAGCCAAATTCAACAATGCAAAAAAACAAGTTTCATATTTTCACTTCTTCCAACTTCTCTCTCTCTCTCTTCCAGACAAATCTGAGTTCTGGTGATAGAAAACAAATAATGATAAACACACAAATTTAATAGGCCTCTATGAATTAAACCCTAATAAGCCTCTAGATGAACCTCTTAAAGTCCTGCTGGTTTTCGTCTTGGTTTTTGTTTTGTTGTATGCCATCTGAGAAAAAGGCGTATCTGGCTTCAATTATTTACTTTAGGCATTAATAAGTCTGTGTGCTGGCCCTGGTATTATAGTCACATTGAGTGCAGAGTCACTGAGCTATGAAAGGATTTGATGATGAAAACATGCTTTTTTTTTATTAGAACTACAGTGTTCCTCAATATACAAATGCAGTAGTTTCCTGGCTACCTACAACACTATAGGTTTTTATACATATGATTTCAATTTAGTTTCTGATAATTCATGTTTTTCTTGTGAAGTAAAAGCCTTTGTACTCTGTGATACACTGTAACTGCTGTTACAGAGGAGGAGAAGCCAGTCGTGCGTTGATGCAGTTGCAACAGTTCCTCCAAAATGAACTCAAAATCTTGATTTAAAAAGAAAAATTGGTTTAACCTGCTGAATGTATTAACAGGTATCTACAAAGTATCATTTCAAGGTTAGTTTTACTGATATTGATGCTTGCAGCAGGACGTTTATGCTCAGTAACTGTGTTTCTCACAGAAATATCTCCAAAGAGTAGTTGTTGATTTCCCTCCTTAAGTTTGCCTCAGGGGCCAATAAGAGATGAGAGAAAAGAGGGAGTCATGGTGGGATGCAGAAAAAGAGAACAGACAGACAAACAGCAGGGCTGGAAGAGAGGTGTTTGAGGTGTGGTCCTGCTCCTGAGCTAAATCACCTCCAATCAAGCTCAATTTTCACATCTCTGTTTGTTTCCTCGCAGGTGGGATCGCAGCGTACCAGTCGTATCCATGGAGCAGCATGTACAGTCAACCAGCCCTCCACCAGCATGCTCAGTGCCCTCAGACGTATCCCGCCAACCTGGGAGGAGCTCGAGATCACCAGACACCCTCCTCCACCACCCTGCCTCCCCCTTCATTCTTTACCCGTGCAGACCACGGGTCCTCACATGCAAACTCCCAGCACTCTTCTCATGCTACCAGCACCACCACCAGCACCACCAGCAGCTGCAGTAATGTGACCATCCTCCCTCCTGTGTCCACCCTACAGCCCTCTCGCCTCAGAGCGGAGATCACTCCAACCAAGGCAGCAAGTCTGCTGCCTTCTCAGGTCAGCCCTGCCTCTCCAGAAAGCCCTCCAGTGCCCCCTTGTGTCAAGATTGAACATGATAGCCCTCGAGAGATTCACAGCCACTTCCACTGTGACTTCTCCTCCATACATTTTTGACTACATGTCTGTTTGCATGGCGAGTGTGACTGAATTACCTTTGTAAATATGTTCTGTGTGAATGTGAGTGTTTCTGCATGTTGTTCGGTCATTACCAGCAGACTTGGTTGGGCTGCATTTAGTTTGGCTTCAATAAACAGTCATAGTTCTGTTAATCCTCTGATTAATTGGCTTCACTGTAATTTACGTCATGGGTTTCCACAATTGCTCAGTGTTTTACTGAAACAATTTTGTTTAGTGGAAAACAGGACGTAGAGGAGCGTGGATAGTAGGTTGATGGCCACATTCCGCATCAGTAAATCGCCAATGTTTTGTTTCAGGTGTGATCAACTTTAAACACACAAATGAGCCTTGAGTGTAATTCAGAAAAGAGAGAGCATGTTAAGAAGAAAATAATACATCAGCTACATATAGAGAGTTTACAGGTGATGAGTTAAAATATAGTGGCCCCCATTTTAATTTTAATTGACAAATATTGTATGTTAATAAGCATAAGAAAATGTCTGTTAAGCTTTACATGATATTTTGCTCAGATATGGCTGGAAGCAGTAACCGACAGGTTCCTGGCGTGTTTACGTTCAGTTGTAGTTAAAAATCAGCATGTCTCTTACTGCAATAATAGATGAATACATACTTTAATAATCCCAGACCCAAAGCACACACTACAAAAAACCTCCAGCGTTATATAATCATTGCTCATTTTGTTTGCTTAAACTTAGCATGGTTGGTTAATCACGACCTGGTAGCAGACGTTCCAGGGCCAATTAGTGGTTATTTCACTAGAGGGTGCTGTTTCTATGCTTGCGGCGGCCTCATGCTGAGATTTATTAAACAGCATGTTGTTTCTCAGACATTCCTCCATCAGGGGGGATGTGTGACAATCTCTAATCCAATGGAGGAGAAAAAGGACAGCCTGGTTTCTAGGGTAGAGGTATCCCAGACAATCACTGATACAGCCCAAATCCTTAATCTGTGTTGCCATCTGCTGTGTTCACACACTTACTGCACTTTCTGCTCTGTTTGTTCTTAGTATGCAAGTCAGTTGTGAGGGCTTGAGGAAACCAAATCCCTATATGAAACTCCGCCCCTGAAAGAGCTAAAGGCATTTTCCTGAGACTAGAAAAGCCATTTGGGACCAGCATGTCATATTTTTTTGCTCTCAGTAGTGAAAGTAAAACAAAAAGTTTCCTGTTTTAACTCTAGTTAATATTCCTGGTTCATCGTCTTGCTGTGTGTAAAGTAAAGTTTGAAGTGAAGCTTGGATGATGATGTGGGAGTAAGAGAAGGAACCGTTTGATGAGAGAAAGGAGGAGGTGGCAGGGACCAGGGGAGCAGATAAAGGAGGAGGGGAGGTGGGGGGTGGAAGAGTGAGGCAGTGTGTTGGTCTGGGAACAAGGGAGGAGAGCTGAGATGAGCTGTTGCTATGGGAGGAGGAGAGGATGATGGGTGGGCTCTGCCAGCAGGCGTGGGAGGGAGAGGAAGATGGGGATGAGGGAGGAGTGTGTTCGTAGCACGGGGGGTTCTGGGATGAACAGAACTGTTGGTTATGTAACTGCTGTATTTGGGTTTTTAATGAACCTCTCTCTTCCTGCTCACTGGCTACTGAGCTGTTACTGTTGGCAGGAGAAGTGCAGCATAAACACACACACACACACACACACACACACACACACACACATACATAAAAACTTTCGCTATGCCGAAATTTCTCAAACTCTCTTGCATAAAGAAACACACTCACACACAGCACATTCATTTCAGGATTGAAACCCAGAATCTCTATGCAGCAAAGTCTTAATGCAGCAAAGTTTGGACTCTGGATTTTAGTTTTATCTGTGTGTCTTTGATGACTCTCAGTTTGAGTTGGTGCTCATAGTTTCATATTTCTTTATATTCACGTGTCGGTGAGCTGTCATGTGAGTCTGAGGAGGGTTTCATGTAGGTTTAGCTTTGCAATTAATTTTTCCAGTACTTCCCTGGTGTGAACAGAGAGAGCTCACAGCACTGCTGCAGGGTGTGTGTGTGTGTGTGTGTGAGCGAGTGAGTGTGTGTGTCTGTGCATGTATGTGCATATGTGAGAGTATGTAAAGCACAGGTATGGGATGCTTCAGTCCAACGTGATTCTACTGTGTCAATATTTACTCAGTATTCTGAGATTTGAAGAAAGCGAACTTGTTTCAATATTTATGGATGTGGTCAAACACAAAATCCTTGCAGTCTTTCCACAGTCCTCTGTGACTGCATATGTGCACACACGCACATACACAGAAGAAAACCACTGCTGGTATACAGTCAAGTAATGGAGTTTATTGATATTAGTGGATAACCTTTATTGATGTAAGTGAGTGAAAGTGATAGTGTTTGCTGTGGAACAAAGCTGAGACATGGTTTGGAGATCCTCCAGCCACATGGTTCTTTGGTTCAGATGTTAGTTAGTTTGTTGATTCTTTGGCTTGTTTTGAAAATATACACCAAATAGACTTGTGTTGGGTTTGGAAAAGCAGGGAACGTGGCTTGGAAAAACAAAAACTTACTTGATAAAATTAATAGTTTGGCCTATTCAAATGTTGTGTAAAAAGAAAGACAAACAGTGGAGGGTCCAGATTTGACAGAGATAAAATATCTCACCTAACCATGTTGATAGTAAACATGTTCACTGGAAGAAGTGTTATTTGAATGTGGCCTAGTATAAAAATGCCTAATGGTATGCAGTGTGGCTGAGATGGAGGATTTTGTTTGTTTTAGACTTGTCTCCATTTACTCTATCTGGTCTGGCAGTACTATTGTGATGAATATTCTCTAAATTAAGCTCCCTGAGGTGGCCTGGCTGTTGGCAGTAAGACAGGACTTACAGGAACATTTCCTTTTTCAGTCAAAAGCAAATATGCCATGTCTTTATATTAGACTTCTGTTTTGCTACTGGAAAGGAAACGGACGGGGAGACTTGTGAAAGTCACCCAACTGGGGGCCTTCTGATTATGAGAAAATCACTGGATTACTGCTGAAAACAACAAGTTTAATAATCAATTAATCTAGGGCTGCAGTTAATGCTTTTGGCCTTTATTGATTAATATGTCAGCGATTAATAGTATAAAATGTCAGAACAAAGGACCAAAGTAAACCAGTAAAAAGATTCACATTTAAGAAGCTGGAACCGGTGCGTTTGGGTATTTTTGCTTGAAGATTGAATTAAATCAGTACTTATCAACGATGACATTAATTCTTTTTCTGATCATTGATTGTTTCAGCTATAGTTAAATTGTGAGAGGCACGTAAGTCAAAAATGCCAAACAGTCCCTAATTAAAACTTTTCAGATGGGAGAATTTGCTCTTTTTTTCTCTTTGCTTTTTAACTGTTGGCTGGACAAAATTGCATTTTTAGACATCTTGATGAGCTCAAATTGGCAAATTCTTTTTCTTAATTATTTTCTTTTTTAATTTTGTGTTGCTAAAGTGAGTAGTAAAGGCTATGTTGGAACCTTTGTGTCTTAAGGTGGACGTTTCAACGGTCCTCTGTTACTGCAACTAATCATCTGTACACACTGAAAACTGAAAAATGGGAGAACTTCAAGGTGTTGTGAAATAGTTGACGCTGATGGATGCACGTAAGGCTCATCCAGCTAGCTGCTTATGTTTGTGTTTATCCCGCCCGCCAAGTAGACGTGGTTACATAACTTGTGTGTGTTTCCAAATCTCCTGTATATTTGTTTGCACGAAATGTGTATGTGTGTTTTTGTTGTGTCTTCACATCTAAGCCAAATAGCCCATTGGCAGAGATGACACTCTGTCCAGGAATAACAGCTCAAATCTTTCATCTCAAACCCATCACCACCATAACACACACACACACACACACACACACACGCTGTTGATTTTACAGCTTGTTCAGTTTAGTAGGAAATATGCCTGGCTAGTTACTGTACAGCCTGAACCCCAGCTCCTCTTCCCCTCCCAGACTGCCCCCTCAATTACGGCTTGTTCAGGTCGTGTGTGTGGATGGAGGTGTGTGTGTGTGTGTGTGTGGAGGAGGAGGAGGAAGGGGGAGGTGTAGTGGAATGCTGGGTTGGGTCGGTTGGAGTGGGATGTTGGAGGGAAAAGAGGGGTCTGTATGTGGGTCTGTATGTGGACTGTATAGAGAGATTAAAGATGTGTATGTGAGCGCATTGATGAAAGTGTGTTTTCCTACTGTGTTTACTCCACTGGGGCCCGCTGCCTACCTGACAGTGGAGAGGAGAGTATTGGAGAAATCGGCAGGAGAAGAGTCACATTGAAAGGAGGAATATGGTTTATTTTGTGATCTGGTTGCAACCAGTGAATCTTTACCTTCTATCTGTATGTTTTTATGATCTTTACTGTTGTAAATTTGATCTTGAAATATATTGTAATTGATTCTGAGCCTTTAAAAATCTGCTTAAAATGCAAAGAAGGAAGGATGAGCTTAAACAAAGAGGAGAGATAACCGCTAAACAAGTGACAGAAAAACACGAAATGTTATGTATATTTCAGGGGCACTGAACTGAGCTGAACTTAAGAATCCAGGAATTGGCTTGTATACTCCAGGTTATACAAAAATGCATGCTTATGCAAAAATACACACACACATTGCAACATGCAGAGCAGCAGGAACACTGTAGGCTGTGTATGGTGGCGCTCCTTCACTTCCGCACCATAAATGTGTGTTTGCTATACGAGGGAACACGAGGAGAAAAGAGGAATTCATGTTGGTGTTTATTTGAGCTTTGGCCAAATCCAACCTGGGGCGGCCGTGTTGGCGCACACTCTGCACCAAACCCCAGCCGCTCCTGTACCCCCAGCCAGACACACACACACACTGTACACACTCAGGTCCCCAAACACACGCACAACACAAATTTTACTAGTCACTCCCTCCCACACACACACACACATACCTGTCCATCCTAGCCATATCAAGGTGTGTTTGTCTTTCCCTGCCCACCATTTTAGGTCCTCCCAGAGCAGGTATTTCCCTCTCTTTCCCACAGACACGCACGCACGCACACACACACACACACACACACACACAGCAGCTATAGAGGGGGGCTGTCTGTGGGCTGCCTGCGTGAAGCACTTGCATTGATAACCTGCAGCTCAGAGTCACTCAGTCTCACTTTGTGGCTGTCCCCCTCGCCTGGAACTCCCTTCACCCTGCTCTGCCTCCTTTCTGGCCCGTCACTGTAGGACCATCTGCGGAAGCGCTCAGACCTCTGCATTTACTCATCACCCCTCTGTCACTGTCACCATGATGCATACCCCACCGTTGTTTCTGCTGCTGCTCGGCCTCATAGGGGCTCAAGCCACCGTCACCATGGACCTCCGCACAGCTGCCGCCATGGGTAAGAATGGTGACCTTTAACCCCTTAAAGCTAATCCAGACCCTCTGGTTGGATTTTGTCTTTGATGGTGTGATCTGAACATCTAACACTGCGTATTTGCTGTAGACAATAAACTGCAAAATTAGATATTTGAACATCATTAAGCTAAAGAAATGGTTTATTTTTACAGTTAAACGCATGTTACATTTACAGTTACACGTTAATACATTTAGATTATTTCTCTGAAATTCTTTTCATCCTCTTTGTAAGAACATAATTTTAGCTCTTGACAGTGTTGTTCAGTCTTTTCCAGATATGCACAGTTGTTTATTACATATTGTATGTGGAGTAAACTCACTGAGGCAACAGAACTGAAGGAGGGAGATGAAAAAACATCTTTTACATTGAGATTGTTTTGAAAACTAGTTTCAATCCTGTCATTACTATTTTCTTATTTCAGAGATAATTCCACAGGTAAATTTGGTTTCTATATTTTTCAGTGTGTTTGGAAAATTATTGATTATAGGTTATTAGTTTGGAAGGGTTACTGAGCCGATATTGAAGACAGCAGTGGTTTTTGTGTTACTGCGAGTCTTTGGTGTGCACAGTTGACAGCTTCAGGACAAAGTACGCGGTACGTGTGTGTGTGTGTGTTAGAGCGAGTGATGGAGATGTTGGGAGAAAAAACTGGAGGGAGGGAGAGAGGTGAAGGGTGAGAAGGGAGATCAGTGATGTTAACTGGAAGTTTTAGCGAGAAGGATACTAATGCATTGAAAACCAATAGATCCTTTCAGCAGTTCTGAGTTTATCATTCCCAGACACTATCACATAAGCAGCTTTTTGTCTTCTGTACACGTCACTTTTTTTCAGGTCATTTTTTAAAAAGATGATTATATTGATATAATAATTTAACAAACAAAAATTTAACTCAAGGTCCAGTTTTCTGAACTTTTCTTAGCTTTGCATCTAATTGTCTTTAGTTGTCATAAACTAAAACTAGTTTATATCTAATCTTATATGTTAAGATTTTGTCTTTTGAAATCATTTTAAGTATATTGCTAATGGCTAATGGCTCATTTTATCTTTTCCCAGTCCTTTAACCTTGTGGCCATGGCAAAGCATTTCTCTATCTCTCCCTCTACCATCACCTCTCTTCACCCTTGTTGCCTCCTTGCATCCTGTTTTTTCTGTTTCCTCCCACTTTCTCACCAGCCTCCATCCCCTTCACCCTCCCTTTTCCTCTCAATACCTCCATTCTCTCAATGCCCCCTCCCCCTTTTCTCACCTCACTTTCTTTTCCTCACTTTCTTCAATTTCTTTACCCATCTACTTTTCTGGATAATTTTGTAAATGTAACATTTTTATGCAAACTGGATATGCAAACTAAATATGAACACTCTCCTTTCTGTCCTTTCATGTGTAGCGGCAGGTTTGTGCAAAACCCGTCCCACAGACATCGTATTCATCATTGACAGCAGTCGGAGCGTTCGCCCTTCAGAGTTTGAGCAGGTCAAGGTCTTCCTTGCAAAGGTCATTGAGGGGCTGGACGTTGGCCCCAATGCCACACGTGTAGGAGTCGTCAACTACGCCAGCCGTGTCAAGAATGAGGTATGTGGCTCAGCTAGCCACCACTAGCACCGAGCAAGGACTTTATTAATTTGTCACTGACATTGTTATTGTACAACCGTAGGTGTCTCTGAAGACACACCGCACCAAAGCTGGACTGATTAAAGCTGTGACCAAGATTGAGCCTCTGTCCACTGGAACAATGACTGGCCTTGCCATCCAGTTTGCCCTGAATGTGGCCTTCAGTGAGGGCGAGGGCGCTCGCGTCAAATCTCCTGATATCAGCAAGGTCAGATGCACATTAATGCACATTCACGCATGCAGTTCAGTTCATATATCATAATTAGCCATCTTTATTTTTTTTATTTTTCTCCTCCTCCTTCACAGGTTGCCATCATTGTGACAGACGGGCGTCCCCAGGACAATGTGAAGGACGTGGCTCAGCGTGCACGGGATGCTGGTATTGAGATTTTTGCTATCGGTGTTGGGCGTGTGGACATGAGCACACTGAAGCAGATGGCCAGTGATCCTCTGGATGACCACGTGGACTACGTGGAGAGCTACAGCGTCATTGAGAAGCTCACCAAGAAGTTCCAGGAGGCCTTCTGTGGTAAGATGGGAGGAGGTAGAGGGAGTTAGGGAGGGGGAGAGGGAAAGATGAGGGTTTTATTACTGAAGGTTAGAGGGACAGATGCAGAAAACAGGGATGGTAATACACAGTGATGGTTGAAAAGAATCACTGTCAGGGTGGGTCATCTTGTTTATCCACTGTCTCCATGCCTGTGGAGGGAGCTGTCTGCCCCCCCCTCCTCCCCCATATACTGAGGGTAAGGTGTCTGGCCTGTCATTTTTTCATTCCATTACATTGTTCCCTCCCTTTTGTCCTCTTCCTCTGTTGACAAGACTACAATCTGCTCATTTAATATTCCCAGTGCATAAGGGCATCAGGGCAGGAACAACCTTTTGGAAGGAAATTTGCTCCTGTTCTTCAGTCAACTCTCACATAACTGAGAAGCGAGACTGATCTCTCTGTAATTACCGATCCATTAGTGACAATCATTAAACTTCTAATTAGTGATGCCCTTTGGCTCCTTGGGTCTGCGGCAGTTTTGACTGCTGCCTGCCACTCAGTTTGCAGCAGCTAATCTCGCTGCAGATATTTTCTTCTAAGGGCAGAGCTGCATGATCGTGGTGTTGGATTGTTATTGGACGAGCCTGTGCCTCTCATTTAGAAAGAGACCAAACAGGTCTTGCTCATTCAAGGCTTCTCCAATCTTTTCCACCTGTTTGTTTTAAGGATCCACTGGATTCATGCATCATACATATCTTCAAAACTGTTCAGGTCAACTGCAGGTCACAGTGGATCATTAAAAAAATCAATGCTAGATTTTCCCATTTTCTCACTGACATAGTTTCATTCTCTCCTCCTAACCCCAACTTCCCACCCCCCTGTGTGTGTGTATGTTCCTCAACATATAATCTACTGTGTGTATGTGTGTGTTCTGCATGCACACACACACACAGTGTCGGACCTGTGTGCCACTGGGGATCATGACTGTGAGCAGGTATGCATCAGCAGCCCTGGATCATACAAGTGTGCCTGCAAAGATGGCTTTACCCTCATGGACGATGGTCGCAGCTGCAGTGGTGAGTCTATGTCTCTGTGTCTGTGTGTGTATGATGTATTTGTTCAAACACAAACACTGTGTTCCCACAGTAACATGCCCTGTTGTGTGTCTGTCGTCATCAGCTTGCAGCAACTCTGCGACAGATGTGGTGTTCCTGATTGACGGCTCTAAGAGTGTCCGACCTGAGAACTTCGAGCTGGTCAAGAAGTGGATCAACCAGATCGTTGATAAACTGGATGTTTCCGACAGCAAGGCTCATGTTGGACTGGTGCAGTACTCTAGCTCAGTCAGACAGGTACCACCCTGCGTTTGGCATTTAGTGTCACTTAATGATATACTTTGTTTCTCCTTAACCTCACATTTCTATCTCCCATATGCAGGAGTTCCCACTGGGTCGCTACAACAACAAGAAAGAGCTGAAGGAGGCTGTGAAGAGGATGGCCTACATGGAGAGGGGAACTATGACAGGCCAGGCCCTCCGCTATCTGACAGACAACAGCTTCACCCCCGGTCAGGGTGCCCGACCTGGAGTCACCAAGGTGGGCATTGTCTTCACAGATGGACGCAGCCAGGACTACATCGGAGATGCTGCCAAGAAGGCCAAGGAGCACGGTGAGAGAGAGAGGACAGAGTATTTCATAAACATGGGCAAAGTATAGAGAGATGAAATACAAAGCATACTTTCACCAGTCAGATGTGTGTGAAATGTGTGTTTATGTCACAGGTTTCAAGATGTACGCTGTTGGAGTGGGCAATGCAGTGGAGGATGAGCTGAAAGAGATTGCCTCTGAGCCGACTGGAGAGCACTACTTCTACACTGCTGACTTCAAGACTATGACGCAGATTGCCAAGAAGCTGCAGATTAACATTTGTCAAGGTCACACAAGATGATTAAAGACAAACATGAAAAATACTTGCATCATTACTGGTTTTACTACTGTTCACACTGGTAAACTTACTTGAAAATTGAACTTGTGCTTTCTGTTCCCACAGAGGAGGACCCTTGTGAATGTGACTCCCTCGTAAAGTTCCAAAAGAAAGTAGAAGATGCCCTACAGGCACTAACAAAAAAATATATCCTTTTCTTCAGTGAAGTGGTGTGAGAACATGATGGAGGAGGGTTTTAATGTCGTTATTTTCTGTCTTGTTGTTTGTCTTCATTGTTGCTGTCCTTGACAGAATGACACTAGAGAGCATGTCAAAGAGGATCGCCTTGCTGGAGAACAAAATCGTCTGAGGACTCACAGCCCACTCTTTCCTGTTCTGCACACATACCCACGCACACACACAACGGCACACACACAAGTTTTTACTTCCTGTAAATTAGAGGAACCTATTTGAGTGTATGTTTTTGTGTGTGTGAACCCTGACCTCTGCTTGTACTCTGAGCTTTCCCAAACCACCTCTGCCCCCTCCTCTCTTGGTCTTACCTCTTCCACCCTTGGGTCTCCTGGGACACGAAGCGCCGGTTGCCATGGGGACCATGCCTTTGTGTGTGTGCGTGCGCTCCGAAGGTCATCCTCCATAGCCAGCCTGTGTGTTTGTTAATAAAAGTCTTCCCTCATAGGGAAACGGTATACTGAAGGGTTTTTTTTTTTGTTGCTGCCACAATGTTGAAGTTCACCAAACCCCATAGAGTCTGTCTTGTCATATCATACGGAGTAGCACAACATCCTCACTTGTCTGTCTGATTATATTATGTCATTTTTTTCCCTGTCTCTCCTTTCATATCTGGAGGCTTCATATTTCTATTCTTACCCTTACACAAAGGTATCTAATATTATATATGGTATATACAGTATATATACATGCAGGTAAATTAATATAAGATATATATCTGATAATAAGTATACACCAGTGATGTTTTTTTATTTTCCTAAATAAAGGTGATTCAGGAAGTACATATTATAAACTGTGAAACAATTGTATACTAAATTAACATGACAGACACCAATGCACACAAATAGTTTTAGTTATCCATTAAATGTAACTAAGTGGTAAAATAACACAGAATGTTCCTGAGACCTTTGACTATAGTGTGGGCTCCAAGGACCACAAGGGCTTGACAGGTGACCCCAGCAAAACAGTCAACACTTTTCCACAGCTCCAGTTATTTTTCTACCGACTTTATACTTTGAAAATTGAAATACTAAAATTTCAAGGACCAAGTTGAATCTTTATTCTAGTGTGGTTTAATGGGGCTGTTGGTCAAGAGAAGTGCTGGGAAAAAAAATAGTGATTGATACAAATGAATCAGTTACCCCTTTTTTTAATCCTTTATTTTTCAAGTAATAAATACTGGCTATTTACAGTATTACAGATACTGAAGTTGCGGCTTTTTGCTGGCTTATATTATAAAATGGAGGATAGATTAAGTTAAAGACACCTTGATGAGTATTTGCCATCACTGTTTTCTAGGCTACATAATTAATTGGTTAATAAATAGATTGGGCAGTTACTTGGGCAGTAAAAGTAAATATAAACAGCCATATAAAGTAATAATTTTAGAAAGCAAATGTAAAATGTAGCGAGCGCACATGTTTAGCTATTTCTATAGTTTAGAATTTACCAATTTATCAGTTTTAACATCACGTGTGACCATACAAATTAGTATTTAAACGCACTGGACAATAATTTAGCAACAAATGATTGGCTTAAGACAACCTCAACCCTAAAATTGTTAAAGTAAAGTAAAGTTATGTTACAGTTTACTAAAAGGTGCATAAATGTCGAAGCTACTGGTTTAGAAGATTTAAAAAATATAATTTCACAAGCTGATGCTCTCTTTAACGCGCGGCGTGATGACGTCACAGAAGTAAAAAGCTCTCAGACTAGCTGAACGAAAGCAACTTTCTCTGGTACCTCATGAAAAACGAGCTTAGATTTGAATTAGATTGTGCCCTGGTCAGGGAGCCCAGTCCGAACATAAAACACTGGCACACAGTGATTTTATTATCGAGCCATTTGTGAAATACGCTGTTACGAAAGAGTTGGCAGCATCTGCAAACAGCAGCTAGGCTAGCTTAGCGAGCTAACCGGCAAGCTCCCTTGTCGGTCAGGTAGCCGGATGGGAGAGGGCTCTGAAGGTGGTCAGTCGGTGTTAATGATTTGTGGAACAGAACTAAGTCAGGCAACGGAGACCTGAAGTATTTGGCAGTTAAGGAAAACAACGTTTGCGCCAAGCTAACGTTAACAGCCAGGTTAATACTTCAGCTAACCGTAACTAGCTAGCAAACGTTAACAGTAGCGCTAGGTGTTCCGCTCAGGTACGTCGGCACCAGTACCAGCGATGGCCAGTAATCCTGTGGAAGGCCTTGCCTGTCAGCCTAACAGAGAAAATGAACCGGGACGAGTGTTCGGTTCTGGCCGTTCATGTCGCCACCAGTCCGAGTCAGAGTCCGACGTTGGCCAGACTGTCAAGAGCTTAGCGCGGCTGTGCAGCCGGGAAGAGGGCGAGCGAGTAGCGGCTCTGGAGGAGCTGAGCCAGAGTGTTCTGGTGTGTTTGGAACTGGACCGGCCCGGGTCGGCACGGCTGAGTAAAGAAACACTCCTACACCTGCTTCGACTGTCCCTGTCGTGTCCACTGCGGGAGGTACGGGAGAGAGCAACCGAACTGCTGCGAACTGCACAGGTAATGTTTGGATACTGTGCACAGCCCTCTTTAGTTCTTAGTGTCTGCAAAGCAACAGGAACAAAGATCGGACCAATGCAACGATAACGGGGCAGATCATCCAACAAGACAGGTTTAAACAGATGGAATTAAGTTTGTTACATTAAGGGCTATTTCTTTGGCTTCTTATTATGCAATTCCAAAATTAGGTGAATGGTTGATTAATTATTACGATAAACTTGAAGTTGACCAGTCACAGTTAGCTATCAGCTGATGACCATTTTCGATCAGATTGCTGGATGTTTCATCAGACATTGAACTGCAAAAGGTGATGCAAGACTCCGCCGTGGTGTGCACAAACAAGCAGGCCGGACACGCCCCCTCCCGGAGCCCTGAAAAACAAACTAGGCAAATAGGCACACCCCCGCGTGGCTTCACAGCCCACTGTAGCTTCTCGAAATCAGACTGCATGTGGCGCACGTTTAATTTATTTGTCCTCTCTGTTGGAAATAACAAGCAGTGACTTGTGGTGCCTTGCTACCTGTCTTCCGATCATGTCGGTGAGTTTAACGCATGGTGTGGTTACAGATTTTTATGGGCTGCAAGTTATGAAATGGGTCTCTCCAGTTACAGTACAGCTGCTACAGTCAAATTAGGTCTCATCAAGTTCAAGGGGGTCGAAGCTGTCTGCAGAGCTTCATCTTCAAATAATCCTTATTACGCTTTACATCCATGGTATTTAAGACGAATGTATCCACTAAAGTCGTTCACTTGTTCGTTGAAATTGATACGAAGTCTTTTTATGCATCCATTTTGGACATTTCATCGAAAAGCCAAAACAGCTTTCCACTGTTTCGATAACTGCTGTCACTTTTGCAAGCAGTAATGCCAAACAACGCCCATCTTCAATTTTTGACATTTCATAGATTAAAAAAAATAAGATAATGGTGTCATAATTTAACAGAGCTGATATATCAGAATTAAATTTAATTAAATAATTAACTTTCTGTGTCTTCCTTCCTACTGCTAGGAACAAGGAATTGAAATCCCTCGGGCTCTGACATCAGGTCCAAGTGCCTTTATTCATGCAAAACAGGTGTGTATGGCTTGTTAATAAAATAACATTTATTTAGAAATATTAAAGGGGCTTCATTAAAGATTATACTTTGATTTTCTAAATCAATTTTTCATTTGTCTCTTAACTAAAGGTATGTAAAATGATAGTGTGAACTCTGAATAATAACTCACATGAGGCATGGGCAGTGCCTGGATCACCAGTTTTTCATATTTGCCATATAATTTTATCAACTGCTCCTAGAAAAGCAGGATGCAGTCAGAGTGGTACCTAGCTGCTCTCCATGCCTAAATCCCCAGTTTTTATTGCTTTTCTTGCCGGGTGGTTTCATGAAAAATAGTCAGTTCAGTTTAATCGTGAAGGAATTCAATGCCAGTATAAGCAGTGTAGATAAGTCTTATGCTTCAATACTGAAGTGCCTGTTGCTTCATGCCATCAAGAGAGGCAACGCCAGACATGTGTTGCTAAAGCTGATGACTAAAGATGCTGAATTCATATGTGACTCACACCAAGTTTTCCACTGGAGAAAGTGTGTGTGTTGTGCCAGTTCTTCAAGCCTGTTTATTTCCGGCTGGAACAGGAACATTTTGAAGTAAAACCTTTTCAGTGTGCCATCAAGTACAGTAAAAATCTGAGTGTAGTTTTGTAACAAAGATATATCGTGAGTTTAGTTGTCAGTTTTGTCAGATTGGTGCCAATTTTGAATGTGTGTTTTGTCTTGCTCTTCCTCTTTAGATGTTGAAAGAGGGGCCAGACCAGGACATACTTATCGAATCTTTTCTATCTTTGGGTCGTGTGGACCACATCACTATGGTGATGGCACTGCACCCTGCTTACCTCAGCTGCTTCCTAAGGACCCAGCATGCTTTGTTGGAGATGGACGGCCCCCTTCCGCGGCACTGGAGACATTACATTGCTGTTATGGTAAGAAAACCGCAATACATGATTTTGTGATTCCTATCAGAACTTTCAGATGATTACCAGTCACCGTAGTACACTCGTGTATGTGATTGGAAAACCTTATCTTAAGCTGACATAATAGAAAAAAATCACCAGGTGAAGATCCAACTGACTATTTTGCAGTCGTGTTACAATAAAATGTTGTCAGCAGTTTCCAAAATACTTCCATTAAACATCTACAAGGACAATGACTCATGTGTCTGTTGTCACTGACATCAGCCTGAGCAGTCCACACCTTTTTAATGACATAAGTTTCTATGATTGCCACTGTGTGTGGACTAAGTTTGGTTAGTCAAGAATACAAAATAATATAGATAGCCTAATATGATGCAAAGACCATATATTGAGGCATTGATTGGTGTATTGTTGTGCAAAGTTCTTGATTGTCTCTACTTAAAATTATTTCCTCAGCTTTCTTCCACATTATGACAGATGTAAAAGTAACATGTTGAAAAGTATTTAATTTTTCCTTTGAAGCGGAGCCCCTGATTTGCTGTGGATGCATTAGATCTGTGTGTGTATTATACAATTAACTGTTATTGATCTATGTGAATTCAAATAAATCCAATAGATAATTGTTGAAATCAAAATTACTCTTTGCTATAAGCAGATGTTATTGTTGGTTAGATTTTCTATCACAGGGTGCAAAGCTCAATGCTGCAAGCGGTGACATGGTAGCTTGTGCAGCAGATTACTTTCTGGTCAAATTCATAATCCTGTGAATGGGTTTAATGTTAAGAGACCATTTATTTGCATCTTTACAAATTGTGTTTGTCTCATATGAGGCAGCAATAAGAGCTGCTATAAACACTCTAAAGCCCCTAATTGGTTTAAGAAAGGCTTCATGTGCAGTATGTATCCTTTTTAAAGTTTAGGCTTTGAAATGCCTAACTAATAACCTGACATTCAACATAATGGCAGTCCTGCAGCTGTTGTTTTCTCTTTTTGTAACCAAGTCAGAGGTGCTAAGTGTTTTTATGGTTTATTACTTTTTATATTCCCAACTAATAATATTGGCTGTATGCCTATTCCATTATTCCTTCTGGACAAAACCAGTATCACAGTAATAAAGTTCTATTAATATTGCTATAATACTGTTTCCACTGCTGCCCCCAGCTTTTATAGTCCCTGTCAGTTAAGCTGTAGTGAACAATAAACCAATACATTCAGACCAGGTCAGTGGCTGAAGTGGCCGTCTGAGTGAAGTGATATCACTGTGCTTCTGCTTCCCTGCATTTCCTACAGAGCCTCACACACAAACATAGCTGCATGGACACAGCTGCAGCTAATAAAAATTAATGGAGTTGATTTTGATTTACGTGTGTTACATAGACAGTAATGGCTTTAGCTGTGAAAAGGGTCACTTGACAAACAAATGGCACCAATTGTTACACCTTTGTATGTTAAACTGCTGATTCTTTATAGTTTAATGATATTTCATCTTAAAACCCACCTGGCTTTGGTCAGATGTTTATATGCAACATCATTATGATGCTCCACATTCACATTGTGTCATAGTCATTATTACCTCACATTTTTATTGAACTGAGTGAATTAAGTGAATAAATTAAATTAAAAGTGGCTGCAGTCCATTTTTTGCATACTGACTGACTTCATACTGAACAAACGATCTGAGAGGTATCCTGATATATTCATTTAGTGCTGAAGATACACCACCCTGTAATTTAGGGGACTGCAGGGGTTAAAGTTAACTTTTGCACAAAATGCCAATTTTAAATGTCATAGAAAAGTCAGGGAAAAAGACTTTTCTTGGGAGAAAGCGAGCAGATAATCAGCAAAATGGACTCTGCAGGTTATTCTCTTCTTGAGGGTTATTCAGACACTGTATCCCAGCGAGCCACTACAGTCTGCCAAAGACTGTGATCCTCATAAACATTTAATGACTCTCATCGCTCATATATTCATCACATTAGCTGCCCTTACACTTCAGAAATGCCATTCATTAGACTCAAAATGATCTCCTGGTGGGCAAGTTTAGCTGTGTTGCTTTAACCTCCAAGCCCTTTATATTTATAAGCACAGATGTTTTTTATGCATTATGTAGTTATACACAGACCAGTGACTGAGCTTTGTTTTTAATGGATGGCTGTCTCATCACGTTTACCCCTCCTGATATATCACAGGCTGCGGCTCGACACCACTGCATGTACCTGGTGCAGCAGCACAGTGCAGGCTTCCTAGAGGCTGGAGGGGAGGAGAGCTGGCTGAGTGGCCTCGAGCATGCTCCCGTCAAAATCCGCAGCCTACAAACACTCAACAAGCTGCTGGCACACAGACCCTGGCTCATCACACAGCAGCACATTGAGGTCAGACACAACACCCACTCACTCCCTCTCACTCTCCTGCTCTCTTTTTTTGCTCGTAGTCTGCCATCATATAATAATATCATTTAATTCACTGGATTTCTGACTTGGGCTTAAATCACTTCCTTATTGATTCACTCACTATTCCCTGTAAATTAGACATCTATTCTGTAGTTAAAATGAATAAATCAATTGATCAAATAATTAAAAACAGTATGAAAAAACAAGCTAACGAGTAGTAAATTAAATAATCAGACACTTCTGAATCTTCATTTTGCATCATCATATATAATACATCAGATGTAGTTATAAAATGTAATGCAGAGCAATGTTATGTTATATTTTCTAGCAGTTTTATGAGGCTGTGTGTACGCACAGCAGTGCAGAGCTAAATGCTAACGTGAGTTGGTTATTAAATACTCAACATAACATACAGTTGAAGATGATGGTGATGCCATTAGCCTAATGTACTGGACAAATGAACCCATTGTTTCCCACTAAACCTACTAAATACCACTTGACTTACCCACTGTCTGCAGGAGCTGGTGTGTCCCGGCGCAGACCCTCGCTGGTCTTTGGCAGAACTCATACATGCTGTGGTCTTGATGGCCCAGGCTCACTCCCTCTGCTCTTTTGTGTGGGGCTGTGGCTTAAACCCTGAACCCGATCACATTGGTGGATATACCTTCCAACCTCCATCACCTAGTCACCTTCCTCGTAGCCCTCACAGCCCCGCTCACGAGGACGGCAGGCATGAGGTGAGTCAAACAGTTGTTTGTCACCACAGGTCTGACAGGTTTAAGCTTAACAGTGTCCACAGGAGAAGGACAAAGAGGAAGTTGGTTGATTCTTTCTTTGCCTCACTAGTAACACTGGTTTAGTAACAGCAGAACAAACGGCATACCTCTCATTGTTGACTTATCATTAAAAAGGTGCTACCCTTTTTGTCTTTTAACCTCTCCAGTTGGTTGATGGAGCGATGGAGGTGGAGGTGTTGATGAAGAGGATGGTGGAGCTGCAGCAGCAGCAGGAGGAGGAGGAGTGCACACAGGAGGAGATGGTGACTCGCTTTGAGAGGGAGAGGAGCGAGAGCATACTAACAGGTACAAATATACCTGTTTATATTATGCATCACACTGTCATTCACCTAGCTGACATTTGTTTACTCACCACTTCCTCTTTTTTGTGTTTGCTTGTTTTTTTTTAGCTGTGGTACGGGGAGCACCGCCTGAGTTGGTGCTGCGTCTGGTGGAGGATCCAGAGTTCAGATACGAGGACTTTGCCCCTAGAGGAGAGCAAGCACCACCCACCATGAGAGCCCAGGTAACATTGAGTGTTTCTATCTGTTGGAGTTTGTGTTAATTCTATTTTTAGACTAAGACACACATTTCTGATTTATTGCTTCATACTTTTTACAGTGTGCAGCGTTGGTTGATTGTTTGTGTCATAGACCTGTGTTTGTTGACACTGGTGTCTGGTGTGTGCAGGACTATTCATGGGAGGACCACGGCTTCTCGTTGGTCAACAGACTACTGCCAGATATGGGCCAGCTCCTGGATGAAAAATTCCAGGTACCCTCACCTTCAACCAGCAGAAGTACATTAAGGAAACTGATTTAAAAACTGTACAAGACTGATGTTTGGATAAATTATAGGTATCTCTACACAAGGGAGTCTTAAGTGAGTGATAAACAATGTTAACTATCTGAAACTACAAGAGATAAACTAGAAGAGAGAGATATCTGGAAGAGATAACATTGGCCTGCATGCTTGGTTACCCACCTGCAAAAAACAACCTAATGTCAGTCAAACTATTTGTCGGTGACTGTAGATGTATTGTTGAATAGGAGTTTGCAACCTGGGGATTGCAAGGCTCTTAACTGTGTAGGAAATGAAAAAAATGAATATGAGAATTATGTTTATTTGTCAGAGGTCAGTCTTTTCATTTTTTTATTGTTTTGATAAATCGAAAAACTGGATGGCTTTGTCTTTACGAGCCTCTAAAAATTGCTAAAATTAAAAAAAATATGAAAAAGGATAATTTTTAAACTGTTATAGTAGAACTAGAATAAAAAGATAGAGGTGGGCACCTTGCTCTGCCTACAAAATCCTGTATATATTAATTAGTGAAGAACTAATTGATGGAGCATTATATAATGTGATAAACTGGTCCCTTTGCAGGTTGTGAGCAACCTGACCTATCACCGGATGGCCATGCATGAAGGTGTGGACACTCACACTCTGCGAAAAGCTCTGTGGAACTACATCCACTGTCTGTATGGGATACGGTCAGTATCAAACATTGTTAGAAATCATCAGCTGTTTCACTTTTTTGTCTCTGCTTTGTTGAAATATATCTGTTTTTAATCATTGCACCTGTGCAGCTATGATGACTATGACTACGGCAGTGTGAACGTGCTGTTGGAGCGCTCTCTGAAGGTGTTTGTTAAGACCATGGCCTGTCACCCCGAGCAGACCACAGCACGCATATACCACGCCTTTTGGAGACACTTCAGACACTCTGAAAAGGTAGGAGAGTTCAAACACCACCTGACCTGGCCTCTTGAGCCATAATAATTGAATCATTTGACATTTTAACATGTCACCTCTCTCTTGAACATTCTCAACAAAGAATGAATCCGTTGACATTTCAGTGTGTCATGTCGTTTTCGTTCCTTTTTTAAATGTCATAAGAGAAGGCAACATTAGAGAGAGGACTTGAAAGTGTGTCACAGAGTATCCTGACAGTAATGTTGCATTTTTTGTTTTTTTGCAGGTTCATGCAAACCTGATAGTAATGGAAGCCCGGCTACAAGCAGCTCTTCTTTACACCTTACGAGCCATCACACATTACATGAGATAACGTACTCGTGCATGTTTTTGCATATGCTGAGCCAGCTGTGATGTACCACAGCCCAATGCACAACACAACACAGATAGACAGTCTTGCACACACAAACACACACACTACAATGAATGTTTATAAATGCATATCTTATGTTTCAGTGTTAATGTTTTGATGCTGCTTTGCTACTGGAATATACGATATTTAAAATCGTTACTTGTTTGCACTGAAATGAATCAGGTTTTATTTTTCCACTTGATCCTCAAGTGTTCTGAATATCTTGCACGTTTCTGTCACTCACACACACAGATACACACATATCTACACACCACTCTCTTACATATCTGTCTAAATTATCATGATTCAAGTGTCTCTTTGCAGAATTTTGGTTGTTAATCTTTGAAGTGCTGCTCAGGCCAGTATCTGTCAACAACAAACAACTGCTGTTCACACTATAACTACTCATACCTCAGTCCTCTCTGCTGCACACAGAGGCTGAGATCAGAAGAAGCAAATTGACTTGTATTTTTATATACAATAAAAAGTTACTTCGCTAGCAAAATTCTAACTCAGTTTGTCTGAATATGAAAATGAGTTTGTTATTGAATATCAATAATCCGTGAAACTCAGGACAGCTTGACAGGTTGCCCAGACCTCTGCAGGTTTTTGCACCGATACGTCACTAGATGGAGACAAAGACTTAAAAGGAAATGTGAAACGATACCACAGTTTTCTTTCTAGTCAACTCACTCTTCAAGGTGAATCGTAATTGCGTGACAATCTACTTGTCCACTTTCTTGAATTATAGCAGATAGTGCAAGACCTGGAGAAGATCCGTTGACTTTAACCTGTAATGTAATTCGTTTTCGACGTAATAACCATGTGACGTGCCATCATTTTTGGCTGATTTCAGTAGTCTTGTTCGCGGATATCACACATCTTATTCAGTCTTCCTGTAGTTCACACTCCACACTGAATGTGATGCAAGTCTCGCGCCTGAACGTTGGTTTGATGCAACACATCACCCTCGCAGGATATGTTTGACAGTTCAATAATTCTTGCGGGAGAAATTGTTATTTTTTAATAATTGATATAAATACGTTTGAATCCCTCATTAATAAAATACAATATGTTATTTTTCCTCTGTCCACTGCACGCGCGCGATCCTCTCTGGGGTGGACCTCGTTGCGCGCGAAGTTACTTCCACAAGCCTTCTGGGCGAGGCGCGCGCTCATCTCTTCTCATTTGCGCAGCGCAGACGCGCGCGGATTTGTTCTTTGCGCTCGCGAGTCACCGGTCACCGCTGATATTCACCTCTGTTCCCGTGCGCCTGCCTGACTCCGGGATTCACCGGAATAACGACGTGTTTTTTCGGGTATGTCTGCTCAGTTTATCACATAATGTGTGAAAATGTAAAGTACCGTTATGGATCTATATTTTAAAAAACGATTAGTTCTTGTCTGTGCTTTATCAGCAAACTCTGGGAATCCCACGTCAAACACAGAGGTAGTTTTCTCCCCACATTACTAATAAATGGATTTTACTTTGAGCTGTGCTACTGTTTTGTATCGTTTGGCTGGAGGAAGTCGCCTACAGTAAACTAATCTGCGGAAGACACCGAGAAGAACTGTACCTAAAACCGAGATGGGTAAAAGGACACTGAAAGTGCCAAACAAATCTGGTTGATTATTTCAGGAGCCCAAAAGCTAACGGCCCTTCCTTTTTTAAAAATAAAATTCAGAACTGAAGGTTTCACTTTTGAGTGTTTCTGAAAAGTGACGGCTTTTGAGGGCTTCGGTTAGAGAAAAGGAAGTTTGGGTAGTTAGTCTATGAGAAGTTAATGAGGTACTTCCACTCGATGTTGGACAGACACCACAAAGGATGATATTTAGAAAAATTTAAACGGCAAGAATCCAGAATTTTTTATTGCCAGACCTTTAAAGTGGGATTTCCTCTTATCAAAGACACATTGGTAAGAGGTAAGGAAGCAGTAACAGAATTTGTGTTAATGTTAAATCAAAAAAAGAGGTCTTAAGGTCAAACCTTGGACTAACCTTTCATTGGATCTGAATTTGTGGCAAACACCAACTGCATCAGTGGGAGTCAACTGGCTTTTTTGTGTTTTTGCGCTGCACATTTGTCAAATTTCATTGATTTCATAAGTCATCTAGGCCTAGGGCCTTATGTCCATCTGGCTTTTAAATTTGCCCCAGAGGCATATTCCTTTAGTAAATGTGACCATGAATGTGATTGATTTGGCAACACGCCTACAGGAAACCACCTTGCGGAAAAGGCAGGGCTGGTTGTTTCTTCCACGTATCCATCTATCTAAGGTGTTTCTGCTGCTTTAATGTGGTCAGATCCGTGTAGGTGTTTATTCCTTTATCACAAGAGGCTGCATAATCACACCTCCACCTTCCTTTAAATGTTGTTTCACTTCTGATCCCAGAGGGTCTGTGAGAGAGGTGTTGTGGAATTTTTAGGCTCGGACTGGAGAAAAAAATGAGATTAGGTTGTCCAAAGCTGGACTTCATCACTTCCTGTTTCTTTACGAGGTCAGTTCCTGTCTTTAGCCGCGGTGCTAGGCAGGAAGGAAGGGGGCGTGCATATCTTTTTTCATATGGGGTGGGGCAATCATAGATGGACATTAGCGTTGCACACTGCGATCCCACCAGGCAGCTGAGAGTTGTGACAGTCAAGTGCTTGTCCCGCAGCCAGATGGTAGCACCCTCGGACACCCATGGACAGAGGGCCACAGCTGAATTTCTCATTTTGATCAGGCTCTTAGCAAGATGCTGTTTGGAGACACATCTTTGCCTTTGCTTGCTCGTATAGGAACAGGCCCTGAGACCTTATGCTCAAAAACTGGATTAGACATGTTAATGGTTACATGTGCCTCCCAAAAAACCACCTCAGTCCTCTTTATCTGGAGGATGTGATGACTTCATGTGGAAACAGGATGTCCCGATGGCCGAGACACCTTACTTTTCCATGCCCCTCCCCTCGCCCGCCAGTTTCTTTCCCTGCTCCTTTCTGTATGTGTGTTTGTACTGTGAGTGTTCAGTGACAGCCTGCTTCCCATTGTCCTATCATTCTTGCTGCACTCACACTTTGCATCCTGTGGTGCTTCCTGCTAATGAGAGAGAGAGAGAGACTCATAGAGGGAAAGAAAGGTAAGAAAAAAGATGAAGACACAAGAAGAGAGGAGGATTGAACAGAGTTTGACCTGAGCTGAGTGCTAATGTTAAAGTACAGAAAGTCAGTAGATTTAAACAACTGTGTGTGTGTGTGTGTGTGTGTTGACCTGTATTCCCGCAGTGAATTCCCTGCTGGGAGCAGCTTATCGGCAGGCCGCTGTGCAGGAAAGGGTGTGTCATTTGGATTTGGATGTTTGAGAGTGTGATGGTTGAGGGTGATGTTATTGTGATTTTATAAGAATGCACTGAATGTTCGCTAATGCTTTGTAAGTTTGAATTCACTTGCTTCCGTATATTGTTGTACATTATACACGTACGCTCCAACTTACCGTTGTTTAGTTACTGTTAACACAAGGGCTGTACTTAAGTACACGTTTGAGTTACCTTTCCTTTATTACTTGACTATTTACAATGTATTTGCCTTCATTCTATTACTTCATTGCATTTCAAGGGGAGGCTACTTTTTACTTCACATTAAATATAGAATGAATAAACAGTGTATGAAATATGACATATTGTTATACTGTAGCTTAAACCTACACCTTGAACAACTACAACATTATCTCAAGTATCTTAATTATAAAAGCCCAATTACATAATAATATAACACTGTTAGGCAGCATTTTTCAGTATTTCAGAGTATTTTTGCTTTGAGTGCTTTAAGTTCACCTTACTAACAATACATTTATACTTTTACAAAACAAATCTTACATTCAACAAATTCTTGAATGTAAGATTTTTGTATTAAGGTGCAGTGTTGCTACTTTTGAAGAATGGTTTTGTATCATTTTCTAAAAGGGTCGATTCACTAAATAACAACATAAAGCATTCATCTATGTTGAGAGTTATGGTCTTATTTGTACGGTTTTAAAGAGAACTGACACCAAGATCTGTGCATCCAACAGTGGAGATGAATTAAACATAATTTGTGGTGCTCACAGCATTGACACGTATTTAAAAAAAATCAGCAGTGACTCCAGATGCAGTTTCGTAACTTAGAAAAATCTGCTAGTTCTAAAGAGGACAATGACAACCTCTCAGGTTGAAAGTATTTCCAGTGAAGCCACAACAAAACACAAACTGTGCATGTCCTCATACCACCAGGGGTAGATGAGAAAATATATTTCTTTTGAACTGAATTTGATTTGATTGAAACAATTACAAGCGCATGAACACTGATACTTAATATCTAATAAATGTGAAGTATTGAGCTGAAAGAGGGCCGGTTGCAACAGACTGACCTGTTGGTACAGACTGACTTAACACAAACCAATAACACACTTGTCCCCACCAGAGGAAGCTACTTCTGTTTCACAAAGGTTTTTAATTGTTTCTTTTGCGTGTTCGACAACTGCTATAAAAACCCGCTATGAAGTGAAGTTTAGTTTTGGAACCGCTGACAGAGAGAGAGTATCAGTGAAATGAATGTGATTGAAATGTATTGGGTATACTGTGGCAAGAGGCTTTAATGACAGTTGCATCCCGGAGGAACTGTTACACCATATGCAGGTTTTGCAACTGTTAGTGAAAGATAACTTAAACAAGGTGAAAGGCATTGTGTGTACGTGACTCAAAAGACCCTTTAATGGAACACTTTGGTGTGTTTGTTGATTTTTATTGTGTTCATGTTGTATGTTGTATATTGTTGTCATTTTCATTACTTTGCAAAGGGAAACTCAGACTGTTCTTAACTTTCTATGTTGTCACTGGTCATTATACAGACTTTTGACACACACACTCCCATGCAACCACATCTACAAAGCAGTACAAATGAGTGGTGTGTGATTCAAATGTGCAACCCTCATGCCCACCCTTCGCCACCACACACTCACACATATAGTTTACCTTTTAATGTTTGTGGTTGTTTGAAAGACAAATTGTCATCAGCAGCACAGATGAAGGAAAAGAAATATACAGATAGCTTTTGTTTGTGTCCAGTCTTGCACAGCAGTTAAAGTGCCAGCATGCTCCGATGCAATTGTACATTTTTGTCATTTCATGCACGCTTGCTTAGTAAAGCATTTGTCCGGCTGTGTACTGTGCTGTATGTGCCACTTCAGTCTTGAATTGTGTTCATTTTCATAAGGCTGTTATGAAAGGTCAACTGAATTATCAGGTGGCATTTGTGAATGATCTCAGCTTCAGTGTCCAGAGAGGAAGACGGACAAGAGAGAGAAAATTTGATCAACAGGAACCCAACAGAGAACAATGACTGTATGGCTGTCCGGCAAATGGTCTTCTGTATGTGTATGTGTTTGTCTGAAAACATGTCCCTGTTATTGTGCTGGTCCTGACTGTGGTTCTTTGCCAATCTTAGAAAAGCAGAAAAAGGACGAATTGAGAGAAAGGTCAGAGGAGGGATAAGAATGAAATGGAGGAGGCCTCTCTTAAAACCACTGTCATTTCTTTTCTCAAAAGTTTATCAGAAAGAGAATGAATGCAGCAGCTTTGGTTATTGTTGGAG
Source organism: Datnioides undecimradiatus (assembly GCA_008933995.1). Taxonomy (NCBI): domain Eukaryota; kingdom Metazoa; phylum Chordata; class Actinopteri; order Lobotiformes; family Datnioididae; genus Datnioides; species Datnioides undecimradiatus. The sequence continues at coordinate 2,250,618 of WARS01000044.1, read as the reverse complement.
GGATGTGGGCATGGAGCAGAAAAAAACGGTGAGTTGTGGTGTTTGTGGCCCTGCAGTTGCGTGGTGTGTGTATATGTGTGTGGATGGACTCTGTCCTCAGTTTCCAGGAAAGGGGGGGGGGCATCACCGGGCTGGACAGGAAACTCTAACAGGGCTCACTTCCTGTAGCTCTCCTGATGGCTGGCCTGATAGTAAATGAATGTGTGCGTGTGTGCAGGCTTGTGCGCATGTTAAATTTTTGCATATTTTGCCCCAGACTTCACTGGATGTATCCTGTAATAGCTTTTGTTTCTTTAAAGAGGAATTTCAGGGATATTGTGGTGTGTATGGGACAAATCTGACATTGTTTACTGGGAGCTCTGGTCCTTTTTTCATAATGAAAGAGAAACACTTTTGTTGTTTTCTTTCGCTCAACTGCCATAACCTGTATTGTTCTTCCTGTGTCACTTCCCTCACATTCCTCAGTAGGTGGGGAAGCTTCAGCCTAGAGTTGTAAGGTTGCCAGTTTGAATCCTATGGTGAATCTGACTGTGCTGCCAGTTTATTAGGTAGACCTACAGAAACTAGCACCGTCGCAGTCTGATCAAACAGTCCAGATATGAATCTTACGGTTATGAAAGCTATGATGTTAGTTTTGTTAAAACTTTCTACATTGATTTAACCTTATAGGCATTTTGGAGCCTCTAGTTGATGAACAGTTGAACCTCATAACATCGTACTGACGGGTACTCATAATTCTAATCTTTTATCCTCAGTTATATTAATAACAGTGGACTAAATATTTGAGCCAGCCTCCAAAATGTTCAGACAGTGTAATCAGTGGCTGCATTTAAAGATTTTTTATATATGTACAGTGGGGGAAATAATTATTTGATCCCCTGCTGATTTTGTAAGTGTACCCCCTTACAAAGACATGAACAGTCCATATTTTTTTTATTGTAGGCTTATTTTAACAGAGAGAGACAGAATATCAACAAAAAATTCAGGAAAAAAAAACATAAAATAAAGGTTATAAATTCATTTGTATTTGATTGAGTGAAATAAGTATTTAATCCTCAAGCAAAACGCGACTTAGTACTTGGTAGAGAGATCCTTGTTGGCAAGCACAGAGGCCAGACGTTTCTTGTAGTTGGTCACCAGGTTTGCACACATATCAGGAGGGATTTTGGTCCACTCCTCTTTACAGATACTCTCCAAATCCTGAAGGTTTCGAGGCAGTCACTTGGCAACTTGAAGTTTCAGCTCCCTCCACAGATTTTCTATGGGATTAAGGTCCGGAGACTGGCTAGGCCACTCCAGGATCTTAATGTGCTTCTTCTTGAGCCACTCCTTTGTTGCCTTGACTGTATGTTTTGGGTCATTGTCATGCTTGAAGACCCATCCACGACCCATCTTCAGGTTCTCATCCAAGATTCTACGGCCCCGTTCTTCGGCTCCTCAATGCGGTGAAGTCTTCCTGTACCCTTAGCAGAGAAACAGCCCCAAAGCAGAATGTTTCCACCGCCATTTTTGACAGTGGGGATGGTGTTCTTGGGGTCATATTCAGCATTTCTCTGCCTCCAAACACGGCGAGTCATGTGGTCTCATCCGACCACATCGCATTCTCCCAAGCCTTCTCTGAATCATTAAGGTGTTCATTGGCAAACTTCAGACAGGCCTGTACATGTGCCTTCTTGAGCAGGGGGACCTTGTGGGCGCTGCAGGATCTCAATCCATTACAGAGAAGTGTGTTACCAATGGTTTTCTTGGTGACTGTGGTCCCAGCTCCCTTGAGATTATTAACAAGCTCCTCCCATGTAATTCTGGGCCGAGCCCCTCACCTTTCTCAGAATCATCCTTACCTCATGAGGTAAGATCTTGCATGGAGCTTCAGAGCGAGGGCAATTGACTGTTATCTTGTATTTCTTCCATTTTCGATTTATCGCGCCAACAGTGGTCTCTTTCTCTTTTCTCACCAAGCTTCTTGCAGATGGTCTTGTAGCCCATTCCAGCCTTGTGCAGGTCTACAATGTTGCCCATGATGTCCTTTGACAGCTCTTTGGTCTTGCCCATGGTGGTGTAGAGGTTTGAATGGAAGAGATTGATTCTGTGACAGGTGTCTTTTTACACACATAATAGCTACTTAGTTAATTTAAATGTCAATAAAATGTCAGAAGAAAAATTTTTATTTTGTCCATCTACCAGATACAAATCTGACAACATTCAGTTTACCATCAGAATAAAGAAATAAAAGTACTGAATCATTTTTAATATTTTTTAGAAACTGCAACATGATAATTTTGGGCATTTTGCTTCAAAAGTAATTAAAAAACAATTGATTATCAAAATAGGCTTAATGTTTCAGTTGAATCTTCTCAAAAACAGTCTAAACAAAAACTGAATATTATAATCTTTGTCTTCTTTGTTTTATGTTTGGAATAAATAAGATATATTTGGTTAATAATTGAGCTTTAATGGTGTTGGTAGTTGGATTTTGTTAGCCTTGGGCCATGTGCGGGCATGTCTGCACACAGTTCAAATGTTTGATATCTCTTTATGTTATTTCCTCTTGATGCCGGTACTGCCCTTTGCTTTCTCAACACAGCTTCTATCCAAACAATGCACTTCACGCAAAACTGGAAGTTAAGATTGCACACATGTACACTTTGTGAAACACATTTCACACTGTCAGTGACTGTCACTCTTTGTCAGTTACCCTGTCTAATGATGACATTTACAGGTAGATTTCACCACAAACCTAACTACACCCCCACACACAAACACACACACAGACGAAAACACACACACAGACGAAAACACACAGACGCACACACAGCTGTTGACCAGAGAGAACCCTCTCTTGAAAATACGTAGCAAAAAGGGAAGTGGCTAACCTCACATCTCTCTATGTCTTTCCTTATCTCAGGCTGTCTCTGTCTCAGTTTTTTAAAACTTCTCTCGTCTCCCTTCATGCATCTCTTTATTCACGCTTTACCGCCCTTGAGCCTTTCTTACATTCCTCATTGCCTTTTTTTGTCTCCAGTTCTCTGCCACTCATCCTCTCCTGCCCTGCTCTCTCATTCCAGCCCTTGTCACTCACCTCCTTTCCTCCCTTTTTTCAGTGGCAATGGTGATTGACAGATGATCTGACAGAGGAAGACATCAGGTGAGATAAAGTTAACTTCTCTTGCTCCCCTTACTTTCAACCCCATTCCACTCTCCCTCCTCTTCCTCTTCTTGTTTGACGGAAGTAGTAATTTTCATTCAAAGTTTGTTGCTTCTATCTTCACATCTCAGCTCTTCACACCTCGGCTATTTGCTTCGCCATGGGGACCTTCATTACATGTTACTTTCTCTTTCTACTAGCTTGTGTTTGAGCTCCAACCTTGCATAGAGAGGAATTACGTTTGAGTAATCTAAAAAATGTGTTGTTTTATCTGTTAGATTTTGTAATAATTAACTACATTCTTGTACTTTTAATTTAACTGATAAGTTAATACTGAAATTACACAGGCTGTGCATTTGTGATTTGCCTTTTTTTGTTTTATTCTAAACTTTCTTTTATTGTTATCTCTTTAAGCAAACACATGGTCACTGATAAATATGATGATACTCTGTGCACATCATTAACCAGTAATAAATAGCATCCCGCTGCAACATGGAAAAGAAAATTTGACATTCACATATAGAAAAAGTTGCGGCATGTTTTGATAACTGTACTTGCTTTCACAGAGGTTGTCTCGGTGCTGGTTATTATGGGGTGTGTCTGTTGCAAGCAAAAGAAGTCCGCCAAAGCAGCAGCAGCAACATCAGCAACAATAGACGTTACAGATCTGTCTCCTAGCAACGCAGATGGAGGATTGTCCACGGCCTTGACTCAGGGCCGTTATTGTCCCGACCCCACTCAGACCATACCTGACTTCAACAAGGGCTTCTCATCAAGCATCATCTTCCCCAACACCAATACACACCAGCGGCCTGGAGGTATGACAAGTAGGACACTGTGTGTGTGTGTGTGTGTGTGTGTGTGTGTGTGTGTGTGTGAAAGACCCAAGTAAAATGGTCTTACAATATTACTTATTATTGATTTTAGAGGGTAAAGTCTATGTCCTAACGACTGGGTGATGATGGTCTAATAAAAAAATAAATCTATATTGTAACACTCATGATATCATGTTGTAATCATGTTTCTTCAATGAAACATAATTTAACATTATTATATGAACATGTGGAGTAAAAAAAAATTTTCTATGTATCATTTTTCTTTCTTGAGTCCTTCTCTGCCCCCCATAAATTTCACTAAGTGGTTCACCTTTTCTTTAAAGTCTAAAAGCAACACTCACATGCCCATATGTACTGTGAGGAAGATATTGATCAGTGTAGTTGTTTCTCCTGTCCATACTGACCCTTCAGTGATCAATTTCAATGTAAGACATGGAGATCCATTGTGCTTGTTTTGTGCAGAAACTGGTGCACATTAAAATTCAATTGAAGTTAATACGAGGCTTCAGCAGTCTCATTTATACAAATCAGGTGGGTATCTTTCAAAATTACAGTCTTTTTGTTTTACTGCATTTCCTCACTTATATGTGAAGGGATAGTACGCCTCATAGTAGATCTGGCTGAACTATTTATTTTTGGATAGACAACTATGAATTTTGTCCCTCATCTCCTACATTAATATCATACTAAGACGGTATCACAGCCAGTTTGGACAAGAGTCTTTAAACCAGTAACATTTAATGTACAGTGAATTGGGAGTGTAAGCATTGTTTTAAGACAGACTTGAACAAACATAAATGTCAGATCTTTTAAAACAGTAAAAATAACCCTAGATATGTGTCAGTGGTTTGAGCTATAACTGGAAGTTCACAACTCCTTTGTCTCTTCTTGTCTGCGTCTGTGCATGTGTGTATCTGTGGTGTTTGTGTGTGCGTGTGTGTTCATGCATGTGTTTGTGCATGTATGCAGGTGGTGGTGTCACTCTCTTTATAGCTCTGTACGACTATGACGCTCGCACTGAAGATGATCTTACATTTCAGAAAGGAGAGAAATTCCATATCATCAACAACACGTGAGCACAATTAAACATCAACACAGTTGTCTTTCAGTCACATCTTATACCCTGATAGGATTGTTATATTACACTGTGGCATAAAATGTTATCATAAAAGAATTTGACAGTATGTATCTGAAGCTGCATGGTAACTGTATAGTATGTGATCTGTGTTAAATGGAATGAGTTACGACTCTCAAAAGAGAATTAATTTGTTTGCATACATTAAATGCCACATACAGCAATTAAATTCCACATGTTAAACCTGTGAACTGTGACAGCTCATGTTCTTGAGCCATGTTCCTGCATTACTCTAGAAATCTAAAGTCGGTTTACGTGACAATGTTTAAATTTGGCTTTAAGGCCAATTGAAGTGTGTGGCATTACTCCGATAAGCTCACACTTTAGCACTTTTTCTTCTTTCTCATCTTGACACCTTTTATTTTATTTTATTGTAGATAAAATTCATTTTGAGGCTGTTTTTAGTAAGACACACATTTTATACTAATCCTAACCCTGGAGGAAGCTTTTTGACGTCATTCTATATTTCATTTCAATGTTGTCACTTTATCCCCAGTTTGCTAAGACACGTGTGCCTTTGTTTGCATCACTGCAGACAAACTGATGTTTTACTGTGTGTCTGTAGAGAGGGGGACTGGTGGGAGGCTCGCTCTTTGGACACAGGCCACTCAGGTTACATCCCCTCCAACTACGTAGCTCCAGTTGACTCCATACAAGCAGAAGAGTAAGCTCACACACTCACACACCCACCCACCCACCCACACACATACACACACACACACACACACACACACACACACAGGCATACACAACATTATTCACAGAGTAATGAAAGCTGTATGTTGTATTATAAGTACTGATATTTTACACCGAAAGATATTTCAAATGATTGACATGTAGTCTAAGGGCAGAGGTCACATGATGTGGGCTGTTGCTGTGGTGACCCATGTCTTGTTGTCATGGTGACAGGTGGTATTTTGGGAAGATGGGGAGGAAGGATGCAGAGAGACAGCTGCTAGGCCATGGCAACCAGAGGGGAACTTTCCTCATCCGAGAGAGCGAGACCACCAAGGGTGAATTGGCCACACACACGCACACGCTTAACAGGGACTTACAACTCTAAATATTTGAAAGTTTCAATTTCTCTCTCTTACCACTTCTCACTTTTCCCTCACTCTATGCTTCTTTTTCCTCTTCCACCCTCCATTATTCCTCTTCCTGTCCCATCTCTGTGCAGGTGCTTACTCTCTGTCTATCCGTGACTGGGACGACAACAAGGGAGACCATGTCAAGCATTATAAGATCCGCAAGCTAGACAATGGTGGCTACTACATTACCACGAGATCTCAGTTCGACACTGTGCAGCAACTCGTGGAGCACTATACAGGTAACATGTACATGGACAGTATTCATCCACAATTTTCTGCTTCTCCAAAATGAAAACATGTTTGTGTTCCCATTTTCTGATGCATCTCATTGTCCAATCATTTTCTGCCCACATGAAAGATTCATTCTGTAATTACATTACCACTGCTAGAAATTAAGTGATTTATCTCTATTTGATGCTACTTTATGCTCTGCTACAGTTCAGAGGAAGAATTGTACGTTTTACTCTAGTACAATTATTTGACGTTTAATTTCTTTCTCAGTTGCTCAGATCAGAATGTATATATATACACACACACACACACACACATATACATATGTATATACATATGTATATATGTATATATAATTGTATACATATGTGTAAATGTTTGTGTGTTATCAGAAGTATTAGTACAGACTTACAGAAATATAAAATAATTTAAACTCGTACTTCTATTTTTTTGTATTCTGAGCTTGAAATTTTATAGGTAATGGAGTATGGTAACGGAGTATAAATATATTGATGTCTATCAGCTCTCTCTTAAGTTAAGGATGTGAATACATCCCCCACCACTGATTATTAATAACTATGTAAGTTCTCTTTAGAGTTGTTAATGTGCAGGGTTCACGCCCTAGGTTTCCTCTGCTCTCTGTCAGTGTAAATCTGCCCCCTAGTGGCCTATATTGCTATATAACAAGCATTTTGCAGGTGGTGACTTTACATGACAACAACCAGAGAGATTTGGCTTCATTGTACATCACTGACTTTTTTGCCTGTGTTTAGTTGCTCTTATGCTCTGGATTGTGTCTTTACAGGATGCTGCTGCTCAGAATGTGTGTTTATGTTTGTTTTGCTTTGTACTTTGGCTTTTGGTTAACTTGTCAATTCCATATGCGCATAAAAGCAACCTGTCTTGTTCTTTCTTTATCCCTATGTTTGCTGTTTTTTTCTTCTGTTTTCTTTTTCTCTTGCTTCTTTTCTTTCTGCGCCTGCCTGTTTGTCTCTCCACTCACTCTGTCTCTCAGAGAGAGCGGCGGGACTGTGCTGCCGTTTGATTGGCAGCTGTAAGCGGGGCATGCCTAAGCTGGCCGACTTATCAGTGAAGACCAAGGATATGTGGGAGATTCCCCGTGAATCCCTCCAGCTGATTAAGAAATTGGGCAACGGCCAGTTTGGAGAAGTCTGGATGGGTAGGAATAGTGGGATTGTGTTGCAGTGTGGGAAGGTGACAACTGGAGCACACCTGGATAAAAATGTATTAAAAGATGAGCAGGTATACATACAGTCTTGGTTGTGTTCAGCTGACAAGAGAATCAGTGAACACTTCTGGTGTAAATATACCTGCACACTCACAAATACACATTAAAGCCCTGTTTATCTGTCTGTGTTGTTTAGAGTCTTTGTGCAACCTGTGGATTGGACCACACAGACAACAAACAGTTTGTAAAAGTAGTCTTGACTTGTTTTCAAATGTGTGTTGAATAGAAACTGTAGGAGTGAAACAAATTCTTAATAAATTCTGCGTGTGATGAGAATGACTCAGACACAGCATCTAATGAATAAAAGTGTAGCTTTGTTTTACATCCAGGTGTCCACAGCTGGGGCCCTCCTCCTCTGCATTTGCATGTGCATGTTTCATCATCTCAACTCACCTTTTTGTCACCCCCCCACCCATCTTTATTCCATTTTTCCACCCATCACCACACCCTTTTCTCCCATTCTTCATCCCCCACTTCCACTACTTTCTCTGCTTGTCCACCCTCCCTTTTGGCTCCCTCCTCCTTCCCCTAACAGGCAGCAATGATGGCCTGTGTTATTACCTGACCAAGCCCTGTCCCAACTCAACCCCGCTCACCATGGGCCTTGGGCGTGATGCCTGGGAGGTGTCCAGAGAAACACTGTCACTGCAAAGAAAGCTGGGACAGGGCTGCTTCGGAGACGTTTGGATGGGTGAGAATGACACTGCCAACCAATGGTGCCCCCTACAGGCTGAGAGTGGAAACTGTCTGTCCAGCATTGTCCTCTGTAGTGTCCGTTACTGTCCTGTAGCAAACATTGTCAGTGATGCTAGATGTCTGGCTCTGACCGAACATGTCAGTATATGTTATAAAGCCCAGTATCTCTTGGTATTTCCATATGATGTATTTCCCATTACAGGTATGACCAATTCACATTGAAAGTGTCATACAACTTCCTTGAATAAATCCATGTGTGTTGGGTTTTCTGAGTTGTGCAGAGTTTCTCCCTGAAGCCAGCCAAGCTTTGTGCCTGTTCCCGTCTCTCAGGTGCTGCTTGATGTAAGACCAGTAAACCTCCCCCCCCCCTCTTCCCTCACTCCCTCCCTGCTAACATCCCCTTTTTCATGTCATGCATGCTCTCCAAAAAACAATCGTTTGCATGCATCAGAGGGTTGACCATGTATGTGTGAGTACTCGTTCCAGGCTGCATATTGTGTGTGTGTTCTATTTGTTTGATATTTAAATGTATATGTGTGGGTATTTGTGTGCCAGTATAACTAGTATGTATGTGTCTATACATACACATTGTTAGTATGTCAAAAAATTGGCGTGTATGGCTGCGCAGTATGTCTCTGTGTGTGTCCATGTACTATGTGTGCATTAACATTCTCTTCTCTGTATGCCAGGCATGTGGAATGGTACCACCAAGGTAGCGGTGAAGACTCTGAAGCCAGGGACCATGTCCCCCGAGGCCTTCCTGGAGGAAGCTCAGATCATGAAGAGACTTCGCCACGACAAGTTGGTGCAGCTCTATGCCGTTGTGTCTGAGGAGCCCATCTACATTATCACTGAGTTCATGAGCCAAGGTACCTGGCTGAGTAAACTGTCATACCCGTGACATTCTGTAGATACAATATGAATCACTGTGTTTTTTTCCACAAATGAGATACATAGTTAATAAAACTGGCAATTCAGAGAGTTTATACCATCACTAAGATTGCACAATGTCTCAGTGTACTAAAATAATAATTTACAAAATAGAAATGTGAAATGAGTAAAATAAAAATGTAACGATACAATATGCAATGACTTTGTCAATCTTGATGACATTCATGTACAAATTGTGAATGTGGTGGACAGAGTATTTTTTTTCAATAGAGAATATTTTCAAATCCTCAAACAATTCCTGGATGTGGACCTGCACCAAATAATTATTCCATAACTTAGCCATGTCTAATCTCTCATCATTTCTTTAAATTGACAAACCTTTGAGATGTGCTACATAGTTTTAAACAGACCAATAAATTAATATACAAGAACAAAAACATCTACCTCAATACCCACATTACAAATTTGGCATAGGGGTGGTGCAGTGATCAGAGAGACTTTCTGTATTTTGGAAGATCAGAGTTCATGCTTCCCTGCTGTTCAAAACACTGAATTCCTATCAATTCCAGGGATCTCTTTCTCTTTCCTCTGTTGAGCCTGACCTTCGACCTCCCTGTGGAGGAGGCCTGGGTGCAGGTCAAACATTTCTTCAATATTGTGAAAAGAAAAAGGAAAAAAGTATTCATGCAAAGGGAACTAAAATATTACTTAATAAAGTGACACCCTGTATGAATTGACAAGCGTCTATCAACAATTGGACTGAACCTATATTTTATAGACGCTATGATACACTGCTGATATGCGTTAAGGGTCCAGTCACAGTGCTACAATCTTGGTTTTTCAGGGAGTTTGTTGGACTTCTTGAAAGATGGGGAAGGACAGAATCTGAAGCTGCCTCAACTGGTGGACATGGCTGCACAGGTGAGTTAAACACACACGCACACAGATGCAGACACACAGCAAAGACACACATCATCACACTATTGATCTGAGCTCTTCTTTTCCTTATGTGTTTTTTTTAGATTGCAGCTGGAATGGCGTACATTGAGAGGATGAACTACATCCATCGTGACCTGCGAGCAGCTAACATCCTTGTTGGAGACAATCTGGTGTGCAAGATTGCAGACTTTGGTCTGGCTAGGCTCATTGAGGACAATGAGTACACAGCCAGACAAGGTAACAGCATGAGTGTGTTTGTATGTGTGTGAGAGAGAAAGGAAGAGAGCCGGGCTTGCACAATGATTATGAGTGTCCGCCTCTGCCTTCATGCCTATATTTTTATACATAACCTATCCTAATTATATGATTATGCATCTTCTCTGTGTTGCCATGGTTTCAGGGGCGAAGTTCCCCATCAAGTGGACGGCTCCAGAAGCTGCACTGTATGGACGCTTTACCATCAAGTCAGATGTCTGGAGCTTTGGCATTCTGCTAACTGAGCTCATCACTAAGGGACGGGTGCCATATCCAGGTACTGGTGGCTCACCATTTCTTAATCTCAAGCAGTAATGGGGTTTATTACCCTTGGCAGTGAAAATCCTCCAAGTTTGAGAGTTTATTAATTTTTTTTGAACAAACCGCATTACATCACTGGGTGAGTTTAGGGCCTCAGAGCCATATTCTTCAAAAAATGCGTCAAAAGTAGATGCAAAATAATGGAAGATCCTTTCTTAAACATTCAGATCAGATCAGAGTTTACATTTTTGTAGTAATTTGCCATTTCTATTTTCCTGCTAATCTAAATATGAAAAAGTCAGAAGTCCAAGTAAAATAATTCCTTACGTCCTACCAGACATTTTAAATTACTAACTTTACTTAGAAAAGGAATGAAATCTCGTTCCAAGACAGCAGCACCACATACAACACAAAAATAGATGTTATATAACATGGGATCAGATGATAATGTAAGATTGATCAAATAGTTACACCATAGCACAGTATATTAAAACTGATATATACATACAAACACATAAAATCCTAAAACAAATTCATTGCATTGTTGCCACTTTGCAACATGAACCAACACATAAACATGTAGCTGCATGCTCAAGACCTTTGACTCTGAACACTTTATTGCATAGTTTTCTAGATAATTCTGTGAAACTTAAATCCCGTTGAATGCAGTAAAAACATAAATTGCAGTTGCAACCATGATGAGATGTATTCTACATGTTTTAATGACTTTCCTGCAGTGTGTCTACTTTGTGTAAAGTTACAGTATGTCATCTTTGCATTTTATCATCCATATCCAATATATATTGTTTTATGTGTGTTTTTTAATCGATTGTTGCACCTTCTCCTGCATCCACATTCCATCTCTGTCCTCCATCCATTTAGGCATGAACAACCGTGAAGTGCTGGAGCAGGTGGAGAGGGGCTACCGGATGCCCTGTGCCACAGGCTGCCCCGCCTCGCTCCATGAACTGATGCTGCAGTGCTGGAGGCGGGAGGCCGATGAGAGGCACACTTTTGAGTACCTGCAGTCCTTCCTGGAGGATTACTTCACTGCCACAGAGCCGCAGTATCAGCCCGGAGAAAACCTGTGACCACAAATGTGTAGGAAAGATGTGGAGCAATAAACGGACAAATAGAAAGAGAATGGCAGATAGGTATATGGGTATACGTTTATATATAAATGCAGATACGCTGATAGGCATGTCATAGTATACGGACATGCTGTCACTGTATTTGTTCCACACATAGTGCACACACACACACACACACACGCACAGCACAAACATAGGAAGATACATATCATTACCTTGCTTAATTGTTGAACAGTTTTCCTTTTGGTCATTGATCACTGCAGCCCGTTCAGGACAGATCAGTCAACCATGTTGAGGAGCAGAGTCGGAGCTCTGCTGGTCAGGCCTTGCAGTAATGTTGCTTTACTCTGTAACCATGACAACAAGAAACTGAAAGAAGATGTAGATGGTGTTGAGGTGGGGGGAAGTGGAGTCGGTATATGATTTGTTCAGCTGCCATATATGTCCAGGTCCTTTGATTTCTGTGTCTGACCAAAGTGATTTAATGGGCCGAGTGTTTGCCTGAATTAAAGATATTGTTACAGAAATGAGAGAGGGCAACAGGTTTCAGACAACACTGCCTTTGAATTAATGTCATAAATAACCTGATAAACCTCTGTGGTAACTGCGTAGATTGTGTACACTGACACTCTAGATGCCTCCTCTTACAATAATTTTTAAAACATAAAAAGGCAGTTGAACTGATCCATCTGGTGTCCATCGCATGAAAGGGGGAGCTGATCTGAGACATTCACCAATGTGTGCCTTAAAGTGTCCAAAAAAGTTTTAGATTTTATTTACCTTTGATACTGTGTTAATTAAGTCTGAGAGATGGTAAGGATTTTTCTTTGTTTGTTCATTTGTATTGCAAGATAATATGAGTTGTTATTGTAATTTAACTCAGATATATCTGATGCATCACAAAGACTTCTATACCTAGATAACATGTATTCAGTTTTCATCCTTTGGGAGGGCAGGGTAAATTGTTACACATAAACGGGAAAGATTGATGTCTGTTTTTTGACAATTGTAACCTTTATGCAGCGATTGCCCTGTCATGTTATTGTAATAAAGATCAAATATCATTTCTGGATTAAGGCATGTTTTTTTTCCCATGTGTATCTGGACATTTCTGCTGTTTCGCGTACCTTGTAAGTATTGTGAAAGATAGCTTTTATTGTTCTTTTTTTATTATTTTTATGTAAACTAAAAGGGCTTATGTGATGAAACATTTCCTCAAGCAAAATGTAATATTTTTGTATTCTACAACATGCACTTTTTTCAGGCATATCAAAGATCTACTGCAAAAGGAAAGAGTTAATCAAATGAAATTGCCAGAGCAGAAATTTACCAGATTATGGTTTATTATAAAATGTATGCTATTGGCAGCATAGCTGTCCCTGGCAGTAACAACTATTATCAACCCTCCGAAATTCCTCCCACTCTTGTCTGTGTCTCGCTCTCTTCGTTGCCTTCCTCTTTCACACTGGCTCTCTTTCAGTCTTCTGCAAACTACTGTTCCCATAGTTCCAGAGGTGTAAAGTGAAGCCAGCTACGGGTGCCCGGATGGGTTTGACAGTCAGGCACGTTGGAGAGGCACAGCGGAGACTGGGGCGCACGAGAGACAGAGAGCTGGAATTGCAGAGGCAGAGACGCACGGGCGCACGGTCGATTTTCGCCTCCCGCATACTGGGGAGTCCCGTGCCTGTCACTAAAACCGGAGCATAGAGCTCGAGCACGGTTATGTCAGCACTTTAACTGGGGATAAAACTGTGAACCAACGTCCCTGCACCTCATTTTTTTAAAAATTCCCCTCCTTTTGTGCTTTTGTTTTTCCATCTTTGTGGGTGCAGATATTGATGTGAGCCAGAGGAGCGGTTTTTCCGTTGAGCCGCACGAGAAGGTGGCGCGCGACAGCGGGAGGAGACAGCGTTTACATTGATGTGGGAGGACTATCTCCCGCCGACACGGGGAGCCCAGATGAAGGGGAAATGCTGCGTACTGACGGCTGCAGCCGTCAAGGCAACCGCTCCGTGACCCGGGCGAGGAGAGGAGTGAAGCATCGCCACCGACAGCCGCGTGAGCCCACAGCCACAGCAGCCAGCGTTGACACCGCAACAGCTCCAGAAGCCAGTGCGAGCCTCCAGACTCTCGCTCTCTCCCTTGGTGAGTGCGCGTGCAGCGTCTTGTGTACACAACATCAAAAATTTGCTTACTGTCCGCTCAGCCAGTTGTGCTGCGCACCTCTGGCTACGTTTCTTTTTGAGTTTTTCACATTAACCTCGTCGGTGCCACTGACGAACGGAGCTCTGCATTCGCACCGCTCGTGCTGCTGGGTCATCAGGGCTTTACTGTGGGTATGCAGCGTGTGAGGTGAGATCTTAAATAATGATGTACAAAGACACACAGACACAAAGACACATAATGTGGTTGAATGTGCGCGCAATGAACCCTGTGTACCCCCACCTGTTTTTTAGTATTCACAGTCTTCTTACCTATAAGCCTTATTATCACTGAATTTATATACAGTGTAGGCACGGCAACAGTATACAGTACCTCCCCAGGTGCTGTCACACTGCTGGAACACATACACATTCCCACACGCACGAGCACAAACACGCAACCCCACACACACACGCATCTTGTTTATTTGCTGTCTCCATAGACTGTGGGTGAGTTTGAAGGGACTTTTCTTATGCTGAATTTACATACCAGTGACACATACCAGAGGTTTGACTGTGAGCCCAGCTCCTGGTGATGGACAGATGTTTACTTTACATATAAACAGGAGACACAGAGAGTCCCGGTGAGCATCCATCCATCCCCTGGGGTTTCCATCGTGGCAGCCCCCTGAGTTGTCAGGGCAGTTAGGCAGGACACAGCAGCAGAACATCCTGCAGTGGCAACAGGGCCAGTGTGCTGGAGAGACACAGCGTACTCATGGTGGTGATTATCAGCCCTTGTCTATGGCTTAGTGGGGAGGAGTGGGGGGGGGGGGATACAAAGGAAGAAAGAGTGCGTGAGAAACTGAAGGAGAGGAGAGATAGAGAGGATGAGTGTTGGGGGAGAGAAGTCAATGTCGATGTCTGGGCAGTGACAGTTCGTTATTTAAGGGCCCCTCAGAGACGTGCACAGGCTGCCTTAGTGCAGGTGCCGTTAGTATGCAGAGTGATGCTCTGTCTGTCTGTCTGTCTCACACAGTCTCACTCTCTCAGTCGCTGGTTGAAGAGTGAGTTCTCTTATTGGTGGGTCCACTTGGACACAATGAATAATTTCAACTCACTGAATGCTGGAATGAAAAGGAAATGGCCTTACCTTGGCATGCAGCCGCTGTCTGTCAGACTTGTCTTGAGTGCATGGCCCTGTGTGTGTGTGTGGTGTGTGTGACAAACAGAGAGAATGTGAACATATAACAGCTTAGGCCTATTGTGCTTCCTACCTGTGTGAGCGGGGCTAGTTGTCATAGCAACGGCCTTGTAGCTCCGTTGATGTTCCTCCTGTCCTCATTGGCAGGGTCAGCGCACCTAACACACCACATCTCGTCTCAAAGCTCTGTGTGTGTGTGTATTTGTGTGTGTGTGTATGCATGCATGCACATGTGTACTTTCGTGTGTGTGTGTGTGTGTGTGTGTGTGTGTGTGTGTGAAAGTACCTTTTGTTTGCGCCTTGGTGCAGTTCGTAGGTGTGTGGGTTGATGGCACAGACAAGCCAGTGTGTGTGTGTGTGTGCGTGTGTGCGTGCTTATATGTGTGCGTGTTACAGTGTCACAAAGATACACCCTGCTGATATGACAGCCGACAGCTCAACCAATCACCTGTTTTCTCTCTCTGCCTATCAGCATGTGAGGTTGCCGTAGTCAGACGTCCTCTTGATATGGAGGTCGTCATGGAGATGGAGAAGACAGAATGGACACACATATGCATGTATGCATAACCACACACACACGTACAAGCACACGAAACATTGATCAGATCAGTATTAATTGAATTTTGGGAACTTTTGAGGTATGTTTGTGATGGTGCAACCTGTTGAATGGTAGAAAAGTGGTTTGAAAGAGTTTATTGATGCATCAGGTCTAAACTTGATGTTGGTTAGTTCAGGAGACAAAATCAATTATTGAAATTATTTTTCCACACAAACACTGCCACTAAACAGAGCTTCAGTTATCTAAATCAGAGAGGATATCCTAACAGAGATTGAGTCTGTTCAAACGTTGATTCTCCAAAAACAATCTCAAGCTTCTCCTTACAGCGACAAAGCATCTCTTTTCATGATTTGGCTTCGAGCTGTGCGCAAGATTAGTCAAATGCAACAAAGAGCTTTTTCTGTGCTTACAGATGTTTTGTGAAAGTCAGCTGAAGATCATCCTTGCGTTCCCCTTTGAACTCTGTGCAACAGATACATCACCACCATTCAGGAAAACAGAATTTACACCAGTGTTGTGAATGAGTCAGGCCATTATTACTCAGCACTTGAAATGCCTCCCAAAATACATGAGAAATTGATTTTAGGGCACAGATTCACATAAACAATTTGCATCTATTCACAGTGATAAAATCTGGTTGGTTAGAGCTACTGTCTGATGAACTAACATTTAGATGTAAATGATATAAATGTTTTCTCTGCTGCTGATTCCAAATCAGAGATGTACATTACGGAGATGTTTTCAATGTGGGCTGAAAAATAAAAACTACTTTTTATGCTTTAAGACCTCTTATTTTAACATAATTTATAAAGCATGATTATTAAAATGTTTTACAATTAATAAAACATCAACAACAACAACACAAATTTTTCTCTGCACTACAAACTATAGGTAAAAAATAATTAGTCCTTATGTTTGTCCTTGGAGTGAAGGGTCCTGTCTTTTACGGCTCATATTAATCTAATCATCACCTGAAGTGTAATAGCTTTTTGCCACTGGCAGGTAAACGTGGTTCAACTCCCACACTCACACACACACATGCACCCACACAAACAGCTACCATTTAGCATTAGTGTAAGCAGTGTTTGTATGCTCCATTCTGTCACCTCCCACACGATACATTCATAAAACGGCTCCTCCGCGCCAAAGGCACTGACTCAATAGACATCTCCCCTTCTCTTTTCTCTTGCCTCCCACCCTCTTTTAACCCTTTTGGCCCCCATGTATCTGTCCTTCAGTCAGTCCTTTTTGTCTTCTTCCCTCTTATCTCACTCTCTCCTTTCCTCTCTCCTTTCCTTTATGTCCTTCCTCACCTACCTCCTCATTCCCCTTGTCTCCCTCACACCACCACCACCACCACCCCCACCCCCCCACAGGGCTGGTTGCAGCCGGTTTGAGTCTGACAGTAGAGAGGAAGCTTCGACCTCTCACCTCCAAAGGATAGAGTGAGGGAGCCAAGAGGAGAGGGATGATGGAGGGCAGCGGGCTAGAGAGGGGTGAAACTGCAAGAGGCGATGGAGAGGTCAAAGAACAGGAGGGATTTGCGAAGAAAGAGGGAGAGGAGAGCTGGGGGAAGGGACCGAAAGTCGAGAGAGAGGGAGCGAGAAAAAGGACGGAGGGGTCAGGGAGGAAAAGGAGTGATAAATGAAGGGAGAGCGGCAGGATGGATGGATGAGGAGGGAGAGATAGAGCGCATGAGAGGATGAGAAGGAGAGAGAGACAGAGTGTGAAGCTGCTGTGTACCTCCCTAACAAGCTGGACAGAATCAGCTCAATTATTAAAGAGGAGCGAGAGATGGGGAAAACACGCAGACACGCAGACGTACACACACGCACAAAAGCATCTCTCGGTGTCTGGCACACAACACGCACTTGTCTCTCGCACACACACACACACACATACGCACACACACACACCTACGTATACAGATCAACATAATTGCACATGTACAGTAAGTCTCATTTTATGTTTTTTATCCTTGTGCGTCAATGTGTAAGAGTTATCTTTGTTTTTAGGGATGTGTGTGTGTATACATGTGTCTGGGTATGTGTGTTAAAAAACAGTGAGTCAGAGGATAAGCAGAGACTTGTTAGTGATTCTCCTCAACACCCCCCACCCCACCCCCCCCGTACACACACACGCACGCATACACACACACACACAACCCAATTTGGCTTCAGTGTCGTCTCAACGTTCCACCAGCGTGCCTTCAATGTCGTCCCATCAATATGAACAGATAATCAGAGCACTAAGGGGTCTGTCTATAAATCCCCGCCGTGAATATAGTTTTTTCCCCTCTTCTCTTTCTTTATTCTTTCTCTCCCTTCCTCTCTTTCTCCCTTCTCCTCCTCTTCCTCTCTTGCCCGTTCCACCCTTGTTTCTAGTTCTCTTTCTTCTTTCTCTTTTCCCTCCTTCTCTGAGGAAGTGTATGCCCCCAAGGGACGGAGAGATTCGCTACCTTCCAGGAGAGAAAGAGATTGTGTGTGCCTCTCTCCGTGTGTGAATTTGTGTCCTCCACATGTGTGTGTGTGCCAGGATGATAGTGTGTGTGCGTGAGAGTGAGAACACACACTTCCTGAGACAGAAAGGGAGAGAGGCAGGGATGAGCAAGTGAAGAGCGAGTGAGAGAGTGAAATCAGGAGGCTGTGGAGGGGGAGGAGAGAGAAAGAGATAAGAGAGAAAGACAGAGAGTAGTCGGGGAGAAGGGGGAAGATGGATGAATGCACTGCGCACTGAGTGTGTATGCTTGTGAATGTGTGTGTGAAAGAGAGAGAGGGAGAGAGAGATGGGAGAGAGAAGCAGGTAGACAGAGAGGGACGGAAGGGTTTCTTATCCTCTCAGCAGAAGTCATAATTTCTTAGAGCGTGCACAGATGTGTGTGTATTTGTGTGTGTGTGTGTTTGTGTGCATGGCGGATTGTGTTTGTGTCTGAGAGCGTTACCTCGCTCAGGCTTGAGGCCAAGACTCTGAGAGGTACAGTGGTGTAGCGTCGGTGTGTAGTGTGAGCAGCATGTGTGTGGCAGTGTGTGTGCTTTTTGAGCGGCGTGTATGTTGAGGCTGTGGCTGATGAGCTGTCAGTACCTACAGTTGGAATGTTCACAAGGCGGCCATTGTTGTTCAAACAGCCAGCAGCCTTCTCCTTGGCAACGGGCGCTGCAGCAGCGTCTCCCACAGCAACTGTGGAACAGGAGTATGGAGGGAGGAGGAGGAGTCAGGAAGTCAGGGCCGCAGCACAGAGGCCCCTCTCCAAAACACTGGCCTCAAGGTCTGAGTGTGTGTTGGGGTCCAAGCATCTGGTTTGTGTGTCTTCTGTGTGTGAGGTAGAGATACGTGACTGTGTCTGTATGTGTGTGTCGGTATGTGTGGTTTTTAAGTGTGTCTGTGAGCTCTCGCCAGTCTGACTAGAAGTGTGCATCAGTGTGAGTGTGCATCTTTGCTTGCACTTGTGTGTTTCACTTGTGTCTGTAGATGTCATATCAGTGTGTGTGTTCGTGTGTATGTGTGTGAGCATGCATGAACTGTAAGTGGGAGCATTCCTGTGTTTGTACCGACGTGGTTGGTTTCATCTTCCCGTATTTGCATGTGTGTCCCTGTTTGTGTGTAAACCTGTATGTGCTTTTGCATGCGCACATGTGCACACTCCTAGCTGTTCCCAGCTGGCGCGGTTGGTCACATGACCTGACTGAGGGGCGGCCATCAGCAGCGCCAGGAAACTGCCTGCAGGAGAGAGAGAGAGAGAGAGAGTGCCAGGCTGAGTTGAAGATGAGGGAGGGGTGTTGGGGAGTGGGAGCGTGTGTTGTGGGAGAGAAAACTGGGGGCGGGAGGTGTGTGTGGGGGGTGCTAGAGAGATGAGAGAGGGAACAGTGAGGAAGAGAAATGAGGAGGGGGGTGGAGGAGGAAGAGGAAGGGGTGATACAGTCCTCCTCGTCTTAAAATAACTACAGCATGTAGGTTCCTGCAGAAACAACAGGAGAGAGACAGTCAGATAGTGAGACAGTCAGATGGGGGTGGGGGGTCCTGGTTCTGTGTTGTCTAGTGTTTCGTGCTACTTCTCCAGTCCCCCGTGTGCATCCTTGGCTGAGCCGCCACTGTATCTGGTCTGTGTGAAGTCTGTTTACGTTAGATGTGTGTCTGTCTGTCTGAGCGTCTGTCTGCCTTTTTGTTTGTCTGCACATATGGTTTATGTGTTGCTCTCTGTTCATTTATATGCTTTGTGTGCGCGTTTGTTGTGTGTGTGCGTGCATGTGCTTGCTCTTGGCAGGAGATGCAGCACGCACGCTGATGATGGAGATCATTAGGAATTTCCTGCAGCTGGGGAGGTGGTGGGGTCTTTTTGGAGGGAGTGGGGCAGGATAGATGGGATGTGAGTGGGTGAGAAAGAGAAGAGAGGTCAGAGTGAAGGAGAGTATGAGTGGGTTGGGGGGGGGGTCTGTATGTTAGTGTGTTAGTTGGGCTGTCTCTGTTTGACTGACAAGTTCATGCATTGACCTGCAGCCCTCCAAAGCTCAAAGTTCAGCACTGTTTTTGAGGGTTGTTGGTGGTAATTTGTGAGCAAGCACATCAGCCCCAGTAGTACAATATGTATGCCTAACATTTCTTGCCCCCTTTGGCACACTTACACACACCTCAAGTTCTCAAAAAACCCAGGTCTGTTGATTGGAAGAGTTTGGATATACTTGAATTTTAGCTGTTCAGCATTAGTGCCTGTTGGGCTACAGTGCACTGCAGTCAAGGCAAGACCTTATACCTTAAAACTTTGCTCAGTTTGGCTGAGTATTGAGTAAATATTGAAAACTTTTTTCCCAAAGTTGGTAGAAAAATAAAGCCTCTAAATCCGACTTGTCCACATATCAGTTTAAGATCATCTCTCAGTTCTGTTGTGCTCATGTTAAATTAAGACTGTTGTGTTCTGTGATGCTGCTGTAGGTGACTTAAGTTTTTCTTTTATCCTCAAGCTGATGAAAAATCACATCAATATCCAGTAGAGAAACATATATAGCTCCACACCCAGGGGGCGATAATTTAGGATCACGTATTTGATTTGATTATTGCATGCAGCAGGTTTACAGTTCATTAGCTACTTTAAAGTGATGCTGTTGTGTCGTGTTGTTGTGTTAAGCTAATGTTGTGTAATGGGCAACATGTCATTGACAAAGCCAGACAGACATTTATTATCTGGAAAACAACATGACATGCTGAAAACACCTTGTGGATGACTTCAAAACAGTTAGTCATCAAGTTGTTTGATGGTTCAGATGATTGTTTTTTGCATTATTTTGCAATTCTTTCTTTAGATTTTGTTGAATAATGGTGCGTTGTCGTGTGTTGCATGTAGGTTTGAGGCTGTTGGAGCAGCAGGTTGAAGTTGCATCAGGGCTGAAGTGGTGAGGGGGGAACAGGAGGCTGATGGTAGCTGAGTTTCTGCACGGTGTCACTCAGTCTCTGTGGACCCTCCTCCCTACCTCCCACTTCCCTCCTCTCTTTCTCTCTTGGCCTCATATACACTTTCTCCATCTCTCTCCCTGTCCCTCTCTCCGTTTTATCCCCCCTTCTTCTTATCTGTCTAAACCTCTCTGTGGAGCTCCCCCCTCCTCCCCTCAGCACCTCCCTCTCTCACTACCTCTCTCTCTTTCTCTCTCCCCTCCATGTCCCCCTCCCTTACACCCCCCATGCTGTTTCGGTGCTGCTGCCTGTCTCTTAGCAACAACTGCACACCCGTTAGAGCTCAGTGAGTGCTTTTACAAACACACCCAGGAAGACACACTCATACACGCACTCACTTGCAGACACACACGCGCGTGCAAGCACAAACACATCTACACTTGCACACACACACAGGGTCTAGTTCCTCATTGAGGGCTGCTGCTGGCAGGCCTGTGAGTCTGCAAGCCTTTGTGGCAGTGAGATAGATGGGAAGAGAATAGATATGCTGTACAGCTACCATGTACAGAATGATTGTTCCTCTCAGACTATGCACAACAGGGCAACTGCCCAAACTGGAAAATGACAGGATCTCATCTCTAATTTCACACTGTGCACACATACAGTTTGTGGCATGTTGCGTTGTTGCCTGTCCTGTAAGCATATAGTTGCTCCACAAACTTTTGTGTGCAGGTGAAAAAATGTACAAGATTAAAAAAATTAAAAGAATATCATTCATATCAGAACTGCTCTTTGTGAAACAGATTCAACAGATCATCATGTGAGAGCGGTGCACATCAACGGCTGTTTTCACAGAGACAATACTACACCACTGTGTGTTCCAAAGCCCCAGAGCCATTCACAGTAAAATGCACCAAAGCGCATTTGCTACGTATGACGGTGAATATATTGGAATGGCGGGCTGATGGATGCCAGGAGTGTTTGCTTAAACAATGAATCATAGTGGGAGCATTTGATTGGCTGGCATCTAAGCCCTGTCAGAATGCCCCCCGCCGAGCACAGTAGAGGGATATTTGCATGTGTGTCTTTGTTTTGTGTATGATCGTGCAAGACTGTTTATGTGTGTGTGTGTGTGTGTGTGTGTGTGACATGTATGTCTTTATGTGCAAATCGATGTGTGAGTGTGTGGGAGGATGAAGCTGTGGGGGCATATTTGAATGTGTCTTTGTGTGTTGGTATGTGTTGCCGTGTGTGTGCGCGTCTGTGAGTGACAGTGTGTGCATGTATGTGTAAGCACATGTGCAGCAATGTTTAATTAAAGCATGTGTTCCTCTCCTTCTCTCACATGCCGGTCAGATGGAGCCTTAATTAATGAATTCTGTTAATTAGACGAGAGAGAGAAAGTGAAAACGAGAATAGGAGAGAAGAGAGAGGGAAGGAGAGAGAGAGATAGATACGAGGAGATAGCACTGGGCATGGGAGGGTGTGTGTGTGAGGGGGTTGAAGAAAGTATGTGTTGTGTGTGTGTGTGTGTGTGTGTGTGTGTGTGTGTTCACCTCCATGTGTCTGTCCCAGTTGTGTCATTCCTGAGAGCAGCACAGCATTGGTTGAGTTGGTCTGCTCTACGTGTGTAGCCCCAAACTCTGCTATAGCAAAACTCTCACACTCCTGTTCTCTTCCTGTTCTGCTTTCTCCTTTACCTCCCTTAACTTTCTTTCACTCCATCTGTGTGCCCCTGTCTGTGCCACCATTTACCATCCTTTCCCTGTCTAAATCATGTCTTTCACATCCCTGTACTTTTCCTGTACCCTCTCATACCTTCTCACCCCTTCACACACTCATTCTAGTGTCTTTCGCCCCCCCTCCCCTCCCTGTCCTTCTCCCTCCTTCCTAATCAGAGCCATATGTTAGAGAGGGAGGCAGGGAGATCTGAGGATGGACATGCTTCTGTACTATGTAGACTGTGTTACAGTGTAAAGAGCCAGTTTTGCTTGGATATGCGTGGAACTGTGGCATGCATGCTGCATGTATTTGCGGGTGAACGTGTGCATGCATACAGTCACGTGTGCGTCTGATAGCACGTGTGGTCCAGATTTTGTAACTTCTGTCTGTTCTGGCTGTCTGTACTTCAAATTCTCCTCTGCTTTGGGTTTCTATAATCCCGCCATCGTTCCTGTCTTTCTGTCACCTTCATCTCTCCATCCTCTTAACACCTCTCTATTCATCACCTCTCTGCTTCCCCCTGGTGGCTGTGATTATTCACACATTCTCATTCTTGTTGCACCCTCCAAGTCTAGTGCTTTGTAATGCATTTGAATAGTTTTGGTGAAATGTGGCATGCAGTGTAAAAGTGTGCGTGTGTGTGTATGTGTGCTTTTCACCACATTAACTGATTATTATAATTTATGGGTTTTTACAACATGTACATCTACTCGCTCAAATATTGTGAGATGTGAGAAAAATGTGGCATAAGTCTGGTCATCATCATGTAGCAATGTGAAGATCTAGTGGAAAAGACAATGTGACACTGTCCTAATGTGTACCTACAATCTGCTGGTGCACAGCGAAATGAAACACTAAGTACAATTAGAGTTAAAAATTAATATTGCAAGTCATCTTCCAAAATAATTTCGTCTGGTGTGAGATGGTGCAGCCCTCACCAAAATACTGATTCTAGTCTGGTCTGATGCATGCTGTGACATCATGTACTAATCTCCTATTCTCTTTTTCTCTTCGCTCCACCCTCCTCCACACTCCTTTCTTTTTCTCCCACCTTCTTCAACTCCCTGTCCCTTCCTCTGTCTGTCTCTCTGTCTGTCTCTCTCTTTCTCTCACTCTAGCAACCATGGGCAAAAGACAGGAGCAGAGGGGAGAGAGAGAAGTATGTGAGCTCTCCACTGCAGTATTGATGACCCAATGATCCCCTGCAGAACAGAGCCAGTCAGGCAGACAGAGTGAGGCTCAACTCAGAATCAAAATCAGAATCAGCATCACAACCATTCGGTAAAAGCAACCAATTGTTGCAGAATATGAATGGTAAATGTAATCTAATGTTGTATTGCTGCTGTGTGGGTGGCACAGTTAATAGAGTAGAGTGCATTACGGATTAGGTCTGTGGCCCGTTGCCAAAAATGTTGACTATTCGATCACACAACCACAATTTCATCCATGCTGCAAATGTTTCATTTGTATATGTACAGTGTCTATTGCCTTACAATGACCAATATATTTAGAAGCTAGGAGTTTAGATTAAATGTTTAGATAAATGCAACAAAATATGTCAATCTATTTGTGGATTTCTTTTCCAGTTGAGAATAATGCTTTTTTATTTCTGTCTTCAGGTTCTTGAATCGTCTTTTCAGACAGATACCAACAAGAAGCACTCATTTTCAGACAGCAGAGACCATCAGCCTCTTTTACGTTTTTCAGTACCAGCAAAACCATCCCCTGAATGAGTGGCTTATCAGATCACCTGCATTCGGGCCAAACTGGGACTCCAGTGGGCTGTGGTGGGGCAGAGGGAAAAGCGTGTGTGGGGGGACTGGAGGGGCTGGCAGGACCTGAGCTCTGGACTAGGGAGCTCGGGCTCCAGCAGGAGTCCCAGGATCCCTCTAATGATGGGCTGGCACCGGTGACTTCCGACCACTTTCCCTCCTCATCTCCTTCCGCCCTGGCCAACGGCCTACATCTGCAGAGACGGCTGGGTCACAGTACCTGCCGGCGGAGGCAGACAGAGACGCACACTACAGCTGAGACGCATACATTTTCAGAGACGCTTAGAAACATGCAAACCCACATAGACCCAGATGTGCATTCACAGGCTGTTTCACAGTCACACATGGATAATTGTGGACATCTGGATATCAACACACATACAGGTTCTGTAGCTCCAGAACGCTCCATAACTCTCACACCTGAGGCCATACACACAACCTCACCCCAACCCCTGTCTTTGGCACTTGGCAATCATCCTGCCTCCACTAATCAGCTGGCAGCCCCAGTTCTTACTGCAGAGACAGACATGCCCTCAACCTTTTGTCCAGTCCCTATTGGTCCTAACCCAAACACAGGGTCCTCTTCTTTTCCGGTGGAGGCAGAGAAGAAGTATGCCCTCCGCAGCTCTGGACGTCCCCGCTTCCCCTGTCACCTGCGCAAATCTTCCCGCCTCCGCCGATGCATAGATGATGGGGAGAAGAGAGCTGGGCGGGAGAAAGGAGGAGAGGAGGAGGACGAAGTATTAGAGGAGAAAATCTGGAGGGTTAAAGAGGAGGAAGTGGCTGTTGGCGAGAAAGAAGAGCATTCCTCTGTAGAGGCCATTCTCCCCACAGCTCCCTGTCCTACAGACATTGCTCTTGCTCTAACTGTGCCCAAAGCTGTTCCTAAGTCTATGCCTAAACCTGGGCCCAGGATTGGGCATAGACCTGGACCTAAGTCCAGGTCAAGGCCTGCACCGAAATCTGTCCATAAAGCAGCTCCTAAAAGTGTCATGAAAAAGCGCCAGGCAGCCCAAGCCATAAGTCATCGTGCTACCCCTCATCTCCCTTTCCCAAACACATCCACTATTCCTGCACCTCTGCTAACTGTGAAGGATGAACCTGTTGGGGATTTCGGGGCATCTCCTTCCAATAATCGAAGACGTGGGCGTTTTGTTGGCGTAAGTCAAATTACAGTTAAATATCACAACTTCTTGGCATAAAACACAACTTCATATCATGTAGAAAATAAATTTAGTTTATTTGTTAGTTATTTGCAATTGAATATGCTTATGTCTGTCTCTGCCCTACAGGTAAGGAAGATTGTTGTCAAGGTGGCCCGCATTCCCATTAGCCTCAGTCGACGACAGAAGAGCTACAAGATTTCCAATTTGGAGACAGTTACAGGGACAGAAAAAGGCCATGATGGTGGACTGGAGGGCTCAGAGATGGTCCGAGAGCCAACCGCACTTCTCCGAATGAAGAACAATGGGAAAAGTGTTATGGTGATGTTCCCCCCTGGAGAACTGCCTGTTATTCTCAAACGTAGGCGGGGACGACCACCTAAACAGGCTCTGCCAGGAATACCAGGAGAGACTCAGAATGCGGGGAACGCTGGTGGTAATGGAGACCAGCCCAAGATCCCCCGCAGGCGGCGTCGGACTAAACTCCCTTCCCCTTATCCATCCTATGTTAATGATACTAATGATGTGAAAACAGAGTATGGGGATGTTCTGTCCAAACTGGCTTTTTTAAATCGCCAGCCCCCTGCTACTGGCCGCTGCTCTCCCCCTCGCTGCTGGACACCCAGTGAGCCAGAGAGCTTTCATACCCCCTTGGAAAACCCTGGAATATCCACCCTGCTCCACCGGCTCACTGGGTTTAGACGTCCCCGAGGTGGCAGAGGAGGGGGCACTGGGAGAGGTGGAGGAGCAATAGGGGTTGGGAGCAGTGAGCGCAATAAGAGCACCTTCAGTGACTTCTTTGAATCCATTGGGAAGAAGCGGAAACTGAGCCCCCTTTCTGAGCATGGATTACCAAGAAAAAGGGGGAAAGGTGGGGGTGGTAGGGGAGGGGGTATCGTAGGGACTGAGCATGGGGGAGAGAAAATGGTTAGGAAGAGACGTGTGAGAAAAAATGGTGCATTTAAAGGGGAGGGAGTGGCAATGGGGCAGGACTGGCCCAATGGGGCAGGTAGCTGGGGTGAGGAGGGGAGTATGGACAAGGAAAAAGGCTTGGGTGCGTATCAGCTTTGTGGATCTCCAAAGGGGGGCTTTTCATCCTGTGAGGTTGGAAGGGGAGGTGCTTACAACAGTCAAGGAGGAAGCAGAGTGGTTGGGCAAGCTGGCGAGGACTCACAAGGCCTGTTTGCTGGATATTTCCGGTCACTCCTCGACTCAGATGATTCGTCAGACCTGTTGGACATCTCCTCCTCACAGTCAGACCCCCGCAAAGCTTCATCCACCCCTGGTTATGAGCCATCCAGTCCAGCTACTGGTCACAGCTGGTCCCCTGCATTCCCCAAGTGGAGCAGCAAGAGTGCAAGTTCTGGGGTGGAGGGTTCAGCCCAGACACACTGCTCCTCCACCAGGCCTCCATTCAGCTATGGAAGCCTGGCTCAGACATCGCCAACCACTTCTACCTATCCCAAATCCACTCCTCTGACTCTCTCACACTCTCCTAGCTCTCCCCATCCTGCCTCTTATGGCCACTACTCCTCTGGATACTCCTCCTCTTCTCCTGCAGTGCCACAGAGATCCTCAGACTGCAGCTTTGCCTATGGATCTGGACACAGCAGTGGCAAAGCCTCTGTTGGCCAAATCAGTTATTCCAGCTACCAGGCAGCAATCAAGCGAGGCTATAGTGGATATCCTGCAGCAGGTCATTCCTCCATGGTGCGGGGGGAGTCGACAGGACCCACATCACCAGGAGGAGGATACATGTCTGTGGCAAAAAGTAGCCCCTTCAGCTCCTCTTCCTCTCCAGAAGTTTATAAACAGTACAACTCCAATCAGTGGAGCTACAGGTAAATCACTGTCAGTCACCATAATACAGAGAATTTGAGAAATTTCTTAACAGCTTTTTATTAAAAAAATCTGATTTGGTCTGGATGTTTTTTATTGAAAAGATGATTAAATGATTTCTTCAACAAGATCAAGAAGCACAACCCACCAACAATAAAAGTCTGACCATAGCAGGATGAAAGAACTGAGAATTATTTAATATAAAATATAAATTTAATATAATATAAATTAACCACCTGTTGGTTAGAACCTGCATTCATAATTTTCTTTTCAGGTTCTTATTATGATTAGTGGGACTGAAACTAAGAGCAGTGAAAATTGAAATATGTGTATACATGTTGCTCAAGTGTTGTTTGTGTGTTTCATGATTTGTGTTGCTATACTTTTTTTAGACAAGGTTTTGGAGGCTGGTCAACAGACAGCTTTGGGCATCAGTATCATGGCTATGGTGAATATGGCTCCAGTGAGTCCAAAGACATCTTGGATATTTCCAATTACACCCCCCAGAAGGCCAAGCGACAACCTTTTCCTGAAAGTCTATCAGAATCCTCCTCTGACTCTTCACATCTTGGCTCTGCAGCCACTGGTAGTGGACCGAGCTCCACAGGTGGCTCACACAAACAGAATGAGACTGTGTCTGTTAGTGGCGAGGGGGGCCAGTCAAGTCTGTCCAGTCTGGAGAAGTTGATGATGGACTGGCACGAGAGTGCTTCAGGGCCCTCGTATAACTGGAGCCAAAACGTCCTCTTCCAGGGTGGGGGAACCAGCAAACCTGGCCGCGGTCGCAGGAAACGGACTGAACATCAATCAGAAAAAGAGGGGGGTTCTGCTTTACACTCTGATTCCCCATCCAGTCCCTCCCCAACACCTACTCCTGGACCTAAGCGAGGAGGAGCTGGAGGACGGGGAAGAGGGTCCAGAGGAGGCAGAGGTGGGTTGTCTCCATGTCAGAGAGAGCGGCCATCAGGTGCCAAAGGCAGAGGCAAGGCTGCCTCTGCATCTGGGGCAGGAGGAGGTGGAGGTCCAGATGGGTCTGGACTGTTCCAGGAGGGGCTGGATTATTACAGTGGAGACAGCAGTAGCCTATCTCCCCTGGCCACTCCCAACCCTGCACCACCCTCCAGCTACCTCCAGGACCCCTGTGAGTACCCCTCCCCTTACTCTGCCCACCCATCCACACCCTCCTCTGAGGAGCGATACCCAGCCTTATACCCTGGAGAGTCCTCCTCCTCCCTCTCACCCAGTGTTTCATCTCCCCCTTATCCTCCCAAGCCCACCCCTCCTCCACCCCAGTCTTACCACCCCATTCCCTCCAGGACCTTCTCCCCCTCCTGCTCTCCCTCACCCCGGGTAACACCTCACTGCGGCACTGCACTGAGTCCCTCACACCGCCCCCCTCCAAAAGACCCACAATTCACGCAGTATGACTCTCCCAGCTACTGCAGCTCCCCCTACTGGTATGGACAGACGTCACACAGCAGCAGCCCCAGCCCACACTCACACAGCACACACACAAATACAGCCATGCACACACACAGCAACCCACACACAAGTCCTCATGGAAATACACATGCAAATCCACTCACTAGCCAAAATACAAACACGCACATGAACCCGACCCCCCATGACACACAACATCATAATACACAGCCCCATGCAAACCTGAGCTCACACACCAACACTCATCCCACGTTACACCTTCAGAGCAATCCCCTCTCCCACACAACCCCTCAGACCAACAATCAGCCCCACCACAACACACACACCAACCTTAACTCGAATCTCCCTTCTCATTCACACTCCAACCCCAGTCCCAGCCTCCACTCCCACTCAACACCTGTGCTTTATGAGGAGTGCAGCCCTCCCTCAACTGTGCCCACCCACAAGCGGGACCTGACCCCCCATGCTTTGAGCACAGGCCATCGCCAGGGCCCCTTGCCTCACTCTCCATACCCCAAACCTTCCCTGGACTCATCGCCCCATCAGGAGGACACAAGCGGCTTCTCTTTGTCCCATCAGTCCTACCAGGGCATGGGCCATCGCTACCCCTCCCAGGCAGCCCAGGGGGGTGGGGTGCTGTGCCAACTCCTGGACCCAGCCAATGATGACAGCTTCAGCGTCACCAGCCTGTAACAGCAGGTGAGTATGTTAAATCTTCATACAAACAATGTCCAGATTACTGTTTGCTTACAGCAGATGACTGTGCTTTTGTTTTGAAGTAACTCATTAATGATATCTATAAAGCTATTCTTGATATGTCATCAAGCAATAAGACAACAAGTGAAAAACAGACACCAGAAAGAAACTTAATCCATCAATCTGATATAGTTATTGGAAGTTCTGCTTAAATAACAATTTATTAGCTGAAGTCCTCAACAGCACACTTATACATTGAATGGATCCATCGACGCCCTCCCTCGACTCTCCTGCTATTTGATGAGTCAGTCTACAATTTTACCATCATGGAGAATGATAGAAGTCGTTGGCAAACTGAAACATGTTTTATGGTGTCTTAAGTTAAAGTACATGTAAAAAAATCAGTTACAGAGTATAGAGAGAGAGTATAGAGAGAGAAGTGTACGCACACTCGTCACACCAGTTTTAGCACCAAATCAAACAATGGAAATACGGCATTAATTACAGTAAAGTATGTTTACAAAGACCTGTTAAAATGGTGTCAAGGCTTAGTTAATTCAGTTCAATAAAGTTAGCATTTAATTTTACCACTGTCAAAATTATCATAGCCTCATATTACTCAATCTCTCATCACCTTTTTCTCTCTTCCCCTGTTTTTCTTTCAGGTGCATTCAACCCAAGCTTTTACAGATTTGCAAACATTTTTTTTCTTTTTTGGTAAGGAGACTTCTTTGTGAGAGACTGTGAAATGAAGGGTGAGAATTTAGCTGCCAGCTTTGGACAGTAAAGCTTTAATTCTCCAGCACTGACAATCAAGATCAACCGCAACTTAAACGCCCAAGCATGCACGCACACCCATGCACACACACAAGCAAGCACACACACACACACACACACACACACACGCATGTGCAGATTAAGTCACTACCTACACATGAACACATAAAATCATACATGTATACACTCACACTCTATGCTGGAATGACGGAATGGCCGAGGTGAGCTGACAGATGAATACCAGACGCTGATGGACAGAGACAACCCTCTCTCACCCCTTTTCAGTCCTGCTGTGATACACAGAGGACTGTTTCCCAGATGTTTGTATTTCACCAAATCTATCTGGTCCCGTTCTGTACATCTGCAATATGGACAAGCAAGAATCACACTGCTCTCTCTCTCTCTGTGTCGTTCCTCTGTTCTCTCTCAACCTCCCCTCCTCTGCTAAACCAGCAACCGTGGTCTGTACTCGACCTACACTAAACCTGCATTTTTGTCTTGTGCCCTAACCTGAACCGCATCTGAGCCCAAATCAACTTTTTGAATACCATGAGCCTAGCAAATGTCCTGCTCTGTGCACTCCTTGTATTGTGTACCATAAGAGAAAAGTGGACTAAACCAGTTTCTGCTCTTGAAATACCAGCATCTGTACATACGACTCCAGCTCCAAGCCAGGGGCCCCTTCTTCACTCTTAAGGTTCGTCATCAACATGCCCTCCTCAGCGTTCTGCCATGGTTTCTCTGCTCTGGGGGGGGAGAGAGGACTGCAGCATGGAGACCCAACATCCTGTGTTTTGCTGTTTTAACTACAAGGGAAAGAGACATTGAAATCACACAACGGCCCCAAAGAGACTCTTGTTTTTTGTGTGTGAGACAGAGGAGGGTGTGTTTGCGTGACTGCAGTAATGCATGTACTTGTGTGTATGTGTGCATTTATGTGTGTGTGAGCGTGTGTGCGTGCCTGTGGGGTCAAAAGGAGTGAAGCTCCCCAGACACCAAAATCTTGGCGGGGCCTCATTCTTTCTTTCACTCTCTCCCTTCTTTTTTCTGTGGTCTTGTGTTGTTTGGTGGTTTTTGTGATGAAAAAAATGTATATCTGTCTGTTACATATCATGTATGTATCTGAGGTGCAAAATATTTAAATACACATTCTGTTCTTGCCATTGGTAATCTTGTCTATAGCATACTGCTTCTTTAAGGGTTTATGGGAGGTGTGAGCATGTTTGCGTGTGTGTTTTAGAGCCTCCGTGAGTATTGGGCTTTGCCCAGGCTGTCTGGGACTGTGAGCGAGAGAGTTCAGTCAAGGACACAATTCGACAGGGAGTGAAAGGGAGGGGAGGAGAGGAATGGATGGTGGGGAGGGGAGGATGTGTTGGAGGGGAAAGAAAGAAACCAGACTGAGGAAATCAGAAAAGAGTGTCGGAGAGGTTTTAAAGCCACTGAAACAAAATGTACAAAGATGTAGGGTTTCAAAATTCCTCTTCCAAATAAGGAAATGTATTAAGGCACAGCATGGAGGCTGGTGGTACCAGAGAGCTGACAGGAAGGGACCTCGTGCTCATTTCAAGTCCTCACGGAGAAACTTGCTATAATAGAGCAAATATTGTACATCTGCAGCTTGTGTGTATGCGTGTGCGTGCCAGGCAGACCGAGAGAGTGCGAGAAAACGAAAGCAGATGGGGGGAGTTTACTGGCTGCATATTGTGTACAGTTTGTCAACAGGCTGACTAAATAGACTCAGACATGGCCGGAGGAAATGTGTTTGCTGTGACATTCCACTGTATGGTGGAAGGGGACAAGGACTGTCAACAACACTACATGACAGACAGGAAGGAAGAGGGTTCGAAGCAACAGCCATATTTCAGACTTTTCTTTTGTACTGTATTAATGCAAAACACCAACATTTTATTTAATTACAAATGAATAGTTTCTGTGCTGAATACATGCAAAACTATAGTCAGCTAAACCTCATACCCTCAGCAAGTTTAACAACGCTGATCTGTTGAAATAGTTTCTCATTTTTAGTTAGTGAAGTATATAAAAGTACAAACTACAATGTAAGAATACTGCAGCCAAAAAAAGCATAAAGTAAAAGTATGTTCTGTTATCAAAATGTAGCCGCCTGTAGTAAAAGTATTAATTATGCAGCCAGACCAAACCACATTGTTTGGTTACTGACCCATTACAGCATAAGTAAGCATTTTAATGTAGCTTATTAAGAAGGAGCTCAATTTAACAACTTTATACACTGAATGATTCCAGATTATAAGAGTCATATTTTATAAACTTAGGTTTCATATGTAGAATGTGAATCTCCCAGATAACTTTTGTGTCCAAATAACTTAAAGTACAGTTGGCTACTCGAGTAAAAGTATTAAGTAACAGGCCATAATTAGTGACTCAGTTTTTCAATCTCTGATAAGGTAGCTAAAGTTAATATAACTGCCTCATAATAATTAAAATATTACAAATTAATGTTGAAATAATAAATATTAGTGATAGTGACACCGCTCATGCTGTTGAGAGCTTCCCGTTTGTTGCTTAGCAACAACTTTAGTAATCACTAAGCCTTGGTAAAATTAGCAATCCAGAGCCTTTAGCTTCAACCGTTAGCTGTATTTTCTTGACATTAGCATGGCTTGGCGATGTTTTCCACTTTGTTTGGCTTCGTATGAGTTTGTGGCCTGTTTCCTCAGTAAATAATGTGGACTTTTAGGTTAACTGTAAACTGTATGAGGCACTTTGGGGCTAAATAAAAAGGCAGTTGCTGTGCCATTAAGGCCACCGTTGACCAAAGAATGCGCTTCGTCATCAAAACTTTCCCCTGGGGGCAAGGAGAAGAAGAAGAAGGAGGTCGGGGAGGGAAGAGGAGGAGGGCTGTTCTCAGCTGGGACTTTCCTCACTGCCCTCCAGAAAAAGTTGAATCACTGGGCACAGAGCCGGAGATGTTCCCCGGTGCCGCCACGGAGGAGGTATGCGGACCTGTGTGCTATGGTGGGGCTGTGGTGG
Source organism: Datnioides undecimradiatus (assembly GCA_008933995.1). Taxonomy (NCBI): domain Eukaryota; kingdom Metazoa; phylum Chordata; class Actinopteri; order Lobotiformes; family Datnioididae; genus Datnioides; species Datnioides undecimradiatus. The sequence goes on along the minus strand of WARS01000044.1, from coordinate 2,217,097 downwards.
TCACCCCCTCCGCTCGGGAATACTTCTTCTTCTAGTTCCGCCGTTTCTCCTCGCGCTCCAGCTCCTCGTCGTCGGGCCACGGTTACCTCGAGCCACAAGGGTGGGGGTGGAGGAGAAGGAGGGTGCGGTGGCTTTTTCCGTTATTAGCATCGAACCGGAGAGGAACTCGCGCCAACGGGGATCCCCGTCCCGTCTGGAGGAGGTGGAGGTGGAAGATGGGGAAATGAGGGAGGGGGCACGAGCGTATGAGGATGAGAACGAGATGCACTCACGGCAGGTAAAGGGAGCAACGCGAAAGGTTAAGTTTAATTGTTTCGAATTGTTTTTACATTTACAGACAGATTGTCTCTTTATTGAACTACACAAAAGTTTTAGACTGTAGAAAAAAAGACACATTTTAACACTATTGACCACCAGGTGAAAAATCATCACCTATTCACACAGATCCCCTTAATTTTATGCAATAAACATAAATTAAACTTAATTTAAAATGTACTGACTATGAAGAAGTGGACGTATGCAGGGATAATGCCTTATAGTATACTGTACATGCTCAGTTTTGTTAACATACTATGCTTCCTCATTCAGTTCATTCATTATGCTGGCCTAGTTTGTGCGCAGCTCTTTGAATTATTACATGATGGAACAGGTGAGGGCAGGGGGTAAGCACAGTGCTGACCCCAGATCAGAGAGAGGTGACAGCTGTTCTCTCTTTTTCTCTTTGCCCTTCAGTTGCATATAGAGTTTCAACCTTCACCTGTGTTTGTCAACCTCTTTCCCCTCACTCCTCACTCTGTTGCTCTTTCATTCTCTTTTTCTCTCACTGTCTCTTTTTCTGCCCAAGGCTAAACTCTCTGACTCATTCTAGTGAATCATCAGCCCCCTCCCCCCCTCCCCACTGAGGTTGCCATGGTGACCACAGAGTTCAGTATGAGTTGGGTGGGGGTGGGGGGGCAGACTGTTTGTGTGTGTGTGTGTGTGTGTGTGTGTGTGTGTGTGTGTGTGTGTGTGTTTGTAAGTTACAGTGCCTCCAGCAAATCAGGACTGAGGTCAGAGCCTTTGACCTGCCTCCTCATCACACATACCTGGGGCAGGGGGGTGTGCACTCCCACACATTACTGTCATTTCTATGCATTATTCAAACCCTGTGCAAATTCCCATGAATTTGTTGGTATTCCTTGCACTGCAGTATCAATATATTGATATGCATGTGTGGCTCTTCCCAGATGGGACCAAGAACATTGGAGGTGCAGCCGTGGGCAGCAGACAAGCCGTCCTTCACAGCAGAACTCAGTCGTATCATCATGTATATTATCAAGCCACAGGTAGGCTGCACAGAACATCACCTACAGAAGTTCAGTCAAAAAAATCATCTTACCTTCATAGAGCTGTCATGTATCAAAGTGACAACAACAAATAAAAAAGAAAATCTCATCAAATCTCAAAAGTGTGAGAAGTGAGAAGTGTGAGAATTGTATGAACATTACCTGACACAGTCTGGACAATTTGTAATTATTGTGGCCCATTTTACCTGTGTAAAATGTTTACAATAATACAGATAAACAGTGAGAAATTACAGGATAAACAATGAAAACTCCATGGTCATGAATCAAAGCCATATTATATATACTGTATAGCCACTGTATAGTAACAGTTTATGACCCCTCCTCACATGGTGCACGTCACAGTGACCTAAGAAAAATTTCCACAAAAATATACTGTTTTCAACTTAATTCATTCCCAGTTTTGATATATTGGAAGAGTTAAAAAGTATCCAGAATTCAAATAGTTGCAAAAATGTTTTCTTGTCTTCTCTTCTGCCTTAGCAATCACATTAAGAAAGGGGTTTTAGGGGTTTAGGGGCCCTTAGGTTGGGAACCACCAGTCTAATATTTTGGGTCCTCGCTGAAGATCTCCAGCTACACTCCTGCACAGAAGGGACTTTCAGAAACTGTAGCCAGGAGTTAGATTATGCCAAGCTTGAAGAATAATCAATAAAAACTTTTTTTCAGCTACTTCACTTTTACAACTGCAGACTTCCAGTGTGGGGGGTTAACACAGCAATAATTTGATCAGTCAGGCGCTGTCAGTATCCTGGCAGCAGAATTCTGCAAAATCTGGAGCTGGTGAGAACTTTTTGTTCCAGACTGGAAACTCCCATACAAGAGTTAAGACTTGCGTAAGACCAAGTGCTGGGGAACTGGGAGGGAAAATGATGAAGTTTATTGCACGTTTAGACATTTTGTGTGGATGTTGTTCTGATCATAACTCTGAAAGTTACTCAAGTAAAATGATTACCCTCAGCTGAAGCGTATATGGTGAGTTTGACAAGGATATAATTTGCTTCACTTAAATGTACTTTAAATGTTCTCACACTTTTCTCAAGACCAACTTTCACACAACTTCTTCTTCAACCTCTTATCTTCTTAGTTCTATGCCAAGACTGTTCTCAGAACTCATTCAACCTGTCTCATCTTATGTCTCCTTTCCTCTCCTGTCCATCTGCAGCTAAACTGCTCCAGGATTTTGTCTCCAGGTCTGGCTCAGGCATCACAGCCCCCTGCAGATTCACCCCACTGGCTGCTATGTGCTGAGGACTGGCTCCTTCCAGCTGTAGATAGACCGTGTGTCGCATACTCTTTTAGGTGTGTCCATATGTCTGTTTACTATGTGCATGTGTCTGTGGTGCTTATGTATTCATATCTCTTGCAGAGTTGGAATAAACAATGCCATGCATATTTAATCATGCATGCAATAATCTTCAAACCACGTCTGTTTTCCCTGCCTTTTCTGTTTGCCTTTTTCTCTCTAGTATGGATGGGCGAGATTCAGAGTTTATAAAGATTGTGTCGCTGCTGGGATGTGAAGTCCATACTTTTGATCCCAGCAATTCCAATGCATCTGGTGGTCACCTTGGCAACAGTTTGGCTAGTAACTATGGTGATGGAGGCGTGGTCAGCCATCACAAGATGTGGCTGGAGTGGCGAGCTCCAAAGAAGCGCAAGCACAAGACTAGAGGCAACCTGGGTAGTGTTTCTCAAACACTGGCAGACATCATGGCAGCTCTGGGACATCACACAGTAAGACACACACATGCAGCATACACAAGCACACAAATGCGTGCAAACACACACATACACACACACACACACACACACATTTGGAGAAACAGTGCCAAACAAACATACCTTAGAGTCTTTTCGACCCACCATACCCAGAAAGCTCCCTTACTTGTAGGTTCCCATAGCAACAGGGCTCTGCGCCATCCCTGGCTGCCATGGCAACAATTTAAGTGAGTGAATCACACACTGGCCCAGTTACATCCTGCAGCCACAAGAGGGAACTATGTACCTACAGATTAAGTATGTATTGGCATAAGGAATCTATAATATCCATGAATGAATAGTTTTGTTTCAATTTTCAAATGTTTGGTTATACTGAAAAAGTATGTAATTGCAAAGCAACAGGTATGCTACGGAGAGCAGTAAGGGTGCACAATATGAAGAATATAAAAAGTTGACTGAACAATCTTTTTTTCTGATTTGGAGTTTGTAAAAATAGGAAAGGACTTATTGTTATCTTATTGTTGTAAATATGTGATAATTGTTTTGCAGTCATACAGGACAATGTTGAATCGACCCGTTCTGATCTGTATTTTCTCTAATTTCTTCAGGTTCACTTCTTATACGCTGATCTGCTCAGCGCTGAGTGGCGAGTTTTCCAAAACTGGATTGAGTCGGGATCTCTGCAAAGTGTTCATCATCTGGTTGCTGTGGTGCACCTACAATGGGCAGGGTTTGAGGTGGGCGGAACGGATGAGGAAGTGCTGCGCTATTGGTTTAGTGTCCTAATGGGTCTTCAATCTTCTGGACTCAAGCTTGTCCACAGCTCTGCAGGGGAGGGTCACAATATCCTAAAACAGACTTTAGCAAATGCTCACAGCTCCTACACACTCAGCTGGGTCAACATGAGACACTGACACACACACAAACAGACACTGGTGTACACACATGACTAGATTTTGCAGATGGCCTGAAACAAGAAGGAGAAGATCAGCCTTACAATAGTTAGTGGAGTTACACTTTTCATGCACTGAACTTTTTATGCCTCTGTCATTTCAGGCACACAGTCTTTAATCTGACATGTCCCTCTAGTGGACATAAAAGGATCTGCCTTTTTATGACTTCACCGTCAGAGGGAAATACTGCTGTGTATGTACAAGATACTGGCTAATTTGACCAAATATGGAGCAGCAATTAACAATAACTACACCTGCAGGTCCATGGACCTGTGAATTTATCAATATTATTTAATTTATTATTATTATTTGTAATCATTATTAAGGATAGTCATTAAGATCCATGTGCTTCACTAAACCATACAGTGTGACCCCATCCTTTGATCATTAATTTTATTGAGCTGTAGTTTGAAAGTACATTTAACAGATTATGCAGACTCAGGAGATTATTTAATGTATTTTGTACATCTCTGTAGGCTTGAAATTCTTGTATGTGCAATAATTCTTTACATTGAAGAGAGAAGACTAATAGTGCCTACTGTGAAATATATAGATATTAGTTATATTGAAGCATTTTTGCACTCATCTGTGTACTGTATAATAAAGAAGAAAACAATGAAAATGTGTTATAAATATGCAAAATCACCATAATAAAATACAAATTAGAAATAATTGACTGTTTCCATTCCTCTGCAGATATACCACTCATACATTTTTGCACTTTAAATAGCGTTTTTCTTACTACTCATACTATCAGAACAAAACATTCAAACCTTTGAGTCTTTTACATTTTTTAGACTCTGTGAGATTTACTCAACTTACAATTCATTCTCATTCCCACTTTTCGAACTCCATACTCCTTCAGCTATTTCTTCATTCACAGTTAAGCTTGCAATGCCATTCAGCTACCCACCATTAGTAGAGCAACGTGATACATCTCCTAGCATATACCACATTTTGCATGTTTCATCACTTTCCCATAACTTTTAACTACTCAAGCTGGAGTAGAGGGATGAAGTTCCACATTGTCCATCTATTATGAGATTTATTCATCTTTTAAATTGTATTTGTGCTACCATTAAACATGTTACTATGTCTGTCTATCTATATTTCTATAATATAACATAACAATATGACACCATACCACTACATTACTGCTACATTAGTAAAACAGTGCAGTTTAGCATCCAGTCATAACTCATAGTCCTTCATCTGCCAAGCTATACAGTTCAGCTCCCGGCCATTAGTAAAGCAATACAATTCATCTCCGAACTTGAACTAACATTTACATTCTACAATTCTACAATTTTACACAGTCATTTGGCAGACACTTTTATCCAAGGCAATGTACATGTATAATAAGTACAACAGAAGCAAAGATCTGGGTAGGAAAAGCGTTAAGAAATGTTTTGAGTCCAGTAGGACCAAGGTATTGACAAGTAGTGCTGATGTCAAATGCATAGTTTTTCTGATGTTTCTTTGTTTTTCGTTCCTTTCCCACTACATTTATAGTTTAAGGCAGAAGTTTCATTCAAACTTTTACTGCTTCATATATTTCATACAATAAGTGATTTGTTCAACTTTTCAGTCCAGTTCATAATATTTAGACCTGTTCCCACTTTTCCACTCCTCATACTCCTACAGCAGCTTTTAATTGATTAAATTAGGTGATTAATGCCAGCGTTTCAGTTTAGTGCCCACTTGTTAATAAACTTTAAAATGTTCCACATCTTTCATACATTTTTGACATTATTTAACTTTTAAAGCCAACACTTTTATTCAACATCAGCTTTTCACCATTAAGCATTTCCATCACCTGCAAGATCTTCAGAAACTATTTTTCTAGTCTTCTTAAGTGCTCTTCTCTACAGCGAGCTCTTACTCATAAAAGCCAATGCCAGTCATTCCTCGGACGCGTTCCAACTCGCTAGAGCTCTCACTGGAATGTACTGCTGCCTCCACCCGCCGTTACGCAAATTACGGACAGATGTTTGCCACTAGTCAGGGTGGAGTTGCGCTTTTTACGTTGAAATTTCCACATCCTGTTCTAGGCAAAAACAGGCGACGGCTGAAGTAGCCAATCAGCTTTGTGGAACTGAGTCGCTCGACCAATCAGAAGTTCACAATCTCGGGACTTGTGTGATCTGTTTAGCTCGTCGGTGTAGTGTATCGCGCGACATTTCTTGTGGAAATCTTGAAACAGGACAACAACCAGACTGTATAGAAAGAGTCTACAGTTGTAATTTTGACGGTAAGTAAATAATGTTTAGACAGTGTTGTTTTCATAAGGTGAAGGATGTAGACATACTTTTGTTTGCCTGTTCCTTCGACACATAAGAAGCGCCTACAAGTTACTTCCTGCTCTGACAAGGCCGAGATCCCCAGTTACATTTTAGCCCTTTTGGCTAATGATGCGGGTGTAAAAGTGTAATGTACCAAATTGTTATTGTCTGTTGTTTTATACTTATCTCGGAAAATTTTAGCGTTTATCCTCTAGAATAAAGATAAAAGCAAAACCAGTTTGGCAGAAAGCTGTCGAACAAACCAGTAACCACACACCACGGGACTGTAACAGACCCAGCTGAATAAAGACACAGCTGTAACAAGTTTTTATTCAGCAACTGATAAACCTGACAGAGTTACAGTACATATTGGACATAACATTGCGCTTCAACAGTTTGCCTGTCAAAGCAAGGAAAGGTGCAGAGACCTGAATCCACCCAGTAACGCTTGTATCATGACCTCAGCACTCTGTGAAGCCGCAACGTTAACATGAAAAGCGTGTAATTAGGCATCCGAACTGGGCAGTAGAAAGCACTGCAGGGTGTACTTACAGTAAGCTAAACTCTGCCTGACTGCACTGTCTTTGGCAGCAGGGAGAGTCAGAAGTCACTGAATGCTTATGGGAGTTGTCATTTTCTGTCCATATGGTACCGTAGAGCCACTGCTTGCCATGTCACACAATGACTGTGATTTGTCCAGGATACTGAAACATTTACACTACTTTCAGTATAATGGTGCACGACTCATTATCTCACCTTTTTTGCTCTCTTTCTATCTTTAATTCCCCAGTTTCACATCAACTTGGGTCATTGTGGATGTTTGCTGAGTGGAGCAAGGCTGTAGTTTTGCTTCTGCTTTAGTTCAGTCTGTCTCAGGTTTATTTATACATGCATGTCACATGAGCATGTGACTAATTTACGGATGGAAGTAACCACAAAAAGTCATAGAACCGCACTTCGGTGATATACAACAACCACAAACAAATAAGAAAATCATATTTTAGAAGCTAGGAACCAGTCATTGGCATTTTTTGCAAGATAAATTACCTGATAATCAATTTATTAACAAAATGGTTGTGGATGATTTGCCTATATACTAACTGAACGCTCAGTTCATTAGTATCACAGCTGCACAACATGGTAATACAGTGCTTTTTTTTCATGTCTTGTCTCAACTCACCCAGCTCCTTTTCCTCCTTCAGGGTTGGGCCCTCCTACCCACAAAACCCAACCATGCCTCTGGTTACGAGGAATATCGAGCCGCGGCACGTGTGTCGCCAAACCATCCCTTCCAACATCCGCAGTGAGCTGGAATGTGTCACCAATATCAGCTTGGCCAACATTATCCGCCAGCTCGGCAGCCTCAGTGAGTGTTTGCAGTGTGTGGTTGGATGTCATTATGTCTGTCAATAAAATATTGTGCAGATGGTTAAAAACACGTTGTAAATGTGTATGATGTGTGTGTTTGTGCATGTTTATGTTGTGAATATGCATTTTTTGCTCAATTGTGAGAGTCGAATCAGTTCAAATCCTAAACTTATATGTATGTGTAGGCAAATATGCAGAGGATGTGTTCGGAGAGCTGTTCGTCCAGGCTGGAGCCTTTGCAGTCAGGGTAAATACACTCGGAGAGAGAGTGGATCGTCTGCAGGTTAAAGTTACACAGCTGGACCCCAAAGAAGAGGAGGGTAAGCACTTCCACATGCTACTGTTAGTCCTTACAGCACGTTTGTATAGGAGTGGCAACTTGAGTACAGCTAAATAAAACATAAAATTGAAATGTCTAGTTTCAGTACAGCAGCTTATACACTAACTCCAATTAACACTGAAAATTAAAATGATATTTCAAATAAAATAACCTCCTCCCCTTTAGTATAATAAATATTCAATAACACTCTCTCTGTATCTCTCTCAGTCTCTCTGCAGGCCATCACTACTCGCAAGGCCTTCCGTAGCAGTGTGACTCAGGACCAGCAGCTGTTCACCAGGCCGTCTCTGCCAGTGCCTGTACAAGACACCTACATGACCTGTAGTCCACCCCCACCACTCAACCAACTTAGCCAATACCGGTAGGGCTGGGGAGACAGATGGATACACATCAATAGCATATATTCATTCACTGGAGCCAAACATGCAGGAAATAATAAGGGAACACGTGCATGCACATGTGCACACATGGAAACACACATTCATACTGTATTTTTGTCATGAATATACATAATTCATACACAGCTCTCTGATGCATAGGTTTTAAAACATTGTCAAGGTGTAGTTCTGAAATAGAGCAGTCTCCCAATAAAAGGATTACAATTTTTATATTTAATACCACAAAAATGAAAAGAATTGATTGAATGTTTGCTCCATTGCTCAAGAGACATGAAGGCAACCATTACAAAATCGCTGTGTTTCATCAAGCTGATATAGTACTCATTGCAATAGTTTGTTTTTCAAATTTTGAAAAAATCACAATTAAGTCAGGCTTAAATATAAAAGTTGCTTCCTGTAAGTACACTCCTCCATTGAATCAAAGCAGCACTGAAGAGATTCTGTGGCGAATATGAACCATATGTGTCACAGCCCAGCTGACTGACTCACATCAGTGAGATCCTGAATATTAATTGTGTATGAGGCAAAGTCATCAGAAGAATGATTAATTTGAAGCCCGAACACAGTGGCATCAATGATGAGCAGCTTTACGGCATTGACCATTTTTATAACAGAAAGACTATCCCCGTGACTGGCTATAATGTGAGTAGTGGTGTTTTTGGTGGTGGTTTGACCTTGACAGATCTTTACATACAGTGGTGCATGTTCAGGGGAATATAACTAAAGAAAATTGTTTCTAAAAAGGGGAAGTGCTGTGGCTTGTCTATATACTGACACATCAGGCAGATAAACATCTGTCAGCAGACACTTCATGTTATTAATCTCTGTGCACCTAAGATAACAGGACGTGTGGCTAATCCTCAAATATAACAATAATGTTTGTGAACGGTTCTCTCCAGGGACGATGGCAAGGAGGCCCTGAAGTTTTACACGGATCCTTCCTACTTCTTTGACCTGTGGAAGGAGAAGATGCTGCAGGACACCAAAGACATCATGAAGGAGAAACGGAAGCACAGAGTGAGAAACATTAAATATTCTCATACACACCACAGTCACTGAGTTGAAACAGATGGACAGGTTTGGTCAAATACAAATCAAAGCATGATGGTCCAACCAATGACTGCGTCTCTGTGTCCTCTCCGAGCAGAAGGAGAAGAAGGACCATCTTAACCAGCGGACGCTCAATCCAAGGAAGATCAAGACCAGGAAGGAGGAATGGGAACGCCGTAAGATGGGAGAGGAGTTTGTGGTGCCAAAGAATGATTTAATGTAAGTTTGGAGGTTGAGTAAAGTGTGGTGGAAGTCTCTGCAGGTTGATAGACTGTGAATTGGTGCTGAGTTGAGGAGTTTGAGTTTATTTAAGCAAAATGTAAAAAATAATGAATCAATGAATCCATTCCTCTCTCTAGTAAACATGGTAAAAGTGCAAAATGGGCACTGAAACGGTGGCTTCATCTTATCAACCAGTCTGTACACAGTGATATGGGTGGTATGTCCTGTCTGAAAATGTTCTCAGGGGGTTGGGTGTAGAGCGGGCTGCCACTGGTAAACAAATGTGTGAGTCACACCAGGCCTCAGGGTTGATTTTATATTGTTGCATGTGGCATTCAGTGATCTTTGTAAACATCTAAAATAGGCTTAAAAACATTAGAGTCATGTTGATAGAACTATACTATTATTATTATTATTATTAATATTATTAACAAGAGCAAATGTGAGCCACTCATCTGTTTTAACTGTAGTTTTCCAGCTTATTTGTAAGTTATAAAAGTGAAGAACAGACTGGTATCTTACTGCTGCATAAGTGACTGCACTTTGTGTTTATTTTAATGTGTCACTCAGTCACCAGAGTGTCAGTGTAGCTATTTGTGTCTGCTGCTTTAAATGTTTTTGTGATACTTCTTTTTTCATGGTAATTTCTCATGCATTTTTTGTAGCTGAACCACAACTGCTAATGAAAGTCTGCAGGTGCTTTGTGGTACTTATCAAAGTTATTAGCATGTCCAGGTTCTAGAGAGTAGAGATCACACACTCTGTGTTGGGGTCATAGCAAAGTCCTTTATTTGTTTGAAGGAATTCCTCTGAGGGTCTGAACGGCAGTATCGGATCTGGAGAAGGATTCAATTCTGAAGGCCTTGAGCAGAGTACCAGCTCCTACGCTTATGATCCTGGCTCTCCTCTCTCTCCACCTGCCACTGATGACTTCCTGCCTCCTCCACCTCCAGACATGACGTAAGAAGCATCTTGTCTATAAGCAAAAAATAGGCTGAACATAGAGCCATACATGTTAGAAACGCAGCCTTTTGCGATAACTGGAGTTTAAAAGAACTAAAATGAATCATAAACCTACTGTTTAATTCCATCCCATGATTAATGAATACTATCTGCTAAAACTGTAGCAATTTAAATTTGATGGAGGCGAACGAAGGAACCAACACTTCCTCAACACTTCCTTTCTGTTACATGCAGGTATGACGGACAATACGGAGTCCCAGCCCAGACCCGTATCAGCATGCTGAGTCCAAGCCACCCACCTCCTGCTCCGCCCATGGCCTCTCCCCCACCCAACTCTCGCCCTAATCTCGCTCCTCCTCCTGCACCTCCTCCCCCTCCTCCATCTTCTGGCTTTGGGGTTCCTCCACCTCCCCCTGGCTTTGAAAGCCCACCTTCCCCTCCTCCACTCTCCTCCTCTCCTGCCACCTATCCCTCCCCACCTGCTCCCCCTCCTCCACCAGCCATGTCCTCTCTTTCACCTCCTCCGCCACCCCCTATGTCTGCAGGTGGTGGTCCACCACCTCCTCCTCCTCCTCCACCTCCCCCTGGCCCTCCTCCTGCACCCTTTACCAACTCTGCTCCCACTCCGCCCTCTGGAGGTGGAGCACCCAGCTCTGCCCCCAAACCTCAGCCAGAGCCTGCTGGTGATGCTCGCAGTGACCTGCTGCAGGCCATCCGACAAGGTAAAAGGAAGTGGATCAATATAACATGAATCTTTACCTGCTTAGCTGCTGATTGGCTAAAAGCTCAACCTTTGAAACAATAAAATACTCTAACAGAATTTCATGCACTCTTAAATACTTAATGTTAATCATTTTCACTCCGTTGGATTCACATGACAGTTAAAGTTACTCCATACTTTTAGATTAGATTACTTTTAGATTTTAAAAACCTGTGTCAAGTATATAAAATGGGATGTATTGTTTTAAAAATAAGTTATTTTACTGATTAATTAAACTACCCAGCTGTATATAGAATATCTAAAATTGTTCATTTCAGCTGGGTACATTAAATTACTGCTTACAGGTTAAGACACTGGGAATGCTCATATTGTAAAACTGATACTAACACATGTTTATCCTAACAAACTTTTTCAGTGTGTTTAATTTCTCATAAAACATCTTCAAAGTGGTCTTTATATCCTGCCTTTTTTGCATTTTCTTACTTTAATGGTGTGTACAATGTTTTTTGACATTATTGCTGCCGGCTGTCAATAAGTGGAAGGGTTAGAAGACTATTAGTGGAATTGTTTGAAGACTTTAATCTGTACAGATTGCATTTCTTGACCCACATTTGTAAACTGATCTTTCATAGTTTGGAACGTATTAATCAGATGTTGCCAGGCGCCCGCACTCACTGTTAGTATTCTCAAAAACTTCCTTTTTAGGTTTCAACCTGCGCAAAGTGGAGGCTCAGCGGGAGCAGGAGAAGAGGGATCACTTTGGCAATGATGTGGCCGCTATCTTGTCCCGTCGTATTGCTGTTGAGTGCAGCGACAGTGAGGACGACTCTTCGGAGTTTGACGATGATGAGTGGTCCGAATGATGGCCATCCCTCTTCCCTATTGTCTACCACGTCTGTATCTTCAGCCGTAATCAACATCAGTGTATTTCTATTCAAATTACATTCTTCAGTACCAGTGGAAAAGGGGTCAGATTTGTTTAGTGTATACTAACATAGTACGTACAAGTGACGTATTACGAATCACATTCCTTGACCCATTTATTTCTATTTATCCAAAGTTATTCAGATCAGGGGTATAAAAGTTCAAGGATTGAGTAAGAGTGTGAGTGTGCCTGGTTGTGTCATGATTGGCTGTTACTTTCACTGGATGACACAGAGCTGTTATTGATGTGAGAGTGTGTGATGTGATGCACGTCTCTCTGCTGGGTCTGTGCGTAAACACATCACCTCTGTCTTCATCTTTGTGTCTGTTAGTATCAGATGCCCTTTGCTGCCGGCCAAATGTCTGATTTTATCTGCTTTAGTATATTATGGCAAAGGGTAATGGAGAGTACTCAAACGCACACACCCTCCATACCCAGTATTTGTATGTCCTCAGTGGACAGACACACGGTGTTGACGTCAAATCATTTTCCCTCATTCATAGATTTATATGATATAGATGTAAAGTTTCTATTATATATTGAATCATATCTAAAGATAATTATAAGATATCCCTTTGTATTCCATTTTAAAGTTCCGTTTTTACCGCTTTTCATCTCCTCACGTTTGTGGTTGTCATGGGAACAACTGACTTGTGGATGAGACTTGGTGTAGCTTATAAACAAATTCATGAATGAATTATTCAGTGACTAAGGGGAAGTATTGACACCTGGGGTGTTTGATGAGATCACCATACAGAACATATGCAGACATGTAACACAGTTATCATGATTCATTTCAAACTGTTTCAGCCCTGCTGCATATTCCTTCATGTGTTTTTTACTTTGACTCTTTTCTGCTCTGATGCTTTAATCACTGCATAGTATCGGACAGTCTTCTCCATTATCCTGCTACCCAATAAGTGCCTTTTCGTACTGCATCTCAGTGTCAGTGTAGATTAATTTTGTTATCCACTCTGGTCGCTCATCAGCTTCTTCCAAAAATATTGCCATTGATGAGTCAAACATATGACTGACTGATGGTTTAGTGTGGACCACATATTTTTCAAGTGCCTTTTTTGTGTTAAAGTCCAATCACAGCCTGCTTAGCCAAAGTCCTGCTTTACCTGCCTTGATTTTACAAATTATTATTGTTATTTCAATAAAGATAGTGAATTACAGTGATTGTTTTGATGTCTTTTCTGTGAGAATGAATAGTTTGTATGCTGTGAACTGTTGGAGAACAAGATCCCAAGGATGTCAAACCTTGGCATGAGACTTTTCATGCTTTGTCTGTGACTCATCCTCTTTATGTCAGTGTTGGAGACTTTTTCACAGTGCCTGGTGCTGACTGTGTAGGGAGTGTGAAAATGAACTGACTGGGTGAAAGTTCTGCAAATGAGTAGGAGGAGAGAAAAACCTCTTGCATAATCCCTATACATCTTCTCATACCAAGGCTTCTTTGTAAGTTTTGAAAAGATGTGCAGAGTTATAGTAATAATACTGAGGGTTTCTTAAGCCACCAAATAATTTAGGATACAGGTGTTGAGGGAGGAAAGTCTGTGCCTAATTTGGTTAAAGAATGAGATATGGAGAGAGACAAATGCACTAAAAGCCTCAGCAGCAGTGAAGAGAAGAGTGCTGACAAAATTCAGTAGAAAAAAAACGCATATTTATTATTCATCAGTATAAAATATTCATTCATTTCAAAAAGGCTGTGCAACATGAACATATGGTCAGTACCTTTCAAAGTGCCTTTAACAGCATGTGCAAAATAGAATCTCAAAGGTCTGGAACATTTTGTTTTCTAAATATTCAAGTAAATAAAATTGGGCTTTGGATCACACATGTCATTACACCGTGATAGGCTTAGATTTAAACCCGTCCCTCTTGTCTTAAAGTGCCGATGGTCTTTAAATCCACTTTTTATGAGTGGGGATATCCATATCATCCCTGTGATTGTGTCAGCCTGTGGATCTAGTAGATCTACAATGGACTGATTATGAGGCACAAAGTACACACAAGACAGTATGTTTTGTCTTTAGTCCCAAGATGGCTTCCAGCCAGGATAGTTCAGGACATTCTGATTCGCAGAAGGACTTCATCTCTCTCAGATAAGTTCTGCTTGCGTGTGTGGGAGTGTGTGTGTGTGAGACTTAATGTTCTGAATTTGGATGACAGTCAATGCAGCTATGTGTGTATCTTGGCACACAAACAGTGATATGTCTGGCATAGGTTGTGTGGTGGTTTGAGTCCAAAGAAGTTTGGCAGTCTACACATCAACAGGGTAGTGTATGTGTGCGTTTTGTGTGTATCGGTGGGGGCAGCAGGCCTGGAGCAGCACCTTGCGAATGTCTTTGTTTCTGAGGCTGTAGAGTATTGGGTTCAGGAGTGAACTGCCTGCTGCCGGCACCAAAGTGGCATAGGTGTACAGAGGAGGGCTGGACGCGTCTCCCAGCAGGCCCCAGAGGGAGAAAGGCATCCAACAGCCCACAAACACACTGAGCACCAGGATCAACCGAGAGAAGCCCCTCCCACTGCTGTGTTTGCTTGCATATGATTGGTTGGCAGGGAGGAAGTGCCTCTGTGTAGCGATGGCATGGGCATGCCGCCTTGCCACACGGCAGATTCCAGCATACAATTGCAGGGTTACCATGACAACCACAAGGAAGCCCCCACACAGGAGTGATAGATATGTCCGGGTAAGAGGTCGTGCTACAGAACAGGAGTTGGGCTCCCCCAGACAGTGCCAGCCCATTGCAGGTCCAGCCCCAATGACACATGCCCCCAACCAGACCAGCAGCAGGAGGAGGGCGGCTCTGCGACGTGATTGACTTGAGCCATAGGTGAGGGCGTGGCTTAAAGACAGGTATCGGTCTAAAGCGACACCCATCAGGCTACAGAGCGAGGCAGTCAGTGATGTCACCAGCAGTCCTGAGGTTAGCAATTCTGACCAATCACTGGGCTCCACGCAGAAAAGGAAGAGGAAGTGCAGGACCAAAGCAACACCTGCCAGGAGATCGGCCAGTCCGAGGCTAGCCAGCAGCAGGAAAACAGGGGCGCGAAGAGACGGAGTGGCCAAGATGGTGGTGACAACTATTGCATTTTCAGTGGCAATAAGAGTTCCTGAAACACACAGGGCAACACCCCACACTGTGAGGGGCGGGACTTCATATGGAGGTGTGCTATCCAGTTGATCCAGAGGGAAGAAGGGGTCTGCCCCTGAAGACTCATCCCAGCCCAGGTCAGAGGTGTTCAGGATCATGGCTGTGCAGTCACACAAACAAAACCTAAATAGAAAAAAACAAAAAACATGTTGGCATTAGTTTTAATAGCTCATTAGCAACCCCCATCTGTCCATTAAACAGCCTTTCTTTGACCAGCTGTGGTTTCAGCCTGTGGAGATGCTCCAGGCCGGATGTGACAGTTGAGGACTTAATGTGGTTACAGAGATCTTAAGATGTCAGGCTCTTGTAACCTAAAGCAGTTGAGCAAATAAGAATTTCATTGTCAGTGCATTAAGTGCTATTTGCAGTTTCCCTGCACTCAGTAGCTCCTATCATGTGTCATGTCATATTGTCCTGTATTGTTTTTATTGTGAAAACAATTATTTATTTGGTTAGTATTGGACCAGATACAAAAATATTCATTGATTAGTCTAATAAGCCACATCATTGTATTTACAGCCTAACTAATTTATGACCCAAACCCATCTTATCCCTAATTAAGTAGAAACTTAACTTTCTCAGTGCAATAAAAATTTAGGCTAAAAAATACTTTGAACTCAGTTTGACATTGCATCGCCAATATTATAGTTGACTAGTGATCCTGGTAGCGCTTGAAATGCCAGTGACGTCACCACCTCTAGTCTTGCGGGAAGGCACGCAAATCCTAGTTGAACAATAGGTAAATTTAACTTTTAGAGTTACCAAAATGTGAGGCATCGTTAGATTGACATCGATTGTTATTAATATGGCTGTTTTTTCTTAAGCGCGCTCACTCAAACTCGGGGTGTTCATTGGCTTTCACTGTCCACTCTGGATTTTTATCCTGCACACGTTTCAGGAGCGTCCAAACATCGTAAATATAATTTATGGCGTGGCTGGTTGAATATGTAATCTCACACCCACAGTAAATTAGTGAACACCAGCCTGAGGTTCCTCTTCTTCAGTGTCCAAATATGATGTTTGACTACATGGACACTGCACTGTAAACCTCGGACAGGTTGTACGTGTACCCTGAAGCGGTTCATATCTTGAATTAGAAACACGGTGCTGTTTATTAGGCTACGATTAGGCTGGGGAGTCGTCTCTTACAAGTTTAAGATGCTTGCGATTTCTGGAATGTTGTCTTCTTGAGCTTTAGTACATGTCAAAACGTTCTGTTTGCCTGCTGAAAGGAAATACCACATCGCAATATGTCAATAATTAAATAAATAATTAAAAATTATTTTTCTTTTGCTCATACAGGAGAAAGATTTTTGGAGACACTGGGATTTTTTCATCCTAACCCCCGTCACTTCTCAGAGTGAGGAGGTATCTCCCACCTCCTGGTGCGGAGATCCCTGTTGTATAATACAGTTGCAGGTTCACTGCACCACCAAGGATGTCCCCAACACACGCACGCAAAAATGAGCACGCACGCATCACTCAGACATGTCTACATACATATAACGTGCATTCATCTTACCTTAATGACACGATTCCGTGATTCCTTTGCACAAGTTGAACAGATTTTGTTTTCTCTTCTTGTAAGATCCAAATGGTGGAGCTGGGGTAATGGTGTCGGCAGTGATGTTAGGTACCAGTTTAAATAAGAAAGTCAGTCCTCTCACTGCTCTGTGCTCCTCCTCATCAAAGTTGCCCCAAACTCTCACTCTGCGTCGCTTGCATCTCGTCTTCTTCTTCTTCAATCTCTTCAGAGCGGTTATGGGAGGCAGAATGGATGCTATTGCGCGCGGACTCATCCACAAGAGAGCCTAACTGACGTCACTAACTGGGAGGCTCGACCAATCAAGTGCTAGCTTTTAGGATGCGGGGAGGGCAGGGAGGGGGGTTGTATATGGAGTAATTTCATTCAGAAAAATGCGGCATCTCTGTCGCCCCTCCCACTGCGGTTCACTCTTGCTCTCATTTCTGGTAAATAATGACCACCTATAGACCCCCCCCCCCGCCTATTTTCTCAATAAGACCCAGGGACCTGGTTGAATGAGAGCATATTGTTTTATGCTGGGCAGGACTCAGAGGCGTCGAGCTGTGGGGACAGGAGCTCAGGGCTGCCGCTGTCCACGGTGCTGAAACGCATCAGGATGACTCATGGGGAGATGTCCTGCAGAGCACAAATAATCGGCGACACTTCAAGTGGAAAATGTCCACTTCCACCTGATTCTGTTACATAACTGGGTCCTTGTCACACCCAATCTGACAACAACTTGTATTTGTTTAAAATATTGGGATTATGTTTTAGTTACAATGTTGGCATAAGTGCACTGGGAGTTTATTTTAATTGATCTTTGCGAGATTCATAATCTAATCTAATCAAATAACCCTGAAATAATTTAGAAAACATTGAACTGTATGCAAACAATATGTGTTATGCATGGCAAGGGATTTAATTAAGGGTTGTCTTTAATTTTATCCAATGCATTGATCTATGCTTTGATCCTGTCAAGGAAACACAGGCCCCTGACTCCCGCAGTATCATAACAACAGCAGGGGATTCATGGCTTCCCCGGTTTGATAGTGAGCGTGGGTGCTGCAGGATGGGCTGAGCAGTTGTCTACGTGGTCGCGCATATCAATGCGCCAAATGGGAGAGGGGAAGTGGGGGATCGCGTCCTGCTCGAGCCATATTAGGACACGCTTCCTGCCGATAAACACCTCCTACGTCACTTAGAGAATCAACACTTGTCACCTTACAAATTACAGATGTTTTTTTTCTGTCTTAGCTCAAGAACCACTTTGTCATGTGTAATTAGATTTTATCACAAAATTATTCTATGTTAACCTCTTATTATAGTAAAATAGTTTGACATCTCAGAAAACCAAAGGAATATTGTAGCGAATATTATTTGTGCAATGCACCAAAGTGATTTATACAGTGAAAAACATTATAAATTGTGATGGATTCCTATTTTTATTTCCCTGCACTAACGTATTTTATTCAGTATTTTCAATTTCATATATTAGCATCTGCGCTACTAACCAGTCGTCTCGCCGCCGTGGGCTGTAAATTGCAGCTTAATCCGGTTTTTTGTCGCTGGTGCATCGATTTTTGCCAGCAGTGGGAGCATCAGTGGAGGAGGAAATCGTGTTCGACGGGACTGCGGAATATCCCTTTGTGTTTTTTAGCACGCCGACACACAAACCAGCCACCCCGTAGAGCTGCACAGATGCACCGAGACAATGTGTGAGAGACCATATGAGATGTGGGAGTACATGAGCCATGTCGGTGTGAGCGGAGGAGGAGGAGGAGGTGATGGTGGAATTCACTGCATAAAGCTGCAAAGTGTGTCGTGATTCTGGGCTCAATGCACCTGCTTTTGAGCGCTTGGCCCGACGCTACTGTGTGACTCAGTGCATCTACGTTACAAAGTAACACTTCAAGGTCAAAGCACTTGTACTTTTTTGTGACGTGAATTTGCATGTTCTTACAGGCTCATAGCTGGGAGCATTTTCTAAATAGTCCACTCTGAGCCACGTTTTTACTGTTCTTTTTTCCCCATAAAGTGATCAACCAGACAATTAATAACAGTGTTGTTAGAATACGTCCCAACAGTGTCTAAAACATCTCATTAACATGTTTCTGGAAAGTACAGCGGTAATTATTCAGTATGTTGCCACATATATGGCCTCCAAAGAGCTTGTCTGAGGTGTTTGTCATAGGCAAATCACTTGTGTTTGAGAGGATTGTTCAGGCAGCACTTCATCACTGTCAGTGACACATTGGAGGTAATAATGATGGCGATAGACGGCTGACGTACAGGCCGTCTACTATACATAGATGGGTTCTGACCACATCCAACTCCCACACCATTGTCAGTACGTGTTCACACCTACAGTATATTTAGAGCTGTCTTAATAGGATCGTATCATTTGAGACATGTACCTACTGTATCAGACACATCCCTGATTAAAATGAGCATCCTGATTTTAGCCGTGGTGGTGGTGCTCAAGGGATGGCGATGCCTGTGCAGTGCTTTGGTGTACACTAAAACAACCAAATAACAGTTTCTTGCTATAATTGGTTCAGACATTCATAGTGACCAGTGGATAAACTGTGAAGACTTTTATACCCTAACCTTTCATCTAAAACCATAATCAACTCAAATTCCATCTTTTTTGACCAAATACCTGCAAAACTGATGTCAGTCTCATCAGCCTCAGCTCTACTTTGTGTTTTCAGCTAATTAGTACATTAGCACAGAGAACTGAGATGATGGACATGTTAGCATTACACCTGCTTTTCATTAGGAGCATGTTAGCATGCTAATGTTGACATTTAGCCTAAAGCATTGCTGTGTAGAAGTGCAGCTTTGCGGAGCTGCTGACTTGCTAACATGGACTGTTTATTGGCCTTGTTGACCGTCTTATCCCATACTTCATCTCAGTTTCCGTCACATTTATTATGGAACCCACTTGAGGGATCCCAGCCAACGAAGTTTGAACGCTTCCTGAATGTGAGCCTTTGCAGTTAGTATTCCCATTTCATCCTGTTGATGTGTAATTTTCCCATTTGGCTCGCTAATGTCATACATATGTGTCAGTGCAGGTGTGTGCTTGCATCGCCTGCTGAACTAAACAGGTGTCAGTATGTCTAAACTGGTGTGCATTACAGGAGGTTGAGGTGGGCCAGTTGGTTGCCAGGAGATTTGGGTGTCGCTCATATTACACAGGTCTCTGTGTCTCCTGTCTTTCTCTCTTTCCCTCTGTGTCCCAGCCAGGAGCCACATCGCGATTTGCAACAATTGGATGGCATTTTGAGGCTGATATTTCAACTGAAATCATTTTGTTGATATTAAATTTTTTGCCTACACGCCAAACTTTCCAGCTGTCAGTTACAGGTGTTGGTGCTCTGTGGTTGTCAGGATGCAGCAGCTGGTATTGAAGGTCCTTTGTTCCACAATGCTGCTTCTTGCAGTGATGCCCTGTGTCTACTCACAGTCAGGTAATGGGTTTATCCTCATCTCTTACATTTGTTTTCCTGCTGAATGACCATCAAAGTGTCTAACCTGTTGATGTATCCTCCTATTCTTGGCTTCTGATATCTCTGTGTTTGCAGTATGTTTATCTTCTTCATAAACTATCTCCTTGTACTAACTATGACCATGGCCTGTCCTTTACCATTTCTTAAAAGCCGACAATAAGTAAAAATGTGAGTGGAGACTGTGAATCTACTATGTTTTCTTTGGCATTACTCTTGAATTTTGCCTACTCACTTTTTGACTATTCTGATTTTGTCCAGACTCGTGGGATGTATTGCAGGAATTAGACTGTTAAAAGATATCTGTGGGAATATGATTGTTCATCAGCCAATTAATTGGTTTTGAGTGATGCTTCCAATTGACTGCCAGTGTTGTCCCTCCTACAGATTGTTCTCAAGCCGAGTCATGTGACCTGTGTGTCGGGGACTCCATGCTCAACCTGACAGGCTGTGTCTGGAGGCTTTGTCCTGATGGTGACGTGCACACAAACACACACACACACACACACACACACACACACACACACACACACACACACCACTGACCTCTGATAGTAATTCAATCATCAAAGCTGCTGTAACATGAGCTTCCCTGGTTTGTACAAGATGACTGAATTATTTAGTATGCCAGGAACACACACACACACACACTGAAATGCTTGTTCTCTCTGTCTCAGGTAATGACACAGGCATGTGTGTGACTGATGAAGGCAACTCAGCAGACAATGGCATGAACTGTAGCTGGACTAGAGTGTCGGAACTGTGCACAGGTAGCAAACAATACACAAAGAAAACAAGATATTGAATATATTTCTCTGCAATCTCAGTAACTCTCATCTCTTTTGCATGTTTTTTTCCAGTTGTAGAGACTGCAGCTGAGGGAGGAGGTGAAGGTGACTCAGGTGAATTTCATCGTCTCTACTCCAGCAGCCCATTCTACCCCCTCTCTTCTCTCTTGCGT
Source organism: Datnioides undecimradiatus (assembly GCA_008933995.1). Classification (NCBI taxonomy): domain Eukaryota; kingdom Metazoa; phylum Chordata; class Actinopteri; order Lobotiformes; family Datnioididae; genus Datnioides; species Datnioides undecimradiatus. The sequence continues at coordinate 2,195,651 of WARS01000044.1, read as the reverse complement.
CAGACATTTATTATTCCCATAACAGCTGAGTAAAATGTGCCAAAATGATCCCAATGCCACTCAGTCATTTCCAGCAGTAAAAATCCCTGACTCTCTAAGAAAAAAAACAGACTTTTTTCCCCACCCTGCCCTCATGTAATTTCACTGTAAACCCAGCAAATTCTTCCCTTTCTTTCCCGCCAGATGATGGAGGCAACACCAACTCAACTCCTGAGTTCTCTCAGGCCAAGTTTGACATGTCCAGTTTCATCGGAGGCATCATACTCGTGCTGTGTGTGCAGGCGGGCGGCTTCTTTGCCATGCGCTTCCTCAAATCCAAAGAGCAGAGCAGCTATGACCCCATGTGAGTTGGTGCATGTAGGTGTTAGATAACTGGGAATTTAGCATGACTGCACCAGTTTAAGTATGTGCATGTCAATGTGTCTGTGTCAGCATGTTAGGCAGGGGTGTGTTGGTGCAACAGCAGCCTCTGGTGGCGTGAGTGATTAACAGCGCCCATATATACAATGCGATTCACCTTTAACATCTCTCTAGATTGTATTTTGATTCTGCTCACAAAGCCCATTTATCCCTCTCAAAATCCTGCCTGTCTTCACACAGAGAACAGCCACAGTGAGGAAAGGATGTGTGAAGGACGAACAGACATAGTGGAGGACAGCAGTGACTCATCTAGTTGTGACGACAAGAGTTTTTTTTTTTTTTCTGAGACCCTGTCAATTTTGGTTTGGTCCCCATGTGAACCCGTGGGGGCTGGTGTGTTTATGAGAGGACGTTTTTCTCAAAATATTGCATTGTGTAACGAGTGTATGTGCATGTGATCTCTGTGTTTGTATAGTAGGTTTATTTTAGAGAAATTTTGGTATTCTCATTCTGACAAATAAGAAATCCAGTGGCTTTGGTTTGCTCAACACTTTTAACAGTTTATCTTTGAGAACAAATGCACCGTAAATCTTCAATACTACATGGTGAGTGTCCGGCCTCTTACAAACAACAAGCAACTAGCTTTATCAATGTTTCTACTGTGTAAATAGTACTGTGTAGTCGTGGGAAAGGGTAATATAACCCATCTAGACGGGTCAGACAAGGTCATAACAGGCATTTTAAACTGTTTTTGAAAAGCACCTGAAATAGACCAAAGCGAGACCCTGGACATCAGCTTCACATGATGTTTGTCCATCATAGCAGAATTTGTCTGTGTTTCATGTGGAGCTGCAAACTTTTACAAAATTTGACTGAGACCAAAATTTAAATATTTATGTACATTATATATTTTTTTTCATGTATCAATTGCAGTGATTTAGGTAATTTAGCTTGGTAACCTAAGGAGTTATCTTTACACCTCCTGGGAACATAGAAAATAACAGTTTATTATCTAACATAATAGTATCAGTAATAGCAGTAGACCTATAACATCATGGCTGCTTCTCTGATTTGTGCTGTTGTTTTGACTTGTCTATAGCTCAGTCCTTTTTTATAAATTCATTTTTGTGGAGGAGATTTCTGTTTTGACGGCTCACACTTAAATCTCACACATATCAGCTTTTACCCTTTAATAACAGCTCAAAGAGATGTGATGCGGCCTTGTTTAGTCATGCTCACGCTGGTTAAGTTGATCACTATGAATAAGTTTGATTTTCTGGTGATGCCATTAGGATGAATCATGCAGCCTGAATAAACCAAGGACAAACACCTGTGTCTGTGTGTGTATGTCATGTCTGCTTTCTTGTATGCAAATGAGGAGCTGGTCATAAATAATCACACTAAGAAGGTGTACTGGTATAACATGTGTTGGGTGCATTCTTGCCCACACTAGCAAAGTGAGTGAACTGAGTCGGCTCTAACCTGGGTGCGACCATAGACACACTCCCAGTATCTGCAGATAAGAATTAGCTATTAATCCTCACATATCTGGGTGTCAGCAGGGATTCCCAGCATGCAGCAGGTACAGAGTGCTGGTGGAGGCCACTAGGGGAGTGGCAGCAGGATGGCCAGTTGGATGCACCAGTCACCATCCTGAGCCAGGACCTACAGGCTTGAATAAGCCCACACAAATAAGTTCCCCAACGGGATAGACTGTGGCTGTCATCCAAGTTTGTTGACAAAGGACTGAATACAGGTCTTTTTCACTCTGAATTCACCCTCCCCCAACTCACACAAACACATTTCCAATGAGAGGAAGGGACATCTAGTACACACAAATAACCACATATTAAAAACTTTAGACAGACCTCCTGTGCTGCTGGCTATTCTCTCTTCTGCTTTAAACGGGCATGGATGTCTGTTTATGTGCGTGTAGTAGAGTAGGTGCAGCAGCAGCAGCCTCTGTGTGTAGCCAAGTGTGTGTGTTTAGCAGGTGTGGACAGCAATGAGGAGGAAAGTTACATCCCGCCTCCACCCTGTCATTTGGTAAAACATCCGTGTATGTGTGTGTAAGTCATATCTCACAGTCAGACAAACACACCGTATCGGTATGACGCGCCAACACACATACACATGCACGCGCGCGCGCGCACACACACTCTCCCTCTCTGTGTTTTATGTTTGTTCCGCCTCACGAATAGCTCCCAGCTGACCGCAGCGGCCCCTGTGTGGACTAATAACTGCAGAGGGCGTGTTCACTGCGTTTACTCTGCACACAGACCTCGACGCGCAAACTTTTCTCCAAACTTTTCACAGAGGGAACTGACGGAACCTTCAAATCAGGTAACTCAGTTTTGGGTCTTCATGTCTGTGTGTGTGTATTTTTAACGACTATGTGTGGGGGGAGAGTTTTACCTTTGATGATCTGTAAAGAAGAGAACAAAGTGGCGACAGGTGTCTGCTCTCTCGCGGTGTTCATGATGAGGAAAGTGCTGCTCGGGCCTATCTCTTCCTAAAGGGGAACTTCATTATAGAGCAATAGTTCTCAAACTGCAGGGCGGGCCCCTGTGTGGAGGGTGGGGGGCGTGGATGACCAGGGAGCAAAATATGGAGTTAATCGATTTACAAACAATTTACAATTTACAAACAAGGTTTGCAAAAGACTAATAGACGTTAACTTTTTTCTGTCTCTGAAGGAGGTACAAGCGAAACGGCTGGGAACCACAACTGTTTACTCACTTTTATAGTATAGAATATGACTGCAACCTACACTACATTATCATTAGCCTATTATTGTTTAAATTATTAACAATAATTTACCAAGCAATAAAATATTATTATTTTTGCCTTGTTTAGGGTTCAGGTTGTGAGAGCCCGTCGTATGATATCCTGTTTGCCTAGCTCCCAGCCGCTTTGAGAGGAGAGTCCCTTTGCGCATGCGCTAATTACTCAAAGGTAACTAGCCTCAAGGCATTGAACACACACTCAAAGACATTAAAATTATTATATTGTGGCCCAGTAGCTTTTATTTTGATAACATGCCCCATAATGTCAACCTAGCAGGTAATTGCAGCTTGCATAGTATTATTGTTTATTTTCAAGCCTTTTGAAAGGAAGGGCCTTTGGGGCACGAAGGGATGAAAGGCATCGAAGCAGACAGGAATAGTCTACCTGGCACAGTATGTGTCCTCACCCACTGAGGTACCAGAGCTATTGGAGGGCACATGATTTCAAAGTGTCTTGAATGATCTAACAATGGGGTTCCTAATCTGGGGCTCAGGATAAGGTAGACATCAGGGTTTTTAAGATAATTTAGTTTCTAAGACAAAACTTATGTCTTCTGTACAGAATAATGTGTTTTTTGTGACACATCTTTGATTGTGTCTGGTGAAAAACTTCACCCATTTTCCTCTTCAGGCCTCAAGAATTATTACGTGAAACAATGTGAGGAGATAAAATCTATTCTAAACTCATTGACAGACGCAATGTGTGACAGAAGATAAAAGACAGAATTTCATCAGAGGGGGTTCATAGTGCATAAAGTCTGGAAGGCACCAGTTAAGAAAGAGCAACAAAGAGAGCAAACTTACACCAGATACTGTGCAGGTGTAATGTTCTTTATATAGCATGCTTGATTATTCTTAGAAATGAATAGGAGCTGTCTGTTTGTGTAAGGATTGTGGTTTCTCTTCAGACTCAGGCATGGAGGAGGAGCTGGCTGATTCTTCTCTTGACTTGAGCCATCTGACAGAAGAGGAACAGTCTGCCATCCTGCAGGTTTTAGAACGTGACTTGGAGTTGCGTCGTCTTGATGAAGGACGTTTAAGGTCAGAGGTGACTGTTGATCCTTTTTAGGTGTTTAGGTGTTTTGCCCAGTTAACACAAACATGTAGGTGCGTGCCAAATTAAAAGAATAGATTTGCAACGATAAATCAGTCAAATCAGAGATCAGCTGTAAGGAGGCATCTGTACTCTTTGTTTATCTAGTCATTTATTTAAGTTTCCCTTTAATTTGTCTGTTTGTGGTAGTTTAAAGTAAAAAAAACTATTTTACTGAGTGCACATTAGCTGTTGACAATTTGAAATATGGTAATATGAAACATGTAAGTTCAATATAATCAGAAATAATGACTTTGATACAGGGACCTTTTCAAGATGAGACAGAGACATCAGTAAATAGGGTTGGAATAATTGCAGTTGACAGCAAGAAGAGACTGTCAGCAATTACTTAGAAAGAAATATTCAGGTGTGGTTGTAGTAAACCCCCTCATTACAAAGATAAATGCTCATTTGAGAGTTCAGAGGTTCAAAAACGTCTCTTGGCCACCTTCTGTTGGGGAATCTGGTAGTTGCATTATGCTGTGGCGGACATTTTACTACCACCATGACATTGCACTCGTCCTGCGGGAACTCCAAATGCTCTCCACCACAATTATGAAAACAAAATAATTCAATATTAACTTATAGAAAGGCGGTGTTCCTCCCTCCGGTAGTGTTAGTAGAGACAAAGAGAATGAATATCAAGGTGCACTGAAGCAGCTCTTGCAGCATATGGTGACTCAACACCTTACTTAGACACTATATGTTGCTTTTTGCTGTAATTTGTCACCTGTTTGTGTCTTTGTCTTTTATCCGCTGAGTATGTTGCACGACTGAAGTGACAACCGTGACTCTTTGTGACACACTTAGCCTTATATCATCTGCCAACAGGAGGTTGTGAGTGTTTGCTGTTTAACTTTGTCCTGTGTAAATTCTGCAGGCTCCTCCAGCAGACGGAGACAGACCCGACCCGTCTGCGCTCCCTTTCTGGAACGTGGTTCTATGAGGAGCGCAGCAAACGACATAGCAGCCATTTGAGCAGCGCACTGGTCCACGCCACAATACGCCACAGGAAGACAAAGAGCAGAGGTGTGTTTTCGTGTTAACATGGTGCTGCTGTTACAGGCCTGGTTTCCTACTGTTAGAGGGATATCCTAGTCATAATTCTGTGGTTGTTGCCACGGTAACAGATGTGCCCCTGACTGGACTGTTCAATGGCGAGAGAGAGGAAACCTCCCACAACAACAACACCTATCCTGAGGCTGAGAGTCGACTGAAGGACTGCAAAGAAGCAGAGGGTGGAGGGTTAGTGGAGGGCATATGTCACTGAAAAATTGTTTCACTGTGTGCAGCTGCAATTTCTTATATCTTGTTTATGTTTACAGGAGTCAAGGAAGTTTGAAACCTACACCTACACCCAGAACAAAATGTACTATACAGGTCTGTCTTTGCATTTTTGTTTCTTTGTTCTATGCTTGAAGAAAACATTCAAATATAAATAATCATCTCCACTGCAGGGTCTCCAGCACAGAAGTTCTTCATCGTCTAAAGGTATGAAAGCATCTCTACCAAAGTCTCTGTGATAATCTAACAGCCTCTTTGTACTATTATCATTGACTCATCCTTTTGCTAATAGACTCTGAAAGGAGAAGTAATGGCCTCTCAGAGGAAGCTGAGGTAACTGCAGCACACACCCACATTCACAGAATAAGACCAGAAGTGGTTGAAAAACTGGCCAGTTGTTTTACTTCCTACTCACACACAGTCCAGCAACACTGAGATGATAGTTTTAATTATTTAGATGTATAAATCAATTGAATTTTGACTTTTAATGAAGCAGTTAAAGGACATGGTGTTGCATGTAACACTGTATCTCAAAATAAAAGTGTGTGTGTGTGTGTGTGTGTGTGTGTGTGTGTGTGTGTGTGTGTGTGTTTAGGAAGACTTTGACGGTCACAACGGGGACACTGACTCTCTCAGCAGCAGCCTGGCCGAGACATATCCAACCTCTCTAAAGACCAGCAGCTCCAACGGCAGTCTTCATTCTGGCTACACGGTACACACACACACAGAAGTGCGTGCACACACGCACGTTTGATTAATTGGCTATCCAGGGACGCAAGATGACTCAGCTCCGGACAGTGACGTAGGAGCTGATCTGTGCTGTGCGTGCGTGTGTTATAGCTCAGTGGAAGCATGATGAGTCTGTTCAGCTCAGGGGATTTCGGAGTGGTGGAGGTGAGGGGCCGTATCCAGTTCTCATTGGTTTATGACACCCAGAAGGAGGAGCTGAACATCCAAGTGTTTCGCTGCGAGGACATCGCCTCAGCACGCAAAAACCGCTCGGACCCGTGAGTGACAGTGCATGTATCAATGTGCATCTTGCAGCAGCAATGTCACATACAAAATCAGCCAATAGTGTCTGTGTGTGTGTTTATTGCAGGTATGTAAAAGCATATCTCTTGCCAGACAAATCAAGTCATAGTAAGAAGAAAACATCAGTAAAGAAGAAAACACTGAACCCAGTCTATGATCAGACACTCCGAGTGAGACAATCTCTAATTTACATATTACTTGTGGCATCCTGCGCTTGGCCCGTCCATCCTTTCACGGGTTGCCTGATTTTGGTTCTTCTTATAGTATAAAGTGCGGATTGGAGAGCTGCGGAGCCGGACTTTGAACCTGTCTGTGTGGCACGCAGAGCCCCTGGGGAGGAACGTGTTTCTTGGGGAGGTGGAGGTGCCTCTGGGCCAGTGGGACTGGACGTGCACTCGGCCACTGTGGCAGGATCTGCAGCCACGGGTAGGATGAGAGCAGACATGAACAACTTTCATGCAAATACGCAACTTATATAGTCACAAAAATAAGCATGAGTGTTTGAATACTCAGACAAATATTTACCAAAACACAACACTGCCTGCATCGACATTTGTTTAGTATCTGAGTGTCTGTGTGACAGCAGTTTTGGCAGCTTTGTTGGAGACACAGAATACAGGGAGGAGTGTCTCTGGTGTCTGGGAGAGCTGAAGGGAGAGGAAGACATGCTGTGAATTTCAACTAAGGTTTTATGTAACCTTAATCTTTTGCTGCTTCCACACTTCTGCCTCCCTCCCACTTGCCTCTTTCCCTTTTTCTTCCCGTGTCTTTTTCTCTGCCTTTATCTTTTTTTCATTTATACCCCTTCCCCTCCCTGCCCACATCCCAGGTTCATCTGAACCCAGACTCAATTAGCAGTCGTGGCACAATCATGCTCTCTATTAAATTCATCCCAGACGGATTTGAGGGTGAGCAGAGCACACACAACATGGATCTAAATTATGTCCTTCATCAATCACATATGTTTCATACATTACGTGTGTGTGCTCGTTAAGGTGCTGGTCTTCCTCTGACTGGAGAGCTTCACATCTGGCTTCGGGAGGCTCAAGGTCTCATGTCTAACAAAGGTGGCCCTATAGACTCGTTTGTTAGAAGGTGCGTCCACCCTGTGGCATATTTTATATTCAGTTGTCATCAGTTACTTATCCTTTATTATATTAATAATGGGAAATGTAAACTTACCAGTAAGTTATCACATTTTCCACCTTTATTTTATTGATTTAATTATTGATTTTCTAATGACTGTGTACATTAATCAATATCTCACTAGTTTCCACATCAAGTTAGCTAATATGCTAATTTTCATCTGTAGTCTGTGGGCAGGTTTTTACCTACTACTAAATGTCATCATACATACAATACAATGCAATGCAATACATTAATGCATCACTAAAGTAAAATTTATATACTTATTGTCATTCTCATATTCCAGCCCACCTCTAAACCTAAAGCTGCTATAATAAATATTTAAGACTGTTTTGCAGCACCGTGTGTATGAGAATCCCTGCGGTTTCCTCTCAGCTCTATGAGGCGTCTGTGAAAATTTTAATCTCCTCAGTCAAATATTTCTTTAAAACATAGAATCTGTGTATGTTTTAGCCACAACATCAATATAAACCAAATTTTGGTTTGAATCTGAAATTGTCATGATCTACACCCGTCCAGCTACATACTCCCTGATGCCAGTCGACAGAGTGGTCAGAAGACGCGGATGGTGAAGCGCTCCATCAGCCCGACCTACAACCACACCATGGTGTATGATGGCTTCCACACCAGCGACCTGAGGGAGGCCTGTGCTGAGCTGACTGTCTGGCAGCGTGAGGGGTTAAAAACACACATCCTAGGAGGGATTCGCCTGAGCTGTGGAACAGGTGAGTGACTTTTATTCATGTCCACATGAACAAAATGAGTCAGTTTGCACTTACTGACTATTTAACCTTTATTTAAAGCACAGTATGTATTTTCTGTTCTCAAAACCAAAGGCATAGTTTGATAGCATAAAGCAGCATGGGATCATGGGATTTGTTGTCCTCATTGTAAGACAGCCATCCTTGCCAATTAAAGTCTATCTGACATTACTCAGGGAGAAAGGTTCACGGACCATGTGAGGTATTAAAGTTTTATAATGTTATGTTTGTCACATTGACAGACTTCCTTCCTCTTTCTCTGACAGATCATTTGTTGTCATAGCAACAAGAGGAGTAAAGGGGATAAGATGCCACTGACAGGGGACTAAATAAAACGCACCATTATTTTGAATAAAATTATGGATTCTTCTGGGTTTGAACATTGTTTTAAACATGTTGGATAACCTAAGTACACAATTTCAGAAACTACATATTATGGTTGCTGTAATTTTAGGCATTTTAGTGCAGAAATGTTATAAATTATATCTTTTAAGTGTACAGATACATGCTCAGACTGGGCTTCATCAAATTCTGGAAAGCTGCAATGTTGAAAATAGACTCTGGGAACATAGGGAGGGACTGACATGCACTAAAATGCACATGCAGCCAGACCTACTAGAACAAAGAAGAGAGAAGTTACAACAAACACAGAGGGAGTGTGAGTGTGACTTTGTTTTCCGCTGTAAATGCCATTGCCCAACTACATTTTTGCATAGCAAATAAGTGTTCACTAAAATCCAGTATACCTGGATGTCTTAAACATCAAACATGCAAACAGTGAAAATGAAATGGCAAGACCAGTTATTTGTGGAGACTCTGTAGTTCTAGTGAAGGCATTTGCAACAAATGATATATAAAGTGACCAGATAGGGGAACAACATGTCTTATCTTTATCTTGCTCTGAAAGCAGTAGTCAGTTTTGGTGATTTGAAACAGTATTTGTTCTCCAGTGCAGCAGGCCTCATGGACAACAGCCTGGTCTTTACAGAGGATCTTATCTTATCTCTAATCAAACGCCTCTTAGTTCCAGCCTGTTGTTGGCAGGGTGCTTTGAATTAACTTACTTACATGTTTATCTTGGGCTGTCTCCTGCAGGTCAGTAGTTGACTGTAGCCTGGACAAAAGGTGAACAAGGTGATGAATAAAAGCTCCAGCATCTCCCTTTTTAAAACTCAGCTGTGCCAGCATCTCCTGACATTTTTTGTGCTGAGCTGTGATTAGAGATTTAATGGTATCTCATGGTTCTCCTGACATTTCATCGGCTGGTAGGGGGGTCAGCAGCCACTGCGTCAGGGGATGGGATGTTAAAGGGGTTTTTTTGGACTGGGTTTCTTGTTTTATGGCCTGCTTTGTATATGGTGCCATGAAGGCAGGTTTATGCTTCATCTACAGTGCTGTTTTAAAGTGGCATGGTGACAACACTTCAGTCCAGTACTTCACACTGTGTTTTGTCCATTTGGCATTTCAGGCATTTCAGATGGTCATGTCATCAGAGCGAGGTCATTTCTAGGTTAACAGAGAGTCTCAGCATTACTGTGCATTGTTAAGTATCATATGTGGAGCCACCAGCTGTTCAGCAAAGAGCACAATCCAGCACAAAATTGGCAGATGGGGTGAAAAAGGCATCATAAGCGAAGTTATACATGTGAGCAACGTGGAAAACAATTCTGATTTCACATAAAAAAGTTGTTGTGAAGTAGTGTGCCTCTGTTGATCTTGCTGTTTTGCTCATAGCTTGTGTCACTGTGCTTGACAAGGAGTGTGAAGCACTCAAAATCAAATCACTGACAGAGCACCAGCCTCTGAAGGAAGGTGCTGTCAGTAGAGTGGTGGGAAGTGACAACTTTGATGAGGTTTTGCTGGTTGTAAACAGACTCTCAACAGAGAGTTGTAATATTCAGGGGGCAGGGTTGCCTTCTGTGGGCTTTTTGGATTGTTTGTTGTTAATGTTTTCAGCTTGGGGGCTGTGATTACGATTCCCCTCTTTGACTGTCAGGCATTGTCTCTTGGATTTGAGTCCATTGGTAGAAACTCTTGTTTTTCCAGCTGAGCCTGCACTGAAAGCAACACAAGAAAACAAAGAAACAAACAAGGAAATATAGTATATATAGTACATACAGTATAGTATAGTATAGTATAGTATATGAGTTGAAGTCAGATGCTTATGGATTGCTTTTATGGCCTCATTAAGATAAACATCTTTCTTCAAACGAGGATTATTGTGTTAATGTCTTGAACATAAACTGAATAACTGTGTACTTTACATGGCAGGTCAGAGTTATGGGGAGGCCGTCAGCTGGATGGACTCCACAGAAGAGGAGACTGCTGTGTGGAACTCCATGATCGAAAATCCAAACCACTGGATCGACACAACACTACCAATCAGAACTAACCTCACGCATCGATCAGAGTGACACACCATGTACACATTCATATTCATTTCATGGTTGGACTGAAGGTTCATCCTCTGCACATTCAACTACTCTGTCACACAATCACTGTGTATTTCCTTATTTCATACATAAAAACACACACAGAGAGGAGGCAGTAGTGGTGCAATACTGTAAATGAATGGTATAGGTAAGAAATATTATATATACATTTATATAGTATTGAAGCCTGCATTTCAAATGTTTTACTGCTATGTTTTGGTTCAGGCTTTGTCTTGCATTTGCAATCCACTGTAGTTCATTAATTAAAAATCAGAACTGATGAATCATCCATCAGTGTTTGCCTCTTTTTACTAAATTACAATATTACATCATGAGACAAAGATAGATGTATTTTAAGAAATTAGCAACTTCATATTTATTTTGTGTTAAATTCTAAAGCATAAACCACAAAAATTTTCATCCTAAAGGGGCATGTTTTCTGATTATCCAGACAGTTACAATCATAACATTTGTATTTGTATTGTATTTGTATATGTAACATTTGACAATTCTCTAACTGGATAGGTTGCAGTTGCATGTGTGTCCTGTTTTATGAATTGTCTGACTACCACCATGTGGTCATAATTTAGAATTACTCTTACTCTTTTTCAATTTATAGTGGCAGTGAAGAGTCAGTGGCACAACGAAAGAGGACAGTTTGTATTTAACTTGCCCTCATTTTTTAAATTAAAACAAACTGTGTTACACCAGGTATGACCCTCTTTATCACCTGAAGGCACTCAAGCAATGATTTCTCATGAGTCAGCGCTCCTTTCTTAACTGCTTCAAACTGAAAAGATATCAGAAGTGGGACTATTTGATTTCCAAAATAAAACATTCATTAGAATATGTTTTTTTTAATTGTATCTCATGTAATTCATTAATGTTCCACTGACTGATTAGAAAAAGACACATCTGTAGCATTCCATTGTTTTTATTCGATCATTTTTGATGTTGTTTATTAATAATCACTGCAAATCAGAGGCAATAAATTTGCAGTCTTTGAGATATCTGGGATTTAATTTCAGATGCAGCGGCCTACTTTACTTTCAGTTATGTAACTGTAGTAATGCATATATCCTGTATCAATGATACATATGATCAATAATCATATCAATGACACAATAATAATAATGACTTCCTGTGAACTGTTTGCAGTCTAACTCTCAGCCATTTTCCCCTAAATCACAGGTTCTGGCAGCTCAAAGCTCAATACTAAGATGTACCTGATGGTACCATACTCTTCACATTTTATGGATGAATATAATAAACTGACATATAGTAACCACGGAGACAGAGAGAATGTGTTGCTAGAAAAAAAATAGAAGTAACTGCTGAAAATTAATTTAATAAAATTATGAGAATTCATATTCTTAAGTCATATTCTTAAATCAAGTCACTGTGACTTGATTTTGGACTTACTGTCTATTTCCTGCAGTTGTGCTCGCAGCTGTATAGACTCCGTGGCTCAGTTGTGGCTTGGCTCCGCGGTTACCATGGCGACGCGATGTCAACATTGCCCGTGTCCTCGGAGGACTCGCGCTGTTACTGTCCGGCCTCCCTACTCCAAAAATATCGGAAATGTCCGCTATGAACAGAAAGTTGATTCAAAGTCTCGCTGAAGCCATTTCAAAACAAGTGGAGCACTGTGAGTATCCAGTTAAAACTTAGCTAACGCGGAAATGCTAAGTCACTTGTGCCAACAGATGCACCGGTGACTGCGTTTCATTGTTTTACATTAATACTTACCACTAACATTATTTCTTTGACCGTAGTCAATAAAACAGAGGTTGAGTGTCTGATCAGAGGGTTTAATGTGCTTCTGGGGGAGCCGACCAGCCCTGGTAGAGCAAACAACGGCCTGGACAGAGGCAGGTTCAGGAGCATCCTGCACAACATCTTCGGGATGACCGACGACGTGATCATGGATGGCGGTATTTTATCTATTGCTGATCGATATATAGAAAATACGTCAGCTTGTAGCAGAGGATACCCATCATATTTGAAGAATAAATTCAGTAACTTGGACAGTTTCTGAATGTTTCTGATCATGTGTCCTCCAGTCTTCAGGACGTTTGACAAAGACAACGACGGCTTTGTCAGTATGAAAGAATGGATTGAGGGGCTGTCGGTTTTCCTGCGAGGGACCTTGGATGAAAAAATAAAATGTAAGCTCCAGCTATTATATGGCAGCCACATAAAATAATTACATGAGCATTAATGTAAGTTATTACCCTAGTAATAACCCTTCCCTCTTTGCATGGCCCAGACTGCTTTCATGTATATGACTTGAATGGTGACAACTCCATCTCCAGAGAGGAGATGTTTCACATGCTTAAAAATAGCCTCATCAGACAACCCACAGAGGAGGACCCTGATGAAGGAATCAAAGACCTGGTGGAGATCACACTCAAAAAGATGGTGAGAGGACCAGTGCTGCAGGCATTTCTATTTAGATGTGTATATCTGGAGTTTCTTTTGCCTTTGTTTTCCATCATATTTTAGTGTTGGAGAGCAAAGCACATTGTTTCTTTTCACAGGACCATGATCACGATGGCAGACTATCTTTTGCTGACTTTGAAAAGGCAGTTAGAGAAGAGAATCTATTACTTGAGGCTTTTGGAACCTGCCTCCCAGACACCACGGTAATCACAAATTAAAGGCTGGTGAAATATAATAACTTCTAAGGAATTCTTAACCTATGATTATATTTACATACTTACATTATATTTTTCTGTGTTTGCAGAATATTGAAAAAATCGAAAAGCATTTATTTCAAGAACAACTGGAAGAATGAAGACAACACATTTGTGCGCTCTTTCAGCCGTATTGCCTTTAATAAAGATGTTGTTGCTGTTTGAATTGTGAATTAAAGTCTGTAAATAAAAACAAGCTGCCAAGAAACTGTTGACTGATTATTTTTCAAAGCAGTCGCAATAATCTCTGCACTAAGTCCAGCATCAAGGCAGCTTGCTTGCTCAAATCCGACGGCGTGGTTTGACCTTTTTCTCCACTGGTTTGATGTCAGGAACAGATTGCACCTGAGAAAGATGACAAAACTGAGTTCACGGACATGAATAAAAGGAATTAAAGCTACAGTAAGAAACGTGTAGTATATTCTGAATTTAAAAACATCAGATTATGGGCTACCTGTTTCATTGTATTCCTGATCAGGCTCACAGTTGTGTTCAGTGACTCATCCTCCATGTCTAGTTTTGGTGGTTCTGGTAACTTTGGCCCAATAAATGGCTCACTGTTTCTGGTAACATCAGTTGACGAGTGCTCCCCAGCCTCCTCTATTTTTCGTTTCCTGTTCTCCATGTGTGTGGTCCTTGGGACAAATCTGACTGCAGAAATGTGATTTGGGGTCAGTCTGTGATCTGTGCTTCTGTCTGTGTTTGAGGAGATTTGGCTAGAGCTTGAACTCAGCTCTGGCTGGTGTTTTGTGTCAGTGATGGCATTATGTAATGTCCCCATTTTGTCCTCTGTTGGTATAGTCCCATGCTGATTTTTATGTCCGTAGAAATTATATTCCTGTGGAGGCAATGGCAGTAGAGGAAAGCTTGAACAATGGCCGATGTTTGCCATCTCCCCTGTTTCATCACTGTCAGAGGTTTTATCCTGGTTGGTCACAATCATCTCTGACATGTCTGATGATGTGGGATCCTTGTTTGTTGCCTCCTTTTGTTCCTTTTCTCTTGCTATACAACAATAAAATTGGAGAATGTCTGGGTTAACTTATCATTCCAGCTACTTTTTTCAGAACTGAGGTGTAAAACTTGCCAGAAAACAGACGAAACATGAAAATATCTACACCAAGTGAAATAAAATATCCTAGTGAGTTCAAGTAAAAGTGTTGACAGTAGAAGAAAAATAAAGCATCTATCTCACATGTCAGTTTATTATTTTTCTGTTTAACAGTAAAATCTGATAGGAGTTAAAACAAACCTTTGTTTTGAACAGCCCTGATCACATATCTCTTTCTGTCCTGCAGCTTCAGCCTGGTGTCCTCCAATGTCTCGTATTCTGGAACGTAGCACACATGCAGCACACCACCATAGAAGCTTTTCTCGTCCATATGTCGTTTAGCTGCTCTGAAACAGAAACATTTGAGATAAACTTTAGAGAGTATTCAGCCTTACCTCTGCTGTCTAATGTAGAGGATACGTTTCATCATGAACCTGGCACTAGTGAGTTTCTGGAACTTGACCAGGTAGACCTCTGTAAACTCCTCAACGGGGTACTCATCCAGGGGCCTGTACTCCTCCACTGCTCCGTACAGGGCGCAGAGTTGGATCAGCTCTGTCATCACACCAATAGCTGGGACCCCTTGGACCATCACGTAACGAGACTCTAAGTTGATGGTGTACACCTGGTGGTGCACAAGATAAATGTGATGACACTTGCTCTATATTGTATTTCTAACACCTGGTTACTTGTATGGTCAGGTATCCTAAAATGTATGTGCAAGGTATCTTTTACGTGATATTTACATTTTAGCTAGGAGTCCAAATAGATTCCCATAGGTTAAGATACATTGCGTTTTCCTCGCTAAAATCAGCATATTCTTACCTTTACGGCTTTTGCTTTTCTTCCTTCTCTGTATTTTGGTCGAGAAATACATACTTTCCGCTGTTCGTGGTGTTTATAAACCTCTGGGACGCTCCAACAGCTTGGGCCTTTGCTAGCAGGTGCCGCCATGTTTCTGGAAATATTTTTTCCGGTTGACCCACTTCAAAGTAAGAGCTCATTCTCTCTCAAAAGCGCACGGATCTGTTGCGAGTTCACCTGTAATATCTTATTTTGAAAATCGGCTCATCTCGGAATCAACTGCTTTGGTCTAGTTTGGCTTTCTCAGAGCACATCGATCAACTATGACTTTATTGCACAATTTAACATTAGCAGTGCGCCCTGCTTTGTTTGTATGAGGCGTAGTCACGATATGTTTAAATTATGTTCGGTAATCAGGGCATTCAACCTGTAACTGTTGTTTTTAACAACACAAAAAACTGCTTTCTGCACCTCCCCTCGAAACTGACGTCGCATCTTTCCCTGAACGAGGTAAGTTAGCATAGCTAGCTATCCAGTAGTCACTGTCAGACACAATTAGGGCAAGTTTACTTTGTTGAAACAACTCTCATCGTAAGAAATGTTGCTGTCGATACGAGACCTTCTAATAAAGTTACTTCCCATCGTTTACAAAGACGCAATGCTTGGACCCTACTCTTAATATGCTCATTTGCATGCAGTTTCAGTGACATATGATCTCATTACATGCAATACTGAAGACATCCTCTGATTAACAGCACCATCAAAGGATCTGAAATGCAGTTTACTATATATATCTATTCGGAAACATTCAAAAATACAACATAAGAATTGGAGTTTTGTCAGCAGCAGCAATGGGAGATTTCATCCAAATGGTCTTTCCTTGATTTTAATTAAAATCCAGGCAGTAGTAACTGGTAACGAATAAGTTAAACATTGTCAGATCAAAGATGCCAGTGGCTCAATAATCAATATTTCCACCTATAAATATTTAATGTTTGAAGCAGTTCCCCTGTGGTCTCACTTGGTGGTGACAAAACTTTACATTTCAGTTAAGCTGGAGCCTGGCTGATTGCCAGTGCTTTCTTGTAAATTACTGCATGGTCTTGTATCCTGTTAAGTTGTGATTCAGTAGCAACTTTATAAATCTATAAAGAACACTGTGTTTCCAATGACAACTGTATCTTTACACAGGAATCAAACTTGTGTTGTTTGGGCATTGATTGTTTGTCTGTGTAACTGTGTAAAATGACGTAAAAGAGAAAAACCTATTGGGATGCATACAATGTATACAACAAGAAAACTTTGTGTGTCTGTGTACAGAACCAGGCTTTGGAGTTGTCCTGGGGCCATGGATCATCAGTTTTCCTCAGCTGGACTCACAGCAGAAACTCCTCTAGCCTGGACAGCCATAAAGTGGAGCTGTGTAGACAACTGGGAGAAAAGTTGGGCCTGAAAGATGGCGAGCAGGTATGACTCAATGCTGTGTTTGCCTCCCTTCTGAACAGTCTACGATGACGCATCCCGACAGTCTTTTGACAGGTCAAAGTCAGTGTCAGTTACTGTCTCTGCTGACGAGGTGTTTGTATTGAATGATTGTTTGTCTGGTTTCTCTCAGGGTTTTCTGAGACCATGTCACCAGGTCTCATCAGTGCATCAAGTGTTTGTGGAGCCTCTGTCGTCTGATGACTGGGAAATACTGGTGGGTGAGATAGTGACCAGGGATGGAACAAAGTAATACCGCGAATAAAAGTACTGTTACTTATGATGAAATGTGTGTATTTTGTATCATGGGAAAAAATGCACTCAGATAAAAGTAAAAATCACTGCATTTAATTTTATTTTTTTTTTAATATATGATAATAAAAATATTATGTGATACAACTAAAATGAAAAAGCTAATTTAAGCTACAAAATAAAGTGCATTAACTTAACAGTGTACACAACAGTGGAACAAAGTTACACCAAAGAGGCCTCATGTCCAAAACAGCAATATGCCCTGCTCTTTTGCAGTTTGTGGGTACACTTGATTTTTAATAGAACTATTTAACCACCTTCCGTAGTATAGTGTTGAAGGAATTAATCAGAAAAGATGACCCAACTCAGACAATCAAACAAAAATGACCAGCAATAAATAAAAAGGGCAATGGACACAACATTATAAAGCTACTTAAATCAAACAACCTGCCCTCCGCTACAAAGGAATACACCAGGGATAGATTTGTGACCCAAAATGACATCAAACAATATTTTATCATCTGTTTTGTATGACTCACACCCCCAGGAGCTCAACAGTACTGCACTGGAGCAGCAGCTGCTGGATCAGATCAGAGTGGTTTTCCAGGATGCTGTGTTTCCTGTGTGGGTGGACAGCCACACAGCCATCTACATCCAAATAGGTCAGAGTTAATACAATAATTATTATCCTTTGTCTGTACAAATCAGTCTGTTAAATCTTTCTTGTCCTCTTTTAAACTGAAATATTCAAGAGTAGAAAGGTATCGTGCAGTTTCAGAACACTTCCCTGAAAGGTGTATTGACCAAAAATTGACTGTGCCATTGTGTGATAATCCCAAGACATTGCAAGCAGGCTTAAATAAGCCTGCTTAAGCAGTTGTTCAGCTGTTCAGTTGTTCAGTTGTTTAGTTTAAATTTGATGTACTGTTCATATTCTGAGACAACATTCACACTGTATGATTTTTGACTCTTTGCAGCATCACTTTCACCGTCTGTGCCCTACGGTCGCCTCGAGCAGTTCACAGAACTAGTTGTCTCACCTAAGAACCGCAGCGGCAACCTCAGTGCTTCTCCAGTGAGAACCAGCAGACACACACAGCAAAATATGTATCATTCCCCCCCCTCAGGACCATCATTAGAAAGCAGGTCTCCCATTCCTCAAAGCCACCAGTGGGGTGGCATAGCTGACGTGAAGAGTCTGCTACGTTATATGATAAAGGGTTCTTATGACCTGGTTAAAGAGTTACCACCTGTACCCGACATTCCTGCCCTACTCACAGACTCCATTTACAGAGTGTGCGGAGCTCCTCCAGCCTCTCTTTGCACTATAAGCAACGTCACAACTAGTGTTATTCACGTATTTCCTCTAAGCTATGCCTCAAATGCTGGGCTAGGTGGAGGTCAGTCCCCAGTGACTTACGGCCTGCTCTCCAAAGTTCCCTCTCCTAAAGAAGCACGGGACAGAGCCAAGCAGGCCATGGAGAAAAAGAAGAACTCTGCAGTTACTAAAGCTGCTGCTGCGGCTGAAGGAGAAGAAATTAAAGAAGAGGAAACTGTGGTGGTCAGGGTGGTGTGCCATGGTTCTGAGAACCTGACAAGCAAGGAAAGAAGACACACTAAGGGACAGATCCATAGTGGGAGAGTGTGGGTGAGTATGCTTTCTAATAGAGGTAAAGTTGATTCATTTATTCACTTTAGCTAATGATGGATTGTGGTGCTTTTGCTGTAGCTCACTCCTTTGCCTCTTTTATATGCTGTCATATCTTTTCAAGATCCCAGAGCCCCTGGCCACCAGGATGAATGTCATCACACATTCAACAGTTAGAATCAAACCAGTCAGGTCAACAATCAAAGTGGCCTCCTCCATTCGCTTACAGCCCTTAAAGCCACTGGTGAGTGCTGGAGTAGCCACATGTGGTCACAGTGTGAGCTAAAAAGATGTATTTCTTTAATTTGATTTATTAAACAACTATTGGTCCTTTAATTGCTCAATTGTTGATGCTGCATAACATTTAATGTAGCTCTTTCCTTCATGTCCATCTGATCTTTGACATTTTCTCTTCAGCCTGAGGAGGATGATGAGGAGATCCAGACAGCTTTCCTTGGTTGGCTGCACACACAGAGTCATGAGCCCTTAGCCTGTCTGACTGCACGGTCTGGCAACATCCTCCTACATGGAAATGATGGTGATTCATTTTTCTTTTACAAATCTGCAGAGGATAAAATGATGACTACACTGAATACCAAAGAGGCTTAAAATCTCATCCTGCACACATTTCAATTACAGTGCTTTCTGCGCCGATCAAACATCACCATTTACCCTTTGTTTACAGCAAAGTTACAGTTTGCTTTAACTGTGCTGAAGCCGGAAGCAGAAAGTGACCCTCCAGACCAGCTGTTTCTACTAGCACCCACTGTCATCCAGAAGAAAGACATACAGGTACAGGCATGAGTTTGTGTAAATTGCTAAATAAAAAACAATTTGCTACATGCGGTTTATTTCTGGATGAAGCAAAACCTATTAAACGTTATGTGGTGTTGCTTTTGTTTTAAAAGTCTCACTTTTGCCGCAATGTCTCATCTGCAGGTAGACAGAGAGCCAGTGACAACCCCAGCTGGTAAATCTACAGCTGAGATGTCCAAACCAGAGCTGCCCTCGCTCAGCATTCTTGGGTAAGTGTACAGCTGTTCGTCCGCTTGTGTGCGTTTTTAAAGAAGCATCAGCATTGATTTCTCTCTCTGAAACTTTCACTCCTTCATCTGTCCCCAGTGGGATCGATGAGCTCTGTAGGAGTGGATTTGAGTTCATCTCCCACAGCCTTCTGGGTAGTCCCCTCTCACGAGAGCTTGGTACCATGGGATGGGGTCTCCAAGGAGGAGCTCTACTCATCACTGGTGCTAAGGTATCTCTTTACATCAGTTTTCTAACACTGATCACAAGATGGACATTTCTACACTTAACAGATAAATATCTAGCATTATTTTGAAGAATTGTTGAGCATTGCTGTTGTTGTTCAAGTTAAGCTCATCTACCTGTAAAGGAACATGCATTTTTATCCTTAGTGGTATTATTTTATGAACTGTGTGACATATTCTATGTCGTTATGTCCATACAGGGAAGTGGAAAGAGCACTTTGTCCCGAGCCCTCTGTGGAAAAGCTCGAGAACATTTGGATGCATATGTGGAAGTGTTGGACTGCAAGAAACTGCAAGGTTAACAGAAATTCACTAAGTGTCAAAGAAAACTACCTGAATGTATTAATCATAGAAGTTGTGATTTCCCTTTTTAGGCAAAAGGACAGAAACAGTGAGACAGATGATCCAGGATGTTTTTGAACAGGCAGAGTGGAGGCAGCCTTCAGTTGTTCTTCTTGATGACCTTGACCATATAACTGGGGCACCAACCTCACCAGAACATGAGCACGGTCCTGAGGCGCTGCTGCAGCAGTACATTGCACAGAGTAAACAGTAATTCTTTACTTTGTTTTGTATTTGTGTGGAGAAAAGTATGTTGTCATGTATCACAGGTGTTGATGCGGATTTCTTTAGCCTGTTTGTGTTTACAGGTCTGAAGGATGTGGTGGACAAGGTGGTGGTTCACGCCAGCCTAGTGTGTCTCATCATCACCAGCCAGAGTGAGCATTCTCTCCACGCCTCTCTGACTGAGGTTCAGGGCTCCCACTTCATCCAGGGTTTTGTGCGCATCCAGCCACCAGACCAGGCAAGCACACAGACATACACACAAACATGTGCACACTAGTCAGGAGAAAAATGTAACAGCTACATTGTTTGCTTTTGTTTTTAGGCTCAAAGAGCAGAAATCCTACGCTGTCTGATCCTTAGAAAAAACAGCCTGTCTGAGGAGACATTACAGACTCTAGACCTGGCAGCTGTTGCCAAGGAGACCGAGGGATACACACCCCAAGACCTAGTACTACTGCTGGAGCGGGCAGTCCATGCCAGCACTGTGCAAAGAGGACACAATGACCAGGGTACCAAAGACCAAAGACTCACTGAAATTATAGTATTCACAATTAAGTCCCTTGTTGTTTATAATATATTGTATTTTGTATATTTATGTTTATGTCTCCCAGGTGTGTGTCTGTTGTGGAGTGACTTTGAGCAGGCTCTAAAGGGATTCACACCTCCTTCGATGTGGGGCATAGACCTCCACACCCCAAGTGGATTTGGGATGGAGAGGGTGGGGGGGCTGAGGGAGGTGCGACAGCAGCTAATGGACACCATACTGCTCCCTGCCAAGGTCAGTGTAATGAATCACAACACAACCAGGTGTGTTTTCAGTCAGATGGACAGACCACTGTGCGGTACAGGAGGAACAGCTGTAATAATATTTAGTAGTTAAACAGAATACAATTAAAATGCATTTATCATTTATGATATCATTTTTTTTGCATATTGCATAGTTCAGTATAGTCGGACAATATTTGCCAAATTAAGTTTATTCTGGATTATAATCAAATTGTCTTAATATGTTGATAATGAAGTAACTTTTAGGAAAAATTAAATCATAACCCATGTAATAATTCTCTTTCACACAGATAAACACAAATTACATTTATAGATCATTCATTATTTATCTTTTGTGTGTTGCAGTATCCCATCCTTTTCTCCAAACTTCCCATCCGCCATCGCTCTGGAATATTACTGTATGGAGCTCCAGGTACAGGGAAGACCCTGCTGGCCAGGGCTGTGGCCAAAGACAGTGGTATGAACTTCATCAGCATCAAGGTGGGTAGGACTTTGGCCCTGACAGTCACATAAAAATAAGACTATTGTACTTAGTCAGAGTAACCTGCATCTTCAGTGACAAGGATATTGTGGTTTCTCTAGGGACCTGAACTTCTGAGTAAGTACATTGGAGCTAGTGAGCAGGGAGTCCGTGATGTCTTCCAGAGGTGAGTAAACTCATGTGACTCCAGCAGATCTTTATTGCCACCACTGGTCATTGATGAGTGAAAATTTGCAGTGGTACAGCTGCAGAGAGGATAGTGCAATAGCCAGAAGCATCACTAAAAAAAAGCAAGATATAATCAATAAATGGCATAAATAAATACAAAGACTTAATGGTTGAAATCACCTTATTGCACATAATGTGAAGTTGTGAGCTCCATTAGCAACCATTTGCGTAGATGGGATAATTGCCTTTCCTCTGTTTTTCTCCAGAGCACAAGCTGCCAAGCCCTGCATCCTGTTCTTTGATGAGTTTGACTCTCTGGCCCCCAGGAGGGGCCATGACAGCACTGGTGTCACTGACCGTGTGGTCAACCAGCTCCTCACCCAGCTGGATGGTGTGGAGGGACTGCAGGGTAGATCACATAACAGCATACTAAATACTATGAGTTCTGTAGATTGTAAAGAGTTTAAAGAGTGAGGGGAACAGACGGTATTAGTACATTTTACTAATCAGTGCTGCAGTTATGTTATCAAAACAAGAAATTTTGGGGAATGCTCTTTGCTTTTTTGGAAAGAGTTACTTGACAAGAGAACTATGAGGATAGCAGCTGGTTAGCCTAGCGTCAAGACTGGAAACAGCTAGCTTGTCTCTGTCCACAGGTAATTGGTGAGCTTTAGAGGTGTAGGCGGAGTCAGACTAGCTGTTTCCCCGTGCTTCCAGTCTTTATGCTAAGCTAAGCTCACTGTAACCTGACACAGGAGTGGTATCTATCTTCTCATTAGCTTATAAAGAAAGTAAATATTTACCGAAATGGCAAATTATTTAAATCAACACACAACAATCCTTCACGTTTGCATTTGTAGGTGTATATGTACTCGCTGCCACCAGCCGACCAGATCTGATTGACCCGGCCCTGCTAAGACCGGGACGACTTGACAAGTCCCTCTGCTGTCCCCCTCCTGACCTGGTCTGGACAGAATCTTAAAAAGAAATAATTATATGTTCAGTATCGATGTAAGGCAGGTCCTGGCTGCTGACAAACTGTTTCCTCTTGCGTCATATTTTCAGGAGGCTCGTGTTGAGATCCTGAAGGCTCTGAGTGCCGGCATCACCCTGGCTGCTGATGTGGACCTGGAGCAGCTGGCAGCAGCAACGGAGCAGTTCACAGGGGCAGATCTGAAGGCCTTGCTCTACAATGCCCAGCTGGAGGCCGTCCACAGCAGCCAGGGCTCCAGCACACCGCATGTAAGTCTATTGTATGAAAAGGACAAGTCACTGAAGAGCTCATTGTGCTGAGATGGGGTCGCCTTGGGCCAATAAAGCAGGGGGGGCAGGGAAGTGTTGGCCAGTCCATTTTCAAATTATTTATGAAGCAGCGAAGCAGTTTTTTTGTCCCTCCAGGCTAATTAAATGAGGCGCTCTGTATGCATCTCAGCGTGCATGAGTTGCTCTACTTGTTATTCCATTATCAGTTTACAGCATAATTCAAATTAGCCCAAACCTTGATGACAAGGATATGATTAAATAAGTTAAACAGCCACTAGAGCGAGAATGAGGTTAAATCAGAGTAAATCTTGAACTGCAATAACACAGTGAAGCGACTTTGCTTGTTCATTTGCACTACAGTGTCCTTGTGTGCCTGTGTGTATAACCCTCCCCTCCCCTGTTTCTCTGTGATGATCAGGAGCTGACCTCTGGCTCAGAAAGCGACATGAGCCTATCCTCCATGATTTTCCCAAACAACTGCAGCGGCTCGGATGATTCGGTGGGGGACACGGACCCAGGCGCAGGACTGGACCAGTCCACGTTTGTCCTGGAGCCCAGTGAGCTTCGCGTAGAAGACGAACAACATCGCGGGAACATCTGGAGACTCTACTTTGGAAGTTCGTATGAATCAGAGTTGGGAAATTCCCCGATTTCAGGACTGGTGAGTGATATTGGTGATATAACAGAAAGTCTTTTCTATTATTTTGTTTTCATTTACATATAATCAGTAGTAAACGACAAAGAAAACATGGAAGAAGGGTAGTCCCACCCAGTTTCTAAACAACATACCATATAAGACAAAGGGTCAATAATGCATTACAAGGCAATTAGATCACTGTCTAATACATTTTCCACAGTAAGCTACACTGACAGTACATGCACATATACATATGAACATTGCCTGTGTAAAAGTAATTGTTTATGCAGTGACATGATTCAGTGATTTCAGTGGTCATCTTTTTTTTTTTTTTTTGCCTCTTTCAATTTCCTGTCCTCTACCTCCCTTGACAGAACTCTCAATGCATCTCTGGACCAAACTCCATGACCCATGACTTTACAAGAGCGTCGGTCCGTGACCCTGGTGGGTCGCTCCCACCTGCCTACATGTCCTCCCTCAAGAGCGGGTACGAAGAGCTCGGCCCAGAGCAGCTGGAGCGTCTACAACAAGACATTAATAGCATCAAGAACAGTTGCAGGAGAGCCAATGTAAGTGACAGCAATAGACATCAAAATGTCAAGATGTTGTTGTAGTATGATCATTTTGTTTCTGCTCTGTTGTTGTTGTATGTGTATATTTGTTTGTAGGAGGACTGTGCCCGTATGCCTTCATCCTCCAGCCAGCCGGGCCTGCTGCTGAGTCCGGCTCATCTGAACTCCGCCCTGGCTGTGACCAGACCATCTCTCAGCAAAGTCGACTGGAACAGATACACCAAACTGTGAGTGTGAGGACACCAGACTGCATGCAGTCGCAGTAGTACAACATCTGACATTAACGCTGATATGAAAAAACTATTGAACCAAAAACTGTTGAATCTACAGGAATATTTGAATAAAATCTTTAAACAGTTGTTCATTTATTTTGGAAGAAAACATCTTTTAACACTTTCAGTAGGTTATGATATTTATTAGGCAGATAATGAGACATTTAGAGTCTCACCTAGAGGAGGAAATGAAAAACATTTGACAAATTGTGTGTTTCAAAGCTGTTGCCAAGTAGCAGCAATTGAGAAACATGAATAATTATTATCATTTTCACAGTATTTGGCATTTTTTATCACTTTGAATTACTTTGTTGTGTATTTTGTGGAATCATGAGAATTATAGCTGAGCTGGAGCGGAGAAATTGCACAGTCAACTATTAATAGCTACTGATTCATCTCATGTGTCAAATGAAGGAAGAAATATCTTAAAGCTGGAAAAAACATGACAAATATTGGAGATCCTTTGTCGATGTTAGATCAGTCCATTGAATCTAGCCTTTGCTTTTTATGATAATTTTGACTTTTAATTTAAAATGTAAATGAACCATGTTTTAATCATTTTATGTATTTTTTTTAAATTTGAGGTATGAAGCATTTGGCGGTGCAGCAGATGGAAAATCTCTTCGCTCAGTCACCTTTAAACCTGGTCAGCGTGTGACTTTGGCTTGATCAGACCTGTTGGTTTTACTCACCTAACTTCTTATCTGATGTCATTTAATAAAAGCGGTGATGTACTGATAATTTAACAGTTCCAGAGGTTTGAAGACAATGTAATTTAATATGCTTGTTCAAGTTTTGAATTAGACCTTTGTCTACTTAAAATGTTATTACTGTACATATGTATAATGAGCATAAATTACCTCATTGTTAGAATTAAACATGAAATCTTTGTACAAATCTCGCCTGTGTTACGTTGCTGTTTAGAGCTAATGAATGGAGAAAATATATGTTTCCTAATTTTATTACCCCATCAAAAGGTGAACTTTGTGAGCTGCAGGTGTCCTTTAGTGTGCTCAACACAAAATAAAATAAAAAAGCAGGAAATGTGATGATGTCATGGTCAGACTCGTTTCTTATTAGGTGGTGAACCTGTTGCAAAAGTGTTCCATGTGCCATAGTTTATAGTTCATACATAATATATTTTACTTTTCAAGATAATCCCGTGATAAAGTTCCCTCTCTACGGTCAGATGACTGGAGGAGCACTGTTCCACTATTCAGAGAGGAAATGTAGCTGTTAGAATGATCTTAGTTTAAGCTGCATTTACACAAGTGTGAAACCTTCTTTGTGTTAGACATAAAGTTTATTCACATAATTGTAATTGGAATATGAAGCAAACTGTAAATACCCTTGACATGTGCTTAAGAGCTGAAAGTTTACATTTACAGAAAATAAAGCACTAGAAGCCAAATTGTCAGATTATTAAAATACTGCATGAAATAATTTTTTCAATGTGGCAAACCCTGTAAGGAAAAAAACTCATGATGCAGATGATAAAGCACTTCACAGGCTTAACTTTTCTAATAGTGGAATCAAAGTTAAAGTAAAGTAGAAGAAGCACCAGGCTAACCCACATTTAGAGAAGAAGAAAAAGAAAGTTTAGTGCTACATCCTCACCTAGAATGAGCTGGAGCAATTTACTGACAAGGTGAAAGAAAAGAAACAACTTAAAACAGATTTCAAAGCTTTTCTGTCTTTCCTGGTTTTAAACCTTCAGAGCAGAAACTTTCTGCAGGTCCTGTCACTCAATGACTCTTGACTGAGGGGTCCTGTGGCATCTTAAACAGCATAGAGCCTTACCTGAGATTGCAGCAGTAGTCTTCAGTCTTTTTCTTAGCTGTTGCATAGAACCATCTTGACAATATTTTCCCATTGAAGCACTATGCCTGCTGTCATCCTACACACACTGGCACCGGCAGGTTCTGCAGCGGTAAATATAGACACACTGGGCTGGATTTGGCTTCATGTTAGTCTTGTGTCAATCCCACACAATGCAGCATGGGAAAAAAAAAACTTGATGGGAGACATTTTTCTCTCTCCTCCTTTATCGATCTATCACTGTCACTTTTTCCTCACTCACCTGTGATGGGACAAACATGAAGGATTGTTACTCCAGGAAATTCTTTCAAAACACACAAACAGAAAAAGAAACAAAAGAAATTTTGATCTCGTGAGTGTCTGATGGACATGCAGACAGGAAAATAGTATTCATTGTGTGATGCCTTATTATACGATATTAATTTTACATTATATTATCTTAAGGCCAGGGTCACAGTGGACAAGTGCTACAACTCTAACAATTCTGTTCTCAACTGTGCACATATGTAAGTCTGTGCACGTGTTTATGGCAACTGCTGAATGTGTCTTTGTTATATTGTGTAGCAAAACATGGTTTTATATGTTTTAATTATTAATTACTGTAGCCTATGGGAATCTCTCTCCAGGGAAGTCAGATAGAAGGTCAGCAATGGGGCTGTGTCAGCTGTGTCTTGATCCCCTTAGATCACATGGTTGGAGGACAGTCCCTCTACCCATCAGGCATTTGTGCCATTTGGTGCAGCCTTTGGTGGGTCTGGCAGTGGGGAAATCTAAAAGATTTATAGTTGCATCTAACAGATATCCCCTGTGGTCCTCAGTACATCATCATCCATCTTTCATTTCCCTCCACGACTTCTTTATCAATGCCTGACACCCCTAAACATATGGTGACTTTCGAAAAACTCAGTAGCAATTAGAGGAGTAAACCTCACGGTCCAAAAACAGACAAGTTCAGCTCATTTGTCACCACATTAAAAAGTCTCTTATTCCTCTTCATCACCTTCTGCTCCTCTGTGGTGCTCTTGCTCTTCAAAGTCATCCCAAGTGATTCATGGGCTCCAGTTTACAACAAAGTACCTGTCCATTTTACAACATCAAGAGGTGTCAACCTTCACCAGAATTAGATCCTGAGCGACGCAGAGGAGAACAAAAGACTTGCGTATGACATGTTCACTTGCTGAGAGTGCTTTTCCCCAAAATAGAACCGAAGTTTATCGTGTGTCTGTGTGTGTATGTGTGTTAAACTAGGAACAGAAGAAAGATGAGGGTGGTTTAGTGACATAAAGAGGACATCAAAAAGAAAAAAGCCATGCTGGGGTTTGACTAAAACATATACGTTTTAAAAAAATGAGTGAGAGGCAGAGATGACAGGTGACTGTGGGACCGTTTCAGCTCTGTTAGGTTTTGTTTCTTCTTGACAGGTATGTTTCCTGGCATGCAAAAATGTGATGAAAAGAAAGGCATTTGAGAAATACAGACGCCATTGTTCTTTAGAATAATTAGAAGACAAGCTGAGGTTCTGGATGAAGGGTTTCTGCAGTTCACACACTTTCTGATATGTACTTTTTGACAGCATTTTATGCAAACTTTGACAAGGAAAGACTTATTTAATAGCATAAATATTGCTGAAATTTTCGAAGAAAGTTTGGTTTCCATGGTCAAGAATTTAATTTGAAGCACAACTTTTAAACCAAAATGGGAGAGATGTCCAGAAAGTGCTCAGAAAATGTTTAATCATCACCTAAAATGAATATATGAGTTTTGTCTCCTCAGAGATTGCATCTATGTGGTAATTGGCAATCCAAACAAATTTGATCAACTCTGATCTACAACATTCATGCAGGGTGAATGCATCTTGGCAGACTGCTCCTCTTGCAGCCTATTAGAAATGCATTGCTATGCAATGCTGTGCTTGTATAACTCTTGTAAACACCGACTGACTGCAGCCGTCTCTTCGATCAATCACCACACTAACACCAGTAAAGATAAGGCTTTCAGATTCATCTTGGAGATAGGTGAGATTAAGCAACTGTTGGGGTGGACATGGAAATCAATTTCAGAGTTGTATCTCTTTATCTAAATCACAGTTTCCCCACTCTGCTGGGATGATCTTTGTCTGGGTTAATGCCGTCATTTCACCCTGCCTAATCCCAGCCCAGGGCTGCAGGTACTGCAGCTGGAGGAGCACTGTTCCACTATTCAGAGAGGAAATGTAGCTGTTAGAATGATCTTAGTTTAAGCTGCATTTACACAAGTGTGAAACCTTCTTTGTGTTAGACATAAAGTTTATTCACATAATTGTAATTGGAATATGAAGCAAACTGTAAATACCCTTGACATGTGCTTAAGAGCTGAAAGTTTTAAAGGCTGGTTGCACATCAGAAGTGTTCTCTGTTGCACCTGCAAACACACCCAAACAGTCATGTTGTCATAGAGCTTTCAGTGTACCAACACTGCCATCAGCATCTGTTCTCAACCTGGGGGTCAGGATTGAAAGATGACATAATGTTTTCTACATCAGTTGCACCAGTTATGTCATTTGCCTTAGAATACAACTTATTGTTGACAGTTTATATACACACACACGCTCTTAAACTTAAACAGTGAGCTGAAACTCTCTTCATTGCAAGATAATTAAACACAGTAATTTGATACATTGTCATCATGAAAACATCTATTATGTCTGCTTTAAGTATTTTTTATAACCTCAAATAATCATTGTCATATATGCCAAATGACTGCACGTTTGAACCTTCCTCTGGTATCATTTAATTGGAGATAACACCAAAACACTTAGGACTGATTCATCAGGACAGTGTGGGCGCAGATTGATGAGATTTGACAGGCAGTGGCATGCTTTCATAGCAAAACATCCCACGACAGGTCAAATATTGCCAATCTTTGATTTGTTCTCAGATGTTAGTGACATCACCTTTATCCTACTGAGCCCTGCCCACCTCAAACCAGAGAGATGTTGCACAAAACAGCACATTGGTCATACAGATTCAGGGCCTTTCCCCAGTCTTCATGTTTGATTTAGGAAAAAAAACCCCAAACTAAAATCATTTGTGTGTCTGTGATCTGTTGGATTTAATTCTAAGTTATTAATCAATAACTCTCTGGTCAATCCAGACACTCACATTAGAAACTGCTGCACCTCACATCGTTCAGTCTGCTCTACACTGACCGAAAATTGTTGCCTTTGGGTCATGTGAATAATAATGTACAAGGGATATAGATCTGTCCCTCAAGTAATCAATACCTTCTGTGTAGCAGAGCTCCTATCAGCGGCATCTGATGGGTCCACATTGGACAAATGTCTCCAATAATGAGGGATTCTGTGAAAACGAGCTGAGAAAACAAGTCAATATAAATGATGAACAGGAAAACTTAGAATAGCTCTCTCCCACTTTTTCCCCCCTCTCTGCCCCTTGAGCTGCTCTTTTGGCACTGTCAGATTTGTGATTTACTCGGGTAAGATGACATTTTGTCAATAACACCCTTAGGGAAAAAACGAACTATGGCATCGCCTTTGATAACAAAAGATGAGAGGTGGCGAGCATGGTCTCTTTGTTTGTAATGGTTTCACCTTTGGTCCCTCTCCACTATGAAGACACTTTGATGATGCAGCAGAAAATCTTTAAACAGTCACAAGCCAACTGATTTGAATCTGATTGCTACTACACATATATTCCTAATTGGAGAATTGGTTTTGTTAAATTAACTTTGCTCACACACATATCAGTTAAAAATGAGACAATGCTGTGAATAATACTCTCTCTCAGTAGTTTTAATTGGAATGATTGCCTGTGTGTTTTTTGTTTGTGTGTTTGGCTGAAGTGACTCCACAAACACTATCAAGTGGACACTAACGAGGGCAGAAGGAGGACAAGTCTGGATGCCATGCCAAGTTGTCTGAGAGCCTGCTCTGGAAGAACGCGTGCCCATATAATCAGTTCCAGCCTTAATCTGATTTGATTAGTGTGTCCTGCTGGATGGGTAGAGGAGCAGCACCCTGCTGGCTGCAGGCCCTCCGGCTACTGTCACACACCCTGCGTGAAGTCTCCGAGAACTTGTAATGAGGGCAGCCAAGTCCTTTACGCTCCTGTCTTTCACAGGCGAGTGTTCACGGAAACACAGAGACACAGGATGGCAACGAGCACCTCAGGGAATCAAGAGAAATACATAAAAATAGCTACTTTGCTTGATTGTCTTCTCCGACAGCTTAACACACACGTGCACAGTGTCACTAATATAGTGAGAACTGATATGGGTTTTGATATGTATACGGATTTTATAGCCATAAGATTCGCACAGAGGTATTTATTAGCGCCTGACAGAATTTAAACTGGCTTTGAGTGTGACAGACAAACCAAAGTCAATATCTCAATGAAAGCGAGGTTCAGAGGGAGTGGACAAAATAATAGGAACACCTTGCATTGTAGTGTTCTGCAATAAAGATCAGATTAGGTATAATGTCATGATTTTGCATTTGTTAGACATGTCCATCTTTCATATTTGAGACTCTCACATTCAAAACTGTAGTCCAGATGTGATGCAACAGAAGGTATGTGGCAAGGTATGTGGCATACTCCTGTGCATTTCAGGTACATACTGTTATTTGGTATTTAGTTTAATATGACTCACTTATGAAGCTTACTTTGAAATTTCAATTTCTAATTTTCATTTGGCCCACATTCTGTTTCATTTATTTCATGTTTAATAACTTCTATTTAAACTTAAGAAATCCTCAAATCATCTGATCCTGTGCATACGTAAAACCTAGCTTTTAAATTGGTAATTTGAACAACAGTAAAGAGTCTGTGTGCCCTGATCAGTTGGTTGAGGGCTGAAGATAATGAGGTTGAACTTGGTATTTTTTGTTTTTGTATGGTTGATATGTGTAATACACAAGATATATTTAGAAAATCAAAATAAAATCCTTTTTATTCAAGTCGTTTCGTCCACACGTGCACGTCTGATCTCTTTCCCTTCTCATCCACTTTGTTTGTCCCTCTCTCTCATTTTTCCTCTTACTTTGTTTCTAATGAGCGGCTAATAGACTTTCATTGGGGCCATCAGCTCCACTGAATGATCCACTTCACAGACCGGTTCTGCTCAGCCCACAACACACCACAGCTCACCCTCCCAGGAATGGAGCCATTTGCGTGTGACTGCTGAAACATCTGCATGCTGTGTATGAGCTAGAGACACTGTGAGTGTATGAAAGACTGGGTGGTAGATGAGAGTGTTTTCCTTTTTACCCCGGAGACATTGAGACAGATGCTGTTAGTCTCTGACTTACATTTCTAATGAGCAAAGGGGCATCAGTATCCACTGGTGAGTGAACAATCTTCCCCTGAAGACGGAGCTCAGTGGAGGTCCCTGCACCAGGCGGCAGATAAAGCCGTCAAGCAGGAAATGGTGTCATACACTGAGGAGTGAGGGACTGCTACGACCTATGTGCAGGGAAATAAATATCCTGTGACACAGCCAGGCATGTAATGGGGAAACCCAGGCACCAAAACCAAGGAAGTATGTGTGCATGCGCGTGCACACACGCACAGACACACACACTCAGCTAAAATATTCAGTTTGGAAACAAATGTAGATTCTCACTCATTCTGGGTCATCAATCAAAATGGGGTTTGACAGATTGTTTTCTTCATGAATCTTTAAGGAAATCTTGTGCAATTCCACTTCATTTACTGTTATATTGATCTTCTATGGGTCCAACCTAATGTTATCATTTCAAATAGCATTTTCAGCCCACTTTAACATGAAGAAAATGTAACTTGAGTGAAATGGAGACTCGTATGGAAGAAATTTAGCTTTGATAATGATGTAAAATGACGTTTAAATCTCTCATGTATTCAAGCTTCAAGTTTGAATACATGAGAGATTCAAGAGTGTTTGTGTACAGCAGCCGGTTGTGACAGCTCTGAGGAACTGATACAACAGAGGCAATTTCATCTAATGTCATTATGTTTTATCCGATCTGTTGATGCCAGTGCCACATTTTATGGTGCTGTGGTCGGAGTGACAGCAGCTCAGGGAACACATGCAGGCAGTTCAAGCTGGGCAGGAGGAGAGTAACCTGGAGTCTCTGAAGAAGGAGGAGGAGGAGAGATGATGGAGAAACTTCACCACTGTGCAAGTATTCAGATTCCTTACTTAGGTAAAAGTAAAATCAGGAAAATGCAATTAACACATTAAAATGCTTTAAATAAATTGTGAAAATTGTTCATGCACCCACATGTGAAGCTGAAACACCGAATGATTATAGCAGTGAATCCACCTATTGATTAAGTAATTGTTTTGGCTGCACCTGTATATACTGTTGAGCAGTTTATTTTAGAACAAACATCATTTCCCATGAGCTCTCCATATGTTTTGGTAGGGAGAAAACAATTTGTAAAGTTACTCGTAACTAAATGCAGTTGAGCAAAAACTATATTTCTGTCTGAAATGTAGTGGAGTAGAATTAGAAAGTGGCACAAAGAATTTAAATGACCATGTACCACAGGAGTGTAAAATAATATAATAATTTAATAATAATAATTCTAATATTTAAAGTTTTTCTTCAGAATTTCTTCTCATGGTATTGCAGTTTTTTTAAATTTTAGTTGAATTTCTGTGGTTTTGGGTTTATCTGGTAGGGAAATATATTTTAGTTTAAAAAAACTGTGCAAATATATATTACATAGTATATTCATGATGGTTATAAATCCTGAAACATTTGAAGTAAATATATAAGTAGAAGACAAGAAAAGAGCATGCAGATGTTTATGTTATGACTAAACCAGATCAAAAAGGTAAACAAAGACAATTCAGATTGAACTGTTTGTCCTTAATTGAGGACTGATCTTTTCCCTGTAGATCAAAACAACAGTATGATGATTAAGTACAACATGTGGTTCATGAATGAAGAGAGGAACAGTTACGGTTCTTAAATCTTTAATGTAAACAGCAGTTTTGAGGGGCTTTGAAAAATCCTAAAGAAAAAAACATTTGAAGGTATTAAATAGGAAGGGGGAAAATATATAAATCATAGAAACTAGAAATAACAACCATGATTTGTTTTTAAATTAAAAAAATACATAAACTTTCAATTTTGTGGCCATATAGTCCTGAACACACACAAAAAAAAGACAACTTCCCTTGACCAAAACCAAAACATCCTCTTTGTAATACCAACTACTTGGCAGATTCACACTTTAAAATCACTAAATTATGACCATCTTACAAATGATAAACAAAAACAAGCTCAAATATTGCTTAGGAATGTTGTGTACAGCAGTCATTACAACGAGAGAGACTCAAAATAAGGGAGAGACGAGTGTGTGTTTGTATGTGTGTTTCACAATGGTGATGCTTTTTTTACGGTTGTTTTTGGCAAAGCCACTGTGTAGTTGTGTACAATATGCAATAAGCAGCGGTGGGATAATAACATTAACATCAGAATATTTAAAGAAAGGCTTTTTACTGTAGTACAGTGCCTTGATTTTGAGGATCAACTTATTCTAACAGTCTTCAGTATATTTGTAGCAGGACAGAGCAGATATAAGAGACCATTTTCATGAAGTATTCATCTTTAAATATACTTCAACCTTCCTCTCAGCCTCTTGGGAAACACTTAGCTGCCACAAATACTGTAAGTGAGAATGTGACAGGAAATACTGCTGGAAAGCAGACGACAAAACACAAAAGCCCGTCCCTCCCTGTTTCTGGACGATACAACCATCATCCCCCTCAAAAGCCCTGAGGAAAAATAATAAACATAAAAAAAGGACAACAAGGAAGCTGAATCAAATAGGATTTCTAAGCATTTGTCTACAACGATCTTCAAGCAAAACGACAGCTGGCACCTCGGCCGAGAAGAAGAAGTGAATGTTTCAAAACATCAGACACAGGAGGAGAGTGAGGAAGAAGATGCAGAACGACCAACAACAGGCCCAACAAATACTTCCTGGTTCCTCCTCTCCATGGCAACGTGATGACTCTGCATTGACCCCAAGTCACTCAAGTGTGGCACACCTACCAATATGCACCATTTTCTCTCTTGTCAGGTACTAGGAAGAAGCAAGAGGAAAATAGTTCAATAGATCCTTTTTTCTTTCAATCACAGTTCATTTTTTTATATTATACGATTTTATTTGTTTGTTTTTTTTGTTCCAGTTTGTAAGAAAAGGGGGTTGGTCCAGTGAGTACAGTAGGTGCTGGGGTGGGTTTGGGGTTCAGGCTTGTGGGGACGTTTTTCTAGTTACAGTCGTAAACAAAGTCATAGTTGCTAGGTTCTTTGGGAATCGGGGGCGGAGCCTCTGGGATCTGGATGTTCTCTAGATCCAAGAGGCGGAGCTTCATCTCCATGGAGAGGAGGGTGTCCATGTCGGATTTGGTGTAATCACTGGTCATCTCCTTACCCAGGAGGGCGTTTAGACCATCTGTCCACACGCAGTACTGCAGAGACAAGGACAGAGGCAGATCCAAAGTTAAAACAACTTAGCAGTGGCTGAAAAAAGCTAAAGTCATAACCATAAAACTAAATTAATTCAAAATCTATAAACCTGTAATTAAGCACGACATGTTTTAAAACTGGTAAAGCTGGTAACTACTCCTGCTACAGAGACATACAGGCATAAAAGAAGCTAACCACCAAGGGGGGAAACATTGTGTACACTGTGACTCAGGAGAAATAGAGCAGGGACAACTTCTCCTCTCTCGTCCTGAATACACACTTCCATGTTTAAAAAAATATCTAAAAAAAGAGAGAGAAAAGTTTCTGGATTCAAGCAAAGAGAAAATGATGTGTTATCCTCAGAGGAAGTCATGTCTGTGTGCAATGTGTACTATTACATCTGAATCTATGGAAAACAAGAACACTCTACTTCTACTGGTTGTCAGCATTAGATGTTTAAGCAGAGCTATTTTAAGTGTCTAGGTGCAAGTCACGTCCAGTCTAAACTGAATGCAACAGTCAAACACTGCTGGGTGATGATGACAAATACACCGTCAGACATTATAAATGTGTCTGCTGTCACAGATTTTTCTGTACCATTTACACCATGGGAGCCTTCAATAGTGCATTAGGGCACAATGGACAGTGTTGGCAAATCAATGGGGAGAAGTGTTTTATGGAAAAATTGATTTTTTTCTCACAAGAATTTCAAGATAATTTTTGATGTCACAATATAAAGCGATACCTACGTGGTGAGTGATTTTATTATCACATCCAACACTTACACTCACAAATTCTTAATGTCTCTGAATGCTCTAACCAGCTGCTTTCCCATCTTGTACCTGTTAAACCTTTTAAAGGTGTTGTATTTTCATTGCCAAGATCAAGTCCTCACAAAGCAAAAGATTTATTATAACAATATTAAATTATAATAATAAGTAGTGAGGGCGTACAGCTAGAAAGGGCTTCACTGTAGCTGTCATGAGTATTTTATTTTTTATACATTTTTCTTAAGAAAAAAGTAGAAGCCTGTAGTGCATGAAGATTTTAAAGTGAGTGAGTAAAATAAGCTTTACAAGTGATTTATGAGGACTAAAATACATTAAACATGTTTGTGAAACACACGTGTTTTGGTGAAAATCTCCACATGTAAACTGAACTTTAACTTCAAAATTCTCAAAGTCTCATAACAGTATTATCAATACTCTAACACTATACTGTATTAATTATTGTATTATGGTTTTCTTTGGCAGTTTTTTATGCAGTTAGCTTGATCTTATCTTAACGTGTTGCACTTTTGTGACAGAGAAGTGCTGTAAAAGAGACGATACACACCTTTATTCCACTGTAAATGTCTGTGTCAAAAGAACCACATAC
Organism: Datnioides undecimradiatus; assembly: GCA_008933995.1. Taxonomy (NCBI): domain Eukaryota; kingdom Metazoa; phylum Chordata; class Actinopteri; order Lobotiformes; family Datnioididae; genus Datnioides; species Datnioides undecimradiatus. The sequence goes on along the minus strand of WARS01000044.1, from coordinate 2,159,157 downwards.
ATTTCTGACTTCTCCACCTGCACATACACTAAACTGGCATACTACAGAAAAGGTTGACACAGTTGGCTTACCTCATGCTTGTCAGGAGCAATAAAGTTTAAATACTCGTCCGACTCATAGAGGACAGAGAAGGCCAGCTCTAACACCTCCTGGACAGAGGACAGAGTGAAAGATGGAGAGGGAGGGGTGAGGAAGAGCAGAAAATGGTGCAAAGACAGAGCAGGAGATACCGACGGTGACAGAGAGGGGGAGGTGAGATGGAGAGGAGAGAGAAAAAAAAGGGTGCAAAGGGAAAAAAAGGATGAACAGGTGAGACTTACACAATGCTGTCATACCAATGCAATCTCCCTCTCCTCCTCACATCTTGTCACCTTCTGTTACATCAGCTGCACATCAACTCATCAGGTATCAGGTAGAATTCAAAGAGAGAAATACTTGGGATGCCCTCAGATACTAGATATTGAAAAATGCCTGGGGAGGCTGGGAATATGATGTAATATGATATGATTTCGGGTCTATTTCCTCAAGATCCACTATGGTCTACTGTATGAAAGATACTGAGTACAGTGCGATGACAGAGCAGGGACATGGAGAGCCAGAGAGAGATTTGTATACATGAAAGCCATTCACTGAATGCTTGCTTGTGATTTGTGTGAAATTAGATTTACTAAGGCTGTGGGTAATTACTCAGTCAGAGGCTGGGACTGTAGCCTAGGTGCTCTTTGTGAGGAAGAGCGTAAAAGAAGCACTTCATTGGTAGGCTTTGTCTTAAATCAGGAGAAAAGATGTTAGGATGCTTAAAAGAATACTTTGAAATAGAGGGATTTCAAATCATTTACTAGGGCCAAAAATTACATTAAAACAACACACATTTAGGCAACTATATATAACTATATATATATATAGTTTTTATCCTTCAGAAAGTTTAGAACAGTAATACTTTAAAAGACGCAACAGAAAAGAGTCTATAGCCGTGCTAGCAGCTCTGTGAACAGCAGCATGTTAACACTATCGCTGCGAGTATGATGCATATTAAACCAGAGTAATCCCCAAAGAACGTTTACAGCTTTGTTAGCAGTACAAGTTTATGGCCACAAACACACAACTTCTGCTCTTTATTTGATGCAATGAAATGGATAGTGTGCTAATTTGTCAATGCTCTTTTTAACTGTTTTTTTAAGTTTATGAGCTAATTAAGTGCAGCTCCCTGTTCTTACACCATTTTGTCTGCCATTATTGAAATTTCAATAAAATACCACTTAATTAAATCTAATTTTCCCCACCACAGCATTATTTTAATATAGCTACACAAATCTGCACCCGCCGAGGAAGTTCCATACAAATCGAACTTGGTTCAGCAAAACATGTACTCATCCACACTCATCATATATTGTACGGTTGTTTGCGTGATCTGAAATGCATGAACAGGAAGCACAAAGACCTGTTCTTCAGTAACCAGGAACTGTTTGCCAAATAATAAGCATGTCTTCAGACAGAGGGGGTGTCTGAAATGAGGTGAGTGCAGCCCTGAGTACATGCTTACAGGAGATATGTGTGTGTAAAAAAACTGCGATAAATAATGGCATTTATCTGCTCATAATGACGATGTTCGGAGGAATTTTGGAAGCAGTCTGAAAACACCCTCCCTCCTCTGTCTCAGTGTCCCACAAATGCAGGTAGAGGTGACTTTGGCCGGCTTTGTAACGGTGACTAATGAAATGTGCTTGTGTTCTCATTCACAAGGCTGGGACAGGCCTGCTCGACGGCCCGCAGACCCCCCTCAGGTCATTCTCCTAGACCTGAGCTTATCGACAAGGTAATAAAGGAGACAAGGCGGGGAGGAGGCGTGCTCCTTTGTCTTCAAGGCTATTTATCCAAGATCCAATATATCAGAGTCCCATGGGTAGAGGTGGGTGAAGGTTTGCACAGGCAAAGTGGAGGAGAGGAAGGGCTGATGTGTACACAGATGCAGACAAGATGGCTCCTTCATCCCACTGAAGGCAGCACAGAGGGGACGCCCATGTGTTACTCTCAAATTTATACCACAAAGAAAAGACGTCAGCCTGTTTTGGTGGCTCTGGTGTGATCTGAGTCCACAGCTAAAGGACCACTCTGTGATTTTTTTTCCCCACAACGCCACTGATGAATACATCTCTCTGTGCTGAGCGCTGAGACGCAAGTTGTTGTGTTATTTCCCAAAGCAAATTTATATAACTGACATCAAGTTATGCAACCCTCACGCATACAGAAACACATTCTCTCGCCTGGATACACACCCACCCACCCACACGCATGCACGTGGACACACACGTGTGTGCACAAGTGCGTGTGTGCACGCGCGCACACACACACACACACACACACATACACACCTTGTTTTGCTTCAGGGCTCCCTTCTCCTTCATGTGAGGACAGTCTTTGCCGGTGATAACAGCTTTGATATCAGCCACGGGCACTGCAGAGAGGACAGAAGTGAATTAATAACACCACCAACAACAAAAACAACAACAACCAAAACAACAACAACAACAACATCCCTGTGAAAACTGTGTCATCCCAGATGGGTGGCTGGTTTATTCAAGTGATTAAAAGTTAAATTTCTTCACAGATCTGTCGCTGTGACAGTTTGCAAGTTAAACTGATGTTAACACCGAGTTTTACAGCCAACAGTCAGTGTCAGTTGCTTCTGATTGCCCATACACACAATGTAACACCATGTGTGTCTTCAGAATGGATAGAAATTGTGAACTTGTAGAGGAATACACATTTGTATGTATACTGAGTCACAGCACTGGGTAAAATGATTTCACTTGACACTCACGTTTGTCCTGCAGAGAGTCGTGCGGCACTTCACCCTGAGGGCTCTCCTCCAAATCTCCATAGTGCAGGACTTTATGGTTCGGAGACAGACGACAATACCAAAACTTGTCTGGAAGAAAATATAAGGAAAGGGAAGACAGAGGGGAGGAAAAGAGAGAGAAAGATAAAGACAGAGAGAGAGATGCATTTAGATGAGTTATGAAATACGTCAGCATTTGTCATAAGACATCATATGGGATTGCATGAGTCATCAACAGGAGGGAAAATTAGCATGGCAAAAAATCTGCAAGGAATAAAAGAAAAAAGAAAAAAGAAAGAAAACAGCCTTGAGGAAAATCCACAGATGGGCCATGATGCTCTGCATGAGGGAGCGATCTTGATGGGCAATAAAACAGACAGTTGGCCTTCATCATTTTAACAATGATTCAGCAACAATATACACACTCAGAAACATAAAAGCATATCCAGGTTGTTTATATTTATTTTCCTAAAATGTAGCACAGATGAGACTTAACTGTAAAGTAATTAAACATGTACCAGGTCCTCAGCAGAGGTAAGGGAGCACCCAACTATGCCGGAGATTATTTAATTATTAAATTGTAAAAAAACAAAAAACAAAAACCCTGCCATTTGGTGATACAACATGTTTGAATTTACATAACAAATGCTCTGTCTACAAGGTGACAAACAAACTGTTTTTACACCATGGTGCTTAAAATCGACACTGAAATACAAGAGATGAAACACCTGCAGCAAATATTCCTGTTTTCATACTTTTCATGTCTACTTGTTGTTGAGACGGTGTCAGAGGTGAAGATTCACCTGTTATGACCATTTTTGAAGCAAAACACTACAACACCCAAGTGGATAAGCACAGAGGAACCTAAAATTAGGTGCTGCGGGTGCTCACAAGCTGATTTGACTTCATTATTTAAACAAGACAGGCAGCTAAAAGACTTTTGCAAACACTGCCTACAATGAGAAGCTTTGCTGATCAAGTTCAGGGTTTTTCTCTTCTCCGGTGTGATGCGTAATCCTCCAGCAGTGGAGGCCTGTAACCACCAGCTGTGTCTGTAAAGCGCTGGTCACTGCCGCCACCACCAGCCTCTGTGGACCAGCCTGGTGTTCTTTTGCAGTTTGGTGCCAAAGTGGGCACCCAGCTGAACTGGCAGTGAATGGGCACAGACTGGGGAGGTCTGGCTGGCGTGTGCCTGGATGGCACAATCCAAATCCTAATTGCTGAAAATAGACAGTTGGCGGTGGCAGACTGGTGCACAGTGGCACGGGTCCACAGGGGAGAGGAAAGAGATGTGTGCAGCAGCTGTGAGGGGACAGGCTTTGTGGGACGCCATCAACTGTTCAGCTTAACTGATTGCAAAGCATGACTGATTTGTGTGTGCATGTGCGTCCATACACAAGCACATATGTTTCTCCTTGTGGCGTGAACACGCTGTACTGTTGTCTTGGATTGAATTTCATTCTTGTATCACTTCAACTATAATTGTCTTAATCTGAGTCAGCTGCCAGGACGTGGGTGAACAATACAATGAGACTCTACAGAATCAGGACAAACTTCCAATTTTAGTTTTGCTTTAGTGCAGCATTTACACAAGGTATACTCTCCTGAGCCCCGAGTGCTGTTACCTGCTGGTACCCTGCACTTAAAAGATTGCACAGGTACTGCTCTTTCTTCCAAACTTCAAAAACACCATCAACCTGAGCTTTTAGAGAGAAACATCCCCTCATAATGGGTAGACTGGCACTTTGGAAGATAGAGAGAGAGAAGAGTCATCTGCACTGAAGTCAGCTAAATTAATATTTGATGTAGGTACTTGAGTCCCTGCAGGCTGGAGGACTTTGAAATAGTCATACAAGATGCCCAGGGAGAAGTGGGAGAAGGAGAGAGGGAGGACTGGGGAGGAGGGTAGAGAGTTTTGTGCAAGACACATAACAGTTGATGGAGAGTTAATGTCTTTAAGAACACTTAAAGTCTGTCTGAGGGACGTACAGAAGACAAGACAGAAATTACACTAATAAACCAAGACTTAGCCCACCCACCTTTTTTTAACATCTCATTTCACTTGAACACAAGAGAGAACTAAACTTGCTAAAGGACTCCTTTTATTCTTGTTACGCTCGCCTAAGTACTGCAAGACAAAATGCTCTTCACGTAGTCAGCACGCGAAAGCACTCCAAGTAACAGCACGAGAGCAGAGGAGAGGGAGGAAAGGATTAACATGTATGGGTGGGCAGAAGAGGCATGAGAGCGAAGGGGGAAGGATGAAGAAAGGAGCACATGAAGGTGACATACACTCAGACTTGCACAAGGAGAAAGATTTGAAGCAATAAACCATAAAATTAAAAAAAAGGATTGTCCTCGGCTACTTCATGAGTCCTCGGAGGCGAAGACAGCTCCTCTGCTCGTCTGACTCTTTTACAGTCAGCATGCTGTTGCGGCAGATTAAAGCTGTTGTAACCCTACAGGCTAGTGTGCTAAATTAAATCCAGAGAGGCTCATGAACTGCCTCATATATGGCTGTGTACAGCTGTACTGCTCCTGAATGGCTAATTGTTTTAGCTTCTGTGTGTTGGTATGTGTGCTGGTGTCCTCAGTTCCTTAACAGACATACGGTAATATGGGACCGCTCACGGCCTGTCACTGCTTTAAAGCCAGTTGAGCATAAATCAGGGGACGATGAGCAGCAAAGACGCTCAGATACTCAGCCTGAGGTGATGCTGCTTTCCACCTGAACATCTGTCCTGAAAAATCTTTTCACCTCAGATCCTTTTTTTCCCTCCACTCCTACGTTCATTTTTCTGTTTCTGTAATCCAGCTTTTACAACATGTGGCTGACAGCTGCCAAGATAAATCGTGATCAGGCTTTCAAATGCCAGAATACATTGTTGTCAGTGGAGAAAAAACAATCCACCTAGTTGTGCTCATTTGGATTTGACTTATTTGGAAGTAGAGTTCCTGCAGGGGAGCCAATGACAGTAATGCAATAACAATAAACCAAAGCTACAACCTGAACTTGTCACTGGGTATTTTTTTATTTCATGTATCTGTATATGCAGACAGAGAGGGGGTGAAGAAAAGTGCAAGAGGGAGGACAGGAGAGTGAAGGGATCAGGTTTCAACCAGATTAAACCCTCTTTGACTGAGGAGCAGTATATTATACAGGCTAAATGCTGCCGCTGCTACTCCTTTCTCTTCCTCCCTCCTCTCCTCTTTCTCTCTCTCTTGTGGCAGCGAGTGTGAAACGCGATATCAGGCTGAATGATACGAATACGCTCCTATCTGAGCTGACTGCTGGGGTTTTCACTTTCCATCCTTCTGACTCTCTCCTCCACTGCATCACTGAGAAGGAATACCATTAATACTTCCACTAAATTAAGTCAAAACGTCTAGGTACTTTATGTACAAGACATTTGGTTCTAAAAATTCAGCAGATTGTGGAACCACAGACAAATCAGACATCTTTAATGATCTTAAACATCTCAATATATCTTCTGAACGTTGCAGCCTTTGACATCAAGCATGCAGATTTTAAACTGACTTATGTCTCAGCAAAATGCATGGTGTTATCATTTGCACTACACTGTCAAGGCTTTAGAACCTGGGGTCACAGCAGATTTTTTTAGTCTTTCACTCCTTTCCTTAATGTTTTTTTCTAGAATATATCTTGATGTTTGAATATTAACGCATCTTTACCCTGCTTTTACCATTACGCGTCTTTACATGTCTTTGCATGTCATGTATGTGTGCATGCAGGGGCAAGAGGAGGGGCAGTCAGCATGTTTGTGCATCTCAAGATGCAGAGACATGCACTGCATTTCTGTATGTGTACAAGTATAAAGAGAGGTGTCATGTTCCTTTACGTCTCTGCCTCGAAGGCCGACAGAGGCATAAAAAAATCGTGTGAAACTTCATGACAGCAGCTCCACAGTGGTGCAGTGCTTCAAAGATCTCCTGTGATATTGTATCTCCTGTGGGGTTTTCATAACGCAAAGGGAATAAGGCGACGAGTGGGGGTGCAGAGAGAAGGGATAAAGAACACACAGACGGATGGAGACGAGAGGAAACTGAAGACTTCCCCTTGTGAACACACAAGAGGTCTGTCTGGTTATGATCTGTGGATTTATGCATGTCAATACATATGTGTGTGCATGCATGTGAGCAGCGTGTGTCTCACCTTGCCTCCTGCGACTACTGATTTTCCTGAAGCAGGTTCCTTCACACAACCTGTTGAGCCTCTGCTGTTTGATCAACTCCATGATCTCTGGCTGGATCTTCTCTCTCAGCTCCCTGCAGGAAAGCAGAATACAAACATACACACGGCATCAGTTTAAGACAGTGTCCATTCAGAAGTGGCAAACATGCAGCTGCATCTACAAGATGCTCTGAGACCTGGTTGTCTGGCAGTGTGCAATATTCATCTGACTAGCAAAAATCCCCTGGATTACGACTGTCAGGGGGAAACAGAGAATGCCAAACACACAGATATGGTTCAACACGTCCATGCACATGTACACACATGCACACACACTCAGAAATATGTCATATAGCATCCCAAAAGGCTGATCAGTGGAAATCTTTGCTTCATTTCTTCTTTGGCTCGCTGTCATTTATTCAAGCATCTACATGTATGTGTGTCTGTGTTGCATATGAATGTGAAATCACTATGAATTATGTATATTATCTGCCCGAGCAGTGCTGCTTATTTCTCTTGTCACTGCACTCAATTCTTTTCTCTTCCATTTTTACCTTTTTGTTCTTTTTTTGATTTGAGAAGTATGCAGACTTTTGACAGACTCCCAGGTTCTCCAGACACATAAAAGCTGCATATTTCTAACATTTTTGGTATTTCCCCTTGCTGACGTCCTTGAGCACATTTTTGTCCTTCTTTCTCTTCCACCCTTCCTCCCTCAGGCTCATCTGCTTTTGTCACCCTTTATCCATCTCACCATTGCCGTCTATGTGTTTGACTCATCAGTGATTCCAGTCATTACATTGATCTGTGGTTGGACATTCACTCTGGCATATTTAACAAAACAGCTAGTGGGGAGGGCGTGGCTCATAGTAGGAGGGATGGATGATGGTGATAGCTGTTCTTCTCACTGCACTACACACAGGTGAGGCTGCCTCTGTCTGAGACTTTCAGATGAAAGTAGTTCCAGTTTCAATTTAAACTGATTCTTTCCAGTAAATGCAGGAAATCACATACAATTGAATTAAAGGGCTGAGGCGTTGCACTGGTGGACCTCTACAAAGAAAGCACTCTTCTTGGTATCAGGTGTTCAAATGATGAAAGAAGTGATGCACAAAAAAACAATTTTCAGTTTTTGTCCAAGCATAGGTGAGAAGTTTAAACACTTTCTCCTCATTTCAGATGCATTAAAATTAAGTTGTGTATCAATATTTTTGCATAAAGGTATCCTCAGCAGTTCTTAGTTGACCTACTGCGTGAATGTTTTAAGCAAGGTCGAGTTTATTTTTGGTGCAAGTAACTTTTAAGTAAACACAAAACTTATACTGCAAAAACGTTTTACTAATCATAGCAAAAATATCTCCAAGATCCAAGACAGGAGTGAGAGAATGACACTCTACAGGAGGCACAGCTTTGATCTGAAGCCATAATAGTTTCTCTTCACCTGCTTTTGATGTCTTAAGTCATTCTCTACAGTAATTGATAGCAGAAAACCAGCAGTGATTGCGGCAAGTGATACAGAGCTCCTTTAAACCCGTGGTCTGACATGCTCTGCTCATTATGTTTACAAGTCATGACTGTACTGTATTGATTAGAGGAAAATTCCACCCCCGGGCAGTCTCACGCTGTTGAAGAGACACTTGTCAGCCTGTGATGTTTGCTGCTTTCCAACAGTCATTCTGTGATAAAACCTTTTCATTTCAGCGCCTAATTCAATTACTTACAGTCTTCTTCTCCCAGAATGCAGTTTGACAACAGCCTGAGATTTGGGTATGGACTTGTTGCATTCTGCTCTACTCTTATTATTCCTTGTTAACACAGGGATCTACTGTAGTAATGATGTTAAACAATATATAGAGTGTTTACAACTTAGTTCTAAATATGAATGAAACAACTAAATCTAAAAACTTGGACCTTAAATAAAAAGTTCCATTAGCTGTAGGTTTAAGGTATTTTTTCACAGCTTCCTCGCTTCTCTCTCCCCAGGATTAATTGGCTGCTAAATTTTGGTCTCTACCCTTCCAATATCGATTCAATAAGCCCTTAGCTCACCATTGATTACTGTTCAGAGGGACAAGCTCTTTCAGTGAAACGATTTTCCAATAGTGCTGGCTACTCCATTAAATACAGGCCGGACAAAACAATGTTCTCCATTACAGAGCCTGCATCCATAATCAGTCAATGAATGATCTATTACAGACCAGCTCTCCATGCTTAGTGAGCTGGAGGGTCGTTAATGGAGCATTCACTGGGAATGCCATTTGCAGACAATTTGAATTTAATGCATATTTTCAATCATGAGAGGGGACCAGGGATGCAACCTGCCCCAGGCCAGTAGCTGGCATTTGGTTGACAAATGGAAAGGAGAAAAAGAAGGCAATTACAAGTATATTAAAGACCATGGCTCTTTTTTGCATATGCAAATTATGTCATCGTTTGGGTTATGATCAGGTAGTTTAGCTGAGGGGAAATAGCAAGCAACAACAGGAATGTCTGACCAATTCTTCTAAGTCTGCAGAGAACCTGACTGGACTCTTCCTTTAACTTACTGTGAGACTTTTCCTCTAAACTTAGCTGTCAAACCTCCAGTCTGCAATTGATAGATATTATTCACATTAACCATTTTGTTACCATAGTGACCTTCCAACTAGCTTTTGTGGGACACTTCTGACAACCAATATAACCCTTTCACAAATGTGTGCATTTTTGTATTTTAGACTGAGACATTATCACACTGTTCATTGATTGGTTGACTCACAGGATGGGGCGGGACTGGAAATCTTCCTGATTCATCCTTTCGGACTGGCGTATCTTCAGGATCTCTGTGTAGCTCAGGTTCTGCAGGCGACTCTTAAACTGGTCCAGAGAATTAGGCTTGAGAGTCAGCGCTCGCATGATCTGCTCCCTCACCACCTGCATTACCTGTGGAAGGGGAGGAGAGGTAAAGGAGAGGTGAGATCACTGTGGAAACAGGACCCCTACAGAATGTGGAAAGAGTCTGTGTGTGTATTCGCCACAGACATAGCTACAGCAGCCAGGAAGTGAGAGCTGAACCCCCCTCCCAGTTTTGGGGCTCAGGGGAGCATATAAACTTCTGTTCAGTTCCCGACAGGATTAATGATGGGTTTTTCTTTTTTCCAGAGCTGGAGCCTGTAATCCAGTCTGGTGCACTGAGCCTTAAGAGGAAAAGAGCAAAGCAGAATAATTCAACAGTGGCTAGTCAACTGTTAGCCCCAGTATCATGCATCAGTGAAATGCATGACAGAACTTGCTTTTAATACCCCAGCTAGCTAATACCATTAGTCTGGCTGTGGCTGCAGAAGCATGACATAAGTGGTGTTCCAAGTCATCAATCCCACTCAAGGGGTCTTTGTGATCAACGGAGGTAACAACACAATAGGAAAGCACTCCACAACAACACATAAAACACACCATGCATGTCTTGATCAATTAGCCAAGCGTGTATGCATTGCTGTCAGGAGATAATTAAAGTCTACACACATAAGCTGCAGAGCTGCACGCACGCACACACACACACACACAAACACGCATATACACACTTAAAACTAATGCTCTAAAAATCAAACATCATCAGTAGTGAGCGATATCAAACCATATCAATCTTCTAAGCTAACATAAGCCATAAACAAAGACTGGAAAAAGAATCTGTCTCATGTTTGCACTGGACAATCTCCAGTCTCATTTAATGTGGTGAATACACCAAGTCTAAGTAAAATGAAAGAAAGACATAAGTAAGTTATTTTTTTCTGACACTGGAAATGTCAATTACTTTAGAACAGCTTCACCTATGGACTAGAAACAGCTGTTAATGAAATAAATGGTTATTAAGATGTGAAATAAAATTAAACCCCAGTTTGAGCTGCTTCATGACAGGACGACACTGATTTTAACAGAGTTAATAAAGCAGTTATTCTATCCAAAGTATAAAATCCCATGATTCTTCTGCACATGCACTTAAGCCTTTGGAAAATGAGTCCTGAGCTGAAATGACAGCTGCTTCCATTTAGCTTTGCAGTCTAATTTGCATTCTGCATAATTAGAACTTGAACACTAATATAACACAAAGATTGATTCTTTATTTGTGAAGGCATTCAGCCTACACACACACACACACACACACACACACACAAGGGACTTGTCTGAGAGCAAACCCAATTCCTAATGTGCAGAAATTGTTCAAACACAACAGAACATCATCTGCATCAATGGTTTCCTCTCAAAACTTGCAGAGGTCTGGCTGGAGTGAGCCTGTAAATCCTACAGAGACACTCTGTGTGATATTTGGCCAAGGAAAATGTAACTTTTCTCTGGCCAGGTTGAGCAGCACTGTTCCAGTTACCACAGATGATGTGATGATAGACGTGACAAACAGCACTGATTATGGATCAGGCTCGTTAGCAGCCACCTCTGAGCCTACAGATGCTGATTCACTGGTTCAGACCACACCGAGGTGACAGAAAGAAATAGACTGTCTTCCCTTCTGTTCTCTTTGATTTTACTCCATTTCGATTTTCTCTGCTTGCCTTGTTGATCAAATGCTTGAGGACACATGAGTATTTCCAGCCTCTGCCAACACACTTTTTCACAATACATCGACTCAGTTATAATGAGAGACAACAAGAGTTTAAGCTGATGTTCTGTGTGCATGAACAGTGTGTTTACCATCCCACAGAAAGGTAGATGTTTTTGGACTTTCCATATAATTGGTATGTTTTCCTGTTCTGTACTATTCTGTTTCATCTTAGCTCCTCAACCTTAAACATCATACCAAAGCCCAGTGAGCCAAGATCCCAAACATAGCCTTATGTAATATTGTTCTTGCTGTTTGTACTGCAAGGCGATTACTCATCAACTTGCTAACCTCTGAACTCTCACTAGTCAGACTAAGGCAGGGGTGAAAGCAGTAAAAATAGAAGATCTGAGTTGCTGAAAATGAAATATGCACAGCATAAACCTCAGTACAGCACCATAAAAATCTGAAAAACTCAAGACAACAAAGGCGATTGAGGATAATCCTCTTGAATCAGCACTGAATTCGCAGTGTGAAAATGCCTTAAAAAGTAGTCTGGGCTCAAAGTCCCCTTTTGAGATGCTGCCACTGCACAGGGAGAGTGTCACAAAATGGTATTGACTCATTTATAATTTTCCATCTGATAAGCTCTGAAGGTAATACTTAGCTCCTGACACAAAAACATACTGGGAATAAAAAAATGATTACACAATTTAATCCAGGGATTAGCTTGTAGAATGCAAATATGTTCAGAGGTGGTAATCACATTGTATTTGCAGCAAATTAACCTTGAGAAATAAATAAAAAAGGTTGACAGTTTCAACAGAAAAGAGGGCAGATAGGTCACGTGAGCAAGCATGTGGCTTTTTGACACCAGCTGAGCCCTTAAATGAGCTTTAGTGCACATTAGTGAGTAGATATGATGAACAATCGTAATCCTCAGTTGAATTATTTCAAGAATCACTTGCAGAGTCTAGATTACGAGCCTGTGTTTCCCATGAGCTCTGATTTATCAACAACACACAGATACAGACCCCACATCAGTGCACATGAGGCTTTTTTCTGGTGAGATCCAAATCTGGCTGGCTTTAAAGCTGATGCAGAACATCAGTGACTCAGCACGAGTACATTCTCCAAATCCCATTTGACAATTTGAGATATGGATCTCTGTTGTTTAAAGAAAAAAGTTGTTCTCTGTTCTGGGAAAATGCCCCTGTGCACAGAATATTAACCTCATAATGTGCTTAAGAGCTTTCTATCACTATAAATAAAGGTCAAAACACAAGGTTGTTGTCCTGTCCTGTCCTGCAGCATTGCATGTCGCTGTATATGGATTCACACTCTCAGACATTGTACCTGATTTTATCTGTGGAGGGCTGCCCCCTTCCCTGGAGCTTAGCCATTTTTCAGTAGCAAACATGAAGACCCAAAACATCAGCATAAAAATTTGCTACCACTAGAGGGCAGGGGTCAACACTTCCCCCCCAAAGGTCAACACTTGTTCAGGTGAACAAATCAGCTGAGATGTTGTCTTGTGGCAGCCATTACTGTATCAGGAAAAGGATTTGAGGCTTCTGTCCATTTCCATCCTTTTATCTCTCTAATAGTGCCCAGCAAACAGCAGATTTCCAACCCCCAGGACCAGCCTTTCACCCTTACCCCATGCCCTCCCTCCTCACCCTGTTTGAGCTGACAAATGAGCAGCAAATGGATGAAGCCACAGCTTGCCATTATACCACGCGAGATTCATCACTCCTGTCCACTACTTTTAATCACAACTTCACAAAGTTGCCTATCATCAATTTTCACACACACGCGCCTATAGTCCAGATAATTAAGTCTCAAATTAATTTATTTTTTCCATTAAGATTACAGATGGTCTGTCATGTGTAACTAGCAGGAACATTCTTCGCTTAATAAAATATTTGAAAGTAAAGGAAAGGATATCAAAGTATAACAAAGAAGGAGGATTGATAACAGCAGTTTTGAGTTGATCATTTACAGCCCTGAAACCCCTAAATTATCTGCTGAAATCATAAAACCAGCAGGAGACTGTATTCTAGGAGCTTTTTGAGACAGATCTCGTTGTCACCTGCAGCTCCCTCCTCTGCCTCATCCTGATCTCTGGAGACTGACTGCCATCCAGCCCCGGTGCTTCAGCCGAGCCGTCTCTGGGGAATGTTCATTAATATGCCTTGTTTGCAGTCATGTCTCTGGCAGGAAAACAATTCTGTTGGCCCATGTGGCTGCACTCATGCTAATTAACACCGCGAATATTCATCACATTTAATACGAACACATGGTCCTTTCACAACAGGGCGGAGGGGCATTATGAATATTTTATCTTCATCCCTCTTTTTCATCCACTGATTGCTCAGAGAGCACCTTGGTAGAGGTGAGTTGACGTCAGCGCTGAAACAAACTTTGCAGGCTGAGCTCACTCTCAGGATAAATTTAGGGTCCGCTTTGCAGTGGCGTCATTTTAAGGTGCAGTCTGGATTATCTAAGAACTGGATTATTCATCTTCTGTTCTTTCCATCTAGTCAGAGCTGTTGATCCAACATTCATCTCCTCTAACTTGTTCACTTTTATTTCTGTCTTTCTGTACAACCCCTCTCACACTCCCCAATCTCTTCTGAACAACAGGCCATCATTCTTTCTTCGAGCTCACTGGGAAAGCGAAGTCAAGACAGCTGAGCAAGTGTCAGCAAAAGTAATTAAATGCTGTCCCATGAGCCATCTAGTACACGTAATGAAGAGCAGGCCACAGTGACTCTTCTGTCACACTCCTTCCTCCTCACTCTCCTCCTCTCTTCCTTTCAGTCCCTCCTCAAACAGGACAGTTGGGCAGTTCCTCGTTCCTGGAGTCGCCCCATCATCCATCATCCACAATGCATCAGCCGTAACAAATTGCCGCCCCCTCCAACCCCAGTCCCCTTGCCAACCAATCGACTGTCGCCGCTGCTCCATTTGCCTAAGAGCATGCTAATGACATCATTTACCAGCTGTCAGTCAAATGCTCACCCGCCACTCAAGCCGAGGCGGTGAAATCTGGAGATTGTGCTGGAGAGGCGCTTTGGTGGGCAAATAATAAGGCGGTAATCACAGAATAATGACTTTGCTGATACTCCCTGAAAGCAATCAAAAAGTCAATCTCACATGGTGATAATGGGAGTGTCAGTGCAGTGTGTTTCTGCCTTTAAACCAATGATGTAGACAAAACATGCATGCATGCCCACATGGAAAAGGAGGCATTCACAAACACACAAAACATAAACATGTTCTGTCAAAGTGCATGTTTTTTATAATAAGCAGCAGAAGAGAATACAGGGAATCCATGTCCCTGTTATTGAAATGGTAATTACGTTATGCCAGCATGTCCCGTGTTCAATTAATAATTATCTCCTTCAAAGTTGACCATGACGCCATTCAAAATTAAACAATGCCACAGAGACAGACATGAAAGGATGCCTGTCTGTTATTAAGCTGTACAGAGAGAGGAGCAGTGCTGCAGGTTGTATTAAATTTAGAAGCTGATAAAAATGCATTGAATAAAGACCCAAAAATGTGTTTTGGTAGCTCACATGAATGTTAAAAAATACAAAGTGGTGGTTGAAGATTTATTGTTTTAATACCAAACTCAAGGCAACACTGTCTTCCCTGTTAAATGATAATAAGTATATTCCATTACATTAAACAACTGAGCTTTCAACAGAGTGCAGTCTACCCCAAACCAAATTGAGCATTGACAACTTTAAGTTGGGCTTTGTTTGTGCACTCACTATGTAGGCAATGAGATATTGTTTACTTCTGCTTTTTGTTTATAAAATGTTGGTGATGATCTTGCCAACAATACCAACTGTTCTGGTTTTTGCTCTCACGGTCTGTGTGAGAGGACGTTCAGGGAAGCACAACAAAACACAGATCTCCGTCTGACAGCATACACACAACAGGTTCTCTTCGGTCACAATACAGCACAGCCCTCTAAACCTTATCTCCATTTGGATGTGCATACTGCCATCAGCAAGGATGGGCACTGTCAAAATAAATATGGATCACATAACAGGCAGTATGAACGGAAGTAAAAGATTGTTGGCAAAAAATGTTGGCTATTGTTAAATCTGAGTTATGCATACATACAGAGCTGAAATCATTAGTCTCATTCAGCAACTATTGGATTAACTTAAACTATTTTCATAATTTTTTAAAGAAAAAAAAGCAATAAATTTGATGTTCAAACTTCTCAAATGTAATGACTGGTTGCCTTTCTCTATTTTATATAACTGAACTAAAAATCTTTGGTTATGGACAGCTGAACAACAGCTTCAACAAAATGAACATCACCTTGAGTTCTGGTAAAAATGTATTGGCCATTTTTAATTTACTTTTGGCATTTAATAGACAAAAATGACTAATCGATAATAAAAATAATGGTTAGTTTCAACGTTACTAATGATGAAGTACTGTATGGAATGCCAAACAATAGTCAGAGTACCATTTCATAGAGGGTGAGGAACAAGAGGTGAACGCTGCTCAACAGCTAGATTCTAAGATTATATTTAGTATATTCAGCTTTTCTTGTTAGACCCTCCTGACAACCCTGTCATGGCTCTATGTTAAGTCTGCTGAGAGCAACTAAGTGGAAAGGCGCTACTTTCATCCATTAAAATTTCAATTATGTATCTACGCCCCACGGCTCGAATGTAAGGAGTCACTGCATCTGGGTATCTCAATAAAATAAAATAGAGCGGTAAGGGGTAAATGTAACTTTAAAGTGCAGTGAAAAGCAGCTCTTTTCTCTTAGTGAATGCCTTTGGGACCTGTTTGACAGCATTACCACACCACAGGGAACAGCACATACTGTATTGTGGGCAAGACAGATATACACATGCTCAATACACTGCACATTAATTTATTCGTTCCCTTACATACATTGTGCTGTATGAACACGCACCAACACACACAAAACAAAACTGCTAGTGACTATTCCCAGTAAATTCCCAATATTCCAATGAATGCAAACACACAAAACACATCTGGAGACCATACTCCCTCCCTCCATCAATCTCATTCTTCCTTCTGCATGAGAGATGCAGGGTCGATGCCGGCTGTTGCTGCTAGCTGTTGTTGTTGCCATATTTAGAGTGCTAGCACTGCGCGGCCAGACAAACTGTCAGAGGAGCTCTTTTTCAACAACCAGCTCAATGTGAGTTGCAGCGCAGCCCATATGGATGACTGGAGAGCAAAGTTGCCTGGGAAAACGCCATTTACTGTGAGTCAAGAAATGCTGATGAAAGCCAAGTGCTGACCTTGGCTTGTGCACAGCATTAATGAGTGTTTTATTATGACACAGTTGTTGCAGGAAATATGAACATTCTGCATTAATTGTCCCAGAGGGATGGGTACATTGGTTGTGATTAAACATCTATTCAAGGACATCAGAACAGGTATTATTTCATTATATGAGATAACTCTCATCAGGGACGTTCCCTTTCTTAGAGTCTACCCATAGCACATCACTGCTGAGCAGAAATCAGTTTTTAAGGCCTTTTTGGATCCGTTTGAAGTTGTCAGGAAAACTAAAGTCAGATAAGGTCTCCATGAATAATGCAAAAAGCACCCACTTAGGCCAGTTACAGGGCTTTTACACCAAATGTTTGCCATTGCACAGAGAAAGACCGTTTTCAGCTGCAGACAGAGCTCCTTTAGTTATGGTGTTGACAATTCTGCAAAAATCAGTAATGATGGAAAATTTCATATTGTGCATCTCTGAATTCCTGGAACTCTTCTAAATCTTAAACTGGCAGAAAATATGATAGAGAACAGAGATTACACAGGGAGATCACAACTATTATTGATCTTATTGACAGTTTAATGCAATCCTTAGAATTCTACAGCTATTCTACAGCTGCTTTGTACAATTATGAGCTGCTCTATCTTTCGTCATATACTTGCTTTTACATGTTTGGTCTGACAATCAAGCACACCAAAGCAAGACTCAGAGACTAATTTGAGTTTTAGCTCTTGTCCTTTTGTTGTTGTGTGAAGGAAGGTGGACCCCAGACAGAAAACTGTTATCTGTGCATCTTTCTCTCCCTTCCTTACATGCGTCATCACTCTCACACTGACAGATGAGCTGCTTCAAATTAAACCTTGATCCAAGAAGTAATACACCAACACTGGATTATTATATGATGCTACTGATAAGGCCTACAGCAGCTATACCCCAGCATGTATCCACAATAATGCACACCCACACACCAGAGCCTTTGTGGAGACTCTACATCGTCTTCAAGGAATCTGAACTACATACTGCCGTGTGCTAAACGAATTATCCACACACACACACACACATTGCACACTCACTTATCAATAAACAAACAGATGTGAAAAATGAATAGACAGCTAAATAACTAAATTGAAAGACGAAAAAACTTTACTTTTCCCCTGCTGATTTCCAGTGAGCTGCAGCGTGAAGATGAGACAACAGTATCATTATCTTGATAGACAACAAAACAAAAATGTTAGCTCTGCATCTCTGCTCATGCAACTCAGATGGTTTGATGCTAATGGCTGATGATCTCTCCGGTCTGATTAGTGAGCTTAGCTTCAATGTTCTCTGTGTGAGTGGGCCAACGCTGCCTGAGATCAGAGACCCTCCCCACCCCCCTTTGGGAACACACACAAAACACACACTCATGAAAAACTAACGTAGAGGGAAAAAAAGAAACAACTCCCTGCAAAGACAGAAAGCTCTGCATTCACACTCTGCTCTTGCTACACACTATATACAAACCGAGAGGGAAAAAAAACATACAAACAAAAACAAACTCAAAGCCATACACACAACTACAAGGACTCCACCACACTAATTTGTTGAGATGTATGTACAAACACGCATTCACGCACTGTCCGAGTGCGCATACACACACACGTGCAAAAACAATAAAGCAAACCTTGTTAAGGGAGTGGGAGGTGAGGCAGCCAGGCAGAAAGATATAAATAGCCTGTCTGAATTCAACAATAGAGGTGGAGGGGGGTCGAAAGACGGGAATGAAGTGGAGGAAAAGAGAGAGAGCACAGGAAGGAGAAGAGGACAAAAAGAAAGAGCTATAAGGGTTTGAGGGATGGAAAGAGGAACAGTGAGATCTTGACAGTTGAGGAGGTAAATAAAACCAGTATGGAATAAGAAAACAGCAGGTTTCATTGCAGGAGAGCAGTGGGGGAGGGGCTGGTTTACTGTGTCTTCATACATGTCATAGCTGTACTGTTTCATGCAAAGCACGACAGCAGCAGTCACAGTTGTTGGCATATGGCAGTGTGTGCAGTGCTTTCACCAACTGTCCCAAGCTGCTTCCTGGAATCTAAACATGGCATCCGCCCAAAACCTTTGGCACCTGCATTCACATTATTATTGCCACATCACTTCTGACCGGACACACCAGCACCCATTTCATTAATCATGTATGCTTGCATGCTATAACCTTCTGGCGAAGTGGAGGAACTGTCCTGTTGCTAAAGAGCAGAGCCAGAAATCATTTGCATTGATTTGCATTAAGTGTCCTTAATTGATTTGTGGCAAGTGGCCTTAAATAAAACCGGAAAACAGCTAAACACTAAGCTAAAAATATTCCTTAATAATAGCTACACACAAAATTACATATGATGGTTTGTGCGAGTATTGGTCTACTGTGGCTGAAGCTTTGGAGGATTACCATGTGAATAATCCTACATGGGACAGGGTCAGTCTTCAACATGGTTGAACAAAGCAGATTATGTTTTGTCCTCTGCATCACCCGTGGTCAGAAGAAAATGTCAAACATCAATAAAAAAGATGGTATTGCCTTGCATTGGTTTATTTAGCTGAAGTGCTTATCTATAGTGGCGTCCTATAAAATGGGAGGCCAAGTTCAAGGTCTTTTGCTCAAGGGCACATTTACAGGTCACTGCCATAGAGACAGACAACAATGGGTTTTCTAAGTGATTGAACTAGGCTCGCTTAGAGAACATAAATACTGTAACTTATTCTTAGTTTGACTGGCAATTAAAAGGAGGAGTTCAGCATCTCGGGAAATGCTCTTGTTCAGTGACTGATAGGAAGACTGAGGCCATTCATGTATGAGTCTTGTCAATATGAATCTTAACATGAAGACTGGAATTAGCTAGCCTGACTTGGCCAAGAAATAATGTGCCCCCTCTGTAAATTCACATTGGGTTGTTTGTTTGTAATTTGTTTTTTGTACAAATGAAATAAATAACATGTTAATGTGAGTTTTGTTGGTGCTGGGCAGTGGATTATCTCAGTTTTGGATGAGGTATCCTGCCTGTTTCCAGTCTTGACGCTAAGCTAACTGCCTCCTGCTTCCAGCTTCTTATTGGAAAAAACCTCTAATCTAGCTTTCCAAAAGCATTTGCATTTTCCAAAATTATGAACTGACCAAGAAACCAATTATTTGTTGATAAAAAAAATAGAAAATAGTGAAAAATAAGTGTCATAACGTCCAGAGCCGGAGTTCACACTTTACAATGATGTAAAACAGCAAACTTATACATTTGAGAAGCTGGAACATGCTTCATAAATCTTTTCTTGCTGAGTGACTAATGATTCATCATGAAGTCTGCTGAAGAATAACTGACTAACTGATTAACAACTGAGCAATCCAGCACAATGTGCAACACTAGGCTGCCCGGTGTCCAAGACATAGTTCCTTCATGGATAGCTTTAGAAAGGACAGGACAGGATTGTACTGTGTATTGTCCAAAACTAATGAAATCAGCTTCTGGCAGTATTTCACAGACTCCTGCTCTACAGACTGGGGCTGACCTCACTCTAATCCTGTGTCAAACCCCTCTGGCTAAAACACTGGTTGAAGCTCATCCAAGGCTGAGAGAAACAGTGTGGAGTGGAGGAGATCAGTCGTAGGGGCATTGAATTCCTCTGGTGACAAACGGTGGGTGTTGGTGATGTGGAGTAATCCCATTCACAACAACAAAGCCCAACCCCCACATCTCTCTCTCTCTCACTCACACACACACACACACACACACACACACTGTACACTGGAATATAGATGATGCCTGGAGTGTGATGGGGGTAGGTGAGCAAGATATGTGTGCATGCATGCATGTAGATGTGGGTGTGTGTGTTTGTGAGATAGGGTGAAATTGTAGTCTAGCAGATTATGATTGTGTGTGTGTGTGTGTGTGTGTGTGTGTGTGTCTGTTAATGAAAAGGCTGTGATCTAGGTCCTTGTCTAACCTGCTTACGCCTTGCCAAGTCTACACAGCCCCATCTGTCCCTCCTCTTTCTCTTCTGCTGTACCCCTGTCCCATCTTCTCCATTTCTCCCTGTCTTTTCTTCTCCTCTCCATCCTCTTCCATCCCCTCCTCCTCCTCCGCAGCCAGGCAACAACACAAACAGTCCCTCATCCTCCTTTACTACCGCCACCTCCCCTTGCTCCATCCATCCATGCTAACTGAGAACCACTCTCTCTTTTTCTTTCTAATTTCCATTCTTAGTACTTACATGTCACCTCCATGTTTCCAAGCGTGGTGTGATACTCTCCACAGTGCTGGTGAATCCTCGTGCTCTTGCCAGAGAAGGAGTTTTTAGCGCCTGACGGGAGACAGGAATGGATGGAGGGAGTGAAGGAGGAAGCAGATGGCTCCTTGGATGAGCGGTCTAGCTGATTGTGGACTGTTAGCTTTCGCGTTAGCCACAATAAGGGAAGACTCGTCTGTCAACACAGCTCGTGCACCACCTCTTTGCCTTTTTCCTTCCTGGCTATTTGTTCCTTCAGGTTTCCAGCTTGCTTCTCTCTCTTAGCATTACCTTTAAATAAATAAAAACAACAATAAACTCTCCCTGTTTCTTTAACTTTGTCCCCTCTACTATGATATTTCTCTATGCCTCTCTATCTGCCTTCCTCCCTCCCCCTGTGACTCTAAGAGCATCAGCCAGGGTGCACTGCTTCGCTTATGTTGATCTCCGGGCTTATGCCCTGATTGGACACACGCCACGATCAGAGACGCCAATGGTGGTGCTGCAAGTGGATCACATGATAAGTGTGTGTGTGGGGAGAGAGAGTGGTTTAGACAGAGGGGGAGGGAGGGAGGCATGAGAGGAGAGGAGGAGAAGAAGGAGGAGGGGTATCGTGAGTGGCTGCAAGCCGCTACATCAGTGAGGGATTTTTTTTCCCCAAGCACCTAAACAGAGAGAGATGGAGGATTTTTCTCCTCTGCTGGGGGAGGTGGAAGAGGAGAAGCTCTCAGCACAGACGGTTTGGTTGAAGAGACGACAGACAGCCATACAAGACACAGTCTCTGATAGACACACACAAGCACTAACGCGCATAAACACAAGCACGCACACATGCAGCTGAGAAGTGGCTCCATCTTACCGAAACAGAGCCAGAGTAGTGCAGCGCAGCAGTGGTAATTGGACAGCGGTTGCTATGGAAACAGGGGAAACGGTTGCCTGATGGTCGTAGCTGTGCCCTGGGAGCATCAGACTTGCCTCCATTAAACACACACATACACACACATGCACACAAAACATGGACACTAGCACAAACACAAGCATGGACAAACACACACACACACACACACACAAAGGCACAAACACACACCTCCTGTTCTCTGTAAGTACATCCTTTAATAAACACTACAGTCAGGAAGCAAACAAGACAGAATGTATAGTGGCTCCACGATGGTTGTGTGTGTCTGTGTGTGTGTGTGTGTGTGTGTGAATGTGAGAGTGTGTGTGGGCGCTTAAGTGCCACGGTCTTTTTAAGCTTCATTTAAGCCTCTGTGCCTTTGTCTTAAATGAGCATAAATGCCTGTAAGAGCCTGTGTGTACGTCTGTGTACATGTCTTTGTGTGTGTACGTGTTTTTGTGTGTGTGTGCGTGCGCACAGGACAGATGCTCAGTCAACCAAGAAGATCCGCCAGCTGAGTGCGACTTCAGCATTTAAGAAATGCTCACACATTTGGAGGCCACAGCTCTGCGCGCAGCCAAACATTGATAAAACCTGAACGAGGTGTTTTAGTATTCCACACCTCAGAAAGCTCAGTGCCGTCAGCATCGAGCAGCGAGTGCAGATGCAGCAGGGACATCTAGCCGTGCACTAGCAGCATTCTGAAGTGGACGCCCTCAGAATTATCCTCGACACAGCTTATTATCCTTCCACACACCCTCGAGAGGATACATTCTTGTATACTGTATGTTCATGAGTATACGTAGACTCTTACAACAAAGCAGGGCTGGACTCATCAGAGGACATTTTAATGAATATAGTAACTCTCAGTTGTTTTAATTGATAAATCTATCAAATTCTTTGTCCAGTATCTTTGTCATGTCTCACATGATGTGCTTAGCAAACACCAAAGTGTATAAGTGAATATCACTGTGATCATCATACTGTTAAGTAATGACTATGCACAGCTCATTCGTCTTCAAGACTCAGTTAAAAACAAAAAGACTACAAATTCCTTAGTCAACTGAGACACCAATAACCAATAACATGAGTGATTGCCCAAGACAAGGCAGTTCAACTACAACGTTCAGTAGTCCAGTTTAAATGATGGAGGTAGATAAAAGGACAATAACAGTGCTTCAAATCAAACTTACAAACATACAAATGAGTGTTATCTTCACCACCCAAAATGCATAAATGTTCTTACCATTGTTAAAAGTCATAGTTTCATCTCCTAAGTGTTATTTTATATGATCACATTCAATGTTTCTTTTATTCTGTCATTTTATCCTAAAGAGTTTTTGTTTTTTTTTGTTTTTTTACATATTTCTTATCAAGTACAGGCACAGTGAAATAAAATTAAAATAAAAAGTTCAACAAGTTTTAGGCCTGCTTTAATTCTACAGTCATCTTTACAAGTATATACTGTCAAAGAAGTATTTTCTTATAGCAAAATTGATATTTTTTGTCTTCCTATAAAATGCTTTAGTACATTTAATATCTAATCTTGGGGACTTATTATCCAAAAAAAATCTGCTAAACCAGCTAAATCCCATGCATCAGAGGTAAGTGTTTAAATGTGCATCAGCTAAAACTTTGTTTATATTACTAAGAGAGCATGGTTGTGCTCCAATGTATTAGTACTTATTATTTATTATTATTATTATTTCACTCTTACTTGTGTCACAGAGGGGAAGCTAAATACATTCTAACTGCTGTTTTATTAATAGTTGATTTTTTGTAATTTGGCTTTCATTTATCCTGTAATTTAATTACTCATTTAATCGCTTATTTCATTGACCCCATAAACACTTTAACAAAATAATAATTTTCTTCTTCTTGTCATTACGAACATTTGGTAATCTTTCTTTGCTCATGATGTTGCTCAGGATTCAGGGAGGTCTGCACTGAACTTTCTCACTGTGCATTTTTGGGACATCTTCTTCCTCTCCATCTTCCTGTCATTTTGTTTTATGAAATGTGCAGTCAATGACTGCCTCACACACAGATAAACAACTCAGTTTCTCGTTGACAGAATTGGGTAAAAAATGACAACATTCAGACATCATCAGAGGGACTGATGTCTCGAGAGTGTTTCTTAGTTCAGGGCAGCTACAAACTGAGACTCAGTGTTAGAGGCTGGAAGTGCAGTGCTCCACACGCACCATTTAGCTGAAAGGAAGCCCTTGGGACCAAACAGTCTAACTATCGACAAGCTGCTGCTGAATTTCAAACTCCCAAGGTGCCATGTGATGAGGGATGAGGTCGGGGAGGGAAGAGGGGAGAAGGAAGGGAAGCATCATCTATCCCAACTCAATCGAAACTGACTCTCGCCTTCAAGGGAAGGGTGTGAAGGATGGGACTGGATAATAGGATCGCTTCCTAGGGGAGGTGTGTGTACCGTGTGTGTGTTGAATTCTCCCACAAGATGAACTGGAAATACAGTTGAAGATGAGATGTGGCCAATTAGAGATGGTCGCATTACCCCTGGTACATAACTCAAAGTTTACATTCGTTATTGAAAACATTTAAAACACCAGACCAAAAATAATATCATGTTCATAATTATTTGCTACAAAAGGGTTTTTTAAATGAGTAAAAACACAGATGTTGATGAGGACTGGTGAGGCTACTGACTGTAGCAGGAATTCAACAGAGGCTACAGGACATCTAGGATGACTAGAGACTTCATCTTAACACCAATATGTTATGATTCTTCACTTACAGCCTCCTGCAGCAGATCAAAACATTGCACCAAGTCTCAAAACAACAACAACAAATACATTTTTCATATCACTCAGTTATTTCCTTTGTAAAAGTTGAGAGCTAGACTTTATTCACAGCCTTGCAGCCGAGCACCAACTTGTGTTTATAATGACAGACTGGCTTATGAAACCCACACTGCCGTCTTCCGTCATTTTAACTTGTAGCGAAATGACAGAGACTGATGCAACTGCAGCCTCACTTCATTTAGGCACAGGAAGCGTCACTTCATTCACAAACAAAAATAAGATGTGCAAACTCTTGAAAATTTATTGGGTAGATGCTGGAGGCTGAATGAGCAATTACAGTGTCGCCTCAGTAGTGGTAGTGTAACATATTGGACCGAGAAGAGGACCTGCAGAGCAAATGTAGAGCTCAGGACCAGTCAGAGCCAGTAAATATGAGCAGAAGATCTGGACCGCAACCAGTCAAACAAATAGTAAATGGTGACTTGGACAATGGGTGGCTTGTAGCTCGTGCCAGTCTGTTTGGTATTTGACTCTATAAGATAATCATAATTTGTTTCACAAATCAGGGAAAATGGATACGACATCTGTTGACTGCTACATCTGATGCCCAGTTGAATACATGACATACAATATCTGTCATAAACAAGTCATTACTGTCACCGTCTGGCAGTGCATACACGTGCATACACACACACACACATTTCCTGTGTGAGCAGACTTAACATTAACCAGCTTGCAGGAAGTTTTTCATCTTCACCCCTATTCCAATGAGCTCCAAATGAAGATATAGTGGCTTAATCAGTGGTTCAGCCAATGGAGGCAGCTAATGTTTCATATCAGAGAGGAAAAAAAACAATGTAGAAAACTCTGAAAAGCCCCCGAGATGTGTATGCCGTTCTCTCTCTCAATCTGCGCCCTTAAAAAAGGAAACGCCTAAAGCATGTTCATCTGTGCAAACAGGAAAAAAAACATTTCCATGTCTATGTACCTTAATCGGGCCTGATATTTGCATGGGAATCTTGGCAATGCCATTCTAATAACTAATATCATTTGAGATATGATTAACACTGTTGTAATTGTAATTAAGAGTGAACTGTGTGACTGTGCTTCCTGCCAGCATCTACAACAAAAAGTCAATGAAGCATGGCACGAATCCTGCTGTCCCATAATTCTGTGAGAGGTTCACCTTAAAAAGCAAAAAAGCCCAGTTCTGTAAAAAACTGTTTAGTCCTCTAAAAAACTGTTTAGTCCTCAGTTTCATCATCTGTTATACTTTCAACTCAACTCTGATGCCCATACATCTTAGGAC
This sequence comes from Datnioides undecimradiatus, assembly GCA_008933995.1. NCBI lineage: Eukaryota > Metazoa > Chordata > Actinopteri > Lobotiformes > Datnioididae > Datnioides > Datnioides undecimradiatus. Next base: position 2,133,082 of record WARS01000044.1, on the reverse strand, counting down.
AGTCGATAAGTCTAAGAGTAATGATTTTTTTATTTTTACTATTTTAGTTTGATAGGTCCATGTAAATGTCAGAGTGCATGCCGCAATTTAATCACATATATCCTGCCTTATGACCATATATGAAGTCTGTAGTAAAACAAAAAACTGTAGTAAAGATTAGCTTCAGCTAGACATGTATTAATGTATAAAGAGATCTATGCGTACCTATATGTAAAATATAGCTGTTCCACTCCATATGGGTTGATAACAATTTATGTCCCTGTTACATAAATAAACAAATATGTTCTATCAAATATGAGAGCAGTAGTTTTATACACAGTAAATGTTACAGTTTGCATTTCATAAGAAACTCATGCAATGAACTCTTATGACTTTGCAAACTTCAGGAGTTCACTTATCATGTTTTTAAGAAATGAGGTGTGTCCTAAATCACAAATCAACTAAAAACCAAAGTGTGACTTTAAAACAATCTACTTCAATTTCAAATGTGGACATTTTTATTAAATGATGTTCCTGGAGCTGTGTTTTAACTTTTTCCAGCTGTGAGGAGTCCACAAACAACATACTCAAATATCAAACAAAATCATAATGCATACTGGCATCAAGTGTAATTGATTTTGTCACTTTTCCAGTGTGAATGCAGTCCAAACTTAAGACCCAGTTACAATAAGTAAGCATAGAAATGGGACACCGCGATATTTTTCTTTACTCATCTCAACCTTTACCCCATCTCCCAAAAACACAGACATGCAGTCTACCTTGTTAAAGTCTTCACTTGTGGCCCTCATCTCCTTCCAGGTTTTATTGAGCAGCTGGATGCAGATGCAGAAGAACTCCTCGAAGGAGCGATCATGGGTAAAGAACATGGGGTGGAAGTCATGGCAGTTTTCACTGGCTGTGGAAACAAAAGAGAGAAATGCCATCACCTCAAGTAAAGCAGCAGTTTGCAGCAGTTAGCTGATGCCAGTGAATATAGTCAATTAGTGAGAGAATCCAAGACAAATCACTTTGTATTTAATTCGTATAAAACTGTAATCCCTTGTAGTTAGTGCCATGAATAATACTGTAATACATAGATTACTGGATGTTCATTGTGTAATTATTAGGTTTGCAGTTTTTTGAATTTATCTACGTTATGGTTAAACTAATCTGTCACCAGTTGTTGGTTTCTGTTGAGTGTTCTGTTGCTAGTAGCAACCACTGCTAGCAAAGTTGGCAGTTGGCGATTAACTGATGTCAGTTAAATTTTGTCAGATCAAGAGACAAACTGAATATTGACAAAACTGATAAAGTATCTTTTATTCTCTCCCCATATGACTTTATTTGAGCATTATCTAAAACTGCTCTTTCTAAGAATTTGCAGATTTTGACTGACGTGTAATTTGTCAGTTTAGTTTCCTTGCGATAAATTTGATAAAAGAAGTTGCTAAAAGCTTTCTAGGTAATTTACTGTGAGTGTTTTTACTTAACCCTTAGAGTCTATGTAAATAACTACTGGATCATTTGCAGCATCTTGTACGTAATGTTTATTTGGGGATACGCTTAATTTGAGGCGGAACCGGGTTAGCTTATCTTAGCCTAGCACAAAAGCTGCTAACAGAGGGAAACACCTAGCTTGGCTCTTTCTATAGGGTAAGAAAAATACATCTACTACCACCACAAAATAATAAGCTATTCCCTTAATACACATTTTGTATCAGTGACTCATTTGATAGTCTAAACTTTGTCACCACTGCATCTCCCTAATTACAGCTCAATCAGTTTAATCCCAATAAGCCTGATGAGTCACATCCACTACATATCCATATACACCAACCCAGTGATATAAGAACAGCCAGTTGGCCAGCAAAGGTCCATTTACTTTTTACTTTTCTTCTCTGGTGAGCAACTCGAGCCATATGGTGGCCTTCAATTTATAAATATGTAATTGGGCCTGCAGGAATGTGGCCCATAAGCCTGGACCTGAACACCTGACTAATGCACAACAACAGGGCCAAGTGGCCTACACACACACACACACACACACACACACACACACACACACACACACACACACACACACACACACACACACACACAGCTACTGCAAGTAAACATCACTTTTCTATAAAATGGTACAGATGTCAAATCACTGCTGCAGAAATGTTCCAAAGTAATAAATATGTTTGGTGATCATACATGCTCATTCGGACACTTTAGCCTTAAAGCATAAATCAGGCTTGTGTATACTGGATTCACATTCAGAATGTTTCCAGAGGATAAAGAGTACAGTCATATGAGATGTGACAGGCTGTTCATGAGAGATAATCTAACTGGCCTGGGAGGGATTTTCTGATTTTGCATTACAGACATGGCAGAAAGCTGATGTGTTTATAGTTTATTTTATAGTAACAACCACTGAGAATGAGACACAGTTCCCAAATGAAGTAAGGATGTGTGTTATTGAAAATTTAGCTCCTCATCAACTTCAAACACAGAATATCCCTTGGAGACAAATTGTGACCAGCAAACACTGCTCCAACTGGATTAAGTTGAGATTTTTCATTTTCCAAAGCCAGAGGTGGTTTATTTTCTTTATTAGCAGTGTACTGAAGCGTTTCAGTCCACACTATTTGTGTGAGAGTGTGTTTGAAATAAGAATGAGAGGAAAGAGGGAACGCCAGGGCTCTTGAGTGCCCAAACCATATTAACCAAGAGGTAGAATAACAAGGCTTGACATTCATTTGAACTAAATTCGTCTCCCTCGCGTCGTCTTGCTGAGATGAGTGGCGGCCTTGAGCCAAAGGTTGGTTCATTTAAAGAGTTTCAGAGCAGAGCAGCGGGGGCACTGGCCCACCACAAGCAGCCATGAAATTGGATGGAAGGGGTCAGGCAGCAATTGAAACTTCACAGTATAATGAGTGATGCCCGTAGGCCATGGGCACAGCGACCTGAGCCTTGATTTGGAGCGATGGATGGGAGATTAAGCGGAGGGTGAGATGGAGAAATCCGGGGAGGGGGGATGTGCTACCAGTGCTGGTAGTCAATCAGGAAACTAATGGAGGTGAGCCAAAACAGATGCTGACTGGCTGCTTAGTCAACAGTATATTGCCTTCAGGGACAGAAAAGAGATGAAAATAAAAGGGTGGATTTTAAAAGAGGACCCTAACTCAATCAAATACCATTTTTGTCCGACTGGTAAAAGTTGTTGGGAAGGTTGAAGTTTTGGAGTGACCTCTGAGTAAATGGGCTGTTTATTGATAGAACCAACACAGTCCTGAGGTGGCAAGGTGAGGGGAATTACATGTCAAGGAGTATTTTGGAGATACAGACAGTGAGCAGCCTCATGTGGCCCTGCAGAAATTTCTCCATCCTGAGGTTTTGCAAGGCATGCTGAGTACCAGACAGTTTTATTACCTCTCACAGGGCTCAGCAGGACCGGATGCAGCACGGTGATGAGGCAAAAAAAAGCACAACACTAAAACACTATAACGTGTTGATGCTCAAAGTAGTTCACAAACACTGTTCTGCATTGTAATATTCTTATTACAAACTCATAATAAGAATAAGAAGATCCACACTCAGTAACCCGGATGGTTACTGAGTGTGGATCACTGAATATTTCATCAAACAAACATAATTCATCCATGCTGAGGAAATAATTTAAGAGGGGGGAAATTTGAGCACAGCATTTTAGCTAAGTCCTGAGAAGAAAACAAGAGTATGGATATAATAATGATATAATAATGATCTCTATCAGAAAAATCTCTTGAACACAGTGAAGTTTGTATAAAGATGGTACTTTCTGTGGGTTTCATTCTACTCCAGTATACTACATTTTAAAAAGGGCTCATGTACATTTCATTTTACCTGTGAGGGTTTGTAAACACTTTCTACATTTTTTCAATAAATGTTGATCCAAGCACATTCAAATCAAAGCTCAAAGTCAGCGCTACAACCTCACAGCTGCTGTTCTATTCAAAAATGCAATGCACCGAAACACAGAGGAAAACAATACTATTACAATACTTCTAGTTTTTACAGAGGCATAACCAACATGGAGGGGAGAAAAAAATCAACCATTTACTACAATACTTTTAGAACTGCATCTGCTTCCAGCTAGCTGAAATGTCATGACTGAATCATACTCACCACTGCACAAATGCACTTAAAATTCTCTGCCTGAATGGAGATGGCACTGTGTGAGTGCAAAGTCATGTTACTGTGATTAGGTAACTATTGCTTTAAGCCTTACTAGCCTTAGACCAGCCTCGTTTTTTGTTTTTTTTTTAACCGGAGCAATGCTTTAGCATTACTCCAACTGACGCTGAAGCCACAATGATGAAATAAGAAGGAAGATCAGCTAAACAATAAAATACTGCGCCACATACCACACTGAGTGGCAGGGATTGGTGCTCTTGCTCTCGTGCTCTCATAACAATAAAAAAATATGTGAGAGGACATCTTTAAACTTAAAGTTTTAGTGCAGGACTTCTATCTTCCCCCTCTGGCAGTGAAAATAATTACACTTAAACTGTCAACGTGCATGTCACGGTATCGGCCTCCTCTGGTAGAGGTACTTTTACATCAACCAGCAAGAAAATTTTTCACCAATGAGGCAATGCAAGAATGTCACGCCAGATTTTAAAACTGTACACTGTATACTGGGTGATATACAGGGAGATTTATCTAATGGTGATAGGCCTGATCAGCCTTGTGTGAACTTGTTTGGCAAGAGCAGGAATGTTATTTGTTCATTTTTAAAAGTAACAAACTATAGCTTCAAGAGGTTTTGCATCGTTAGCCGTGACGCCCTGAGCATATCCATAATTGAACAAACTGAAACACACAGTGTTAAGTGGGCATTTTGTCTTTATAGTTAATGGAAAACTGCCTCAGCCTGTAAAATCACAGGAAGTGATCAGAGAAAGCAGTCCAGCAACAGTTTTTCTCCTTATGAGTTCAGCTGTACTCTGCCAGTGTTTTTTTTCTTGCTTTTTGCAGAGCCGCTGTTACTTTCTCTATGTGAAAACAGATAAGAAAACTGAGGCTGAGCCCCACTGAAGAGCTGTGAACTTGACTGTTAATTGGTTGAAATGGTTTTTGTAAAACCTCTTCCTTCTTTCCCTCGTCTACTGAGAAACAGCCTTCGCTCCCACAGTAAAGCTAACATGGTCATGGAGATGGGGTGGGCGACTGGACACATCAAGTGCCTGAGGAGTCTGACACTTTTCGATGGATGAGTCACAGTCAGAGACACACACACACACACACACACACACACACACACATACAAAAAAAACGCTTGTAGCTGGATGACATGCCACGAAACAGCAGGGTAGATATGAACTCTCTATCAATTTAAGTCACAATTTATGACTCTTTTTGGCCAAGCATATGGGTCCACAGCAGACAATTTAGATGGATGGAAAATGGGCTGTAATGAGTTTTCTTTGTCCTGTATGCTTTTCATCCATCTGCACAGCCAGATGTTCAGTGCCTGTACCACCCATAAAGTAGGTAACAGAATACTGTGACAACCAGTTTTCGGTTATCCTGGACCATATGCCCACATGGATCAACAGAACTTGATGCATTATGGTGCAATACTTTGTGACCATATGTCACTGCAATTATGACAAATAGATACAATTTAGTGGTGCAAATGGTTGCTTTTGTTGTGACACTTACATGAAAGAACTACTATACAACCCCCCCACAACAATATGTTTTGCTTAGAGACACTTCAGCAGGAGGAACGCTGAAAGACCTCCCACTGTCTCAACATGCCAGCATTGTGTCTTCATCTGTCTTTGTAGGTAAAAGACAGTACTGGAAGTTATTTAGTTATTTAATATGAACTATTTGTTACAGCAATTTCATAATCTCAAAAGGTCAAGAAACCTGTTTAGAGGACAGGGACATATCAACAGCTGAAGATACAAACAATCATTGTAAATCTCCCTTTAAATTTGCTGAATCTATTGTATTGGTGTTGGCACTGGATCTTAGGTGGACGTAACTACAACTGTAGTTTTGCAGCCATTTTGACATAAGTTTGCTGACCCTTATTTTAGGTGTTTTCAAATGGGAGATGTTAGAAATTCAGAATATCTATGAATCGGAATTACAACGCGGGAGGCTGATGTTTTTCCACCTCGTTTACTCTTGATTACAGTCTGAACGATATGATGAAGCAAATGCGTCACAAGCTCTGTAGGCAGGGAGGAGTTCCAAGTCATTGGCTGCAGACTAAATTAGACACATCGGCACAGCGATGTTCCACAACATCACACAATATCATCATGACAGCAAGACAACTCAGCCGGTGCACGCAGAGCTCTCCTCTCCTCTCTCTTTCTATCCATCCATCCCTTCATCTCCTGGAATGTGTGTGGCTGGGCTGAGGGTCAGGGGCCACCATCATCTCTCTGAAGATGATGTGAGACTCTGGTTTATGTGTGCGTGAAGGCAAGGCCGACTGAGTGTGGGACAGCTGTCGCCTGTCACGCTCTTATCAAAGTCCATTCAATGTGAGGGCTCCGAGGGTGCTGTGACGTCAACTAAGAGCTAATTACTCAACTGGCCACCGCACAGATGAGTTGTGCAGAAGAGAGAGGTGACTAAGCGTGTGTTAAAAGTGTGCAGGTAGGTGTGTGTGTGTGTATGTGAGAAAGAGAGAGATGTGAGGTCTGAATGCCACCCTGACATCTGTCAAGGTCCAGTGTGTATTTGTTTGTGTGTATTTGTGTCCGTGAATGTGCACAAAGTAAGCGAAACAACCCCCAGAGTCACCTTGCAGCTCTGCCACATGATGAATACACAACGAAAAGTGTCATCCTCACTCTAATTACAATACCAGCATGCCCTGATGTCCAACTGTGACAAGGGGAGGGTGTAGATGTGTATGTGTGTGTGTGTGTGTGTGTGTGTGTCCAGCAAGCAGCGTCAGCACCATCTTTCCGGTCCAGTCACTGTTTGCGTGTGTGCAGGATGCCAAGGCAGCAGGTACACAGAGATGCAAAACCACGGCTGGCTAGATGACTTAGCAGGCTGACTGTGTACTACTCAAACAACACCACAGCATTACTGCACAGATACTGGCAATGCATACAAGCCTCAATTTATGCTAAAATAAGCTTGTAGTAACATTGTTTATTAAATAAAAACAAAAAACCTATTTATTGTTGTTTTTACTAATTGAGAAAAATTTGCTACATAGATTGCTTTGATCTATTTGCTATTCTTAACCCATGTCGCGCATGTTCCTGAGAACATGCTGAGAAGAGCTTGTGGGTCATGTGATGTTGTTGGGAACAGACACTGACTTTTTTTCTTCAAAAAAATAGGATTTTTTTGTCACACCACAAATTTCTCTTTATGTTTTGAGCCATTAGGTCCAATCAATATTTTCTGTGTCACAAAATGGTCCACCTGCCTGGAATTTGTGCAGGTAGGTAACCTGGCAAAAACATGCATCTGCTATGGTCTCACAAACAAAGAAGTAGTTTTCTCAGTCCATAATCAATAACCCAGCTCATGAGGAGAGGACTGACACACAAGTTCAGTGGGGTAGCAATGAAAGCACCACTACTACAATTACTATTGGACTTCAGCTGGGAAACTAATGACTTTACGAGCTAATCAACATCTTGCTACCCCTGTTGGTTTGGATTCTGGCCCAAACATGTCACCGTAAAAGTAATGTCTCTGTGTTTTCATGTGTGGAAATTATGAAATGCAAAATGATAAATCAGTCTTACAATGTTTGGACCACACCAGCAGGGTTGTACTTGCTCTTCCAGCTCTATATATCTCTATCTAAGTATTCCTATCCTGAAACGAATCATCATTACACAAAGATGCTAGGAGAATGAGGTCACGGTTTCAAGCTGAAACACAGGATAAAAATAGGCATGGCGAGAGCTGTATAATGCCATGCAAAATAAACTGCTAAGTGTACACAGTTACTTCATTTGGTTTGAGTTTGTTTACATCAAGTATTTCATTCAAGGGAGGAAGAGACGAACACTGATCTGATAAGGATGAAACAACAAAAAAGTCAAAGCCTTATTTCCTCAGTGTTCTTTAAATTATGTAACTAAACCATTTTAGCATGCAGAGTCTCTAACAATGGTCAAGATGCATTAGAGCAAAGAGGGAGAGTGAGGGGTAGCAACAGATGGAGAGAAGGGAAAATGAGACTGAGGGAGGCATGTAGTGAATCCATCAGCTCTCTGGACTGAGACATGTATCCAACAAATTTAGCAGTACATCTGCTTTCACAGGCTCATATGTTTCCCTACTACAATAAGGCTTGTTGATCTGCATCTGGCTGTGAGTTTTCCATCAAGTCAGAGCTGCTCCAGGTTGCATTTATTAAAAACACAAAATACAACTCATATCCTTCACATCATCAGATATGGGGGCTACAGTACAGACTATAATACGCACCTCATGCCAAATTCTTTTGAAGGAAAATCTCTAGTCAGACGGTGTGAGTCATGCTCACGCAAACAAACACACAATCTGTCTGAGTTTGCCCCAATGCAGGATCTGAATTGCTTAATCATAACAAAACAATAGGAAATCCAACAGCTTACATTCACATATGTGCACATTCACATGTACACATGCACACAAAAGCACACAAACAGAGCCTGTGTATGTGCAGTGACACAATACAAAATTATATGCAGGTAATTATCATAAACCAACATTTATGAAAACCTGTAAAAAAAAAGCAGGTAATGTCCTTCATTTACAAGAGAAAGGGGCGCCTGATCTCTCTCTTTATGGAAAGCAGTGATAAAACTATCTGAGGGTGGAGAGAGAAAGTGTCTGTCCTCAGCTATTAGGAGAAAGATCTCTTCTGCCAACGAGAATATCTAGACAAGAATTTGAACTTCCTTTAAGGATTGTTCAACCTCATCTCTTTTGAATCTCCGATGGTAAGAAATAATAACTGATAAAGTTCTTTTCATTTTCATAAAGAAAATCACAGTCTTTTATTTGTGCTTTGTTGATTTTGGTTTGCCTTATTTTACCCCTATTAGCTGCTGTTATATGCTTGGATTTTATTCTATTCTGTATCTGTTCTTCAATTATTTACTGTAACATCCTCTCTTGTGCTGCAGTAAAGTCTTTATATGTCATAGAATTAATGTTAAAAAAAACCTAAACCACATTTCTACTTTAAGACAACTGTTTTTATGTGTGTGCATGTGTGAGTGTACATCCAGTGAAAAGCTAGTGTTTTGTCTGATTTCACCTTTGACAAGGTCTGTTAGTAAGGGGTCTTTCGGGAAAACAGTTTCAGTGTGTTGAGAACACGGTGTATAGTTTCTGGAAAAATAAAGTTTGAGGGTGTAAGTGAGGGTAACGGGTTGGTGAGAGTTTGATGGTAAATTACATCCAAGGAGCTCCTTGGAGAAAACACTCAAGTAAAAATGAGAGTGGCAGCACTGTCACTGGCTGGGTTGCCTTTCATCTACTGCAATGCTTCAAGTCCACCAAGGGTTGCAGAGAGCTGACGGGGGACAGGAGTGTCTGAAAAACTCCAAGGATGCTACGAAACTTGAGATTCTTGAGCACCCATCTGTCAAGTTTGTTGTTATTTGTGCACTCCAATTTAAAAACCTTTTGCTGGCGTATGCCCGGGGCTATGAAGCAGAAAACCCTGAAGAACGCTCCCCCTTTAACACAAGGCTGCAACTGACAACTGCGTGAAGTGGTTCCTGACTGCCAAATAGATCCTCATGTCACGACTTGAGGGATACATGGAATTCTATGCTTGGCCTTTCCTCCTCCTGCCATCATCCACTTCGTTCATGACTCATGGAGAGAGACTTAGGGGAGGGATTAACAGCTAAAACCTTGAGACTTAACAAGTCATTTCAAATGGGATAAGTTTCCATGTTAATGTTCAGCGAACACTAATGTTAGCGCACTAATGTTTGATCTCGGACATAAATTCTCATCCCAACTGATTCTTGATTAACGGGAGCAGCTGCTTACAAAAAATGAGACAGGACACAAAACATATCATAGAAGGAAAAATTCATACACTATAATTCAGCCTGGCCTTCCCTCGTCTTTCATAAATCTCTCTAAGAATTGCCAGTAATTTAGAAACAAATACTGAAAATGAACACTGAGATTTATTGAGCAAACTCTTAGTCATATTCCTGTTCATATTTCGCCCTGAGTAACTGCTAATGTTTCATATTAATTACTGGATAATGTAATGACTTGTCAGCATGTAAGAAAAAATGTCTCTCTCAGTGGGTCAGAAATGTAATTAATCCTATTAAAGTGATACTCAAAGTCTACTGAGTTTGAAATACTAACTCCCCAACTGGCTTGAAAGGTGGATGTTCTTAGATTTTCATTATTATACAGAACTGAGGCTGCATGTGCTTGAATCCTTGTTGGGCTACAAGGTACCATGGTCACAAAAAGCATAGAAATGTCTCCAGAAATGTCTCAAAACAGAAGAATGCAGAATAATAATATACTACACTATGTAATATTACACCATACTACATATCTACATGATTTTGTTAGTAGTAACGTCTATTAATATTTTACATTTTTTTGTTAGTGATAAACTTGGACGGCAGGGTCTGGAATGAAACTCATAACAGTTGTAACCATCTTATAGTTTTTGCGTTTTTAGGAATTTTCAGTAATGAAGTGAGATAACTTGCCAATTGATGAGCAGATCATGTTACATAAAGTGGACACCCTGGAATCATGTTCAGCTCTACAGACCGACCGCATTTTTAAAACGTAAATACACCATCTGACAATCTGAAACAAGACATTTCCTCCTCAGTGTATGGCTGCATGCACGGACATGACATTTCATTTTGACCATGACTGGGAGGGTGTACAGTACATGTCAGCATGTCTGTGTTAATATTATACCTCAGTGATGCACTATGGGCCAGTTCAAACACACCACAGCATTTCAATCTCATACTGTGGCATTTCCCGTGTGTATACATGTGATGTTGTTTTTATTGAACCATAGCAGGCAACCCAGGAATGTCATTACAGTGGGAGGTGTCCAGTTAATGAGTTTGGATGACTCTGAATCACCTGCTGAGTTTGGGCACGCAAGCACACACACACACACACGCACGTGACATGACAAGCTTACACATCACAGTAGTGCCTACTTGTGACTTGTTAACTAACCCAAAATGGGTTGTTGGCTCATTGTTGCAGGGTAGGTGCAGGATTGTTGTTTTTTTTCAGGCACAGAGTGATCTTTAGATTTTCTTATAATAGCAGGTTAACTGGACACATTAAAACAATCCTCCATAAATATAAACATCAGTTTATGTTGCACCTATATTAAGTTCTCTCAGCTTGCTCATGGTTTATCCTGAGTACTGGCAATATAATTCTGTCATTCTGCATCATTTTCTGATGCAGCCTCATAACTAAGCAACTAAAAAGAAAGATAGTCCCTTGTTACTGTCCCTGAGGAGAGACAATCTGATAATAAAATAATAATAAAAAAATCAATAAATACACCTAAATAGAAAATCAATCCAAATATTCCACATGATGTATTGCGTTGTGTATGCTACGCTCGTGAGCTTAGATGTACAATGGAGCTGTCTGTGGTGCTGAACAAGGCCCTTTGTTCTGACCTTGGCTGATGACTCTCTGATGGAGGAGTTAGATATATAAGCACATCATGTGACTGTCAGTCTGGAGCCTGCCCTCTGTGTGTGTGTGTGTGTGTGTGTGTGTGTATGTGTGCGCACACTTGTAAATGCACAGGTATCGTCTCTTTTTTAGTTTCGTGTGTGTCATTTGGTTTGTGTGTGTGTGTGTGTGTGTGTGTGTGTGTGTGTGTGTGTGTGTGTGCATGCACATGTACGTGACCTGCCACAGCTCGCCACCCGGCCCTCCATCTCAGCGATATGCCACACCGTGAATCACCAAGCAGCGCCATTACTCACTATGCCTGGCCCTTTTCTAAATAACTTCATAAATATTCCATGGGCCAGCTTAAACAGGAGAGTCTGAAAAGTCGAGGCTTGGCGCCTCAACAACACAGATTCTATTAAGCCCCGTGTTGCAGCAGAAACATGGTGGGACAATTAATCTTTTAGGATCTGAAGCAAGCAACGACAAATTCAAGAGTGAGAGAGTGAAACAGAAAGGGTAAGAATTAATGGGAGAGGGTGGGTGGGGCAGAGAGAGAGTGACACCTGGATAGTGTTATGAATTATGTAGAGTCCAGCAGCACTGACAGCTAATTCACTCAAGCAAGCCTGCTCACCTCCTTTCTCCAGACGACATCTGCATAGAAATAAAATATCACACACAACAACAACTGAAAGGGAAAACATCTCAGAAGGAGCATTAAATAAAAAAGCGCAATGGAAGATAATCTCTAGAACTGAAAAAGCAGTGAGGCCATCGTCACACCAGATTCTTGAGGGGAATCTCTGTTTTTTATTTCAAAAATGGTAAGACGCTACTTGCATGTGCATTGGTTTCAATTCTGTCAATTTCGTGGGACAGAAAAAGAGAAAATCAGAGCATGAAAGCATGAGAAAGGATTACAAGTCTGAGAGGGACAGATGTTCTTTAGACCCAAAGCGAGGGAAAAATGACAGAGAGAATGAGGACTGAGAAAAATTAAGCTCGAAAGAGAATCTGAAGAGACGAGCAGGGAAGAAAGGCAACTTCAACAGCCATCGGCAAATCCTGAATCCCTCAGTGTTTCATCCCTGTGAGAAAACAAGGAGAGAGTGTCTGGCCTCTGTCAGTGCCACACTGGCATTTCACACAGACAGAGCGAGCAAATGAGCCACTAAGACGTCACAGCCGTCACCATTAATCCGCTGCCTCTTTCTTCTGCCTCTTATTCACAAAGGGATGTGGAGCAGAAATGAGGAAAGTTAAAAAAAAAATAAGAAGCTGAAATGAACTTTTTTTGTGCACAGGGGGTTTGGACTGTTTTTATAGAAACTGAAAGACAACCATGACTTTTTAAAGGAGAATTAACTGTGTGCTTGTGTTCTGGTCTACTTACATAAAGTGTCCACCGGCAGCTTTGCGTCAAGGTTTAACTCGGCACTCAACACATTTAAAGGGTTTCTTGACAGCTATGTCACCTACAGAGGCTGCAGCACGCTTTGCATCTCTGGCAACATTCAGGTTTAAGATTATTCACGAGGTTTAAATGAAATCTGGCGAGATTCAGCGGTATAAGACCAGCTCAAGAGTCTACAGCCACAATTACAGCTCTGTGAAGCTGTACTTTGCCACAGTCATCATTTGAGCTAACTGCTAACATTAGCATGCTAATCTGCTCACAAACACTGATGTTTAGCATGTTAGCAATTAGAACTAAGCACAAAGTATGACCAAGTCTGATGGAAATGTGAGTAGTTTAGCTGATGTTAGGTCACATTTTGACCTGATGATGGTGCTGGACAAAAGAAATGTAAAAAAAAAAAATCAGATGATCACCAAAGTTAATACACTTCATTCTGAGTGGGACATTAAGGTGTGTAACACAGCAATTCCTCCAACAGGGCAGTTGCACAGAAGACATTTTGACATGTCTCAGAATGAAAAATATAGGCCCACTGTCACACTGTCATAATGAGAGGTAAATATAATAGAGCCATTGTTAAACTTATTAGTGAAGCCTGTTTCCTTCCTTGAAAACTCAAAACGAATGCTTTTTAAAAAAAAGTTCATGTGGCCATCAAGATTTTTACTAAAATCATAAATGTCAACTTCATGCTGGTATTAGAGGAAAAGGAGAACACCAGAGTTGTTAGCTTACACAATTTAGGAGCATGTAGATCTATCCAATGGTTATTGAGAAAATTCAGACTGGCCTAAAAGTAATAATGCTGTCACTCCTTCTAATGTGCAGAGTGAAAAAACCCCAGCCTGAAATGTCATCGTTACACTTCGAGTTATTCGTGAAATAATGCACCACAGTTTCTAATATTATTCTGACTCGAATACCACGCTATCAAAACCGATAAAACGTTACAGAGACACAGACACACCCTCCGACATCCTCATTAGCGTCAGATATTTCATTGTTTCTCTGTTGAAAGGTCAACCGAATGATGACAGTCGGTGTCGAGCTGAGACTCATTTCTCTTTCCACTGGGTAAATGTACACTCATGCCCCTACACTGCACACACACATTCACACCTGCACTTACATGCCATTTCTACTGACCGGCCGTTACTCACTAAGCATTTACAACACCTGTCTGGCCCATGTTACATCCATCCTACTCATACATTCATTAGCACATGTTAATATGCGCAGGGCTAATGGGGTGTGCATGAAAATGCACTTAGCTCTCTACGAGATATGATGCAGTGCAGCTTACAACTACTCTGGGACACACTGGCTTCCTCCCCATAAGGATAAGATACATATAATGCTCTGTGGGTGCAAGTCTGAGCAAATATTTACTGGAGTTATGACAGAGACGGATGGCAACATTAGGATTTGGGACGCAGTAAATATAAATATATCAAAATGTTGTCTTTCCTCTTCTGTCCCCAGTGATTTCCTGCAAGGGATTTCTTTTATTTTATTGCCTTTGCATATCATTTTTAACTTGGTGCCCATAAATGACCTACTTGTATATACGGGAATACTGTCATGTAGGTGTGTGTGCTGTTTATTACGGCAGCAGACAGTAGCTCATACAGAGAGGTCGTTCTCTGCAGGTTATAGATTCACCTTACTGAGTCTTATCTGTCCCCCCATTTTACACACATACACACAAATAAACACAATATACCACATCATAAATATTAATGGTGGGTTCAGTCTCTCGGGCTAACAGCCTCAGTAAAGACGACAATAGACAGCCAGTGGGAATAAAAAGGCCCAGAACCATGAATCAAGGTCACTGCCAGAATTCAAATCCAGTGTTCAGTCATGCAGGAAAATTTCAATGTCATAAAATAACACAACCCTCCTCTTAATATTAATAAATAGGTATTTGCTCTTGGAAAAAGTTTGAAAATCACAATATGCTGAGGCAGAATTTGTAGGTCTGGTTGCACATTTTCTTTATATCTTTTAAGTAAAAAGTAATCCTGTGCTGGCCGCAACTATATTTATTCAAACAGGAAAGTCTCTCAAAAACAAAGTCTTATTCATAACGATAGCCTGGCGTTCATCCTAGGGATTTTAGCACTGTTGCATAAGCCTTCAGCTACATGCTTAGAAAGGCCTAAGAGATAAAGATGTTTCCCTATTTGGAGACAAGTCTGGATGCTTAATCTGCATTTTGATATGAATGAGGTCAAAGCGATATTTCTAAGAGAGGCTAAAGGGAAGCAATTTCAGTCCGCTAAGAGAGAAGATCAAAGGGCATGTGCAGTGGGGCACATTTGGATAAAAAACTAATGAGACACCATAAAAATAAAGCCCTGAGACACATTGCATAGAAAAATAAAATATCACGAGCACATGCAGATGCACACAAACACATGGAAGTAGGAAGAAAGCCACTAGATGACTGAAATAAGGAAAAGTAAAAGCTCAGTATTCACATATCGCAGAGCACTGCAGGAGACGTGACCAGTCCCGCTCACCTGTAGCCACAGCTGCACTAAAACCCCTTTACTCATCTCTACAGGTCAAGGCACACTTGTTGGGTAGTTAAATTTGTGTTATTAAATAAAAACAGACTGCATCTTGCCGGTTAAAATCAAATACATAAACGCATTTGCCTTCATCAAAAATGTGCTCTGAATTTGATGAGGACAGGGAGGAAGATGGAGATATTTTGCATTAGAGCAGAGTCTGGAACAGATAAGTGTGTATTAAAAAGAAGCACAGGAAAATTATAATATGCTTAGAAATGTTAAAAAAAAATCTGCACCTTCTTATCTTCTATCGAAACCTAGCCTGGCACATTTATCAGCAATGTTAAGGACGAAAGAGAGAATTTGGATGAAATTTCTCTGAGGTGCAGGAGTGGACATTTTTCATGGATTAAAATCTAATGTCCTTGCCGCAATTTACACACATGAGTGTGCACACTCCAATGCAGCCACGTCTGAATCCTCTATGAAAAAAAACAGACAGATGAAAAGGGCACATCAGTTTAAAACTGAGCTAAGAATGCCGTCTCCCTCCCTACAGGGAGCAGCAGGGGTCAGTCTGGAGCGGAACTGAGACCAACTCGCCCATTTAAACAAGTAAAGACAAATGAAAAGGGCACATCAATTTGGAGTGGACGTGGGCACAGCATCTCTTTCTCTGCGCAGTGTGCCTCCCAGAGGCGGTATATTAGGCTGAAAGGGGCTCAATGGGGGCGAGGTGCATCACTAAATAATGAACTCCCAGCAGCACAATTACTGAGCATAATGGCTGCTTTCATCTTAACAGGGAGGGAATGTGTGTACTGGTGAGACTGTGTGTGTGTGTTTGTATTTGTGTTTTTTTGTGCACATAAGTATATGCATCTCTGTGGGTAAAGCAGTGCCTCAGCTATTTTCTTCTACTGTCTCAGTATTAAGCTCATTCTGAGGACATTGTGGGCAATGTGAAGTGAGATGAAAAAGAACAACTGGCAACATTACATTGAAGCATGGAAGGTGTGTGTGTCGACTTACGCAGCTCGCCCACTTTCAGGATCTCACAGAGCATCTTGGTCAGTTCGATGCTGCTGCGGCCAAATGGACACTCATGCTTGTCTTCTCGACTGCTGTTCTCCAGGACAATCTAGAAACACAGACAACAAAGTGATCCACAGCAGAGACATGAGGACCACATCTGCTCATGACTCAGTGGATATAGGTCTGACATTTGGGTCAGGTCATTCTCGTACAGAGCCATGATGCATCAAAAACAGCAGGTAGACCATTCGGGATTTGGATGCAGATGAAAGCCGCTGTGAGAAGAATCTATATGTGATGTTAGTGTCGCCGCCACACCATCTACTTTGACACCAAAAATCTTCAAATCCAACAGACAGGAGTTTCAAATTGGTCTGATCATTTGAGATTAAAGTAACATTTATTTTAGTTTAGCTTTTTTGGGCCTCGGTAGTAGTTGGGACTCTATGAGGTTATGAGTATATGTAAAATATGTGTGCATTAATTTAAGCACAACACTTGCTTGTCATATAGAGGTCATTTTCTTAGAAGGTTTTCAATTCTGGTTGAAAGTATTAGTCATTATTTGACCTTATCTGACCATCTAAACTATCTGCTCAGGCGCCAACAAACTGAAATGAAATGCTGCCAAAAAAAGAAAAAACTAAGAGGAAAAAGAAAAAACCCTCTAATTATGTGGATGGTGGCAGTGCGCCATAAATGAGGCCATCAAGGTCCCAATCATTTTAGCTGGTGACAGTTTAATTTGGGAAATTGGAGGCTGTGTTTTTTCCCTCTGGTCGACTGATAAGGGCTGAGTCGGCACTACTAAGACATCTCTTTTCTCACTCTCCAGGTCCAGAGACTGTGAGAGTTGGCGGTTTAACTGCTGCATGTGTGCAGATGATACAAATACACACAAAATCATAAGTTACATTAGAGCGCTCGACAGCTGCCATGAAATGATACAAACCAACCTGAACTAGAGAGTGGGAACTCAAAACACACTAATCACCAAACCAGTTTATACATCCCATTACAGAAAATCACTGCCATCATACTATATCTGTAAGTCTATTACTGAGAAGTATAAAAAAATCATCAGCAGTGACAAAAAGGCGAAAATGCTTCTAGTCATTACACCGGTGCTCAGAGAACAATGCTGAAGGGAATTAAATCATTTCGATTGCCCGGCCAAAGCAAATTCATGAAATGTAGTTTTGGCTGAAAGAAAATTTGGAAACACACCAGAAACTACAAAAAAAAACGTGAATGAGCTGGAGGGAAGATGGTTTGGTAGGAAGCAGAGGTGACAAGGCAAAACATAACACCAAAGACAACACTAAGCAATGTGTGTTTTTGTGTCTCTACATGGGGTCTAGCTGCAAATGAAAGTGTGTGTGTATGCTTACCCTGATGTAGGCGTCCTGGTGGTGCCTGGCAAAATACAACATGTTATCCAGAGCCAACATGCCTGGAGGAATCTGGGTGAAGTCCACAGCTGGATTCACGTGGTTCTGAGACAAATGAGGAGAGAGTGAGACATGGACTTAAACACACTCTACAAAATCTCACTTTAACCTTTATTCCTTTATGCGTAATCCGCTGGATGTGCTCTTTTCCCCCGGCACAAAGCAACCACACTGTGATTTACACAGAACAACCAGTTTCCTGCTGTTGCAGAAGAAACACAGGGTTCAAGAATCACCAGTGAAATTGCATGTTGCCCATAAATGGCAGCATGTGTAACGTTCAATTCATTATAGTGTTATAGTGTATAGCAGCTGCATGAGATTTTCTTGGAGTAAATTATCCATCCTCATTAATGTTATGGCTAACGTTGCACAGGGGAGGAAACCTTTTTAAAGTCCCAGAGAAATTTAATGATATAAGCAAAATCAAGATATTATTACTTAACAAGGACTGTGTGGGTGCAGTTTGATCAGATTTGATTGACAGACAGAGTAAAACACAAAGAGATACCACTGCATACAACTTCAATCCTAATGGATTTTCTGTCAGCACTGGACAGAAAAATAATACATTTGGTGATTTTCAATAAATAAATAATTGAAACATTGAAAATAAAATGCACTTGCGCTTAAAAACAAGGACGTTTCTTACTGGATATCGATGTAATCTTCAAGCAACTTTTAAGTCTCTACAAAGTGATATATTTACAATAGGAACTGATGGCTACCCGAAGTCTGAAATCACTAAATCAATCGAAAAGCACACATTATGTTTTTCACAATGGTCAGACAGGGCACACATTTTTAATTTGGATCAAAACCTCAAATTTCACGAACAAACGTTAAACTTTGTAATAATGAGCCTGCTTCTCCAGCCTCTACACCACCACTCCCCATAACATCTAAATATTGTATGAGATATGCAAATACAGGCTGCCTGCGCTGTCACAGTCTATCATATTTAAATCCTCCCAGATACTGCACAGAATTCATTTGACTAATGATTAAATTCATGGAAACACATGCGAACACATCACTCTGAGGCTCATCTTGAGTTTAAGAGGTGAGACAGGATGCTGAAGAGGAGCGCGACAGGAAGAGGAGGAAGGAGAGCAGAGGATGAAAGAGGACACTGAGATCTGGCTCATCACTTTTGTAATTCTGCCTGACAGGAAGCAGCAGACTTACAGGCTTAAAACAGAAACAGACACCCAGGTACATGCATATCTTTAAAAATAAATAAATTAAAAAAAACAAACACCCTCATATGGACCTGGAAAATATTCCAGCATGTGCAACAACAATCCCTACTTAATGAACCTGAAGGCATTAGAAGACAAACAAACTATGTCAGCGGTGATAAGGTGTACAGTGTGTTTGTTTGTCTGTGTGTGTGTGTGTGTGTGTGTGTGTGTGTGTGTGTGTGTGTGTGTGAGTGTGTGTGTGTGTGAGTGTGTGTGTGTGTGTGTGTGTGTGAAAGTTTGTCTACCATGGAAAGCACACTAGAGATTTTAGGGTGGGTTTTCTCCACAGTAGTGGAGACAAGGCAGTCCAATTGTCCTTATCTTTACTGAGCACACTGCAGTGGGAGTGTGGATGGGAAGAGCCCCGAAACAGATCTGGGCTTACAATGAGCCACACTGGGTTTAGTTCAAGTTCGTATGCTATAGTTAGACCGCTGTGCATGGCACAAAGTATCACCCAGATGTGTAGTTCATTAAAACATGCATGCTATAAGGAAGAGAGTTGAAATAATGAAGAAAGAAGAGAACAAAATACATTTTAGGGAGAATGTGAGAACGTGAGGACAGACATTAGCCAAAGGAGTACACATCATGTTTGAACAAGAGAACAGGAACAAACATACTTTAACTTCAAGTATAGTTATTCAAATACAATAATTAATTATTTTAGTGGTATTTTACTTGAATATATATATTTCTATTGTATGCTATTAAGCACTTATTAACATGTAAAACATGTTAACATGTTAACATTATAAAATACAATAAAGTATAATACATGTTTATATATTAAACCAGTGTTTTCATGCTTATTTGCGTCACTTTGCAAAGAAAGCAGTGTCTACTGTTGTAGCTTAAAAGTAGCTTCAACACCAGCAGATACAACACTAAAATGCTGCTTATGCATTGATGTATCCATATTAACAATTGAATTATGACATGAGAAAATATCAGTCACATGGACCAGCTTTCTTAAAAGTGACTACTTTCCTTTATTTTGAGTATATTTTGCTGATAACATTTAGCTTCAGCGCTGGTGTTTTTAAATTACTGCATTTGTTTTTGTACTATGACAAAATGTGAATGTTTCCTCTAAGACTGTTAAAGACTCTTCCTCTCAGCATGCAGAGACATATCCATGCAGCCTTTAATCTGCACATTTTAAAGTGAAGGACGACCTTGTCCAATTAACAGCTGTCCCGTGTGGACACACTTGTGTGTTCCTTTCTGATCTTAGTTTTGAATCCTGCGTGTGTATGTGTAGTAGATCACAGAACAAGCGTATCTTTGAGATCCTGTGAAGCCCGTGGCAAACTTACAATAAAGCCGAGCTTCTTGTAGTCGCGGGTGTACATGGACTTGCGTTTCTCGATGCTGCCACTGTTGTTGGGCTCACACTCCACGTCGAAGGCAATTCTCCGCAGCTCAAAGATGATGTCCCTCTGAGCCTGCACACGCAGAGAGGAATATTAAAGTGCTGCTCATAAATCCATCTGTCTTTTCTTCCATTCACCATTTTATAATTTAAGAATGCTTCAGCCTCATCTGTACTGTCTAAGGGTCTTGCAGTGCCTGAGGCACTCTGGCCAGCAGCCACATCTCTCCACTGTTTTTATTACTTGGACAGTCTAAAATAACTGGCTTTCAGAAACCTGACCGGATCGGGCCCAAACTGCCCACAAGCTGCTGAATAAAAGATTAATGACTGTTTACTCCTGGCAGCTGCATCACTCTAGACTGTCCTGGTGAAGGATTCCTCAATGAGAAGAGCTTCTCCTTTTCCTGAAAGGTTTTCTTTGGGATTGTTCTTTGCACACCTGCATACACTCAGGCTATTTCTGCAATGCCGGCTACAGTTAGACAGGCATGCTCTGCTTACTATTTCGCTCTGTTAATGTCTCAATTTAAAAAACACATCTGGTGTTATTGTATAGTTTTCTTACTTTCTGCGAAGCCTGTTTGTCTATCCACAGCCTGATATAGCTCCTCTGAGTTTCATTGTTCTCCAGAAATCAACTACAGTGCATGAGAAGTTCATTTATTATGATGAACATCTGCACTGTAATATACTTTGAGTCAGTCCCACATATATCTGTCCTGCTGTCTAAAACTCTCCACGATCCACCACTGAAAACTGGTTCTCAGCAAATGCAACATTTTCTCCTGTTTGAGTGACATATGCAAAACAAAAACAAAAAAAACCTACAGTGCCCAGATGTCTTAGGAAGTTATTAATCCATTTCTAAAAATAAATTCATACAACTGTGGCCTGGTTTATAAAAGATAATGTCTTGAATAAGAAGAGTCTGGAGAAGTCAAAAATGTTTGTTTTGTTTTATGGCCAACTGAATTCATTAAATAAACACAAATACAACACAATAGTCCCAAAGTTTTACTGAAACACAAGCTCAGTCAAACTCCTTCTGATCAAGTCATGCTTAACAAAGCTGATTTCACTCACTTCCACTAGTAACTCTGTTAATCTGTTGCCTAAAATGTCTTTGAAGATAATGAGGTCCCCTGTTTTCCCTTTTTGGCATCTATTCCTTCATCCATCCATCCCCCCATTTGTCACCCACTCCTTTCTGTATCATTCACAGTCGCCCACCTGGTCCTGGGGATCCATCTTGGTCATCATGCGGTCCTCCAGCAGGTTGAAGGTGAGCACCTGCAGCACGTACAGCTGGTGGGCCATCTCGTCGTTGATGGGTGTGGGGCTCCGGATCACATTCTGAATGGTGTGGAGGACAGACAGAGGGGGTAGAGGAAGGAGGGGTGTAGAAGTCAGAACAGAGAGGTGAAGGTGTTAGATGTGCAATGAGAGGGAGGGAGAGAGGATAGGTATCGGGGTCATAAAGACGCCACATGGATTTTGGAGGAAGACGGCATGAGATAACAATAGAGAATAAGAGGATTGGGAGTGAATGAGGGGGATTAGAAAGTACAAGTCAGATGAGAGAACAGGAGAGGGAGAAATGAGATTTAACACACAGAGAGGATGAAAGAGAGAAAGGGGGAACAGGTGCGAGAAAGTAAGTACGGTAGATAATAACCAGAGACGAGACACAGAGGCAGAAGTGGCAGGTGCCATTTTCCTTTCTGGTATCACTCTGGTGCAGAGGCATAACCCCGAACAGAGATAAGACAAAGACAGACAGAGAAGGAGACCCAGAGACAGGAGTGTACACTGGAGAGGTGAAGAGGAGAAGGGCACGTTTAGACTTACACTGAGAATGATGGAGCGCAGCTGCTTCTGGGCAAGAATATGGGCCATCTCCTGTTGAGGGAGAAAGAAAAGCAGGGAGGAAGATAGCGATATAGAGAGATAGACAGAATTTAGGAAAAGCAGAAAAATCAATGAGACAGATGAGACACAACAGTAAACCAAAAAAATAAATACTTTTTAGGGGATTCTATGTTACAATGAGGAATGAATGCAGGGAAAATCAATGAAAAAGTGCCGCAGCACACTGCGCGGTAAGCAGTGACAGGCCGGGAAAAAAAAATAAGGAAGCCATCCCAAAAAAGAACTTAATCTTAAAAAAGAGGGTTACTAAATGCACTAACTGATGTCTTCTACAGTGCAAACTACAAAGTGTGCTAAGCAAGGGTGCACTTACTGTCAGGGGACAATTTAGGATGTCCACAATGTGCTCATCAAACTACCATACCGTGTGCAGTGAGGAAACAAAGTCAGAGACAGAGAGACAGAGAGGGTGAGTGAGTGAATGTGTAAAAAAATAAAAGTCTGAGAGGAAGTTAAAAAAATCATTTTTTGTCAGCTGAGATGCTTATTGAAGGAGGGACGGGCGGGGAGTGGGGGCAGAGTCAGCAGAATGGTGAGAGACTCTGGGTGGTGTCATAATAAAAGCTTTACTGATGGGCGAGTACTTAACATGCACACACACCAGGTGCGCGCACACACAAGGCACAAACTGAGAATCAAAGTAGTGCCACTAACACCTCACATGTTTTAAAATGTGTCATTTGTGATCAACGTGCATATAAAAGAACCTGACATGACGAACTGCTGCTGTCTTCTAACGTCACATTATAAAACCTGGCTCCCTGCAGAAAGGAAACTGTCTGCTATAAACTTATATTACCACGCGTGCCTGCACCTGACACAGGCAGACATTGTTCACTTATCACCTAAAACAAGCCAATAAAGTGGCTTGAAATTGCTGCCAGCCAACCACATGAATCTGATTTGAGCAGACCATTGTGAAATTTCAAAAATGTGGGAATTCAGCCTCAGTTAAAGAAGCACTGCAAAGTCTGAGTGTGCTACATTTTGCATGCGGTGGTGCAGCTTATTCCTGCATAGCGTGTCCTCAGCTTTGTGTGCTGCATAGGAGAAAAGCTGTGGGTTGGCATCATTCATTATTAATGTCACAGCACATCACTGGACCCTATGGTGCTGATTCCAGGGATCATGTGATTAGCTACAGGGCAAAGAATGACATAGGTGAGGGTGAGAAACAGAGATGAGTGGAGAAATGAGAGCATGGCTGAGCACAAAACGTCACTTCTGCAGAGAGGAATGGAGAGAAGGGAAAGAGGGGGGTTTGTTGGGCTCTTGAATCACTTCTGTTCTACGAGACTTTACTGTTACACTATTCTGGAGTTGTGGATATAAACACATGACAAATCTTAGACACAAAAGTACACACAAAGCACACTGTTACAGTACAAAAATGCTGACATGATAACATCTGAATGTACCATGTAAAGCTCACTGCATCGTGAAACTGATGTACAGTACAGAGTGAAAGTGCTGTGTGTGCACACTGCAGCCTCACCTGTCTCTTCTCCTCAGGAGCTTTGAGGAAGAGTGCATTGATGACGGCAATAGTGTAGGTCTGAATGTCTTGATCGGTCCTGGAATTGGAAAATAGGAGGAACAAAATAACAAAATATAAAAATAAGTGGTTCACGATTGCCTGACCATGTGTTTAGATTTGCAGTTACCACAGTACAGTAGACACCGATTATTTTTAATAAAAAAAACAAAATAATTGATAAATAATTGGATTGACTTACCCCTGAAGATGTGGGATGAGCTGTCCGATGGTGATCTCTTGTGCCACCTTGTGGTAAAGATCCTGACTGTTGAGCACCATGGACTCCAGGATGGCCAGGGACCGCTGCAGTACGGCTGTGTCCATGGCTGACTTGTTCACATAACTGGCAATCTGCAGGAGGGACAGGGCAGGAGAAAGGGGAGGATCATTAAGAAGATGCACGATGTGAGATGCGAGATGATGTGTCCTGAAAAGACATGGAGATGCTAAAATATTACAGTAAGAGGACAAAACAGCAAAAAGTATCTTGAGCTGAAGGGTAGTACACAACATTTTAGCAATGTCTTATTCTGCAGATTTTTCTGTTTTCTGACTCATCTCATGCTGCTGTATTTTAACATTTAACCAACTAGGTTTTATACAGTGATACGTGCAGCTATATGTTCTCCTGAAGTACTGTAAGAAAATACTACAGTACAGACCTCGTGTTAATCACAGAGGCCCCTTGAATCCAAAAAGTGACTGTTACAGTCAAACTTTTCCAGTAAATATAAAGTATAACAGCAGATTATTCATGCAACATCCTCTGAAATCCCTGTCCATGAGACATTTTCATGGCTGACCTTCTTGATGAAGGCAACAGAGAAAGTGTCCCAGGAGACGATGCCGTGGTCCATCAGCTCCACAAAGGCCGTCAAAGTGAAGGACAGCAGGTCGCCAAAACTACAAGACAACACGCACACACACAGACACTCACCATAGGAAACTATCTCCAGCAGATGGCTTGGAACAGTCTATAGCTGCAAAGCCCAGATGGCTTGGAACATAATGAGGAATGAGCGGTCAGCAGAGACAGAGACAGAGGTGACGGAGAGCAGGAGAGGGGACAGAAGAGCGCAAATTCAATGCTGCAACCAGGCTTGTTGGAGAAAAAACTGAGACAGGAAGAGAAGGAGGAAATGGGACAGAGGTTTGCAGAGCAGCGCAGACAGACTGGCCTTGGAAGAAACAGCGTGGGCTGTCAGTCGGCCTGCAGGAGCCCAGGCAGCACAGTGCGATTTTCAATCAGGACCAAAAAGCTACATAATAGAGTGAAGTCATGCAGTTACACAAATATCAGGAGAAATAAATCACTCTGCGAGAGACACAGGAGGCCAAAGCAGGGAACACGTTAAACAGCTGTTAAACCCCAGACTTATTACTGCTGGATATACTTAATGAGAAATTTAGCAATCATATTGAAATATAAAAGTTTGAACCTGCACACAACTCATGGTAGCTGTGCCATTTTGTGTTATACATTTTTTTTGGCGGGTTTCAAGGTTTGAGATATTTTCTGTCTTCACCAAAAGATTTTACAATACTGACCCCTACTGCTTAATACTGGTATTGCAGAACCACCAGAGGCTTTGATTTGGGCACAATTTATGATAAAAATGCTGTAATTGTACCAGGGTGACATATACAAACCTATGATGCCATAATGCAGACAAAACAGCTCAAATCCTACACGTTTACTGAAATAAGTGCTGCCATAATCTTTTGCTGTTTCATAATTAAATGAATTTTTAAGTGATTTTCAACATGATAAAATGTTGGTTGCTATTAAATTCAGTAAAAACACCTAGAATGATAAGAAATTGAAGATGATGACTTTCAGGGCACAAATGTTCCTACAGACAGTGGATCAAGAGTGAGCATCATGGGTCAGTGCTGCTGCATGGTAGGTGATTAGTGGGAAATCAAATGGGCAATTAGTAACCCAACAGCTGAAGGACTAAAAGGCTTTTGCAGATGGTACTGGGCATTGAGGTGGTAGTTTACTACACAAGGCTATATGAAATCATAGGAAACTGACACTGTTGACAGACGGATGATGTTCCTGTAGTGACAGAGGCTATTTGCTATTAATGCTGAATACAGAGTAAGAAACGTAGGTGGCTCCCAGACAATCCCTTCACCCTGAGCAGCCCCTTATCATAAAGAACACCAAGATTTAATTCACAGAAAACTAGCACTGGCTAGCTGTAACTGCACTATTAATTAAAAAATAAAAACATTTCTTTGACTCTTTTCTTGTGTCATTAGGTTTTTAGGGAGAAATCTTGGCCTTCTTTCGAGCTGTGTTAAAGTTCTAGTAAGTTGTGTGAGTCTGTTGCCCAAAACCACATGCAAAAAAGTAAAGTGTAACATTCATTTCAACATGGAAGCCTGGAAGTGGCTGTGTTATACACAGATAAAATTTCCCCTAAGGCACTGGGGCCAGAGTCTTAATCATGCAGACTCGGCCAGCAGGTTAGGAAGAGCGCAGAGCCAATGACGTTACCCGGCCGGGGGGGGAGGGGAAGGGCTTACCAGGGCTTCATTATCTTCTGTAGTTTCTGATAGCGCCTGCAAAGATTTGAGAAACTTTCGTGTCAAAGGTGGGAGACAAACAACCAAACCTTTCACTCTTATCCAGCACAGTGCAGGAAACAACATACATCACAAACTGGTGACAAGGTAATGTCCCTGAGAGAAGAAAGAACCAATCTGTTACACATCACCTTTCTTATTGAATAAAATCAGACACAGCCAAGTAAAATTAAATGTCAACATTTCATTCTGAATACTCCGACTTTTAGTGCAAACCTTTAACCAGTAAGCCTAAACAGTAAGCCTAATTAAACATTAAAAGCATGCCAAGCAGAAACAGTCTAGAAAGCAGTTTGCTGCCAACCTCACTGTCACACAGCAAGCTTGGGATGACAATGCACAGAAATGAAAAGACAGCAAACACTTTAATTTAACAAGAAAAAAGAGGAAAAATTCAGTCTTCACACCTCCAAAGTCTTGGTGCACTGTATGTACCAGAGAGAGAACAAAGACTTCTACGCAGTGTACTCGTAAGTGCTGTAACCAGAGATAAAGTTCTGCTGCACACTGCACGCACTACCATGGTCAAACTATTGTAATATAAATGAAATGATACAGGGATTAAAATACACAAGTATCTTGGATGATTAATGGAAAAAAACATCTTCAGAATCAGGGTCCATCAGGGTCTGTACATTTCAGAGAACACAATGTTTTCACTGGGATTATTTCTATATGAGAAAACAGTCCAGGGATGACTTCTGGATCCTTTTGACTTTTCATGATAAAAATGTTTTTTTCAGAGAATTTTTGAAACAAAATTGAATTTCATTAGGATGGCAGCAGAACTCACAGAAACCACAAAAACTTATGAAAATATAACCACAGGTGTCTGCTTAGGCCCACACGCTACTTTTAGGGGAAACTAGTATTGTGTTTACTGACCCTTTAAAAACAACCAATATCTCCTTAATAAATAGCTTGAAGTTGCGCTGCACATTCTGCACATTGACCAAGTCAAATCACACCCAAAATCAGTTTACTCCACATTTCAGTCAGTAGAGGGCGATGTGTGCCTTTCAACTGAAGCTCAAGTGAGCCACAGTGGAAGCAGCCGCCACTGCCACCAGAGCTGATTTCCACATGAATACGGTACATCTCTGGCAGAAGCATTAGATCACAGCACCGCTCTGCCCTCGAGACTCTCCAGCACCGAGCCTCTTGAATAATTACAATTCACCAAGTTGGTTGGCAGGCACACTAATGAGTGTATGTGTTTGTTTGTGTGTGTGTGTGTGTGTGTGTGTGTGTGTGTCTGTCAGACACTGATACCTATCTGTGTGTCTGTGTTTCATAAGCTCCTTCTGTTCAGATGGAAATACAGCACAGCCACTTGGTTTCTCTCTCTCTCTCTCTCTCTCTCTCTCTCACACACACACTCAGGCCACTTTTAAACTCTCTACTGCTGCATAACGAATGCGATGGTAATTCACGTAGAAACATATTTAACGAAAGGGCTGAAAGCAGAGTGGAGTCAACATCAGTGCTACTGTGATGATTCCTTGCAGTATGATCAGTGTTCAACATTTGCAACACCATGCGCAAAAAGAGAAAAAGGCTTCAATGTGCGCGTGGCCTTCTAAGTGTGTGTTAGGTCAGAGATGTTGCTGTCTCATACGCTGAAACAGGAGATAAATGGTTTCAGCTGAGGAGAGGGCACATCTGACATGCATACATTCAAAACAATCAGGAGCCTAAAGTGTTTTACTGTGTCACTGTGAGAGCATATCTGACCTTATGTGAGTGCGCATTTAAAGCACCATTATGTCTGGGCCAACTCCTCAAGCAAACAAACAGTTCTTCAATCTATCTTTTCTCTCGCTGAATAAAAAGTGGGTGAATAATGAGAGATGCATAAGGCAGAAAACAACAGAGTCCCATCCGGCTGGCTGCCGCTGCTGCTGCCCTGCATGCCAGTTTGCACTTAATGTCTGTTTGTCTGCATGTCAGTGTGTGTGCGTTTGCATTCCTACTGTAACTTTCCTCTGGGTTTTTACTCTGGCCAGAGCCTTACACTCAGTGTGCTACAGGCCCGCGCGCACACACACACACACACACCTCCCACTGGGTTCACAGCTGAGAAATTCCACCTCAGCGAAAAATGTCCTCACTCTAACCTTCAGTTGAGACGGTCTCCAGGGGCCTCCACACACTGAGTTTTTGGATCTGCTGAACAGTAAAACTTTCATCTCAGTTCTGTGTAATATCACTATCATGGTCAAAAAGGCGAACAGGAGCCCTTGGGCATGTTCTTCACAAGCCAGTTCTTCTCTCTTTACACTTGGCTGACACCTTGATGAAAGTGTTATGGGGTCACAGCCTTGCTGTGGATGCAGATAGCCTCTGTGGCTACGCCCTACCCTGAGGCTAAGGTGATGTAGACCGCCTAACGTACAACCGTGCAGCTGCAGAGATGGAGTCTGAAAGAACTGAATGGGTAGGTCTAATTGTGTTTTTATCCAACAGCTTTCTAATGCCAGTAAACAGTGTTGATTATTTCCACTGCACAGCCATTGCCTCATCATCAAGGTAGTGAAAGAAATGACTTTGGCAGTTGTTGTTGTCGCGGGGCTACAGTTTTCTTTTCAGCAGCAAACGTCTCATTACCCCACAAGTCACACAGTAAATGTATTGAAATGTAATGGCTCTAATTGCCATTACTTGCACATTTACCACAAATGGTGAATATTGCAACAAGGTCTGATGATGACACATCTACCTCGTGTTATACTGGATTGCTAAACCACAATAAAGACTTCGACAGAGGTGATTTGAGAAGTGATGCTGGACTGAGAGCAAGTAACAGCTGATTTGAACTTAACCAGTCAGAATGTACAGTTCAACTCCACAGATCTCAAACCTGTGTAGGTGTGGTACTCTTGCAGGATAGATATGTGGCATACATACAAAAATTCTCTGGCTACAAATAAAATACTTGAGATTAAACATCATTATAGCTTTAGGGAAACACCGGAAATCTATATTCTTCTAACCTTCTGCTGTTTCCCCTTAAAGTCATCACACAAAGTGGAATGAGAAGTTGCCTGAGGGTATAAAAACAAAGAGAGACAGACAGTAGACTTACTCAGTCCCACTCTCCACCATCTGAGTGAGCAGGGAGATGCCGTCCAGGTTGATAAACTCCTGGGCGAAGGTGATGTCCCGGGAAGCATTGGCCAGATCCTTCAGAGCTTCCAGCTTGGCATCCATGCTGGACGACTGGATCCGTTCATGAAGCTGGACTGCGGTTTGGTACTTGAGGGGGGAAAAGGGATGAGCAGGTGGAAGATTCATTGGTGTCACAAAGGCACGTTCTCTCTATGTGCATCCACTATGATCAGAATACAGAGACGTTTTTCAAAGAAATAACTTACAGGAGAGGTGGTCAGGCGCAGGATTGAGCCATTCTTAATGTCGTTGCGATTCTGTGGAGATTTACCAAGATGGAAGCAGAAATTAATGAACACAGAGACAGATTTATTATTATTATTATTGTTATTTACTTTACAACTTCTGCCTGGAGATAGAGAACAAAGGCAGGTAACCAAACCTTTTCTGTGATGTAGAAATTTGTCGCGTCAGCAATCTGCAGAGCAAAGTTTTCATGGTTCCCCAAGGACCAACTAGAAGCCAGTGGACAGAGAGAGAGAGAGAGGAAAAAAAACCACATAGCATAATTGGCATTAAAAGAGGAGAACATCTTAAAATACAGCTAATAGGATTTAAGAGAGAGGAAAAGAGAGAAAGGAGGGAGGGATTGGTGCAAAGACACCCATTAAAAAAAGCCAATGCACTCTTACCCCTCACACACTTCTTTAATGATGGCCGAGAGAGGCTTTTTCTGTGAAGAAACACAAAACTACTATTAGTCCACAGTCCAAGCTTGAGTTCCTAAAACAACAGTCAAGTCACAGTGAGCTGCAATTACTTTATATTACAGGACTGTGGGGGCCTGGATGTAGTGACCGCTGATGTGGGATCACCAGCTGAGTCTGTAGCAACATTTCACTCACTATTATTGTGTGTAAAACTGCTTCCAGGTCAGCAGCTGTGATCTTCTGCTCCACAGTGGAAAAAGTAACTAATAACTTTTACTCAACTACCTGCTCTAGCACGTTTTAGTTGTGGTCTAATGAATGTCAGCAGGAAATACCTTTTACTCCAATACAGCAATTTGGTGATTGTTGTTATAAGTAACATCCAGAACACGTGATCAGTTTCGAAACGATAATGTATTTAAATGGATTAAATCTTAATAAGACTGGTTATTGTCTGATTATTTTAAATATCTGTGCGGATTTGACGCTTAAGCGTGGATGATGATACCAGAACAAGATGATCGGTTCAGTTAAAATAGATGTTTTGTATATATATTGTCTGAAGTGTATATAATATTATTGATACTTACTGACACATTACCTGTGTTGGAGTTTGTTTGTTTTTGTTGTTTGGGCATTCTAACTATTTAACCTATTTAAGTTTAGTTTCCTTGTTACTAAGAGTACCCAGCCTGTGAGAACAGTGTCATTCTATCTTACTGAAATTACTTTTTTTAATACAGGAAGCTCCTTCTTGAACATGTTTGGTTTAGAAAAAAACATTATATTAAAAAAAAAAGTATTAAATTGGATACTTTGGCCTCTGCTGCTTTGTTTTTTTAACTGTGTATCCCTCAACTTTATGAAGTTGCAATGCTAAATCATATTCAGAGTGCCCCTTTCATTGTTCATTATTGCAGTTTTACTCAAGCTAAAGGTCTGAATCCAGTATACACCAGCCAAAGTTACATTTTAGTCTTATCCAGGAATTGATAAGAGATGAGAGAGTGTTTTATAGATGGGTGAGGGTCTCTTATCCCCACTGTGCCAAACATTATCTGCTCAAAACACACAGGTATCAGCATGAAATTACACCGTTACAAGTATGTACACTAAAATACAGACAGAGCAATTTGGTGTGCATCTCTACAGAGTCACAATGGATAGAACATTGTGGATGATATGATTGAATTGCTGCTTCACTGGGATTTACCCTGAGCAGCAAGAGAGAGAAAGACAGAGAGAGAGGCTGCTTCAAAGAGCCCGAGCTGTAGTGATGGAGGACTTACAGAGAGGAGATAATGCTGGCAGGATGGTGGGCATATATGATGGGGAAAGAACAGCAGAGAGGTGACAGAAGAAGAAGAAGAGTGTGGGCCGTTATGTGAACAAAAGGGAGACCAGAAGATAAAAAGTAAAAGTAAGATAATGAAAAAATTGGATAAGATGTAGTGAAAACAACAGCAAACACAGGAAGGAGGAGAGTGGATGATAACAATAAGAAAGAGCTGCAGAGAGGCTGCTGAACACAGAGAAAGAGGGATTGGAGGAATATGAAGAGCCAGCAAAACACATATGGGGGATGAGGTGACAAATACACGGTGTGTGCACAATGCCAGTCAGTATTAGCTTAATATCTGCCGGCTCGCCGCTGCTGTCATCCTCAGGCTCTATGGGACTTACAGTCTGCTGCCAGGCTACAGTTAAAAACACACAAATGTCCTAAAGTACTCAGTGCTGCAACTGTGAAATCAGCCGTTTTTGGACCTTTTTATTCTTTCTCTAAATGCTGAAAACAAAAACAATGCAAAACAATTTTTGGTACAAAAAGAGAAACAATATCCTACACTGATAATACAATTTAAATTAAATCTGAAAAGGTTGATCAGTAAACATGCAGGAACATTGAATAATCCAGGTTTATATTATGAATGTTTGCAATATTTTATGAGACATTACAACACAACTTGTGAATTGCTTAGAGCAAATGCTTCCCTCATGCAAGATCGAAGCGTTTTGAAATTGTATTATAAAATAAACTAGTATACATTTATATACATAAATCATATAAAAAAGTAATATTATGTACATGCATAACTTTTTTTAACTTGTAGGAAACCAAATTTGATCTGTGGTAATTTATCAAGTACATTTTAGATTTTTAGACGAGTACTGTGATCATTTATAAAAATTATTTTTTGTGTCCCTTTTAAATTGTATTTCAGAGCTTAGCTTGTTAATTTACATAATTTAATAATTACTGCTGTCATTGTCAGACTGTTTTTAATTTATAATTCTTCTGAAGGTTTGGTTGAAAGCTTCATTCTGTAAATGAATGAATAAAAACAATAATAATAAATAAAAGATTGTGCTTCTCACGTGATCCCTTTCACACCTCTTTTCTCTTCCATCTGCACCTTTTATCTTATTATCTCTAGGCTCAATGTACATGTTCCTTTGACAATACTTTCATCATTCAGCAGCTACACCCCCTTCCAATATTCTTTCCTCTGTTCACCTTACCTCTCTCTCTCTTACTTTGGCTCCACTCCACTGTACTACTGTAATCCAGTCTCACCTGGTTAATTACATTAGTAGTAGTTCCCCTAATCACCATCTGTCATCTGTCAGCTCATGTTGTCCGACACACTTCGAAACACACAAAGATAAACTTATAGATATGCTTTATACCCAACAACAAACCATCATAGCTAATTTCCATTGTAACTTATATCCTCTTTCTTGTTTCCTAAACTTATATTGTACCTGCAGACACCAGCAGCCCTTCCACCTCATCCTCCTCCTGTGTTCTATTGTGCTTCTGTCAACAACAATAAAAATACTTATTACAATTGTCTGTACTCGTACCAATTCCATGCTGTTGCAACGCAAACGCTGGACATTTGTGCCTAAGGGGCTCTGAAGATATTTGGAGAGTTAAAGGAAACACCGTGCGATTTACCTGTGTAAACACACACAGACGCAGTTGCACTCTCTTAAACTTGCACTGCAGAGGAACATACTCAAATAAAGGCAGAAACAAGAAAAAGGAACATAAACCCCATACAAAAGGATACAACATCAACAAATTAGCACACACACATGCACATGAATAGTAACAAGTATGCATGTTGTCACACAAACACACCCACACACAATTTCACTTTTGCAGAGTTGTACCCACGAAAACAAACAAACAAAAAAAAATACACACATAAATTTGCATGCATGCACACTCACACACACTCTCTGGGTCTCAAGACAGCGTGAGCAGCTGAAACCCACTCCCCATCGCATGACTCAGAAAGCCATATGCTGCTGCAGGGCCTATTGTACAGAGGAGATGCAGAGGGAGGAGGAAGAGGTGGGGGTTGACGGTGGAAGACAAGAGAGGAGGAGGCAAAGCGCAAGTTTCCACAGTTACAACAAAAGACGGGGAGGAGGAGTGAGAGGGGGAACGAACAGGAGAGAAAGCAAAGAAGGACAAGGAAGAGGAGGCAACAGATAGGAGGAACAAGAGAGAGATGACAGGGAGAGATAAGAGAATTGGAGGAATGCGGAGGAAGGGGAGGAGGAGGACGAGAGGTGGCTTCAAGAAGTAAAGATGAAAGAAGGATCTAAAGACATTTTCCAATTCAGACTGCAGCAGCACGGCTGATAAGGGGTCACTAAATGCAAAAACTCTGTCCCTAAATTGTTGTACCAACGCTTAAAGGACCTCAAGGCAAACCCAGGAGTGCATGTACTCTGTAGTTCAATATTTCATTCAGCGGTTCATCCATTGAGAAGGGCAATTGTGGCTGCAGTAGTCACGGTGACTCATAGCTTGTACAATCATTAGCCCCTCCGTGAGTCACACACACATACACACACAGAAAAAAGCATTTTACACATTGCATGTGTAATCAAACAACGTAACAGTAAACATGTCATGCCCCCACACACGAGGTAGTCATTGTTTGCACTAATTATTTCATTAGCATTTTATCTGCTGTTTGTTAGACCCTGTCGACTGCTGACATACAGTGTGGCCTTTAATCCGTGGATTCGTATTTGAACTGTGTACCAGCACATGTGCTCTCCTCGACACCAATAATCATATAATTGCAATGATGCACTGAGGAGGTTTGACAGCATTTTATCAAAACAAGCACTTTTAACTAAATTAAGTTATAAATTACAAAAATATAAAGATGCAAATTAACTGATTAACTAATTACTACTTATTTTTTCAGTTTTTCCTTTTTTTTCATATGCTACTTGTTCCACACCAGAGATGCAAAAAGACTATGAGAGTAAAAAACCAATTAAGATGTGTATAAATTAAGATTTTCTTGAGGTTGATGCAACGCCTTTAGTTGGATCATTACCAGTGAACTCGACAGTCAGGGGTCTGAATGTTCTGTACATTGTCCTTCACTAATAAAAAACAAGCAAGGGGATATACAAAGAGTTTATAAATGATCTGTATTTGTGGTCTGCATTATGCTCACCCCATACACATATACACAAGTTTGAACTACTGTAAGTGTATACACAACAGTGGATTACTGTACAAATATGTGTTCAGACAAAACATGCACCTTGTTCAACGCGTTTAAATCTGCAAGGTGTCACACAGCCAAAACATTTGCTCGGTTCTGTCTGGTAAATTGTAGCCTCTTTGGATTTAAAAGGTAATGCATGTTGATTTTGTACTCAGGCACCTACCTGGTCTATCTCCATGAGTTTGGGGAAGGCCTTTGGCCACTCAATGGCCACTTTGACGATGTCTGCCGGTGGCGGCATGGCTGAGAGAAGGGAGGAGGTTGGTGTGGGTCTTGCTGCCTCACACCTCTGTCACTACTACTGGAGGAAGTTCATCCAAACCTACAGGTCAGGAGTAAAGAGAAGGAGGAGATCAAGAGAGAGAGAGATGAAGGAAAAAGGGGGGAAAAGAGAGCAAGTGGGGCACATTAGTTAAGCACTAGGTCTGTTTACTTCAGATGATGTTTGCATGCATTAGCTTCATTAAATTCAAATTATATATGACTGAAGACAAAAGGTTAACAAAGGCAGTGCTGAAAAATACATAAGACACTGATAAGATATGTCTGCAGCAGAAGCCGCTAAAGAGCCAAAACCAATAACTCACTTTCATACATACAACAGATTTAAATGAGTCAGTTGGCCCACTTTAATCGGTTTACCGCTCGACATGCAGACACAAGTATACACACTGGACCCTTATAATAACATAGCCCAAAACCATCTGAGGTCAGGTTGCCCAGATGCAATGCACAAGTGTGCATCTTCAGTGCTACTGTGGTGTAGAAACCATAGATGTAGTACCAGCCATCTCTGGTCATTGGCCCACAGCTAGAACACGCGCCCCTGTTTGTGACATGGTTGACCTTAAAAATGGAGCACATCATGCAAATTCCTGCAGTTACCGGTGCTTAAAATCGTATTCAAATACACAGTTCAACTTCTAACACCCACTTACACAAACTAAAGCAGACAAACTGATTATTTATTTGTCCTGTGAGATTTTTTTTTCCAGCGGTAGCCTAATTTAATTTGCAGTTGTTGACACACAGAACATAAGGACGTGCCAGTGGGGCAGACACACTCAGGAGTTTAATTCAAATCAAAGTTTAACTGCTAATGAGGTCGCAGCAGGTGAGTGAATCGAAAAAGTTACAATGTTGTTAAATGACCCACTTTGTTTCACTGGCCTCAATTCCTAGTCATTTAAACACTGCAAAAAGACACAGAGCAGCCAGCAGCATCTTGCCATGACTTCCATGGTGAAGTTTGTGACTCTAAGACATTTCCACAAGAGTGAAAGTCCAAGAGTTCCTGCAGTTTGAGAGATAAAGCAGCTCTCATCCACTGAAGTGAGGGCAGTGATGTGGCAGCGTTTTAGCCACAATAGCCAGTAAACATGCAGGACTCAGCAGCAGCAGCTTAAGCAGGTTACTGGAGCAGTCCACAAGCTTGCACGTAAAGGTTTGCATCATTGGAAGCAAAATCCAGCCTTTGTTCTGTGGTTTTGGATGAGCTTTGTTAATTCTGAGGAAAACTGGACAGACTGATGTATCTTAAAATAATACTTTATTGCAGATATACTGTATCTTCTTGCATATTTGTAAGGTGAGATTAACTAAATTGAAGTAAAGTGTGGTATGTAGTAGTATAGGTGCCTCTATCACGTCATCCACCAGAGACAAGTTTTCCTTTCTTTATAATGTCTCACAACAGAGGTTTTAAAGCTAAATTTAAAGCATCCTCATGAGATATTATGAACTGGCCCCAAATTTGCAATACAAAATTAAGAAAACCAAACAAAAACAGGACGTAAAATCGTAAAATTTGGGAAAGACACTAGGGAATGTGAAACAAGAGGCAATGGCAATGGACACAGAGAGGACAAGGAGAGACAGAGTGAAAAAGTGAGATAAGAGCATTTGTTTGACATTCACTCTCCAGTGCTCTCCAGAAGTGAAGTATTAACAGACACCAGAAATAAAAACTGTCATGTTCACTGTCTTTCACGAGTCAAACGCAATTGAAATACACAAACAGACTCAATTTGTAATCGTCACCATGTGCACGCTTAGCAACAAGCACACAAACCCTCGTTTATGCAAACACACACTCAAATATTGAATTAAATATTGAACATTTAATCCTGGGGTGGCTCCTCCCTGGCTTCTGTCCCTGTGCAGACGACTCCTGTGAGGGTACAAAAAAAAGCAGGATATCTGACAGAGGAAGAAGCAGCCGGATTGACCTGAAACCCTGTGGCTTTCTAAAATAAGCCAGTTAGAAGCCCCCATGGTGGAAAAACAGCCAAATCACAGTCACTCCGAACCACACAGGAGGAGCTGGGTAAAGCCACTTCTGTTTGCTTGCAGGGGGTCTAATGAAACCCACCACGGCACAGTTATCAAGTAGAAAATGTACCATAGATATCCCCAAAACCAACTGAGGAAGGCATCAATAATTTACCTTCCTTGCCTGTCTAGAAAGCTTGGATCATCCTAGTTCCTGGTGGAGAAGCCTGTTTACATATTCAATCTCAATCCATAATGCATAAAGACCGGCTCAGATTAATTCCTGGGAGAAAACTATTGAGCAGAGTGTGAGTGTTGATATATACAGCATGTGTGCGGGAATACACAGGCAGAGCAGCGATGATGATGAAATGTGTGTTTTTGTCTGCAGTCTGTGTGCTACTGTTCAGTCCTATGTGAGAATGCATTCGTGTGTCTGATGAGCATGTATTAATTTAAAGATAGTTTATGTAATAAGACTGGCCTGGTGTGGTGTGTGAGTCACCCCATAATGATCCACATAGCCTTTATTCAAGGGCCCGTTGCCATGGCAGCCACTGCATCAATAGCTCGAGATGTGGATGCATCTTTCTTTCCAAAGCGCGTGTCATACTCAAGTCACGTTTGTCACAACTCCCCAAAATATGACTCACTCCACCCCTCTGCTTTGAATTTCAGCACTGAAATATGAACGAGTATGTTCATTGAAGATTAGAGTGGTTTCGTAACATATGTTAAATACTTTCTGAGACAGTTTGCCTCGCAGCTGCATATCTCTTGTTTCCCTCCTCCTCTGCCTCCCCCCTCTCTAACCTTATGTGGAGAAAATTTTGCTTCTGGTCCTCCTTCTTTGATAGGCAAGGTGGTGTATGAGATGTGCAAAGACTAACATGGAGAGGAAACACTGAGCTGGATACATATAAACATCTGGATGCGCGCAATCCTGCACATATTACACTTAAAGGTCTGTTGCTGGAACAAACGTGAACATCAAACAGAAATGTCAGCAGCACCATCCTGTTTTTTCTCTGTAAGAATAAAAACTGTGTCTGACAAAGATGAGCTTTACTGTAAATACGCACAGAATGTGTGAATGAGTGATTCATTCAGATATATCCTACAGACAATATCATGTTAGTCATCCATGCATAGATTATCATCCTTCTCATTACTGACAGTAGACACAGAGAGGCAGTAAAGAAAGCCATGCTACTGTGCAGTGGCTCTAGGGATTTCAATGTCAGTCTATCAGTCCACTGTTTTGGTCTGGAGTTACATATCTCAACAATGATTGGTTGGATTCCTATGACATTAATCTTCCCTTCAGGATGAATTATTATAATGTTGATGATCATTGGATGAAATGTCTCTAGAGCTACTCAATGTTCAGCCACAGCCACTGTGTGCTATTTAGTAAATGTTAGCATGTTAACATGCTAAACTACAATGAGGATCATGGTGGACATTATACCTGCATCGTTTTCATCAGCTTGATAGCATGCTGATGTCAGGCACAGGTGCATGTTTGTCAACTTTTTGTTGTTTTTGAACTAAAAAACGGGCAAACCACAAGATTCATTTTAGTTTATGACACCCTGAGTCTTATTTTCATAGTTGTGGCCATCATTTCTAATGAAAACTAGATAACAAACATGAGCAAGAAGATGTTTATACAAACACAACAAAGAGAAAACTAATGGGAACAATAAAATGTTTCTGTTGTAAGCTAAATAAAGACCAGTAAATCAACTGCAATGATAAAACAGTCAGTAACAGCTTATTATAGCCCACTGCTGGTCATTGATAATCTAATTTTTCTTACTGCATTTGTGCATGCATACAGTTTTTCTGCACATTAAGTGATTATTATCAACATTCTTGGCAATTCCTTTTGGAGTTACCTTCAAATAAAGTGATATAGATAGTCTTGCCAAACTAATGCCTATTTATAGCTTGTCTGACTGTCTAACCGGATATTTTTCCTGCCCAAACAGACTTTGCTGCAGCTGTGTTGCAGTGCTCCCACATTTCAGCAATTAGTTTGGTCATTTTTGTTGGTTACGACAGCATTGCACTTACCAAAGCGCCAAAAATAAAGACCCAAGATGTAATAAACAGGCTTCATAATTTAAATTGGAGAGTGGAAAATTTGTCTGTCTGTGAAGTCAAAATACAAGCCTAAACCTCCGACTGAGGATTTGGCTTTGGTTTTCCAGTAAACACGACAAGAGTGTGTATTCTGAGCACCTTGTCATCATCTTCCGAGAACTACAGATGACTCAGAGATGGACGGCCTTGAGGCTTATTGATTGAAGACATACACACGCACACCTCTCATTGCTGACAGCCACAGTAAATCCCTTGAAAATGGGTTCAGATGTAATTGAGAGACACAGCGGCCCCACACACCAGCACACCATGATCAGGGCTACAAACGGTCCGGCACTCATTTGATCAACATGTTTTTCCTGCGATCGACACACACTGCTCCGGGGGGAACAACTTCCAAGTAACACTCTTTCATACCAGGATTTTTCTCAGCTGTGCATGTGTGTTTGTCCCCATATATCCTGTACAAGTCATCATGGGTGTTTATGATAGCCTGGGGGGCTGTGTATCCCGATCAGTCGTTTTGACATCTCGTCACATCCTCCTCCCAGTGTAAGCAGGGGCCTTGTTATCGAGGTAGCTAATGTCACAGCTCGTCGTGTAAGATCAGGTGATTTGCAGCAAACCTGGTTTTGTTGAGTGTGAGTGAGCGTGTGTTTATTTTCCGCTTTGCCAGAGGGTTAAACTAGCTAACGGGACACAGAGTGCACTCCATCTTTTTTATTTGCAGAGGAACGCTCTGTCAGTTTTTCAGGATCTAACCCCTGCTACTTTCCTTCCTCTACTCTTTTCCCCTGTTCATTCATTGTGTCCACCGCATCCGCTGTTTCATGCTTTCATCAATCCCTTCTCCATTTCCTGGCGAGTCTGTCTCTACTCAGAACATATTATTTTGCAGAAAATGACAAAAAAGGAGCATAAATCAGCCAATGAAAAACATTAAACAGACTCCCTTTGACACACATTTATAATCCTTCCACTGGTTTAATTGCACTAATGTAGTGTATGCAATATAATGCTGCCAAAACCATCAAACCACTAGTCTAACCAGGCTCAGCGCCAGCAAGGCATTGTAATCTGTGAATGTGTATGTGTGCAGTTAATCTGTCTTCAAGCAGTCGCCCACCTGCTGTAACCAGAGAGGCATGTGCTGCTGGTTTACAGTGGTCAAATTCCTCAGGATTAGCTCCAAAAGAGTGAGGAAAAAACCTAAATCTCACATTACACTTAGAAACCTGTGATGTGATCTGCTGCCAGGGGTCGAAATTATGGAACAAAACCATCAATAAAGAGGAGAGAAGAGGGTAGGAGGAGAGGAAACATAGCAGGAGAGAAGGCCTGTGATTTGTTGGGCAGCAGAGGAGTGCTGGGTTTCACCTCAATAATTCATAATGTGTAATGCGAGGGGGGTCACACCGTCCGTACAGGGAGGAGGCAGGGAAAGAGAAAGAGATGAGAAGGTGAGAAATGCAAGTGAACTTGAGCAGAGGTAGAGAGGAAGGAAGGGAGTGAGAGGTGATGGAGATCAAAGGAAGACAGATACAAAGAGTAAACATTTAACAATGACATTAAAAGTAAAATCAAGATTAATGACACATGTTCATTTAATGTAGGAAAGCACAGCAGAGGAGGAAAGAGCAAGAGAAAAACAAAACTATGATAAAAGGAGCAAAAGATAAAGATGTAAGAGGAAGAAAGGGAAGGAGAGCCAAACTTAACACCTCTTAACACTTACCTGGAAGTAAAGTTCATTTGTCCAACACAGAGTACCAAAAAGCTAAATGTGCAAAATCATTTCCACAAATCTAAAATGATTAGACCTCCGGACTACTGGAAATCCAAGCCAAGCTATTCAGTGTTCATTCATTGCTTCATTTCATTCCCTGCACTGCTAAAGAATCCATCAACACCACTTTCTAATTGCATGTAACAGCATTCAAAGAATTTTAATTAAAAACATCCCCGCATGAAAAAAGAAATGAAGATGCCTAATTGCTGTATTTAAGGAATTTTTAACACTTTGAAGTCAGTTTAATTAAAACTTTCTCAGGCGTCGCTTATGGAGGGAAAGAGAGGAGGCAAACAGAGTGAGACTAGGGGCATGAATATCAAGGAGAACATGATCTCAGTAAAGCAGATCCTTTCATGCCAGCTCCTCCTTTTACTATAAACTGTCACACTCAGTCCTCATGACCCTCACCCTTTCAGAATATGCATCTGTTAACACTACTACTAAATTGCCATCCTTCTCTGTCCCCAAACTATGTCACAGTTTAAATCCTTGCTGATTTGAAAATCACCTCAGGCTTTTGCTATTAATTGACACTTAATTTGGAGCAGTCTGAGCAGCTTGATTCATGCGGAACAACACACTTAAGTTGTCTCCCCTGGATGCACGATATGCATATGTGTCAGTCCACAAAGTAATATTACTGATGCCTCTGTCCACAATGCTTCTCCTGTCCCATCAACTTTACTGAAGCTGGCTTCTCTTCCCAGGCTTTAGTGCATCTCCATTTTAAATAAATCTTCTAGAGATTTAATGTCGTGACCCAAAGTTTGATTTTTTTCGGCGTACACAGCTACTAAATGTTATTTTTTAAGTTTAACTGATCCAAATGCTGAAGCCCCTGGCTCAAAACGATAAAGTTGATCATATGTACCTACAATTTTCACTTCGATGCAGATAATTCATACTGTTACAGATACTCAATCTAATATCTTCCTCAGTGGCAAGTTGCCATTTTTTCACTTTTCAAAAAAGGAATATATAATTCGATGTAACCTCAACCTCCTGCTGCAGACCACACAGGCATCGGGCCCTAGATCAGTACTCATTTCAAACAATCTGTAGTCCGGCCACTTCTTAAGAAACCCTGACTCACTGTGACTGTTCTTAACAATTTTATCCCCATTTTCAAGCTGTAATTATTATGGTTTTGAGAACATTTTAATCTATTATTGTCATAAACAGCAACAGCATATAATCATATTTTGGAGACCAAACAGGCAGCCCTTTTTACCATCACATGCCATGAAGTAAGCAACAGCATGAGGCCGCCCTGACAATCAAAACCTTTTTCCTTAGACTGTAAAAATGAATCCTCTTAAAGTTCCACGTCTGGCTGCTCAGGTTCTTGTGTGCTTACAATGTGTGTGCCGCTGACTTTCATAATAACATGCGCATTTTGAGTGCAGGAGAGAGAGCATACTCTGCTCGCTTTAGTGTGTGGACTTCAACAATTGTATGTGCAGACATCTGCATCTGTGCCTGTGTGGGTGTGTCTGTATTAACCTATATGCAGGGTGGATTTCAAAAGAACCCCCTCTGGCTCTTCATTTGATGACTCTACAAAGGGCCCGACTAGCCGCTGGGCCTTGTGTGTGTGTGTGTGTGTGTGTGTGTGTGTGTGTGTGTGTGTGTGTGTGTGTGAGTGTGTGTGTGAGTGTGTGAGTGTGTGAGTGTGTGTGAGAGAGAGAGAGAGAGAGAGAGAGTGTGTGTGTGTGTGACAGCAAACAAAAAGCCAACCATCTTTTATCTAAGAGCTGAGACAAAAGGCCACTGACACAGCATGGAGGACCGAGTTATTGTTGCTCCAAGCGTGACGCCTTCACACGCCTACACACAACTTGCTATAGGATGGTCATGTTACACCCTTGAGGAGAGGTGTGTACATGAGAACAGACAAACACACACTTAAAGAGTAACTTAACACTTATCTGAAATGCAGTTTTTCACTGTCTGTATCATCTCTCATCACATCCAGGGATACTAATGGGTTTGGTTTGGGGGTGTGTGCTCCGCTGCACCTTTATGTCATGGTTTACTGACACACCTGTACATCAGTGCAGCAAGGTGAGAGGTTAAACCACCAGAGGTCAGAGGTTTTAAGTTCTCTTCTGTCCTCCATCTTATGCTATAAATAATATCAAAGTAGATATAAAAGTGGATGTTATGAAACCTTTTAGTGGTGAACTTTCAGTATTTAGGTTTGGTGTTTGGTGAAGTTTGCATTTGTACAATTACCACTAGCAAAGGCTGAATGTTTTAACCAACTTTCCATTACGCTTACTTCATATTTTAACAATGTGGGCCTATCCATTACAGCAATGCCAACAATATATCAGCTGCTTTCAGCTTCTTATTTCACCTGTTTCATCTATTTCAAAGCCTTCATTCACGACTTTTCCAAAGTTTGCTAACCAGTTTCTACCAGTATTAACTGTGACATTTTTCATGTTATGAGTTTCAAGAATGGTCTTTTTTAAAAATTACTCATTGAGAATTGCTGATGTAGAATACTGACACAAAAGAACACACCATAGTCCCAAGAGTAAAATAAAACAGAGAGAGTCTACTGAAACTGAAAATGCTCCTTTGTTATGTCCAGTCTCTCCCCAGTCAACACACAGCTCGCAAGAACAGTTGCTGGCTCGAAGACAAAAGAGCTGACAAAACAGCTACAAATAAAGGAAGAAGACAAAAGGAAAGGGTGAAGACTGGGGTCAGGGTTTAGAAATATGGCTTATAGATTCATCCAAAGGAGGAAGTGCCATATTCTAAGAGACACAAACAACCAAGAAAACATCAAAACACCAAAGATTTTCCTCACAAAAAACAAAGCATGAAATGGGGACATACTTCATTTATATGACTTTAGTACGGCAGCCTCCACAGTTTGGAGAATAGACTGACAGGCATCATAACAGAATGGTGACATCTCTCTGTGTGCCTCTCTGCAGGTTTGTGTCATGAACCCGCCCTGGTTCTCACTAAACTGCTGCAACCAGGATATCCTGTCAAATGTTGGTACCAGCAGCTCGTAACAACTTTGAACAGCAGCCAGCCGACCTCCCACTAAGACAGAGGCCTCGAAAAGGACACCAAATCTACTTTCACACTGTGTACAAAATGTATACTTCTGAATCTACTCTATGTGTGTGCCTGGACACATGAATCCGCACACATGCAAGGAGCAAGTGAAGCATGAAGCGACAGTGTATTGCTGAGCAAGGTACAAGTGTAGCCTAAATAGTGTGTTGCGAGCAGCGCAAGCCAGCAATTTGAGGTAAACAAGTGAGTCAGAAACAATTAGAGGTACTTG
The DNA here is from genome assembly GCA_008933995.1 of Datnioides undecimradiatus. Lineage (NCBI taxonomy): Eukaryota > Metazoa > Chordata > Actinopteri > Lobotiformes > Datnioididae > Datnioides > Datnioides undecimradiatus. Next base: position 2,088,478 of record WARS01000044.1, on the reverse strand, counting down.
GATGGCATTCTGCAACCCAGATAATCAAAACACTGGAACATTTAGAGGCGAGGAGACCAAAAAAGAAGACACTTGCTGCAGGAAAAGAAAATACAAGGCAACACTGGGCCTACAGACACACAGCTAATCTATACTGTGTGTTGTGGAGGAACCAAGTAATATTGCCAAGTAATTACTTTCCAGTGCAGCAGACTTATCTTTATCTAGCTTGTAAGTATGATCTTTATGATTTTGTAAAAGATATATATAAACTACTGACAGTACATTTCCATCACCCCCCCAACCATGAGGCCACAATGCTCTGCTCTCTTAAAACACATCGGTTCTTTGACATTTCCATTCTTCGTGGGTAAGATGTAGAAACCCACAATGAATCCCATCTCAGATCATCTAACAAACATGTTCAGTACGTACCAAGATAATCCCAGCTCCAGTCTGCAAACATCTAACCAAAGAGAAAAGGAGACAGGAGGGTGCAACGAGCCGCACCCTGAGGCCTACTGCATCCTGTGTAGCATGAAGACATGAAGATGTGAGGACTCACCCAGAAATCTTGACAACAAACAGGTTTGGTGGTTCTTCTTCCAATTAACCTGCAACAAACTTCTTAAAGTGGAGAAGGGAGCCAGCTCTTTTCTAAGCAGCTTGCAAGTGAAGTGCCTTTAGCATCATAAGCCATAGACAAAGACTTCACCACGGTTTGTGCAGTACTTCGCCTCAGGCAAAAGAGCGACCAAGAGAGTGCTGAGAGAGACAGACTGAAGGAGGAAGTGGGCGTTTGTCGAGAAAAGAGGAAGCAGGTCTGTCAGTGAAAAAAAGCGGCAAAATTCAAAGATAAGATGACAGCGAGCGAGAAAACACTGGTGGAGACTAAAGTTTAAATTTACATGTGAAGAAAGACAAACCGTGCTCCTGATCATTAAAAAGACACCTAATTGCATGGATTGGGTCAATTAAAGATAATTATATTTAATAAATATCTCATTAGTGTTCCCCTCCTCCAGTGCCGTGCTGTGAGATTAAATTATTGGAGCCTAAAACCAGCCTGCTGTAGCTTAGCCTAACGGAGAGATAGTGGGTAACTGCTAGCCAGCAGGCAATAACTTCCTGGAGCACCTTGTTGTGTTCACACTTCAGGTTTCCCCCAATTCCAGTCATTACTCTAGGCTAAGCTAACTAGCTGCTGGATTTAGACTTTAATTCTATCCAAGATGAATTCAGTGTAGCACATGTTGCTGCAGATAGCAAATCCATGACAGACATGACGCAAACCCTGTGGCAAAGGGCCAAAGAGGAGAGTCTCAAATCTTTTATATGCATTAAAATTGGAATTCAAGTGATCGACTCTACAGCCAAGTTAGAGGCAATGTTCCATTTAATACTGGTGTTCAAAAGATGGCCAGAGCAGGGATCATAACCACAAATATATACTACATGCTTTCACTTCTCCCTATCACCACTGTTACAACACAGTCAGAGAAGCTGACAACAAGTGCCAAAAGAGTGAGTCAGATAGTTTGTGCTGTCACAAAAGACCACTGATCATGAGCTAAGAGGTTCAATGCCCAAATGAAATATTTATTGTTTGAGCAGGGGGGGGTGTGGGTGATGACATCTTCACTGCAAACTGCGAGCTCAACAGGCCGTTTGTGCAAGTGTCACACAAAAACAGATGTTTACTCCACCCAGGCTGAGGTCAACTTTGGTTCGTATGAGCCTCATAAATGCAAACATACAGAACTTCCAGTTCTGATGTGAACTCCCACAGAGCCTCAGAAAGGCAAGTGTCCAAGCAGGAAAACACATTTCAACACAGCAACCGGAAGAACAACAAGCTAATAGAAACGGATCATATCCTCCATAAGCAGATGGAGTAGTGCATGAGATGAACCGTCATGTGGTTAGTCATTTTGATGAAGCCAGGCCTTAGTGCCATGGAGACCTGAGGAAGTGAAAAAGTACAGAGGACCTTTGTCACTAATGACTCCCTGCTAAGTCTAAAAATATTTGTGTGATCACCGAATGCTTGTCTGTCAGGAAACCTAAAGTCTGCTGAGTCAGAAAGCTCACTGAGGACTTGGCCCAACTCCGTGTCAAAAGCTTTAATAATCTATCCAAACAGTCTCAGCTCCCTCGTGAATACCCTGCCTCCGCACCACTGACCCAGTCAGGATGCTGCGCCCTGTTTTTCGACAACCTTTCGTAACTCCACTCATCACAACACTCTGTGCTCCCTCCAAAAGCTGCTGTTTTCAAAATTCAAAAACTGTGTGGTTGTGTGCAGAACTGTTGAGAAATTTGAATTCCCCCACTTTATCAAAGTCAAAGTCCAGCACGCCACATTTCTGATACACTGTCAAACTATTGGTACCTGCTGTGACAGACACGGATTCTAGCTGAGCAGCCGTTGTGTTGTTCTCCAAGAAGGATCAACAGCCAAACTCCAGGCCTACAGGTGATGAGAATTTGATATCAAAGATATAGATTTTGAGTAGAGTATCACGTCTCGTCTTGAACCAGCAAAAAGTGAAAATACAAAAACAGCTGCAAACTGGATTGTTAACCTTCAACTGTCTGTCCTTGCTGTTTCCTATCTAGCCTTAGTATTTAATGCTGTTTGTGTTTGAAAAGGAAAAAAGTTAAACATAATTACTACTATCAAACATAAAGGCTTAAGGTTTTGAAAATCACTTCACTTCACTGCCTGGCAAAACAGGAAATCTTGCAGCAATTGTTTTATTTACAGGGCATGAAAAATTTAAAGTTGCACTACAGGCTGCTGAAGAACAGGAGTGCACAAAACTGTACACTGTATCTACAACTTGGAGTGTAGCATATAGGAAAGACGCTGTATCTCTGTTTTCTGACAATTTTGACTATTAAGTGTAATACAGTATTAAAGAAATCAATGTATAGAAAATAACATTCATTTTCTTGCTGAGGGTTAAAGGAGAAGATCAATACTGCTCTCATGTCTGTTAAATAAGAGGCTACAGCCAGCAGAGCTTTGCAAAAGCTTAGAACAAGCATGGGGAAACATGGGGCCTGGCTCTTGATCTACTGCTTAAAAGTTAAAAGGAAAAATAACAGATGATGAAATGATTGCATCCTGGATGCCTTCTCAGTAAAAAACAAGGAATCCAAGTGTGTGTGGCTAGTTATCAAAATTATTGTTTGTTGTTATTGTTTGTACTCTTGAAAATGGACTGTCATCAGTCAGCAGTGACTCTGACCCTGGCCCACATCACTACCTCTAGCCAGTAATGGTGGTGATTCAGAAATCTGAGCTTATGGTTACACTTAGCTCTAAATGGCTCTTGATCAGAGCTGAAAACCCAAAATGTAAAATGTAAATGCTGATGCTGAATAATAGTATCAGGCAGGTGTTGACGTCATTCGTCTGATTAGTGTTTCATAACCCTGTTTCTTTCTCAGATTTTCTTTTCCATTTTTCAAAAAATGAAATGAATGTGCAGATTCCCACAGTCTGCTTGCAGAGGAGGTTGTCAGGCAGAGATAATTCCACGACACCTCGGGGGATCATCTATTATTCAAAACTGCATCCAAATTTATTCCACTTGAAAAGGAGTAACGTGCTTTACTTGTAATCGTCAAACTCCAGTGGTAATGAAGGTTCGACATGCAGTGGTCTGTGTTACAATGATTCCTGTCGACAACAGAAAGCCGGGCCACTTTTTAGTTTCCAAACTGCACATCACCTTGCAAAACAACACCTCACAAGTAGGTGTATGATCACACAATGGCCTGCTCCCCAGAACAACACAAGCTCTCCAGACAGATCAGTAACCATCTCTTTTGGCCTTGAGCACAAAATGACTGCCTGTGACTGACTGCTACTTTAACATAAGGTAGTTGTCTTCACTTAGAGTAGAAATCACAGTATTTCCATAATGAGGAGGATGTTGGAGAGAGCCCGACTTCCTGCCTCGTAGATCCTGAAAAGGAAGCCTGAGATGAATTAGCTTTACTGTGGGAAGACCCGTAATTTTATTATCATGGGCCATATGTGATAATAGCAGACATTTCCAGACAACCAGCGCATTTCCTTGTATGTGCATGCTGTTCAGACCTTCTGCAAAACCATCAGAACATACAGGAAGGCATGATTACATTGCAGAGACGTCAATTCAAAACAGTGTAATGAAAGCATGGCTTCAGAGGTTTCCAGATACAGCACGTGCACGTGGCATAATTTCACTCCTTTATTTCAGAGACAAAAAGTTGAAACAAATAGGGATGAAGAATACACTTCCCCCTGCAAAATACAGTACAAATCGCACCTTTTATATGAAGTAAACAGCCTACAGTGAAGGCCAGAGGCAGAGGCAGAGTTAATAGGTACACAACCTGCAAGCTACAGCAGCTACTTAATTGGACCAAACACTCCTGGGTTTATCTTACTGCATGAAATGTCAAGTAGAGTTACACTGTTAGTTGGGTCTCACTGCCCACGGGTAGTGCAAGTATCCTCTTATTATTGTCTGTGATAGTTTATGATAATAATAATAATTGGAACGTGGTCACACAGGCTAATGTGCTGTTGACTCCTCGGTTGTACAGCAGCAGTTTTTTACACATTGGTTCAGTGGGAAATGAAGTAAACCTCCATAGTGTATAGGTGGCAACAAGCAGCCTAAAACAGGAAGCTGATACTGGTCGCACTGTGAATATAACGTCTGTAAGTGCACAGTTTAGTGACGCATTTATACAGAGTTTTATAGAGGTCTTTGTTCATCAACCAGATTGTTCGAAAATCCTCACACCATCTGTGCTTAAGTCAGCAAAGTACCAGCACTGACCATCAACATCAGTAGTGTCTAACCAGCATCTTGCCTGTCTCAATTTTAAAGAAAAAAGAAAAGTTGAATAAAATATGTATAACAAGAGTGAGAAACCTTCATCTTTATAATATTTAAGCATAGTTTCCCAACCAATGACATTTTGAATGAAAGACGAAGGGAGGAAGTCAAGATTTCAGAAATCAACCCTTGTTTGCAATGTTAACATTAGTTGCCAACACGCTAAAAGCCTCACTGCATGTTTACTTTTTCACAAATACTTATTTACTTAAGTATTTAAAACTACTTAAAATAAGTGGTTACATTAAATACACTTTGTATAACACTGCTTTCTTGCTGATAGATATACAGGACGATTGTTACCACTCTTATTTTGGTAAATAGCCCCTAAGCTAACTATTTAGTAATTTCTCACAACTGCCAATTACTATAACTAATTTTTTACACGTTTGACTAAACAAGTAGTTGTGTGTTCATCTGGTAGTGAGGTGGAGCAGAGCTAGCCATTTCTTTGTTTATATTTCTTTATGCTAAGCTAACGTAATTGGCTGTTGGCTCCAGCTTCATTTTGACGATACAGATTTTGTCATCTAACTCTCAGGAGAAATGCTAAACTATTCTTTTAAGTTGTGTATGATGATGAAAGGTTGTGCTGGACAAAGTTGCAGAGAGCACGACAAAGTGTTTGTGATCAATCTGAAATGCTGATGTTGGCATTTGACAGCCAGCTGCCATTAACCCATTGTCAACAGCATGACCGATGATGTTCCGAATTGATGTGGGCTTTGATTTGAATTTATTGGTTGTTGACAACATCCAACATCCTAGTTACAAAACACGGAGGAGTGAGCAGACAAACATGGTGACACGTTCACGAATGAGGTTCATCACCATTCCCTGATTGATCTCAACTCGTGATATTTTGGGATATTTAAGTGCTTATGAAACATTACCTGTACCATTAAAATACCCCGGTGTGTATATTTTAATCCTCCTGCACTTACAGCGTTGTGTATTCAAGAGTGTTATGTAAGGCGACTATTACACATGTTGTTTTTTCCTCCATTGCCTCGCTAACTGAAACACAATAGGCTGTGTGCTCCGTTCAAACACAATCTCTTTTCTCTTTAGATTTAAAAATAACATGCCATCCTTCCCCCCTTACATAACTCAATATCAGTCAGCATCAAGGTCGGCGGTGAGAGCTTAAAAACAGAAAAGAGGAGCACAATTAGGTGTTTACCCTGGAAGCCTTTTCACTGCCAGTTAGGAAAAAAAGAGTGTGTGTGTGTGTGTGTGTGTGTGTGTGTGTGTGTTTGTGTGTGTGTGTCTGAGAGAGAGAGAGCCCACGGGCATAGTGAGTCACTGACAGTGTGACCTTCTGCTCTCAGGCTTCTCAGCCCTGTTGGAAACAGCCTATCCAGGTCAAACACCCACTCTCCACAGTCCAAACTGACACATATAGGAGAAGTGAGTTATGGAAATGTCTGTTTCAATGTTGTCTTCGAAAGTCAATCCCAGCTCACAAAATCCTGCTGCAACAGGAAACATTAACATCGCAGGGACTGTTGGAATCTAGCTGTGATGAGAGGAAGCAATGTACCATTTTGTGTACACGCTGACTTGTTCAATCAGCACACAGACATTAACATCTATCTTACTGATAAAAAGGCAGAGATCTTTAGAAAAAAGGATTTTCTGCATCATGAATACGGCTAGGGCTACCACGAGAGATGCTGCACTCAACCACTCATCCATTCTGATCTTCACCAGAAGGCTTTTTTACGACCGTCAGATTAAATTCTGAGGTTGATAACAGAGGTCTCTAAACCTTAAATTGCCTCAGCAAGAGATGTGGGTTGGAGAGATAAAAATGTCAGCTATGCTATGTGCGTCCCCAGAAGACTCCGCAGTGGCTGGTCTGGCTGCAGGCCTGTGGGGTCTTTGGTGTAATCAACTTACATAGCTGGACCATTAGGACAAAGCTGGAAAGAAGAGCCTGGATGCTTAAAGGAACAGACTGGAATTTGCAGCGTGCCATAATACTGAAAACAGCATCCGTGTATGGATATCATAATGAATTTACTGCAGGACCAACACTGGCATGTTTGTACATTTATAAATTCTGCCACAGAAAAACTGTCAACAAACAAAGGAAAAGGGGCTTTCACAGTTTACAGAACATTAACGTATTCAAGGTGAGTGTTATAATGCTCCCAACTAAGTTTTAGCAAAAGTGTCGCCTCATTTTACGCTACAGGCAGCAGTGGGTTAGCCTAGCAGATATGCTGGAAACAAAAGGGTTATGTCCAAAAATCACCCACCAGTGACTCTAAACCTCACTAATTAACATGGTACATGTCATTAGTTTAATCTGTGCAGTCATTGCAGCCAGCCTACAAACAGTTCAGCTCATACACCCCTCAACACATGTTGGACACATGAAGGTGATCCATTTTCCTCTGTTTCAGTTTGTATGCCAAACTATGCTAACCTGCTGCCGCCTGTAGCCTTATGCTGAATGGACATGTATGAGAATGGTATCGATCTTCTCATTGGACTCTGGATATATGAACTATTCCTTTACTTTCAGTCCTTGTCCTTCCAACATCGGAGGAGCTTAAAGTCAAATTCCATTCAGGTGCAGCAAAACCCCTGATATATTAAAAATATGAACTCTTGTACTTTGTTTAATTTTGCTCAAAATTCAGCAAACTCTTTCCCAATATTGCCACATGGCAGATACAAAAGCTTAAAGAAGGAATAAAAGACAGATTTTCTCACTGTGAGATCTTAAACTTTCCCTTTTTTGTCATCAAAACACAAAGCTGAGGTCCTATTTTCGTTATCCAGAAATATCAAACAAGTGCCAAAAACATGAGAGTCCAAAGAAACAACAAAAGTGTGCCTTTTGTGTCCAAAGACACAACAGTTTATGATGTAGAAAAACAGAACATCAAAGTGTAATTCTTCAAAAGCAGCAGAGAGCGGGGGGGGCTGAGAACGGTTTGACCGGAGCTTCCCCATGACTGATCACTGCAGACAATGATTGGAGCCTCTGAGACCACGCTTCAAGGAACAAGCCATCCTGAAAAAGTTCACTAGATCCCTCCGTGTGTGTGTGTGTATGTATATGTGTAAAGGGAAGGGTAGAGACCACACAAAAACCCTGCCAGGTCACATGACCAAGGCAGGGACGAATGTTGCTTTTTGGTTGGTCAGCAAGGGAAGTCATGGAAACAGGTCTATAGTCCCATTGTCTAACACTGAGCTGCCCAAAGTGGGGCCTGTAGGCCAAAGATGGATGACCGTACAGGTCTGATTTGCCCACCAGTTGACACAGGAGAAAAAAAAATAACCCACGCACAAATTGCTTTTTTATTTTTATGAGGTAAAACTCTTTAAATACTTAGGAACATGAGTCATCATTTCAAATCATCTGGACTCAGCAGGCAAAGTGAAACATTACACAGGAATTCGGTCAATGATGGGATCAGAGTACAATTTTGTACCTTAACAAGACACTAGGTGTTAGCGTTTGGCCCGTAGCCTGACCCACGAAGGTTTGGGCATCCCTGGTCTAACTGGGTCTAACTGAAGTGTGTGTGTGCGTGTGTGTGTGTGTGAGTATGTTTCTGTGTGTACTGTAGGAGGCGGTAGGCATTGTAGCACCAGGAGGGACGAGCACAGCTTTCTCCATTCACAAGCAAAAAACGCCTCCATCATAAAGTGACCTTGACTACTCCAGCAGAACAGCGAACACATCCAAACATCTCTCTCTCTCTCTCTGTCTCACACCCCCTCTCATTCTAAGTGGGTGCATTTCAGAGCAGGCAAACAACCACATAAACAGAAATGGCCTTTCTGTCTATAAATTCACTGATACGGTTCAGGTTATGATGACGGGCTTTCATTGAAAAAAAAAAGACATCAAGTTATGATTAGCTCTGGTTTCCATATTGTGTAACGAATCAAACCATGCTACTGCAGGGCAAATCAATAATGCTTCCCCAGCACAGCATCATGACAGGCATGTTTTATCCACCACATGCCTGTCAGTTTGGCTCATACAGACTCTGTTTTGGAAATGAAAAGCATTCTTTGCATAAACCAAAGTTGGAAAATCAAATTGTTTTACATCCTGTTCATTAAAAAGGGATACAAATTGGCGACGATTTAACTGGCCACTGCAGTTCAGTTTCGCAGGGTCAGGCTTGTGTGCCTTTCGCTTCCACAAAGACTTTAGAAATAAAAGAAAAAAAAACCCTTCAAAGTGCTAAAATTACACCCCAGACACCAGGAAAAAAAGGACCAGACAAAACGTCATAATGGGAAAAACGCTCACACAGCCACAAATGTATATGCGTGAAAAAGACAACAGATGAAAAACTGCCTTTTGTGTTCTCCTCTGCGGGGCTTCCCATTCATAAAACACAGACAGTGGTTATCACATCCCAGCTAACCAAATACAGCTCTTCAGGGATCTTCCATCCCTTAACTGGATTAGCGCTGTTCATGAGAAAGATAATGCTGCTTCGTACGTCTTCTGTGTGCTAATTGAAAACTGAACGGACAGGTGCTATGGGAAGTTACTTAAGTTGCACACGCACCCACACACACCCACAAAAAGAGCAGTGCACTCTGCCGACCAGGCATGAGATGTGTGTATAAGTCCCAGAATAGAGCAGCGGGGATTATGCAAGAACAATACTGTAGCTAAAGGCTTAGTTTCACTCATTTTAGAGAGAAAAGAGAACGTTTCTGCCCGAAAGCAGGGGCAGCATGGCAGAATGTGGTAATTACTGGAAGTGTTAGGCTTCATACATTATGGTGTCCATCTTGCTAAACATGCCTCTTTCAAAATAACACAAAAATGTAACGTTATGGTACCAAGATGAAAATGCAAAATGAAAAAACAGCATGTGTCAATTATAAGTTTACTTTATTTACTTTGTATTATTTATCTCTAGTTTTGAATTGGCAGACTTCAAAATTAAGGAAAACAATCATTGTAGAGATACCTGGTGGATCCCATGCACATGAAGATAAAACTTCCTCTGATTGGCCGACAAATCTGTCAGACCTGTCATCCATTGTGACCTGCCATCATTTTGCACATGTGACAGCTTAATAGCTGTGGTTCATTAGAGCCTCAAAAAGTACTGGGCTTTAAAACAGAGCCTTATTTATACCACGACTGTCTATACAGCAACAGTGTGTTCACTGCACAGATGCATTCAGATATCCTTTAGGTTATGTGTCTCCACCAACCAAGAAAGAAAAATTGGTAACAAAAACAAGAAAAGGAGAAAAAATGATGTGAGGACGTGAAGTCTCAGTAACACAGCTGATTATCAAACCCTTGCTGAGGCTTGGTCAGTAGGCTGGAGCATCGCTCCCCTTCTCCCTCAGACATGTCTAAAGATTTATAAAAATACTCTACTTTGAATAAAAAAATGTATCTGTGAAGGTTTTTCGCAAAAAAAGTTCAACATTCCCTCTTACAAGAAAACTTTTTCTCATAAAACAGAATCTATCACTACGCAAATATTGTTCATTACAAAAGTTTAAATACTGAAGAAGATGTTTCCTGCTATACAGTGTATGTGTGGCGGAAATTTCAACAACCAAACTAGTTGTAAAGATAAAAAAAATGTTTTGCTTGTATTTACACATTGAAAAAGAATGGAGATGAGAGGTGATCACACAATTTCCCCCTTTGGGCAGATGAGTGTGAAAACAGCGTCTTTGTCTCAAACTCTGCAAATATGCATCATCCCGCACAGTTGAAGTCAAACAAACAAGTGACACAACATGAAGCAAAACACATTTTCCAAAACAAAGCGCACCGTGGAAACAGCTAATTTGATTTGAGAATAAGTGTCTGGTGGATTTGAGGTATCCATCAGCCACGGTTGCTTGCTGAGTAAGAAGTGGATAGACTGAGTATGTTCCTGTTTTCCTGTAGAAAAGGATAAAGCATTACAGTTATGACCACAGTCTAAGTGGGGTTTAAAAGTAAAAGGCTACTAGTTCACTGATGACTAGACCTGCTTTTTTTACATTATAGGAGCTTAACTCACTCTGCTCATAGCGCTGGCAGGGTTGGCATGTGCTCCATCGAGTTTAATGGGATGTGAAGGATTGAGCGTCCCGGGTCAGGGAATTTCCATTGCAAATGATTGCTGAACCACTGAGGCCCAGCTTTCGTTTTGTCCAGCGTTTAGACAAACATACACAAGGCGGATTGCTTTCAGACGATTTCCTATCAGGGAGAGCCATACATTCTCACACACAGGAAGACGGTGTATGTTCCACCAAAGTCTTTGCATTGATTTTTCCCATGAAACTGGTATGCACAGAGGGTTTCTGATATGGTCTGCGCTTTCTCTGAGGAGAGGGTCAACCCTGTACGACAAGGTCTTCACAAAACACTGTACACTGCTGCTGTAGCACATGATATCATCAGTGTTTTCTTGGTAAAGTGACTATATAAATATGCAGTATTACCCTGCACTGTTGCCAATATGGCAAATCACTGGACTGAAACTTGATAATAGCATTAATCTTTGGCAAGCAAAGTTCAAGATAATCTATTTTTTTGGAGAATGGAGATGAAGTTCCTGTTCCTGAAGAGTAACCTGTGAATATATTATTGAGGTTTAGTTTCCCGAACTGTTTTTCTTTAATCTCTCCCACAACCCTTATTTTCATTTTTCTTTCTGCCAACTCTGCCTGTGCAAAGCTTGTCATGCGGCGTAACTATTTTGTCATTTCGTAATTTAAATTAGGGAGAAATTAGGGGTTCTTGTTTCGATGCAGTGGAGCTCCCTGCAGCTCCCGGCAAATACTGCAGAATCAGGTTCGACAAAAAATGAGATGGCGTGAGGGTATAAATGGAAATTGACTCATCATTCAATCCTCAATGTAACCACGGAAGTAACAAAAATATCTGGACCAAGTTGAAATACTACTAAAGTGAGCTAATGCCAAGAGTTTCAATGCTGCTGACACTTCTTTAGAGTCAGACTGATGCTTTTGAGTATGAGTAAGAAAATACTGCTGGTGATTAGCAGAGGTAACAAATATTGATACACCAGAGCATCATGATGTTGTGTTTTGTGATGCTCTTTCAATTCTATTACATACTATGTATGTGCATGATAAAGGCTGATGTTTATTTCAGACTGCACAAAAAGTAGTGTTTTGTTGGATGCTTTGATAAACGCAAATTCAGACCCAACTCTTCTGATTGCATCAAAAAAGTAAGCAAGTAAGTTTGTTTCATCAGACTGGATGCATATTATAATTTAAAGGAAAAGTGATTTTTGAGTATTTTAGCATACATTTTAAAAGGTGGAGGGGCTGTTTAATTTTACAGAAACAATTTAATATGTTTTAATATTTTTATTAATGAATGTTTTGAATACATAAAGTAATTCCATAATTCAGTCCATAAATGCACTTTGTCTGCCTGCGAGTGAATGCACTGCTGCTTAGCCCTGCAGGTCTGTTCTCCATCTGTCTTTTGGAATAACACAACAGTTTCACTGTGTGTGACATTTCTGTGCTATCGATAATTTCGTCTGCCATGAGCTGCTGCTGCTGCTGCAGTGTTGCACTCGTCATATACATCCCTTAATGGAAACATGGTCTCCACTTAGCTAAATTCAATAGCTCCGGGGATTACCATCTCTACTGAAGCATGTAATAACCAAAAGGTCATATCATCATCATCATAACTCAACAAACCATAATCCGCCACTGCCTCTTTAATGGCTTTTAAAGTGTGTCAAGGCCCGACTCACTGCCACCAGTCACATTTTTAATGAACATGCCCTCATCTAAAGCGCCAGTCTGCCAGTCATTCTGCCCAGCTTTGAATGCTGTGTCACTCTATCCCCCGTTGGTTTTTGCTAGCCTAGATCGAGATGTGCGAGAAGCCCGAGAACATTTGGGATTGATTTGTGGCTATTTTTACTTGTCCTACTTGAACTAAATGGTTCAGATACTCAGAGGAAGAAGTCAGGCACTGAAAAGGCTTATTGAACTTCTACAAAAAAAATCACTGGAAAGCTAAATGCTGGTAAGAGAGTGGACGCTTTCAGAGAAAAAGAGCACCTTTTAATAGTAGAGAGGAATAAGCTACAGAGTATATGCCCCATCCATTGGTCTATTATTTAAAGGCCACTGGCATTCGGAGGAGTGAAAATTAACGTGCTGGGAAAGATAAATGGCCATGTGAACACACACACACGCACACACACACACGCCAGACAGGTTTAATAAAAGAAAGGTGGAATAAGCTGTCTCAAGTGACCTTGCACCTCGATAAACTCAACGCACACGGTAGCATCATTTCCCTCCAGAAGTCGCACAGGACTACTGCACACATACTGTGCTCCTCTCGACCAGAGCAGAAATGACTCCTCCTTATTAAACCATAACTCAGGAGAGAACACGGGCCTTCAACAACACTCATTACCTAAGCATATAGCGAACAGGCCACTGTTCAGTGTTGCTGGCGCTACAATTATGTTAGCAGCTGATGACTATCATCACGCGCGTAATAAGCGCTCTACAGGAGCACTGACATTACGGAAGATGGTTATGGGCTCTCTTGTGGAAATCTCCTGCTTCCATTGCCAGCTCTGGTATACAGTCACCTAATACACACTCACACACACATTGAGGAGAGGACTAGCGTAAAGCTAGACTGTGTATCTGGTGTAGGTGCCGTGAAAGGATTCAGTCACTTCACAGATCGGCCATCTACTTGCTGTGACTGGCACAAGTGAGTGGGAACAAAGGAGTCACTGTGGCTGTCACACTCACTCCTCATTACACTCACCCTTTGCTCTGCCAGCTGTCTTTTCATCCCCTCCCACAGCACCTCCCCTGCACCCCCCAGCTGCGGCTATACATCAAGCTACCCTTAACACACACACACCCCACCCAGTACACATGTCTTGGGTGGCTTTTGGGGCCTGGCTTCACCAAAAGACTCTCTTCCTCTCCTGCTGGGTGCTCTTTGCCTATCCGCCATACTGACTAACTGACTGCACTGTTGGAGGCACAATGTTATTCACCACCACCACCAGCGGCTCATCAGTATCACACCACTGCACACAGCCACAACACATGAGCTCATTCTTGCTACGAATATCACACTGGGGCTGATTTTCAAACTATTTTCCATTTAATTCTGTCTTTCTTGCCTTCTGGAGTGCCACCTCACAGATGCTTCTTTTTGTTGCGCAGTCCTGCCCAATAAGTCTCTTTGCCCAACCTCCACTTCATGCCCCACCCTTTCACCACAATGCCCTCCCCTCTCCTGACAAATGCCCCGTGCCCAATCTTTGGGCTCACCCATTAATTTGCTAACCTCTAAACTCTGCCCTCAGCCTCCCACTCTCCACAGCCTTCCTATTATTTATTTATCTCCTATATCTTTTTTTTTTCTTTTTTCTTTTTTTTTTTTAAACCATATGGTATACCCATGCCCTCCCCTCTCTATGTTTACCCAATGGCAGCCTCCAACCCTGCCTGCCTGGTCAGTCACGAGCCGGCATCAGTGCCAGCTCGGCCTCCACCCTAGCAGTGTGGTGACTGGCTGCTGCTGAAACACTTTCATCTCTCCTGCATGCCTAACCCGAGTGCTATGAAGCCATTCATTGGGGCTTTGCTAGTGGCTGCCTTATTATTGTCAAGTTATAGTAAAACTGTGGGTGGGGGCTTCACTTGCGGGATAGAGACAGCGAGAAGAGTCGAACTGAGGCTGAAGTCAGGCTATTTATGGACTGGGGCATGCAATTCAGAGAACTTCAGTTTTGCCTTTTATGGGTTAACTGCATGTAACCTACATTTATGTGAAACAGAAAGACGCAGAGAAACTGGGGGGAAGAAAGAGAAAGAACAACACGAGTGGAGGGCATTCCTCAGGCCAGGCATTCATTGCTGTGGGTACAATGTCACTGGATGATGTAATTTGTGCATAGCAACCCCCCATGAATCTATTCACTGTGTACATGGAAACAGACATCAGGCACGACATGTTTCACTTCTCAGCCTGGCCTGTAATTGATACTGAAGAACATTAACGACCAACCACATTACATCGTTTGCAGGGTTTGCGCCTGCATGCCTTGACCTTTCTCCCTCACGCTTTCTGTCAACAGGAAATGGATCAGTTCACATGCAGATATTGGCAGGAAGTGGCTCACGTTTCACCTTCTGTGCAGAAGCGGCACACTCACTCCTACTAAAAAAACTAAATCTACTTGTCAAACCTGCTGCTATGCATGTCAGAGACTCTCAAAACCACCAGTCTAAAGACTGTCATGCATCCGGTGGCTCTCCAGCTATTGTAAAAATGCCACTGGTATTTCCTGTGCCTTTCTTCCACGTCACTATGGGCTGGGAAATGCAGCCACACAAGTTGGACACGCACACACACAAAAATACAAAAACAGTGTTAAGCTTCGCCTCCAGACAACAAAAGAACAGACACAGCAACAAGCCCTGAAGGCAACATTAAACCCAGCTAGTCCGCCATTACAATACCTCTCTTCTCTCAATGGAGAGCAAAGCTGAGCCCAAATGAGCTGAGCTGTACCATGTTATTGTTCAGTGTTTAACATAGGTGGGTATATGATAAGGCGCAGGCACACTGACAACATGTAACATTCACAGGAAATGGGGAGACGCTGATGTGTGGCCGGCACAGACCAGCCGGGGTGACACTGGGTAAGACAGGTGGTTTACAGATGGGGAATCAGGCTCAGGCCACAAACAGAAACAGAATCCTGCAGCAGCCTGAGAGACAACAAAACACTCCTTAATGCTTCTTCTCAGATGGCAGAGAAAACCTGTGTCTATATAGACACAACAACATAGCTGGCAGGAACGACAAGAAGCAAAAACACTGATAAGCACACAACAGGGAGAAGGAAGCTCAAACGGGTTGTCCTGTGGGTGTCTTCACAACAGACTTGCTCTGCTTTTTTTAAAAAAAACAAAACCCCCACATTATCAGGTAGAACTTAAACAAATAATAAAAAGGTTTGATGTGGTGTGTTTATGGATGCCCAATAATACACGGAGACAAATTTCAAACATCTGTGTTCATGCCTTCAAACCTCAAGGACACACAACAGACACAAGGATTTGGCTGAAGTGAGGGGCAAGTTGAAACATTTCCTCTTGTAAAGAAAATACCAGCTATGCACGATCTCTTAAGCTTCACCCGCTGTCTCTAACGAACCCCTGAGCGAGGCTTTGGTGGACACTGAAAGAAGTCTTCTTCACACAGCAGTTGTTGTCCAGATAAATTACCCAGCCACAGATCACATTGACCTGTTGCGTACAGGTAATGAAAGGCAGCGACAGAGTGCGTGAGGCTGATTACGGTTTGTTTCTACTGGCCGGCTGGAGCTGACACTACTCTCTTCAGGCTGCTGAGCTCAAAAGTAGCAGGGCAGATGAGCACTGGAGCCTTGTGTGGGTCAATCTATCCCAGATGCCCTATTGAACAACACTGCACCTGGTCAATGTGTTGGCTGCGAGGGCCAGAGACTGGACAGCATGTACATGCTGTTGTTTGGATAGAGAGCTCTGGTGAGAAGACAGAAGTGAAGGCTTGAGAGGAGGAAGAAACAGCGATAGACAGATGAGGATGCAAGACAAAAATGATACATGAAGGAAAGAGGCATCAGAAAGTAAAGTCTTACAGGGAAGACAGTGAGTCTGGGAGCAAAACTAAAAGTGAGACAGGGAGATATCAAAGTGCCTTGTTTCCCGAATGCCCCTTCTGTGTTTTGATTTATTCAGACACTCAGAGGCAGCCCCGACATAAAGCAACACACCTTCAATCCAAGGCTTGCTGCTCCCCAGCCAGAGAGAGCGAACGAGCCGGCAAGCGAGCTAGTGACCTTGGCATGTTATGAGAGGCCCTTCACTCCTCCTCAGCCTCCTCTCTCCAGAGGGAGCCTCGACAAGTCGAATGGAGAACACTGCTGTGGCATGCTGACGTCGCCGAGGCCCTCATTGTGACAGAATGGGTTCAAATCCTTAATCTCAGCCCGTACATTAATTATGCAACGTGTTTAGCTATGTGCTATTGTGTGGGGAGACACTCATGGGGAATGATCACCCAACCTCTCCTGCCTTGAAATGCAATATGGAATGAAAACACAGGTATAGTTGGACGAGCTCTCATGCCATTTCACAGAATAATGTGTTCTTAAAACTTTATATAAACTTGAAATATTTTAATGACACTAAAATGGTAGAATTCAATGCTGTAAATGAGCAAATGTGTACAGTGCGTCAGTTTTCATATCACAGTGTACCGTTGCAAGCCTATTTCCTCTGATCATAGTGATTTTAAACAAAATAAACTCTCATCCAGACCCTCATTTCAGAGCTGTCATGTAGTTTTATATCTGGTCGTTCTGAACACTCCTCATTTAACAGTGCACCGCAGCTGCTGTCTGACAACTGCACCTCTCTCACTCAGTCTATACACAACCTCTCCGATCATAGAGCTTGAAATGAACAAGCTTTCTGCCGCCATAAGCAAACAGGTGGAGGAAAGTACTACTAAAGTGAACTACTATCTTAAAAGCGTGTTTTTGTGGTGAAGCATCGCAAGGCAGCAAGAACATCAAAGGTTACACACACAGATAAACATTTTTTGCAACTACAATGGAAGCAAAGTTGTAAGTTTTGTGTCCAGTCAATACATCTAAGAACATTCTGAGTCCATAGTCATCAAAGGGAGATAGAGAAAACAAGGACGAGACAGTGCTCTCTCTGTCTCAGCAATAATGTAAGAATAAAATGACAACTAAATAAGTTTTGAAGGTTTCTTAGAAACCGTGTCGCCCCTCCCACATCCAGCATAACAACAGGCTAGTTTTATTTCCGGTCCACCTCACTAAACCTCCAGTCATCCGTATGTGCTGTCCACTGTCATCAAGGAACGGCGTTGACAAGATCATCGCTCTGTGTGTGTGTGTGTGTGTGTGTGTGTGTGTGTGTGTGTGTGTGTGTGTGTGTGTGTGCGCGCGCCTGTGAGACACAGAGAGAGACGACATGGGGCCGACCTCTGTTTGGACCCGGGCTTCAACATAATGACTCATAGCTCACAAAGACACACACACACGTGCACACGCACACTCCTTGCTCACACACACGCAGCATACATTTATACATATATATCTATGTATACACACAAAGACACAGACAAGATCAGCCAGAGCTCCCTCCCTTTAATCTCCTCTGTGTCTTTGTGGAGGTTTACTGTATGTTATACTGAGAGGTTCAACTGACCATGGCGCCAGGCCCAGGGTCCACCCTGAAGCACAAAACTGTGTATTGTGTGTATTTGCTGCTCATTTCTTCATGCAATGGCAGTATTTTATCACTAATCAAGTCGGCGACCAACAAACATGCTGTTCCTGGGTTTTCTATTTCAGTTTCCTTGTCATTCACATTTTGAACATAAGGACATTATGAGGCTGATTCCTTCAAGCAAGATCTGCTGAGTTTTATAGAAAGGGCATATAAAGGGCTCCAAAAGTCAGCCAGAGAGGCCCTCAAGCACTTTCTGATTCTGCGTGGGAGGGGAAGGACCAGCCCTCAGCCCAGGAGGACTTATCAGGACTCTAAACTTCCATTGCTAAAACTGCTTAGCCTGACACACACAGCACTGGACGTTATTGAGTGTTAACAGACTAAAGCGCTGATTGAGCATTGCAGCCCTACAACACTGTGGGTCTGATGAAGGACAGGTGTGTTTGTAAAATGAATGAAATCGATGGAGCAGCAGCAGAAATGTCAACTTTCTAATTCAGTCCAGCTCTCATTACACAAATGCAACTGGAAGCAGCAACATGTGTGTACCTGAATGACTGTAGTCTTCTGACCGAAACCAACACTTGACTCATCACTTGAGGCAGGCTTCATGCAACTTTTTCCACATATACAGTCAAAAGACATGCAAAAAGATGTCAGTGTTTAAACTTTTAATGACTCTAATGACAGTTACAAGATGAAGTAAAAATTTATCTGCCAGAACGATGCCTGTTTAATTTCTGTGCATCCTGCTCCACTCTGTTACTTTTCTTTTACTTAAAGTGTAGCAGAGCAGTGAATCGAATTTCCTACTTTGGTTGTTCTGTGTTGTTTCACCTGAGTATGCAGCGGTTGATGCGCAGCCTCTTCCATTCTGCTAAACAAACAAAAAATCGGAGACATTTGAAATGTATTTGCCAGCAAGCACGAATCATAAAGAACAACATAAATGCTTCAGGGGACGTGACACCATGACAGCTTCCTGCCTGCCCTTATAATCTGATAGAATAGAGTAGAAGTTACTGTTTGGCTCACAGCAACAGTTCATAAACTTCCTGTGCAGTAACAAAGTTTGTAAAATGACTATGTGTAATACACTGCGGCAACACACACACCCACAGAAGGTGTTTACAAAAATCCCTACCCACCCCAGATCTAACATCAAACAGAGAACTCATTACCACATCAGACAAAAATGTCCATGAACTAATGGGTCAACACTTCTGTAGGTACCAAGAGGCAAGTCAAGTGCACAGTTTGAGGAGATGCAGAGGCAACCCCCAGAACACCAGTGCAGCTCCATTCACTCACTCTCACTGAAGACAGTAGTGGGCGAGGCTGTCAGAGGAAGTGCGCATAGCTGGGCCTAAAGGGATTCACTCACACATGACCACACACACACACACACACACACACACACACACACACACACACACTCACATAGACACCCGTGATCCATTCTAAGCTACTGAGATCATGAAAGGATTTAGCAATGATCCACATGTGCATTTGATCAAGCATTTGGTAGACCACCTGATCGTATGTACATGGGCAGAGAGCAAATAGCATACGGATGTATGGATGGATGTATAGAAACATGGATCAAGGGAAGAAGAGCTGTGTGAATAGATGGACGTATGGAGTGATGTGCAGGGCAGCGTGATGGCAACTATCCATGTATGAGCAGCAAACACAGAGATCATGCAATGACCCATACTATTACACACCACCTAAAGGGCTCAGAGAGACACAAAAAAAACACGCACACACACACACACACACACAGCTATAATTAGGTTACAGCTGAAGAAAACGTGTTTAGCACCTGGGTCATACTGAAACACCAACATGCAGCTACTATGAAAATGATGCAGGCAAGCCTTGGAGAAAAATAAAAACTGACGCAGCACTTCAGCACTGAAAATCTGCAAATTTCTGCAGCGCATGTGCACACATGCCATAAATCATACACTGTGTGATGTTAACACTGCTGATACATAAGCACAGTCCTACTACAACAGCTGTACACAGTCTAACAGACCCTAACACCTGCTCACAACTCAGCAATCCCCACAAAGTACCCAACTCGAAAATGTAAAGTCAGTTCGAGCCTCTCACACAGCTGGAGTGGGGATATACTGAGTAGACCAAGAGACCATCTAACCATTTATCCTACTGGGTCAGTAGGCTCAGAGGCTGAGAGGCTCTTAGCTGAGCGATGCTAAATACCACAAACACACACACACTAGGAGCAAGAGAGCTGGCTAACCTCTCACCTAATATTTACAGAGCTCTGCAGCACAGCTGGAATGCAGCGGGCAGAGCGAGCACGCAGAGGGAACCATATCAGTTTCTGGGTCATCTAGGGCTGCTTCGCTCCGCATAATGTCTAGACGTGGACTGCAAAAACACGCCCGCAGATGGATGCTCTACACTTAAACTGATGCATATTCCAAGAATGGACAGACTGTGGACTGCGCTCAAGGGACAAAACATATACAGTTATAGAAGCACAGGGTGATAGGCCAAAACACATTCATGAGTGTATTCCCTTATGCAACTGCAAGGAGACCACAGTTCATCATGAAACAATATCAAACAAGTTTTTTTCACACCAGTTTCTCTTATTCATGGCATATGTTTTTACAAACCAAAGAGCTGCCTGGTTCTGAATTGAGCCTGAGGCAACAATCAGTAAACTAAAGAGCAGAACATGGCAGCAGCACCTATGAGATCTCTCTTCACCCACCTATGTCTGTCTGGCTGTCTGGCACCTTCCCATCGCACCTTCAGTACCTACCTGCTGTTTTAATTAACTTCATACCACAGGGAGCAATTATGCAAGGCAACATTCATCTCATTTGGAACTGCAAATTAATCTAACCTCAAGATGCCGAAGGACAGGCGTAGCAGTGTGTTCTGCAAGCAAGGATACCAGTACATTAAAGTGTTTTTTTGTTGTTTTCTATAGGTTGTTAATGCAAAAAGACATATAAAAGCCACAGAGAGATGACAGGAAAACTTCAGGCCCTGAGGTTTTTGGTGTGACACAATCGTGAGCTTTTAGGAGGGGAAAAAGGGGGAAATTAGTTCATTAAGATGGACAGATAGCAGGCTGGGCATCCATCAAGGAGAAAACAATTTACATACCTCCGTTTCCTCAAGAACAGAGAGTTGGGGGGGGGGGGGGCTGTGCTGCAATGAGAGAGAGCGAGCAGGTGAGAAGAAAAGTGCGAGAGATGGGGGAGCTAAAATGAGCGAGACAGTGAGATGTGTGAGAAAGCGAGCGTAAGAGAGTAAGCTAATGAGAGAAAAGATAACAAGCTGCAAAGGGAGGGGCGGGAGGAGACAGAAACAGCCCAGAAATTGGCACGGTTGCACCTCAGGAGGTGGTAGGAGGATGCCAAACAGTAGGCAGTGTCAAACAGATGCACACCAAGATCTTGCATGTGATGCAACTCAATAAGTGAGGGCAGGCACCCATCCTCTCGCAAAAACAAAGTACTCTGAGCTGCCTCTCCATCTCTGCCTCTTTGCACTAATCTGATTTCCTGGATTATGTTTCGCTATTTAAAACAAAACAAAACAAAACAAAAAAAATAACACTAAAGAGCTCAAGTTTAATTCCATCAGTTTATTCATGACTTCTGGTGCAAACCGTTGCTGCTGTATTTTACCTTCTCACTTTTCATTTTACTCTTTACTCCATTTCTAATCACTGATTTTTAAGACCCTGTAGGGATAAAGAAATATTTATCTGGGCAAGCCAGCTAACAAAAAAGGGCAGGTTTGCTGTGGCTAATAAAACTTGTTTTCGCATGTGTACGTGCATTCTTTTTGACATATAGGTCCCTCAGGTGGCTGTAAAACTGAAATATAAAGCTTCTGGCACGCTTCAGTTTGGAACCGGACAGCTACTGGCCAGAGCTGTGCACACACAAAACTTCATGTGCCAGTTTAATGGGAGAATGTGCTCAAGTTAGTGGTTTGTTGAAAATTGCGTTCCTTGACTGCTAAAGGCTGTGCCAGACCTGAGCCTAAAACCAAACATCAATCTCTGAGCCGCTGTCAACCGCAGATACATAGACAGGGTGGACATGGAAGCCAAAACCTCACAATGCAACACAGAATCTCTCAGTGCACGTATGTAGAAACTCAGATTTCACATCAAATAACACAAACTACAGCGACCAGACATTTAACCTCTAACTTTCTACTTCACTGATACTCCCAGAATGGCACTCGAAACCAAAATTGCCACCCTTACATGTCTCATTGTTGAGCTCTTGAGAACCGCCCGTATTTCTGTGCCCAAGACATGGCTGCATGGCTGTCCCTGTGCATCTGGATCTAGGCTATGTTTGCCTGTGTTTATCGTCGACTTGACACGATAATGCCGGCATGCGTGAGGCTCCATCACAACAGGGACAACTCTGGTGGCTAACAGGGCATGTAAATGGGCTCTCACTCTAACAGAAGCCGCCTGCAGGGCCAGAGGGACCGAGAGAGGATGGCAGCAGAGGCTGTGGCCCGCACCACGACTGATGTGAGGAGGAGAGAGCTGAGGCATGCTGGGAGCCACGGTGCCAGTGCTGTTGTGGTCGCTTATGGTTCCTGCGTGATCACTGAGGAAATATGGAGAAATGGTCCTCAAAGTGGGCTCTGTGGACAACCAGGGGCCCTTTAGAAGACCGCTATGGGACCAAAGGCATAAAGAGTAATACATTTTGTCCAATATAGATCCACAGACAAGCTGAAGATTACTTTGAATGGACTGGATGGCTTCACCACAGTGAATTATCTATTTTGATACACTGTCTTTGTTTTTCAGTCTGTTTGGTCATGGTGACATTAAAATTATATGACTTTTCTGCGTGTTGGCAAACAAAGGTTTAATTCAAGCTACTCTTAATTTCAGCATAAACTGACTCAACTGATTGGTGGGAAACTGGGCCTGTCATACAGTAGCTGTTAGGTTAGTGCGGCAGTAAATATACTATAATCTTTACTACACTACACCAATTTGTAATCACATTTGTGTGTTGCATGAGATTCTCCACAACCTGTTATGATAGTGCCTCTTGGGGAAAATCCCTGATTTACGGAATTCATTTTTCTGGGTTTCTGTTGATATAAAAACATCCTCACAGCTGTTTTACTGTGAGGATGGCACCTTGGGGAAAAATCTTCACAGCAGTCTAACATGGTCTAACACAGAATCTTGAGAATGCGAAGCTGCAAACTATTTCTGAGGGTTAGTGCAGCAATCATGAGGACAACACAGCAGAAATATTATGAATTAATACATTACAGAAGAAAAAAAACCCAAAGACATACGCGGTCTGTGTTGAGGAGGTTGGGGCAGGTCATCGCTTTGCTTAAAAAGGAGCCACAAGCCACAAAAGTTTGGGAAACAGTGGCACATCAATTAAGGGCCACATGAAAACTTTTGGGAAGCCCTGATGTTAAAAGAGGGAAGGTATTTAATGTGTCAGACAAGTCGAGGAAGAGTTAAATTGCCAGATTGCAACGCATCTTGATATCTTTGTTTCTCATCTCATGGAGGAGGGTGCAGACTTCCAGCACTGGATTTGCTGTCTAGCCCCCCCACTATCTCTCTCCTAATCACAGGCCCACGGTGTGGTCGGCATGCTGGGCTGGAGTTACACACCGCACATCATTAAAGCTGCTCTTTAATTAGCTTTGAGGGGAAAAAACGGAGGCATTTATAAACGCACCACTTTTGGGGGCATCTAGCGAACAGCATGCACAGAGCAAACAAGCCGGGGAGCAGCAGCAGCAGCAGCAGCCTCGGCTTCTTCAGAGTAGAGCTGCTGCAAAACACACAACTTGCAGCTTTTTAAACACGCACTTGTTTCCTAAAACAGAACTCATAAAGAAACAAAGCAGCAGGGGAAACGAATCCCAGGCGGTTTAATATCCACTGCAGTTTAGTGTGTCTGTACGAGTCTCAGCGTGGAAGCGGACTGAGCTGCGATGTTTCAATCAGACATGCATGTCAATAAAACAGAACAGCGCCCAAACCCGCTCAAAGGCCACTTCACAAAAAGTAAACGAGACAGGCGGGGAGACGTAAACAGGCGACAGGCACGGAGGAAACACTGTATTGTCTCGTTACAATGTAACAGACACAGAAACGCTCGCCGAGACGCAGCGAGCCCCCAAACACCGACAACATTCAGCAGCAAAACGCGGAACAAGTGAAGCCAAAACAGCGCTGAGCGCCGACATCTCTGCGAGAGAAGAAAGCTTTAACAAACCTGGCGAAGCGAGGACACTTCTTCCACTACAGGGCTGATGATGTCCGGAGTTTGTATGTGTGTGTGTGTGTGTGTGTCACTCAGTGGTGTTTTCTCTCTCTCTCTGCTCTGCCGTAGAGATAGTGCTGATGTTTCCACTTCCTCTTTTCTTCTGCCGTCTGCTGGCTGCCTCGATGATACCAGACACAGGATGCATGGATGCACGGGAGCAGAGCTGCTGCTCGCCGACTCTCCGGGTTGACATGAAATCTGATTTTTTTTATTTAACAGTCCTTGTATCTGCTGCTTAAGTTCATTAACAAGCAAAAGCAAACAAACAAAACGCATCACATTTGAATTTAAGGACGAGACCATGTGGCACACATCTGTAGGTCTGTCTGGGTTCCCACAAGCTGTGATTTAAAGTCAAGTCGTTTAACTTTTAAAGTCGGTTATAATTCAAAAAATCCTCAAATCGCAAGTGTGAGTGACGTCACCCAACCGCTAACGGTCATCGTCATCAAGAAGCTGCACACTGACACGTTGTGGTTGATGAGGAAGGCAAAAGTGTGTATTGTGTGTTTAAGGCGTGTTTTTGGCCATAGAAATAGCATTTTACTCTTATTTAGGATAGACTGTAGTGATTTAATCTGCTTTCTTGAACAAACCAAGTCACATATTAAGGCTCTGTATATCAACAGGGAGATTCAAAGTTCTTTAATTAAAACACGAAATGTAATTTAGAGAAATGTATTAATCAGGGCAATATGAATAGACACATAAAGATTTTAAAAGAAAAAATACAAAATAAAATGACTCAGTAATGAAGTCTTTGAAGTTATAGTCACATTAATTTAAATATTTAAGTCTTTAACAAATTACAAGTAATGAACTAAAGTTCTTAGCAATAGTTAATAAAGCACTGAGAAGAATACAGTAAAAGTTTCATGGATAGAGGCTAAATGTGTTCACTGAGCTGACACACAAGTTAAACATTTACACCAGTTCCATGCTCTGTAAAGCAGTTTTAACCATTCACATATAAAGAACACACATGTGGCTACATATAAAAGCAATTTTGTTCCATTTGGTAAAAATGTCAATGTTCCAACAAGCCCAGAGATCCTCTGGTGGACAGTAGCCTTCTGGACTGTCGAAACCAATACATACTTGTGTATTAAAGGGGATTTGCAATAAATAATTGCTAACAAACAAACAATTGAGGATGTTTTCTCTCTCCATGACGGGACACAAAGACGCGACTGTCTCCCATCTTGCAGGCAGGAGGGGAAGGCAAACAGGAACAATGATTTCAATAATTCATGGTTATTGAATTCTCTCTTGGTCTCCACAAATACACACTGAGCAGTATGAACAGTGGGATTATGACCTTCTAATGTTACATTACATTGGAAGCTACTTTGATGCAGCTCAACGGTGCTACAGTTTCACTGACTGTTGTTGCACAGTGCAGGATCCAGGACTCAGAGAGTGCAGCAGCAGCAGCAAGCCACGTGAGGCCACTTCTCTTTAATTTTGTGATTACAGACTGTTCCTGGTATTAAAACCTGTATCAAAACCCAGAGTGTGTGTTTATGAGTTAAAAAGAGTGAGAGAATGAAGTACAACAGACAGTCCTGCAGTTCATCCTTGCCTCCTCTCAGCAGGAGCAGCAGGAGGAGGATTAATGCAGGAGCCCCATCCGTCCTGATAAATAATCTGGAGCGACACACCCAGCAGAAATCTCCCCCTCTCTTTGTTGTTTTTTATCTATGTAAAAAACAAAGGATACAAGCCTCTGCCTATTTAAATGGCAGCCTGTGTCCTCTACTAAATTGTTAATTTGACTGCACACATGGGCTGTTAAGGCAAGATCCAAAAATAACAGCAGGCAAACCGATTATTTGACTCAGTGTGACGACAATTTAGTCTACACAAGTGTGCTTGAGGTGTTTGTTTAAGGTTACATCTTGGGAGTATACAGACTCAAACGATTCTTTGTTTCAGCCCCTGAAGGCTTAGATTAGATCTGTGAGTTTAAACCCTCCAACAGGTTCAAATTGTGCATAAATGAACTCTAAAAACAACCTTATTGGGTTTTTTGGAGAGTGTAAATAAGTAAATTTGTATAAATGCACAAACAAAAACTCCACTGTGCCTCAAGTCTGCTATCATTAAGTTATGGTGACTTTTGCATCTCTGGCTTCAGCTTCCAAGTGGTCAAAAGTAAATCAGAGGGCTCACAGAAGATGTAATCTTTTTATCTGAGGCAGCAGAATGGGTTTGAGGCAGCCCATATGCTTTTAACATACTGCACTGTGCATCAAATTTAAGTGCAGACTCACAATGCAGCACAATGTACCTCTGCATCCAGGAAAATGCAGAGTCACTCTTGCTATGCCTTAGAAACAGTCTAAGGTATTTATGCATGGCCTTCACTCTCACCTGCTTGTGCCTTGAACAAACCTCATTTCATCACCACTGGCTGAGCCTGTGCACATCTGGGGTGAAAATGATATCACATAACTAAAAAAAAAAAAAAAAGAAGAGAGGCCTTGTTTCCCAGCTTTCCCTTTTGGCAAAACATGATTATTCATGAGTTAAGTGCAGTGCTCCAGCCATAAAGATTTAATTATCCAGTTTTGTGCAAATATGTTGGGCCTCAACACAATTTGCACAAGTGAGTCGGAGCCTGGCACTCCAGCTGACCTGTCCCTTGTCCAAGAAGACAGAGTGCTTCAATAAAGGCTCTCCGCTGACCAGATTCTCTCAACGTGGCACAAACCTCCCTCTGAGTAGCTTGTGACTGAATCTCATCTGGGAGATTCATTGTTCTGCTCAGAGACAGAAACCCCCCCCAAAAAGCCAACGTGGAACAGGCTGTTTCAATGAAGCTGATTTATCGGAGGTTACTGGTCAAAGTGCCGGAAAAGGGAAAAACTGAGCTGCTTACAGACAGAATATTAGGGAATAACTAAGCTCTCAATCAGCAACTAAAATGCTCTCATGGCTGTATAGTCTGACACTCCTTGATGGAACTGTAATTTCACATAAACACATGCACTCCCTGCAGCATTCGAGCTACTTGGAAAGCCTAAGACACAAATCTAAATGGAAATCTGGTTTGCTTGTTCCCTGTAGGTCTACTGTAATTGTCTCTCTATCAGGGTCATTAGGAAGAGGGAATGTTTCAAGTTTATTTCCGCAGGGATTCCTCTTCAAAATGTGAAGGAGACAAGCACCAGACTTCCTCGGCCTAAAGGGCACGTTTCATGCGAAGGAGCGACTGCAAGGTGCTGGTCTAACACAATTCTGCTCGTCGAGAACCCGATTTGATGAGTTGTTGAAGGTAGCTCGGTGCAGAGAGGGAGGATCACTCTGTGCTGTGTAGGCTGCAGAGTGTGAAATGATTTTTGAGAAACACTCTGAAGTATCCTCAGTCCGCTGGCAGGACAAGATGAAAAGAAAAAGTGTTCTTGGCTCTTCGGGAAGGTCAAGGCTGTATGAGACTGTGTACTTTTTAATGATCACGCTTGTGTTTCCCGAGTTTTCACTGCAGCATCCTCAAACGATTTAAGTCGTCATCAGAATGAAAAACAGCATCACGCACATGAAGTCAAGGCCAAGAATATTAACATCTTTGTTTTTGCAGCTTGGAGTTGGGCAAACATCTGAGAAGAAAGAGCCATCTTTATTCTCAGAATAAGGGAACACATTCACATACATTCTTTCCCCCCATCTCTGTGGCTGTTTTTCAGAGCAAATAGGCATATTCCAACCTCAAATAATTCCAAATATTTATGTACAGTCACAGGCTTTTCAAACATTCGGGCTTGTGTGGAAGACAAATTCTAACTGTACTCCAACGTTTAATTTGGACTATTTTTTTTTTCCATCTCTTTGCGTTTAACACACTCTGCAATCAAAGTATCTAAAAGCAGCGAGATGGCAGGAATTAAAAAAAAAAAACATGGTGGAAAATACAATCTCTTAATAACACACTGTATCTGCTGACATGCTATCTTATTACACCCAGGAAAAGATCTCTTACACCAGCGGGCTCATTTCACATCACTTCGGATTCATTACCCGTTCAGCTAAAGCTTTTTCACACATTGGCACCCAGGCACATTTGCCCACACTTACTTAAGCAGCTGTTCCATATGACCCTGTAAATGCAAGTTGTCAGAGCATAAAACAGCTGGGAGAAGCCATGCACAGTGGATTTACAGTTTTAGGGTTTCAACCTAGAGAGAAAAGGCCTAAAAAGGTCTCCATAGTGCAGTTCTGAGTGAGGCAGAACACACTTTGCTACTGCAGATCTACCAGCACTTCTTCATTCACATGCTCTGCCTGCCTTTAAAGCACGTGGTACACAAGTACATATATTAGTAAATTCCAAATGCTCAATCTGAATCTGAGCAGTCGCTGGTTTTGGAGGACTTGTGCTTTCGTTTCCTTTTTCTCTTCTTCTTATCTTTCTTCTTTTTGTCCTTCCTCTTTTTTCTCTTCTTACTGCGGTGCTGGTCAGAGGAAGAGGAGGAGCTGTCTGAATTGGAGGAAGTTGTGTCCTGAAGCAGCTGCTGCAGCTGCTGGATCCTAGATACAGGAAGGACAGGGAGGAGAGGAGAGGAGAAGAGGAGGAGGTGGGGATTAGAGTCAAGCGCAGGGAGGAAAGCACAACTGATGCAGACTCGGATGCCCGGTGTTGGCAAGCGTCTGAAGTGTCCTCGAGCAAGACATCGTCTTCATCCTAGTGCCTGCATTTCAGGACAGTGGTGCTAGCCAAGTGCCTACTTGTGTTACATATTTCCAGTAACTGCCAACAGAAGCCAAAGTGCCCGTTAAAACTGCAGGTGCGCGGAGGATTGTCAGATCACACTGTCTGAGTAACAGGGTCAAACTGTCTCTTGAATACGAGGCTCGACTTCAGATGACTTTTTCAAAATTGAGCTCTAACAAAGTGAGGACAATTTCTGCATAACTTTCACCTCAAACTTAACAGAGGATTATTTCATTTATTCAGATTAATAACATTTGATCATTGAGGCAGGCTGGTTTTTTGAAGTAACTGAACCTGTACACTCTCAAATATTTTGACATGTCAGGAGAAGATTATTTGTAAAGATGGCAACTCAAGCATCTGGTAATTGTCAAGACTACAGAGACTTCAGTGACTCCAGCTGCTCTTAACTACCTCAGATGAATACCTGAATGTCCAGAGGAGAGGAAGCATCACACTGCTCAATGAAATATAAAACACTTGTCAGAAATGAAGAAAATAAAAGATCTGATATACAGTACTGGAGGCCACTCGAGTATATGGCCGTTAATGAGCTCAAAAGAGCGAGCTGGCACACACAGAGTGATGATACCAGAAATGTACAACACTTTAAAGACATCTGGAAGCTCAACTATTCAGCCATGAAAGTGTTTCTCTGAGAAAACATGAACATGCTCTTGTGAAGTGTCCATCAAGCCTCATTATAGTGGGGTTGATCTCAGGGAACAGAGTGATCATCTGAACTCTCGGGATGTCACGCTTCTCCTTAAAGTGTACCTCTAGTCCTCAAAGTGAACTCCATCATAAAAGCACTTCAACTGAGTAACCCACAGCTAAATATTTAAAAAAGATCTTTTCTGTCAGCTCAAAGACTTTGGTAAGAAGAGTTAAGATTCCTTCAACATTCCAGCAGTTATCACAGAACACGTTTCAGCCATAACAGACAAATTCACCATGTTAAACAAAACATATTCATATTAAAGCCACTGGCTGTAATAACGAATGAAAAAAGGGAATCCGACTCTCAAACAACTGCAACTATTACCAAATCATCATCTTAAAATAACACAAAGAATATATATCTATTAAAATTAGTGGATGAAAATAGCAAAAACAGATTAAAAACATGTCTAGAAGATTAGATAAGAGATGCAAAATGAGCCATTATTGCAGTGTGGGTCAGAAAATAAGTTCCACAGCCAAGTGGAAACATCCTCCTAACCTTGAACGTGTGCAAAAAGCAAGGCTTTCCATAAATTCAGACCCCGGTTCTTCTGTATGACGCTGTTATGTGCGTCTGGAAAGCAAGCTCACCAGGAGAGGCTGGATGTTCACTTCCCTTTCAAAGAAGATGCCAAAATGAATGTGGCACAGACACACAACTGAGACTTCAAAGCGCCACTGGCCTTTGAATAACCTTTTTGTAATGCATGCAAAAACAACCACGAGTGTATGTGTGCTGCTGGTCTTCATGCAGACACTAGCACATGCACACACGCATGCACACGCACGCGCACGCACGCACACACACACACACACACACACACACACCTACAGTGAGCCTACATAGTAAGCAAACCTCAAATTCAAACATCCTGGTGTCAAACGTTATTTGCTGGAAACTGGCACAGAGAGCCAGCCACCATGAGAGAATTTCCAGGTCATCTGAGATCGTCGCCCTCCGCTGAGGGAAAACAGTCAAACACTGCAGGTTCGACTGAACTGTCTGACAGCAGCCTCGAAACAATTCCTTCACTATATTAACGTAAAAATATGTATGTATGATTCCCATTCAGGTAAATTACAGCAAATGGCATCAACAACATGTATGTGTCAAAAGAATGAATGTGTGTACCTGGTTTCTTTTTCATTCCTTTTGTTTTCTCGAATGATGTCGTACATCGGGTCTTCGTGAGCCTAAAAGAATAGAACATCATCTTCAGCTGCTGTGACGAAGGGAAGAGGAAAAAATCTTTCCTCCCTACAACGAGTGTTGCTAAACTTCACATTAGACCCAGGACATTATCCCCACTCAACACATTCCAACCATTGTACTGATTCAAGTGTTAGGTCAGCATTTTTTAAAAAGCTCCCTGTGACAATACAAAGTAGGAAAATATGATACAGTTGCATTTATGGTAATCATTGCAGAGGCTGTGCTGTGTGTCCCTGCAGTGGGTATTGTTCCATTCCTGGTTCACTGGACCAGGCTGCATGAAGAAGTCTGCTGCCCACATGTTCCTCTGTGTAAACTAAATGTGGTCTGACTCTGCTGTCAACCTCAACAGAGGGTCTCAGATACAAAGTTGTCTCTTGACTATAGCACAACCCCACCTACATTCTTTAACTCCAGACTATTATTTGATATCTTCTCTAAATAACTATGGGAGGGTTCTTTTTTGAGCAGCGTGCAAACTCACCACCCTGAACTGCTCCAGTTTCTGGTTGCCTTTGATGAAGAACGGACACTCCCTATCTCCTGTCCTGTGGCCGTAGCGCTTGCATCTCCAACCTGGAGCAAAGGACACAAATATCAATCCGTGTAGCCAAATAAAAAGATGTCACAGGTGCATAGTAACAGAACTGATATATAAAATAGATGGAATAAGACACACTTTTGACCTTTGGAAGAGTAGTTTGGCAAAATCAGGTCCACTTACAGTCTCTTTCTAAAACTTTCAATTACAAACCAGATAACATTTTAAGGGGTTTTATTCAATGTAGTTTTGACAATTTTCACAGGAGCACACAGGCCCCCAAAACACCTTCCATTTGGGTATAAAGAAAAATGTTGTTTTCGTTTGCAAAATATAGAAAATGCCAACCGAAGCGATGTGTAGTCATGCACTCAAACAGCCATGCTCATGTAGTGATGTGTTGCAAAAATGTACGCCTAATAAAAAACAGAACTCAGAAGTCATCACTTGTGCCTCTCTGATGTGAAGTAAGGACGTTCTGTGTTAACTTCACACTGTATTAATCTTCTACACTTAAAGTGGCAGTGCAGCTAAGATGAACCACTTGAGAGTCTTTGTGAGAGGAGACCACACTGATAGTTTGCCCATCCAAGAGTATATGTTTTCACAGTTGCTTACCTAGGGTGTTCATGCCCCTATCACTCACTGTGACGTCACACTATCCCTTCAAATAGGATGACATATCGAAACATTTTCTCAAAGGATTAAGCAGAGTGAGTAATGCTCAGATTCTGCAGAACAAATGCCAACTTGTGGACAGCCTCGGCCTGTGTATGTGCGTGTGTGTGCACTGACTCCCTAAGTGTCTGTGGCTGTTAAAGGAGTGGGATGAAGGAATGAATGGACACTGGATATAATGACAGTCTTTGTTTGACCAAAGAGGCAGAAGGTGGTCTCCACAACACTGTTATTAATCTCTAGCCCTTCATGTTTGTCAGAAAAACAATGGAAATGGTGTATAAAGACCCACACGGTGGAGGTTTACTCCCACCTATAGTCCTTGAACAACGGGTTCTGCTTTTGTCCTTACAGCTAATGATAAATCTTATGATCTTTCAACAAGGTTTTGATCACAATCATCAACATGAATAATTACAACCGAGGACCTGTGAGATGATGTCCTGCACTTTGATTTCACGAAAAGCATCCAACAATTTTTTTTCTTGAGTTATAGTTCAAACCTAGGATAAAAAACACATATTTTGCAAATCCTCAGTGACTTCAGGCAATACAAGATATTTTCTGGACTTTCGGACTCTGAAGATCAAACAGGAATTAGATGTATGCCTACTGTAAACAAAAGAGAAACTATGGGGTCAGCACAAATAACAATACTGCAAGATACAATTTGAAGTATTCAGCAGGGCCAAAGGCCAATAAAAATAAAGTCACAACAAGGTGATGTGTCATAGTGTTTGTTTTACATACGCAGTATGATTAAAGACAAGCACCCACTCATAATTTCTGCAGTTGTATTTGGTGTCACGTGGCTTGGTAAAGTATGCAGTTATGCACTAAAATATTTGTAGATTCAGCAGCAAACTCTCTCTCTAATTGCAAACTACAGATGATACTGTTTGAGTAACTGTACTCACACTGCATCACCTTCACCTCCTTCCCCAGAGGCATCCACAGCCCCTTGGTAGGGGCGTGTGCCAGGAAGCTCCTGGCCTCTTCATTTCCGGGTTCAGCGGGAATACAGTCCTCTGGTTTGTCCTCGTGCTCCTGCAACAACAACCGTCACTTCTAAACATAGCGTAGCACATTTAAACACGAGTGTATGTGTAAAAGTCCGAAGCAGTGTTTATTTAAAGCCTACAGCAATTCAGTAACTGTATATTAATATAACGTTACCTTTATGAATCCTGGTGGCGGCTTCTCATAACTGCGTGAAAAAACAGATCATTTGGATGTTAATTCTTCTGTATCTGCAGACTTAGTTGTTTCACACTTAGCTCTCAGCTAAAAATGAGCTAACACAGGTAAACATGACGTCAGGAAGGCAGTTTTGTGCCCCTACGAAAGAAAACTAGGCAAATACATTTATAATTCATGGATAAGTTTGCAAGCTTAAACAGACAAGCTGTCACTGTTATTACTCACAACGTCTCGACATGTTTTAGTGTTTGGACCTCTTGGTTGAGTTTTCTCGTGTGCGCTTTGAGTTTATCCAAATCCTCTTTGGATGTCTTGTGTCTCTTGTGGTCTCGTCTCTCCTCCTTCTCTCTTGTTCGCTTTCTGTCCGACATTTTTCCGATATCGACAAACCTTGAGCCCGAAAGAAAGCATTAACTCATTCAATAAAGCTGCATTTAAGAACTATTTGTTACCTGCTCAGTTGGAAAGGACGGCGAACGTGCTAACGGTCTAACTAGCAGACATTTCCCTGATGCTGCTGCTGCTGTACTTCCTGTGCAGCCGGATTGGTTAGTTAAAGTCCAGCGCCACCTGCAGGACAAGTGCAGTGACACACGAAGTGCTGCTGGATTTAATGCGCTGAAACACCAGAAATCATATTAACATTAATAATTTTATTATTATTTCCTCTCTAAATGCACCAGAGAGCTTTTACTTACTACACCATTAACTATGACATTACATTAGGCATTGAACTGTGGCTTTCTGTTTATGCTTTATCACACACCAACTCTCATTCATGCTCATTGCATGGAATAAAAAGTTTTCAGGATAAATAATGTCCCTACACTTACCAAAGTTTGGGTTTCTTGGGCGCAAAATCAGCAGGTGAGGAAGTTCAAATGCAAAGGTTTCTCTAAAACATCGTCAGAAAATGCAGATTGCTTGCCTGCCATATAATAATTTCTATCCATATCTGCAGTTATAAAACAAACTTATGTTGCACTATATGACATTTTCAAGCGCTCATCTCTGATGTTCTCAGAGAGTGCAGGAATAAACGGCACAGTTTCACAGACTGAAAAGGTTTTATTTCAAAGAATCACGGTGTAGGTGGAACACAAATGTGAGGTATTTCAGGATTTAAACACATACTGTACATTGAAATAGCTAGTGGAAAACGGGTAAGTAATCCGGCAATACAAAATGCAGTCGATATATATTCAAATTCCTGCTCTTAACAAAAAGATGAAAAGAGTTACCTTACAAAAACATGTAGCCAAAGAAAATGTAAAGTCTTGACAATACTGATTGTCAGTAAGGTTTTAGGCAGGTGTGCCTATTCAATGTAAACAGCAACTGATGAGTCCCATTTTATGATGATAGTTACAAATATCTTCAGTGGTGACTATCCACAGTTTCAACATCATCTGTATGCATGTACAAAAATGCAACAGGGGCAACAACACATATACATTGCTAAATCACGTTTAGTCCACGCCTTAACAAATGAACTCACACAGACGCATCTCCCCACTGGAGAGGGTCTAAAAATAAAGTGAGTAAATACAAAATTGTTGACATCAAGTTGTATGAATATGATGTAATTGTATATATAGTTTCATATAAATGTACAATTGTTACTGTAGTCAAAATGAATCAAAAAATGGAGACAGATAACGGCATGTAAACCAGCTCCTCATGCCACAAACGCCACCACAGAACAAAGTTGGGCTTCCTACAATGTTTTAGCCACTTGATAAATACTGAATAATTTCTCAAACATTCCACTTAAAGTAGCATCTCCAGGTTAGGAGATTACAAGAGGCATGTGCTAAATTACACAAAAGAAGCATTTTCC
This sequence comes from Datnioides undecimradiatus, assembly GCA_008933995.1. Classification (NCBI taxonomy): domain Eukaryota; kingdom Metazoa; phylum Chordata; class Actinopteri; order Lobotiformes; family Datnioididae; genus Datnioides; species Datnioides undecimradiatus. The sequence continues at coordinate 2,053,064 of WARS01000044.1, read as the reverse complement.
TCCAACTGGCTCAGCAGAGGATGCAGCAACCCTGATTATAGTTGAAATAGTCAGCCCAGTGCTCCCAGCTGTTTCATTCGGGAAACCAAGAGCGCCATTCCAAACAGCCCAGCAAGCTATGTTGGTGGGCAAACTGTAACCCTTCCCAAACTGGCTCAGAAACTAAAGTTACTTTCTTAAGTTCCCCCTTAGCCTTTGGTGTAAACAGGTTACAACATGGGTTTTATGAGAGAATATACATGATGACATGATGTATTTAGACACTCAAAGTGAGGACAGAAAATCTTTCAAGCCCCCTTTCTTGCTGCCCTGGTTGTCCTCTCGCATGAGTATCTTGCTGAGACGCTGAACGACCCAGTTTTTTGGTTTTGATGGGGGCTTGGAGGAAGATGAACCTGAACCTGAAGTGCTGGATGATGTGGAGGACCTGGAGAGTTGCGAAGGGGGGAGAAAGAGAAGAGTTAAGGTACAGTAACTTGAGATTTTGTTGGTTGGCAGGAAATGTTGGAAGTGTGCTGTCAACAAGTATGTGATCTGGTTAGTGTGGATACCAACACGTACGACCCATACAGCAAGCTGCAGTTCTCTTTATGCTAAATAAATAGAAATGTAATCATTCAAATGCTAACATGCCTGACACATCATCCTCTCCAATGTCTGGGACACCTTCCATCTTTAGTCGAGGAAAGTTAGATCTTAAATTTTAGCTCAGGGGATATCAATAACAGCCACCTTAAAATAACTTACCTAGGTGTGTGAACAGGAGTCTTGTCTTTGCCAGGAGTCTTGGGGGTCGTCATGTTGGCCCTGTTGGTGGACTGTGGGGTCTTGTGCTTGCCAACGCTCCCTGGTGTACTGTGGGTCTTGGCGAGGTTTGCTATAAAGTCCCTGTTCATTCCTTTGTGTCTGGATGTCGTATTGCAAGTGTGGCAGGTGGCCATCTGGGATAAGAGAAGGAAAGGAACATATTCATTAAAATTGCATTCTCTGCATCTATATTCCTCTCATATATAACAAGGTTTTGAGGTGAAGGCACATGAGGTATCCCCATATGAATAGCTTTAAAAAAATTGCTGCAGGCTTTCTAAAAGGTCCTTCAACTGCTGTTATATAATACCAATCTGTCTCCCAACTCATGTAAACCTAAGTGAGGGAGGGTGAAGCATTTGTCATTTCAGTCATTTTTCAGGGCAGCCACAGCTGTGTGTACTTCTGGGACACACAGCAGTTTGTTGTGACTTAGTGTGGACATCGATTGCACTGACATAATGACTCCAGGGACACAGGGAGCAGGACTAGCCACGGTTGTGGCAGGCAAAGGGGCTGTAATGAGAGGCGCTCATATGCCCTGGGTGACGCGGGCCAGCCCAAAGCCTCACAGATGTCAGACACATCTATTGCCATCTCACAGCTGAGGAACAGTCCGCAATGGGGTCCAGGAAGCAAATTCATGGCAGTGGATGATTCGCTTAACAGCTGAGGCTCTTCCCATTGGCCCTGCCAAACATCCCTCAGATTATCTTACCTTTGAATGTTTGTACAGATATGAAAATAACTGGATTAGTTAAAGCAGGATAGGAAACATCGCCTTAGCCTATGGGAGGGCAAGGTGGGGCTGTTGCCATGCAGTTTCACCTATATAGCACCTACCTATGGTATGGGTGCTATAAGAGCTGTCACACAACTTTTTCAGTAAAAGATTTTTTAAAATTACAATGACTTTGGCACTTTAGCTGACTTTACACTTAACTGCATCTCACGAGATAAATTTTGAGCAATTTCCTGACACGTTACACAAGAGCCTATATAAGGCAAAGAATGCAGACACTTGTGAGAGTTACGAGACCCAGCTGGTGGTTCATGAGATCCTCATGATTCAAGACAACAATTAGCAACCAGGTCTCCTGCCAACCACAGTCTTGTGTCCCAATAAAAAAGGTATATTGGATGTAACTGGAGTGTGACTGGGACATGCTACAGTACATGTCGTAGGTACATGTACATGTTGTAGGGTGCGTTGTTGTGAAATCAACAGTTATCAATCAACAACAGCTAAAAAGCAATAACTAATTGCTATGCTAATTGCCACAATGACCTCCTCCTGCACCCCCCCACCATTTAGAGAATTGGTTTTCGCAGTGTTCACAACAAAGATGCCACCAACAGATCAAGTGCCTTTTAAGACAACCACATCAGTGATGAACTGACCAAATGCAAGACAAGCTAGAGGAGTTTTATGAACTAAGGAGCTTAAAACAACTCTAGCACAGAACAAAGCTCTTGAACAGGAAAGCCATTATCCTCCCTGGAGGATACTTCTCCCACAGAAACGCATCACAATATTTTAAGTGCAATTTAGTGTCGATTGAGAGCTCTTCTTCAACAATCCTCCCAGCCTTCAGTAACATAAATCCCATTAGTGACACGAGACATCCAGAGTTGCACAAGGTTAGAACTGGTCAGAACAGACCACCACTGCAGAGGTCAGCAAGTCTGAGCTGAGCTGTTGACAGTCCTGAATGCTGATGAGATGGAAAACTCACCGACACGAAGGTAGCCATTTCAGATTCTGACAGGTGTCTGTTGGAGAGTTGGGTTTCCAAGCACTGGGAGTACAGAGTTCCTTCTTCTTTCTACGTGACCGTGTGCGTGAAGTGTTTACTACATGAGTCTGCATGTCCAGCTTTATACAGACCTAGCCCACCCATCTTTGCATAGGGGTGTGGCTCAAAGGAGGACTGACCAATGCACTGTGAAAAAAGGGTCGACTAATCTGTGGGACAGCCGGTACTCTGCTGCTGCTTTGTCAAAGGTGACACTTTAACCCGGACTCATCTAGACTCATCCCTGTTGGAAAACAAATTTTAATATAAGAATCTAAGAATAGAAGTTTGTCAAAAAAAGAGTAGGTTAAGTGATATTGTTAGAATCCTGAAAGATAAACATACATTTTATTATTTCTGTGCACAAAATCACGTTATAAGTTACTCCCATTTGTGAATGAAACATGCTTTTTAAAACCAATGAGACCAAAATCAAAGATTGAGACTAAGACACTGAATTTAAGGCTGTGGGAACATCCTATGCAAACACAAATACTGACAGGTGATAGTTTTGACTTGTGTTATTTTACCTAATTTCTTCATGTTGTAAAGGTAAAGTTGACTATGGAGATCATCAAAAACACAGGCCAGTGCACAAATTTCACTTTCAGCACTGAGCACTCCCACAACTGTCTACTCCATTTCAGCGAAACAATAAAAAAAGTTGTTATTGCTCAATAATTTCCAAATTGACACAGTAAGGTATATTCAGTCTAAACATGAAATCATCTATGGATGAGGTGTTTTTGTTTCTTTTGTGTTTCCTGAAGAGTTATTCTGATCATATACAGGTAAGTGTTATAAAACCAATTTCTTTCTAACTCCTAAATAGGCAAACCTCTATTTCAGCAAATGAGGCTTCACAGTGCAAGGGAACATTCGACAATAAAAGCTTTTTTATCAAACTCATCATCTCTCCTGAACTTGAAATAGCTGGCACTCCTCTAAAGTTAGCAAAGCTCAACCCGATTATGATTGCGATCGCTGTTGTAACAGCTCAAAGCAGCTATGCTGATGATGCTGACAAACCTGGAACAGTGTTTTAATACAGTATGATGACAGAACAGGTGTTTCAACTTGTCATTCAGGAACAAACTGTCTTAAAGGCTTTCCTTTGTGTCTTCAGAGGAAAAAAAAACATGAATCATAGAGACATTGCAAAGGATGCTCTGCTGGCTTCTCTAATTCTGTTAATATGGATGATTTTCAAGTGGTAGCCTGTTGTGGGTAAAGTGGCACTTCACTGGAGAATCTGGGATCAGGAGAAAATATTTATCCTGCTGCAGTGTTCTCAAGCCCAATATTTATATTTCCAATGTTAAAGCAGTGTTCACAAGTCATTAACAACTGAGGAATACCAAATATATGTATTTGTTACATTTAGAAAATGTCTGCTTTCAAAATGAAACTGAAATCTCATATTGTGCATTCACCAGCTTAAAAAAAAGATTCATTCATGCTTGCAACTCAATTTTGATTCTCATTCTCTCATGCAATATTACTTTCAAAACTGGAATTGATTGCCTTAAATGCACTTCTTACCCAAAACAATTTGAACGTTTTCAACACAGGAGTTTTTGGTCTTTGGAGAAAGTGACACCTGCCTCTTGCTTACAATTAATGGCAAAGTCAGAGCCACTATATTCAGCTAAATGCAAGTCCTTTAATAGGGGTGCACAGAAACATCCTTTTTTTTTATTGTAATAACAATATAAAAGACTTGGACTGAAAAATTTTGCCTCATTCCTGTTTACATCCATCTCAGCATATATTGACCTGCTGTAATGAGCAGTGTTCACACTCTGTATTTGGTTTATTGTCATTTATAGCCTTACCATCACTACCTGCTGTCTCTTCTTTCGTTCTGCAATTACCCAATTTCCGCCTGTTGATCATTTAAGTTTCATCTAATCAAATTTAAACAGGAAACTGGTGGCCAAAAATCAAACAAAAGCTATTTGTTCCTCAGTTATAAATGCTGCTGTAGCACATACTGTAAGTGACCAGGGCTGTGGATTTTTTTATGGACAGCCTGCATTTCCCTGATTTGAACTGAAATGAGTGTCCAAGGAGAAAAAAAACACACCATCGTAAGACATGAGTGTGTGGCTCACTGTGGATCAAACACAGACAGACAGCTGGCTGCAGATGGATGTTTATAGCTTCAGTGACCTCACGCTGTTTATCCTGTTGTCCTCTAGTTACCACTAGTAGCCCCACTATCATCAGCTGGCCTGCACTGAAGCACTGATATGACAGCATCTAAGAATAGAAACCTTTGCCCAGTGAAGGTGTGTGTGTGTGTGTGTGTGTGTGTCTGTGCACGTAAAAGCATAGTGGACATTCTTATCAGACTAAGATGTCAACAGGATGAAAACAAAAAACAACTATGCCAGCGTGCTTGCTGCATAGTGAGGAGTCTATCACGATAACCTGAAATCCCACTCGTCACGTGTTCCTGTCTAATTTACGCTAATCCACTGACATGTAGTGTATGCACTTGGAGGGACACACGTGAACTGGTGCCACAGAGAGATTTGATTTCCTCTTCTAAGGCTGTTGATCCTGGCAGCAGACAGGCCTACACAGTCAAGCATATGGCGAGGGCGACATATTGGAGCCTCAGGGTAGGAGGATAAACAACAGCACCTATGCACAGCTGGGCAGATATTAAGGAGGACTGTTTGCCCAAAGTTAAATTCCTGATTCTGAAAATGCAGGAGGATTAAAATATTAAACTGAAATAATAGAAACACTGAATCATTATACATTATACATACAGTCACACTGGATCACCTGTGATGTTTCATCCTCCTCCCATTCACACAGAAAGAGAAGCTTCTTGGTTTTGTGTTTGTGTTTAACATGAAACACGAACCAACACAGACAGCCCCAGTCAAAGACACACTTAACCTTGATCCCAGTACAGGAGTTTAGCTCTGTCAATCATGTATGTTGCATGGAGTCACAGCACCTGCTCTTCCAACTCTTAATCATAAAAAAGACAGCATGCAATCATAAATACCTCGTTAACAGCAGGCTTAAATAAGTCCCCTTAATACCATTATGAAAAACAAAATAAATAATAAATGATGATAAATCACAAGCAAACCTTTCATTTATGAGCTTTGACCTTTAAGACGGGCTTCCTGTAAGTTTACATGATTAAACAGGGATAACAGTGTGATGTTTGAGTGGGAGACAGCTCATAAATTTTGCATTTTGCAGCTTTGTGTCACGCAGCTGAGGATGACCACTGGAAACCCAATACTGTTGCAAATGAAGAGGTGGGGGGTCATGAGTTAAACACTGCTGTGGTTCTCTTTTGAATAAATCTGAACCTAATAGACACAGAAATCATCTAGGATCATAGGACTTTCCAGACGTTTCGTGTCACATCTTCATGTATACACTTTTTCCAGACACCTACATTTTTGCCACCATGTGACATGCATGCCTGTGGCCAGAGATTACTCATACATATAACATTGGTTCTGAGAATTTAAGGAAATATTGCATGTGAAACAGTGAAATGACACACTTGCACAGACATGCGAACGCACACACAGACCCACATAAATCAATTCTGCAGATGGCCCCTTTCTTCTATTAATAGCCCCTGCTCCATAAATACCTCCCTTCCTGTCTTTCTCTCTGCTGCCAGAGGTCAGCTTGGGTTGATTAATTTGACCTAGGCAGTACGATACCACCCAAGAGGGGGAAGATGAGTTGGGTACCGAAGTGAGTGGCAGAATTAGCTGCCTATAAGAGACTCTGAATTGAATACAAGCCTGACAAAAGTTTTTACGTGCTGAATGTTGATTGTGTAACGTAGCTTTCAAAATACCTGTGTGTGCGTGTGCTCAAAAGCACAACTCCCGGCGTGGAATGTGCGTGAAAGTCATTTGAGAACACATCAATACAACACAATAAAGCCGAAAGCAGAAGAGCAGTTGGGGGATCAATACGAGGCAAGCTGTGATGGTGCAGGCAGCCACTTAGTCACACTGTCTGGAGGCAGGCTACCCAGTAAATACACAGAGACACCCGATCTGAATGCGGAGCTGCTCCACTCTGCCATTTAAAAAAAAAAAAAAAGAAAAAAGATGTCATATCTGTTTCTCTCTTTCTTTTTCTTTCTGTTTGTGTTGATAAAGGTCACATTTCATCCTGCATCACACCAGAAGGTCTGCCTCAAAGCAAACCAGAGCAAAGGCTGAAAGAAAGGTATCAACATTATAAATCATTTATCCCAAAGTCCTCATCCAGTATGATCCATCCATGTTCCATCCATCCATGTCATTATATAAAATAGCATGTTACTCATAATACTTTGGGTTATTTGTGTCAGTATTATACCGTATATGAGTTGCCGAATGTTGCATGAACATCTGGAACCAGTTCAATCGGCAGTGTCTCAGGGTGACAAACGCTTGATAAGATTCTGTCAGAGAGAACATAAAAATATCCACAGATAAACTTTGAGAACAAATGTCTCCTCAAATCCCACAGTTATTATCTGTGCGAGCTCTATTGAGGCAGCGCTGTCACGGTCTGGTTTAAATCTAGAAACGTTGCCCTGCTTAATGGCCTAGTTTATCCCACATGTATGCCACTCCAAAACACAAAATAAAATACTCCATCGACAAAAATTTAGTAACCATCAGTCTAGTCGCTTTAAAAGCTGAAAGACCACAGAATATCTGTATTTAGGTGCAACACATGTCCAACAAGCTTAAATACCTGCACTTCAACTTACAACATGTCTTTGATCTGAGGATACACTGAGGCCAGATATACAAATGATGTGTACATACATAAACACACATGCAATACCTCACTTGGAATCTGGGATTTATTGAACAAGAATTTGTTTCATGCATCTCATGCAAACTTCAGCCCCAGCACACACAGATGGCTATAGATGGCTATGGGTGACAGATCTAAACTCAGGGTAACCCACTGATTTGTTGTGGTTGTTTGCCAAAGCCACAAACTGTTAACATTTGCATAATTTTGATTTATTTATGACATTTCTATCATTCTTTCCATTCCACATCTGAGTGATCATCTTCCTGTTAATGATCATTTCATTTGATACTGAGCTATGAAGAACTTTGCAAAGTGTGTTTCAATGTGAGCTCTATACGTTCATCACAGTGGTTTTACAGCAACATGTGGTAAATTAGTGGTATGGGCATTATAAATAGCAGCAGCAACATATAATGACAGCTCTTCTAGAGCTGTTTGAGAACCTTGGCAATGCGACACAATCAGTTCAATTGCACTTTGACGTTCTTCTCATTGACACGTCTAATGCGTGGTGGAGCAGGCGTTTCTGCTTCGCCCTTAGCCATCCATACCTAACTGTGGGAGTGAAAATAAGGCCTGTGCACATACCCCCGGCTCCACAAGGACCGAGATCTATAAAAAAGAACCAGTGGTTTGAGTGGTTTTATAACTCCTGTGAAAAAAATACATATCCTCCTGACTACCAGTAGCTCAAATTTGTCCTCTGTGGAGGACATTTTTAAACCTGAATATCTCCCACCCACTTTATACTACTGAATTAACTCCTTTTGCTATCTACAGAGGACATTTAGGGCTTTTCACTGATACCAAATGTGAAGGGGTGCAGCTTTGGCACCTTACAAAGATTGGGGAATTTTTTAAAAATTGTATTGGACAATATTTTTTTCCTGGTAGTCAGGAAGATATGCATATTACCAACTTTGTGTGAGCATCCAGTTTTAGTCATTAATGTACACACAGTTTATGCTCCTGACCCTGGTGCTGCTGCTCAGAGCTCAGGTGGAGTTTTTGATTAAAAATAAACATTACAGCTTAGAGACAGATCTGGATTTGGAGCTCCTCTGTCGCCATTTTAAGAGGTAATTAATGTGCATACATGCTGACAGAATTGATTACAAGAGCAATTTACCATAAATGCTGGTGAGTGAGGTCCCAAAAAAATGAACAGTGGCAGCTTCCAAACCTTGACACCCGTGCCAACTTACAGTTAAGCCTACAGTTGGGATTGCCAAGTTCCAGAGTAGCCTTTTAATAGTGGTGAGGAAATGAAATGAAGTGAGGCTCATAGGCTAATTGAGAGATGACATGCTGTTATGGTTGAGCATCAAGTTCTCTATGTGGGGTTTATCACGCTTGTGAGCTCGGCTACAAACACGATGACAGCGGAGAGGAGAAGCTATATCTGATCCTAGGCCAGCATTTACTGTGTGTGTTTGCATGTGTGTGTGTGTGTTTGCCAGAGGAAACAATATGCACACATTCTTAATATATGTATATTAGACTCTTATTTAGTTTTCCAGAGGATGTCAGTCACTAACCCAGCTGGCCTTCACTTGCCATGGCTGCTGCTCCTACTGTACATGTGTGTGTTAACATGCTTAAAATACCCCAATACACACTTTGCTAAATCCATACACACGTGAGACATGAGTGAGAGCTTCTACTTCCCAGCAAGTGTCCTCTGTTTACATTAAAAAAAGCTCAAGGCCACTGTTACTGTTGCAGATTCCCCCTGGCTTTTCTCTTCCCCGACACATCCCCCTCTTGTCATCCCGTCACTCGCTGCACACCCTTGAGGTGTCAAAACCCTCTGTGAAGCTTTTTCTGTTCCCTGAGAGCAAACAGGCAAAGCACCAGCCTGACATCACTGTCTCCTGTTTCCTGTCATCTCCGCAAGAGCCAAATTCACCAGCGACATTAACTCCAGTGAAGATAAATACAACAGAGCGATGTGGTGAAGAGATGGCCAAGAGTGGAAGGAAGAGGGAGGAAAGATGAGGATAATGCAAGGGGGCATGGGGAGGCAGTCAGGTGGATGAGTTGAGGTAAGACGCAAGGGGAAAAGGATTGGGAGGGATTGGAGGGTGGAAGGATAAACAGAACAAAAGATGAGAGGTGGTCAGTGAGGTCAAGAAGAAGCGGTGACATAAATTATAAAGAGAGGTTGGACTCACGTCAGGAAGAAATGGACCTTCTGGGAAAGGGAGGGATTTTTCAACCACTTATGTTCTGACACTTTGTTTTTTTCCCCATGCCTGGTTAATGTTTTATTCTGTTGTTTTCAGAATAAAACACGTGTTGTTTTCAGTACAATGCCATTGTGACTGCACATTCAGTGTCTGTCTACTTGGAAAAAGAGTAATTCCTCTGGTGATCTGCCAGGTAAGAACACCTCTGATTTTACTTGTAAGTTTCAGCATAAATTCAGCTGCCAAAACAACCGAAAAGAAGAACCTGAACTAAACACTTTTTTTTCTTGTAACAAGCAAGTCGACTGGGAAGTATAAATCTAGACTCAAGGATGGGGAACAGAAGAAAGAAGGCGGAGGAGAAAGCGCTATGCTTCGCTCCATTTAGGGTCTCTGTCTCTCTTGTGGGGAAACAATCCAACTTATTTCCATATCCATTGCTAGATAACCTGCCCAGCACGCATAAACATACCTGATTTATAGCACCTCTAAGACACAACTTCACAGAGCCTAGGAAAGCGTATCATGCTCTGGCGTCCACCCCGAGGGGCGAAAAGAAGGGGATTTACACTCTGGAGTATAAATACTGCACACCATCCATGTGTGAGTGTGACTATGCATCTACCGGTCACGTGTTTCTGCCTGTCGGATGTTTTTCTGCTCAAATTTTTGTTAAGACAGCGACATATTCCATTAAGTTTAATACATAAATTTACATACACAGTAGGTTGTAAAGGGTCATTATAATAAGGGATAAATATTACAGCAGTATAGTGGAAGACTAATTACTTCACTCATAAAAAGTAAGCCTTTATGAATGTAATTTGGACTGGAGAAACTATTTGAACTAACAATTAGCTCTCCAAAAACTGCCCCACCGCACCTCTCATCCAGAGCAAGATCCCAGAACTGTTTTGACATTTGGAAGAGCGCTGAGAACGCAAGCAATCACAGAGCCGTGTCTGCAGATTCTCACACTTTGTTTTGAATACACAGCTGCGAACACGACAATGAATTTATACGACGGTCCTGATTATTTCTCCAATAAATCCTCTTCCTGTGCGTGTGTGTGTTACGTGACTGACAGTAAGAAGAGCACAGTTTTGTGTACACAGCCAGAATATTCAACTTTGGCACACTGAAATAAAACAATAAAAGCTATGGGTGCATGGTCACTGTGACAGCTTACCTCACTCAGGAAGTCTGTGGACATTTTTATATGATTAAAAATCAACAGCAGCATCTTCTGAAAATGAAAACTGGCAGTAATGGAAGTAACACTTCTTGATCACATTTGATTCTCTTGTTATCCCAACTATGACCCTGTGCTTCTATCTTTAAAAGCAGAGACGAGTGGATGCTAATCTCTTTATTCAGGCTCTCGTGTTGAGCCTCACCCTGTCAGGGTTGTTGTGATCTGCTCATCAGCATGGAGCTGGGGAGGCAAAGAAAGGAAAGCAGTCTAAATTCCTCCTCTTATCTCACCACTCTGCATTTTAAGGGTATCGCCTCGCTATCACCCTTCTGCTGAACACAGCTGTACGCTGCCTCGCATATGTGGCTTGACTTGCTGCCCCTTGAACCTCGAGTATATGACAGGCGAGTGACTGTGAAAACGGGGTAAAAATACCTTGGAGGACATGCCCGGGGTGTATTGGTTTACTAGGAAGTCACGTGAGGAACAAGCATCAACATTAGTCGTTATGACCAAAACACTGTTGACAAATGAGTAAGAGGAGAGTTGCACAGTCACGGCTGAGTGTCTTTAAGAGATGTCTGCAACACACAACACAGTTACCGTTATGTTTGACTAAGGGAGATGTATCGACTAAGAGTTATGCAGCAGATGCTCACAGGTTATGGATTTGAAGTGCAGGATTGGGTCGCACAGTTATTCATAAATCTGTTGCTCAGTGTGTGTGTAAAGTCCTTCCCAAGGTGTCAGCAGCATGTAGCTAGTGAAAAAAGTAGTGATTTACTAAATAGTGCTACTGCTACTCATACTGCTCCATTAAAACTTTATTAATGTCTTAGCTAGTAAAGACATTAGTAATGTGTAAGTCAACACATCTGAAGCTCAAGCCAATCAGAAGAGGTCGACTATACAAATAGAAGTTACTGTAGCACCACATGCTGTTAAATACATTAAAAACTGAGGTTTTAGAGAACAAACAAACAAACTTCATTTATTTTACTGCTTATACAGTATTTTTATTTAAATATATTTAAACAGATCACGGCCAAAATATGTTAACTCTTAACTATAACCTCTTTAAGTTTTCAATCTAATGAGTCCATGTATCACAGCTTACATAAGCATTAGTTCTGTCAGCTGGTAGCTGTGAAAATGTATGACAAAACAATCTGGACTTACAGACTAGTTTGAGCAACTGAGTTTATTCAGTAACTGGGCTACTTTTGGACTTAGAGCAGCAAGTGCAAAAGTATGAACTGCTGTGATTCGCAGAGATGATGACAAATGTTAATTGGATGCTTTGAGGTGGTTTTCTAAAGAACCAACTGTAGTAGCATTATATCTCATTATTCAAAAAATCCAGGGACGGCAACATCTCTGCTGTTAGCAGATTTCCAAATGAAACAGTATCTCACAACATCCCTGTCAATGCGGCATCATCACAGTTTCTGGTGCAGTGAAATATTGCTCTTACTGTTAAAACTGTAGCTATATTCTTCTGACCTTCTGAAGAAGATTATACTATTTTCTCTATAAACTACTACTACTCTGTGAGACCCAGGATCTGACCTTCACGACTGTCCGCAGGGGTACAACAAGAAGAGGCGCACAGCCACAGCTGCATACAGAATGATGTCACAAGACGAAGACTTTTTCTGCTGCAGTCCATCATTTGACTTCGCCCGTTCACCTCTCTTATCTGCCTTCTACCCTCTTGCTGTTTTTTTCACCGTTCATGTTTCAGTCTCCAGTTTTATTCTCCTCCACTTCTCCCACTACTTTTTTGTTACTCTTCTCTTGCTCCGTGTCTGTCTTCCCCTTTGCCCTCAGAGTCAACAGATATCTAGAGGAGTGGGTTCAGAGTGCCTTGCAAGGTGAATACCTGCATACTAAATGAACACAACCAGATTTTAATGAGGCGGCAGCATTTCTACAAGAGCTGCTCTTCATTAGGCTGATGTCAGATCACCAGAGGGGCTGCTCGGTGGTTCTCTCCTCTCACCGCTCTCTGATGTGTGTGGGGGGATGACCCTATCACCACAAGCTTCAACACCCGTTTCCTCATCTAAATGTGTTTATCAGTAGAGTGTGTGGGTGCTGGCCAAAATAAGCTTTCCATTTTGTCCCTGCTTGGTGCCGTCCATTAAGAGGACAGTCAAAAAGAGCTATTATAACAATTTCGGGGGCTGTGAGAGGGATCGGGGTGAGTGCTGACAAAGGACAGTCTGGCAACATTAGCTCTCTTACAGTTAAGCTTAATGGGACCACTGTAATGTAATGACTGTAATGATGAGCGAAGCACCATAATGACACCAGGCACTTTCTGTGGAATTAATACAAATGACTTCATTCAAATTGCGACAGCTTGCGACAACACATTAACAGACAATGTAGGGGTTGTTAAGTCATGATAAATAATAACGTTATATATTTTTGAACATCACTGAGGAATTATTTTGCATATGGCCTCCTCCTCAGGTCAACACCAGCCAAGGGGACATGATGCACAATAATCATTTGAAGTAAATTAGAGACTTTGACATTGGACAAGTGTCCAGCAAGTGTTATTTCTAAATACAAATACCTTGTTTTCTGCAAGGACAATGTGCTGCAGTGCAGTATAACACGTAACCAGGTCTGTGGGGTTGTAGTGTTTGCTCTTCTCACCAGTACTGACGAGGACTTTTGGAAGCGGCGCAGCAGATTTTTCTGCACCAGGCTGAGTCGTTTGCCCCTGGCCTTCCTGCGCAGGACACTCTGCACCCGCGCTGACGGACGTGGCTTGGGTCGAAGCCTCACCCGGTGATTGTCAGGATGCAGCCACTGATAACAGTATGGACACACCAAGGTGTTCAGCAGCGGACCGGAGCTTTTCTGCTTCAGTAGGTCTGAGAAGGGTACAGACAAAACCTATCAGCAAACATCCTAGCATCCTAGCTGTCATGCAAATATTTTTAAAACATAATAATGCCAAAGTGATATTCAGGTAACTAAAGTGGTAGAAGTGTATGTGACGGTGAAAGCAACAAGCCATGAATAAAAAGCAATGATATGTTTAGGTTTATTCTGTCTACAGCTAGACCTCATAGAGCCACGACAAATTCAGTTTTTTGCAACAGGCCACCGAGTTCTCCAAATCAAGGATAAAAACCTCAACAGCTTTAACTTAATGGCACCACTACCCATTGATGTGTTTGGCTGAAGGTTTAGTGAGGTTTATCAACCCTGACAAGCCAGTGACAAAGTCCTACTTACTAATGCATTCTGCCCTTTGCGCCTATTATACACTCTTGGGCATCACTGATGAATACGTGACACATAAGTAGAATGTAAGTTGGATAAGGATGTGCAGGTCTACTTACTGATGGACTTAACATGCGACTGCCTAGGGGAGAAAAAAAGGAGACAAGATCACACATTGTAAACAGAGAGAATTAATTAGCAACTGAGTTTAACATGAAATACTATTAGCACAACATGATTGAGATGTAAAACTTTAATAGTTACAGCTTGTCTTTAATAAATAAAGTTTATGCTTCTCTAAAATATTGGAGAAAAGCATTCATCAGCATTAAAGTTGAAGCAATTGAATGTGCATATTTATTTTAATATACCCTTTGCATTAGAACAGCTCTTTTCACACTGGAACATCGTAATAAACAAGTTAAGTGATAAGGAAAGAGTATTTGGACTAATTAAGTTCCACATAATTTTCAATTTAATTCATTTAGAGAAAGAAAGAAACTGGCAGCCGACAATTCTCCATTCATGCAAATAAAGCCATTACAAGATGGAAACCAATTTGGAAAAAAAAAAATATCTGGAGTGGAAAACATGCAACTGGAAAAGCAAATAGGTCTCTCGTCGGAACAATATAGGGCAGCACTCCAAACCATTTCAATGCCCCGCCCCTTCTCCCCACAGGGCTGACTCTGTGACCGCTAGGCTGCCTCCAATGTTGGAACGCTCGCAATGAGATATTTGTGCAAACATTTTTACTAAGCCACCACTAAGTCCGACTAAAATTAGCCCCAGGCTTAAATCGATGAAGGGAAATTTCCTGTCAGGCTGCACGTGTGGCAGGGGGTAGGCAGGCTGTTTATGAAGAGGAGGAGGGGGTGTTGGGTCAACTTTAATCTGGGGTTGACCCGCTTGCTGCTGCTGCTGCTGCTGCTGCTGCTGCGGCGTCTGGCGGCAGCGGTTTGTTGATGCTCTCCACTTGCATTCTCAGCCGCCCCATATGTGAGATGGTGCATTATATTGCTGGATGACGCTGGATGCGGCTGAATGAGTGTCAGTGTGGAGAAAGATTTGCAGCGTATCTGCCATCACTCATCCCAGAGTCTGAGTCACTGTCCCCTGATCCCCCCACAATTTAATAATCAGCGACTGGATTAGACCGTCAGATTATATAGAAGCCGTGTCAGAAAATACTGGAAATGAAGAGAAGCTGTTTGAAGCCAACACGGTGGAACATGACTCTGGAGAGGACTGATAATGACTCATTGGTCTTGAACTTTTCCTTAAAAAATGTTAGTTGTTAAGAGAGCCCATTTTATTCTCATCTGATATAAAGGTCCTTTTTTAGAAAGTTTTGAATACGTTTCCTGAGGTGGTTGCTTCACTATTGATAATCAGTGATCATTAGGAGCACTTGACATCAGTGACTAATGCATTGTGACTACATAAAATGACACAATCGTCATTTGCTTTGCAGAAATTTCTCAGACAAGCCTTTGAACAGTCCGCTGGTGACTCAAGCGGAGAAAAGCCAGATTCTTGGTTTATGCTTCCCGCTGTTCCCCTGACTTTTAGAAACTGTACACCACAAAGATCTCTTCCACAGCACTAATCTTATTAACATACTTGTCATGCATTTCCTTTTAAGTGCACACTTAGTTGTGGTGATGAACACTAAAGATATGCCCTAAACACATGAGCTGCTGACAACTGGGTGATGCAGAGTCTTGGAAGATGCCAAAGAGTGGAGGGTGTGTGTTGACTATAATATAATAATGTAATTATAGATAGTGGCACAGTCTGAGGCAAGCACCCAAAGTGAAAACAACTACAAACATTTCATTGTTACCATGAGGTAAAACTGATTTTTCAGACAGATGTATTCTGTTGCTTGTAATCAGATATTTAGACACAGCATCTGACTGTGGTCGGTGTCTAGACACCGTATCGCTCTATAGCACAGACTGGCAGGGTCCCATTCATCAGCTGGATGTGACAGCAAAAAAGGCCAGCAGGTGCCTCCCAGTCTCGAGCACTGGCATGGGAGGAGACCTCTGCCGGCTCCTGCTGAGAGGGGCCATAAGATGAGAGATACAGGATGACCAGAGATGAGAGTAGTGTACAAGGGGGGGTGCAGGCAAAGCGGTCAGAGAAGGTAAGTAGAAAGTAATTACGAGGAAATAAAAAATGTAACGACCAACTTGACAGAAATCAAAGATAATGTCCATCACATCATATTTAGGAGATGGAGGAGCCGTGGTTTGACTGGCTTCTGTTAAAATTGGTCACCACTTTGGTCCAGGCTGCATCAGCTACTGAACTGCCATGACATTTTGTACATTTCCAGACATTTATGGTTCCCCTGACTTTTCCTCAAGTGTCAGTGTGAGATTGATGATTGTAGTTTTACCTGAAACAAAAGCACTTGTGGTTGTTTAAATGCAGAGTCATTGTGTCATTGTTTGTCCAGCAGACATCCTGCATATTTTGGTTATCAGAACACTCAGTCAGGCTCCAGTTACCAGACTCCGGACTATGATGATGAACTTACTGGAAAACAGCTTCACTAGTCGTGCAACGTGAGCCACAATAAAGTGACGTCAGCTCACCGACAAGGACAAAAACACAAACATGAAGCAGGCTGTCACGTTCGCAGACCTCCCCCTCTTCTACACACATAACACAGACAACTAACATTTCACTTACAAAATTTCATAAAGGCCGTTGCCAAAAGCCAATATCAATACATTATTACTACAATGAAGAGCAACAATAATATTTAGAACCAACTGTAACGCTGATGCAAACAGGCACACAAACACATTCAGTCATCATCAGCCGGACAGAAGGTGAAGACAGCGGCAGAAGGCAGTAACACGATCTCCTACAAATATGTGTAGTAGTGTGTATGAGCACTGACACGCACCCACGAAACACTTCAATGACGCATGACCAAAACCATAACTGGAGAAAGCGAAGACACTGGAAACTCCCAGAAGAAAACAGATAAACAGCTGTGGTTCATTGGGACTAAAAAACACACGTTGACCATGTATGCCAGCTATGTGAGTGGATGCTGCTAAAAACTGATCATCTGCATGTCTGAGACCTCCATCTGAAGTGTTATTTCATTACAGTGATTTCTCTCCAAGTATGCCTTCCATGTCTTCCCCCTGGGTAAAGATCAAATAGTCAATTAGCTTATAACAGTTTTGCTATTGCTGCTAATTATGTCTCTTATGTAGGACACTTTGGCATGACACCAGTTAGGTTTTACAGTCAGCGGTCCAAACGTTCAGATTCATGTCTTGCCTTTTAGACAGCTGGTCGTAGTTAAATGTGGTCCAAATGTTCTCTATAACCACAGCTCATCTTAGCCAGAGAATCTGGAGAACATATCAGTGTATTCAAGTAGCAGCAGGCCCAAAAACATACAACTGTAAAATGACCCTGATTTGGGGTTTTACTATTAAAACCACTGTTTTTGTTTCCATGCATGGTTCTGCCCACAAATTTCCTGGCTCAGGTATAACTGAAAACAAGCTGGAGGATACAGGGACAAGGCTGGAACCCAGCTCAAACACAGGCAACAGGAGACTATTACAATCACTTTTATACATTTTAAACACAGGTATATCGAATTTAAAGTACAATTTTTTAAAAAGTCTGAGCGCACTGAAGAGCACACCTGCAAGAGTGAAAAGCACACACAGGCTAAGGCTTAAGAGGATTTCTCGCAAATTGACTTTTACCTTTCACTTTCTACACAATAAGGCAGTCACTACTGTGTGGGATACGCCATCCAGCAGGCAAAAATGAAATAAATTCCTATTTTGGCTAATGCAAGAAAACTGAAGCAGTGAATTGTAAATGATAATGCAAATTAGACACTGCCATTAATTACTTTTGTGTGACTTGACTACAGGAGGCATATTAGATAAAGACAGTTGGCACATTTGGAAAGATACAAAACATGAGGCTTACAGACTGTCTGTCCTGCACCGTGACGGGAGGATTGTTTTCTTTGTGTTGCTCTCATGTTTAATGCTTCTTAGGAAGAGGCAGTGAACTTATCTTTGAAATCAGCTTGCCCCTGAAAAAACCCAAGACTCAAGACTTAAATCAAATCACATTAAATTTAGATGAACACAACAGCTGCACAAGTTCACAGATGGTGCACATATCCATTATTCCAGCACATGAGCAATCAACAGACACAACAGACTCATGTCTAGCTTCGATACTAAGATGCATTACTAAACATTCAGACAACCAACAACAAGTATATTGCGACGTCACTAACGACAAAAGTAAGAAACAGCAAATTCTAGTTGTTTTTTTTGGTCAAAGTGCAAATACAATAATGAACCAAGCTGTCGACATAGATCACTTACTGACGATCTGGCTATAATACACCAGGGCAAATTAACAAATGTAACAAGTGACAACATGAACTTGACAGGATCCCAAAACCAAAGTTTCCTGCAACTGCCCCTGTTTTAGCCTAATCTTTGGTTATGATCCCTTGTAAGTAAATGTACTCAATTTCATGAGGAAATAATTCCATATGATATTAGAAAGACTGACTGGGGCATAGGCAGCTTTGTTTTAGTAGAAGTGTCATCTATTGTGTGTCTGTAGAGGAGTTGGAAGACCAGATAAGATGTTTGTCTTTACTTGCAATTCAGTTAAGTCATTATTAGTCCACTTCCATTTTGTACCAACATTATCAAAGTGAAATAACAGCATTTTTAAATGATCTTTTTCCCTTGTACTGTTGGAAACACTACATGGGATACATTAATGACATAATGTCAGTGTAATCTAGAGTCAATCAGTTACCATCACGTTGGCAGGAAGTCAACTGTTAACACTGGTAGCGCTCCTCCACCTAGCGCCAACATGTTGCTATTGCAACAATAAGAGGTCAGACAGGAGGCATTTAGCTGTGAGAGTAACCATTCGTGTAACATTTCAAACAGTGTTTCTTACAGGAAGAACCGCGATAGCTCCGGACATTGTTCCTTATACAGCAGAGCAGCGTCTAACAGGAAGTCGGTTGGTTTTCCTTGGACAGGAGTGCTCATCTTCACTGGTGCGACTCGTGAAAAACTGTAACTCCTCTACAGTTCCGGGTTAATACCTCCTCCGAAAAACGTTTAAGCTGCAAGTGAGGCGAATTTCTACTTTGAAGCTGTTCGCATACACACTGCTAGAGCTGCGGCAGCCAGTTGTGTTAAAAGTGTGTTATTTTACACTAGATGTAGCTATCACACGCTTGCCACACGACAGATCGCCACATTGGGTCGCGAGATTCTGACGTCGCTTGCGGTGCATTGTGGGAGGCCGAGTAAAGCAGGGGCACTCGGTGGAGCGACTTTATAGTTCAGTAGCCTATTGATAATCATGATAGCAGATCATTTTCACTTATTAGGTAGGTAGTCTTTTGAAAAGAAAAAAATCTAATGCATAAAATGAATGTATAAATACGTAGATCCATTCTTTCACATTGAAAATGAATCTGATTTAAAATAAACTTTTAAATAGATTTTAAAGGCTCGGACATCGAGAATTAGATTACTTAAAGGACTCATTTTGGAGTCAGTACTTGTGATAATGTATCAGTCCGTAATGTTACCTACAGCCGAAGTTAAATAACTTACTCGCACACTCACTGCATATCTGAGATATCCAGACCTGGCAGGGTATTAATTTAGCGCAACCTCTCTCTATTGAACAGATATCCTTTGATGTCATCATTCCTCAGATCTTATTGGACAGTAAGAATTACCACTGTTAGACGACGGTGGGGTATGTTGACATCATTATTGCTGTATCCTGCGCATATCAGAGCACTAACTACCCAGGTTTCTTGAGCCCAAGAACACATGCATTAACCTATGCCATCCGACAAGGACTCGAGGTATCGCTCGAGTCCATAAAACTCCTGCAGTATCCAATGACATTCTTGCATCGGATCTAACGGGGAATTCTGCTGGGAGAAAGAGCGCTACAATGTGAAATTGGATATTTTGAAGCAGCAGCAGGAGGGAGGAAGAGCCTACTGTGCGCATCGATGGGTACTCTCCGGGGTGCGGATATCAAAAGAAGCAACCCGGTCAGACACACGCCGGGTGGAACAGAGACGTGAGATGACAAGACATAAGTTACAAAGAGGTTTTGTTCGACACAAGCGGGGATTTCATTCTGCACTGGCGACAATACAGTCCCTGCTCTGCTCGCCTCCAAGGGCTGATCGCCGGACCGGTGCCTTTTACGCACACATTTTCCTGGAATAACCAGCCAGCCTAACGGTGAGTTAATCGTCTTTATTTTTAACAAAACGCTGCAATTCTGACAAATTCAGGCGCTTTAGCACATTATAGTCTAATTTATCACGCCTCCACGTGAACCTGAGTTGAAATAAAATAGCCCCTGACGCCATCCTTTCAATTGATAAGCGGTCTTTTTCATCCTATTCCCTTTGGAACTTTAGCGCACAATACAGTGGGTTATATGTTACATTAGAATGAAACACTAAAAACATAAAGCAATCACCTTTTGATAGTGAGTTTGTGAATTCATGCTTATTTGTGGTTCATTTGTATCCGCTATGCTTTGGTTACAATGACTATTTCATAGGCTGACGTTCCGCTGATGTGGAGCCTAAAGTCTTGTGAAATCTTGCTCTTTGCAGGTTATACTTCTTTCCCTGTGATGCATGTGTGTGCGTGTCCGTTTATGGAGGATAGGTGGAATGGGGGGCGGGGGGTGCAGACACTGAAGAGATATTAAATCACCGGGCCAATATAGAGCGTACAGAAAGTGATGGAGTAAGCTAAAGTGTGAGGGATTGCTCCTCACTTTGTCCGAGAGTAAATCTTCACTTTATCAGGCGCTGTCAGGCAAGCGCTTCCACGCGAGATTGAAATAGCCAAGCGGCGCAGCTCCGCGTAAGCGTAGTCCGCGGATAAACGGATTTTCCCTCACTACCAGGGACTAAATTGACTGGCGATTTCGAGAGAGAGAATCAGCCAGACAGACAGACAGGCAGGCAGGCAGGCAAAGAGGCTGATATGGTGCTCAAAGTGGGACCACATCCTCATCGCGTCTTTACTGCCGTGTTGCTGAAATGAAAAGCGCCAGGACAGTGATGGAAAGGTAGGCTGAATGCTTTCCCATCCACTGGCTGTAAGGTCTCAGAGTAAATTGCCACAAATGTACGGTCTTGCTGTGATGAACCCCAGAAAATGCACGACCAGACTTGTATGATACTTCTCCACTGATCTGCACAGTTACAAATTAACCCAATTTTACTGCAGGGCAAAGGAAACCTGGAGCCTTTGGAGATGAATCACGTAACTAATAGGCAGTACTGTAGTGTTAGGAAGTCTTTGATGGTTGCCTGGAAGTGTGAGGAAATTGATTTCCCACACAGTAACATTAGAAATTCAATGGATGCTTTGGAGTTCACAGTTGTGCACGTTTTTAGAATCAATGCGACCGATGGGATTTTAAGCCCTGAAATTTGCCAATGTGCCGTGCTCTGCACTGACTTCCTGCAGTCCTGTCTGTATTCATGCCTACTCATTGAGCCACAGAGACCACACCTGTCTCCATTGTGCTATGGTCAGACAGGTTTGAAGCCAGCAGGACTCTTCTTTCACCTATGAAGGACCTCACAGGAGAGCAGAGCCATCCCAAAGTGTCCTGTCAGCATCAGCAGGGAAACGCCAATCCCAGCAGCAGCAGCAGCAGCAGCCATCGAGCCAGCTATCACTTCTGAAACGCGACACCAACTCCAATAGTGCTGAGAAAGCTCAGGAGAAAAGGCACAATGCAATGTACTGCTCTGTGTGTATGTGTGCTTAAGTGTGTGATTACAGCCGCTTGTGCGTGTGGTATGTCTTTGTGATGACTTCTTGCAGTCGTGCAGCTACAACAACTCAAGGGTCCACTCCAATCAGTTTTCTCCAGCATACTGATGTGAATGGCAGATACGCATTTGTCTGCAGCTGTTATCTGAGGTCATTCCCCTGCAGAACTCCCCGACTTCACACACCTCCAGCTGGAACACTGCTGAGTTTCACTGTCTATTTTCAGTAATTATCCACTTGTATTAATAATTAATAGTGATAAGGTCACTTGGTAAGTCAGGTTTTATACTGTGTCCTGTTATATTTCTGCATTTGTTTTGGTCCATTGTCTGTAAACATCTTGTTTTACAGTCTTGTTAATCCGGAGATTCCAGACGCTTCTGTCTTTCTCACCTGTGTTTCAGGGCAAACTTGTTTGCATGTGCGCATGTCCGTATTCACACAATTTTCCAGACCTCTGCTTCTTAGTTATGGAAGCAGTTATCTTTTTTAATGCATCATTTAAAGAGTAAGAACTCCTTAAACACCTCCTGCTTGTGTGGCGTTTATCACAGTCATTCTCCCAATAACACGGTGGGATGAATAGTCTGATGCAGGAACACAGAGTACAATAAAGCCAAGGTCACAGCATCACTTGCTCAAAAGAATTTTGTCTGTGCGCAGGTTGAAAGTTGTCTTTGTAGTTTTTCTTTGGGAGTTAACACACATTCATTCATGCACATTCCTTCAAGGACAACAGCTCTCACGGTCTACATCATTCACAATCAAGTAACTTGATGGCTTTGAAATGGCGTTTCATAAAGCTACACTGTGAGATAAATATAATCCTATATTCATTTGAAGTGATTACTCCCTCCATGGAGATTATTTGTGAAGAGGGCTGAGTCACTCAACTGTTACTGGAAGCTGCACATGCACAGGCCAAGAGACTTCGTTCTTCTTTTGTGCTATTTTCAACAAAACCTTCCTGCAAGTACTCTACTTCTTCATGGAAGAACATGTGAAAACTCAAAAGGAGGTGATCTGGTTATTCGACCTTGTTATATATTCCCTCCTTTATCACAGTTTTTTTTTTTATAACTGATGCCTCAGAGCAAAATTCTTAATAGGTCTCAGTATTGCAGTCCATTTTTAGCCAATGAGAAGATGTGAGTCTGTGTGTCTCTGAACAAGGCAGAGTGAGCCTTCATACAATCCTATGTGAACATGTGTATATGCACAGGCTACTGTGTTTGTGTGCTTGGGGAGCAGAGCTGCTGGTACAGACTACTTTGCCACACCATGCATAATCAGGTTGAGTAGAACAAAGATGTTAGTTCTACAAACAGTGTTTGTTTGGATCAGGATGATCCTGGCATCCAGAACCCAAGAGAACAGTGGCTCTTTCACAAGACACAGAGCGAAGGGACCCAGTAGAGGGACCAGCTAAGGTCTCAGTAAAAGGTTGTGTATCCCTGGAGAATAACAAGGAGAGGAACAGCAAGGAATAGTAAAGCCTTCTTCCATTAAGTGGTTCTCAGAATCAAATGATAGAGGATTGGTGTTCAAAGACATGCCCTGAAAAGCACTGAAAAGCTTTAAAGATGTACACAACTTTCATGGTAAAATGAGTATTACTTAGCCTCTGCACATTCGTTCTGAAAACGAGTGCAGGAAAGATTCAACTGCTGTATTTGACAGACACCAAACAGGTCACCTTGGGTCACAATATAAAGGCCTAGCTCATAAGCTTCTTTATCTAATTTTTGTCATTGATGGTCATTGTAAAAAGTTGCAGATTGGATGTCAGGCTTAAAAGGCAGGACTACGATGTAGAAATGATGGTGCCTGCTTGTTTGTTAGCTCCCTGTGGCCTTACTTATAAAGTAAATGAATGGGCACACAGCCTCTTGTCCTGAAGTGGCTGCCAGACAAGACTTTCTTCCCTGCTCTTAAGTCAAATCCAAGACAGCTAACTGATTGTTGCAGAGCCAATCTGCGGGCTCAATGGGCCCAAGCGTATAGGCACATTTAATGTGTACATGCGCATCCACGTGCAAATAAACACATGCCCATGCACTTGAAGTGTTATAATGCTGTCACTGCTACATTATGGATGGACCCAGTGATGTGTTATTCCTTACATGATAATGAACAGTTTGAACAATTGCCATGAGTAATTTGACATCTGTATTTTTTGTGCACTCAGGCCTGGGCTTTGTCTCATTATGAATATGTTTATACAACAGTGATGTTAATAAACATAAACCACAGATGAAGTTCAGGGCACTGGCATTATGTAAATTTGGGAATCTGGTATGCTAATTTTCCTTTGTTTCATCAAACTGTTTCCTTGCTAATGTCAGAGTCACACCTTGTGCGTTTTATTCACCATGACTTCTCTCCTCATGATCAGCCGGCAGACTAAATCTGCCTCCATATCACACAGTGATCAGAGGAGCCACACCATTGTTACAGCTGGCACAATGCACCATTGTCAAGTCATCCATTGTGCGAATCTTTGAATAGGGGGAGGATCTTTTCAAATGATAAGGTTTTGGGAAAAGGATTCACGGCACGTATCCATTACACCCTGTGCGATCATTGTCCCGATTATGGAGAATAAGTGGGACTTATTACTCAACATCAATACTTCAATTACAAGTCCCATTAATTGCTCACAGTGTCTGCTGCATTTTCGTCAGGCAAAGTCATTTCGGTTCTGTCAGAACCCATTGTTGCTGCGGTAATGAAAGGCAATTCACGTAAACGATTTAATGCAGAATCTGGGTGGCCTCTTTCTAACCACAGCCAAGTTGCCTTAAGCAGTTTCCAGTAGCATGTCAGTCATTATTAGTCACTATTTTTGTCAAATGTCCTACATGAAGACGAAGAGATGCTGCTTCAATCACAAAAGGGAGCCAATACCCATGACCCGTGCATTTGATGCATGTGATCAGCCACTGTTGAAAGCGTGCTTGAAAAGTATCATTCCTAAGTGTTAAACCAGTCTTTTTCTTTCCTCTCTGATAAAATATCTGTGCAATTCCATCTCAAAGTGTTACTTTTAAAGCATTGAAAGGCTTGACTGACCCATTTCAGCTCAAAACATATATAAATATATATGTATGTGTGTACATATATATATAATTTTATTTTTTTCTTATATTCAGACTGAGAAAAAGGGTTAAATGGATTGAATTCTGCCCCTGGGTCTCCTCTTACTTTCTTTTTTTTTTGATTGCTTCGTCCTTTCATCTGTCCTCCGAGTTCATATCCCTCTGGTCTCAAATCTAGGTTGGACCCATTTTCATACAAGGAACTAGGCGAGAAAAAGATACACATGTAATTGCCTGACCATACTACATCACAGAGGCAGTAGTCTGATTTAACCAGTGAGACTGATACACGGAGAAAGAAACTGACAGAAGTAGACCACATCAAAAATTTGGGGTAAATGTCATAGACAAAAAGGGCTGTTGATTATATTTTGGTGTTTTGCCTGTTGATGTTCCTTCTGTAGATACGAGGACATGTCTGTGAAGCCATGACATTTTCAGACCTTTGTTTGTGAGACACGCAGCTTAGAGTTCACTCAGCTTTGACCTTTTAATGCCCGTAACATGGCAGACTCCCTGAGAGAGACGAGTAGAAAACGAGAGAGAATAACAGAGGCTTGGGGGTGGTTTGGGAATTGATTGCATGGTTTCTGCCTCTTTGATGACAAACTGCTTCCCCATGAGACCCACAGACAGCATAAACACCAGTTTGCTTGCACACATTTCAAATTTTTATGCCCAAATCGTGCAAACAGATCTTATTTCTTTTCAATGTGCAATGCACAACTATAATAATGATTACATTTATTCCCAATGACACACTCCAATTCTGCCATTGGGCTTTTATATAAGGACACTGCAGACAGATATTTTTTCTTTGGACCCATGGCACTAGTAGTCATTAACCTTCTAGTCAGGCAATTTGGGCCAGAGGAGCGTTTTTCTCTGGGTGTCGAGCATGCTGGATATGAGATGTAGGAAGGCCAGCCCCCTCTTCGCAAGGTGAAAAAGGCTATTTTCATTGGCCAGGTGATGAATGTGGTGTCTGTGTAGGTGCATCACCTCTTAGTGCTCTCTTTTTGGCTCTCATTCGCTCTCCATTAGTATTTTCCCTCATTTTATTACCCGTCTCGTTCATTTTCCTCTTCCCCGTCTCATTCTCTGGTCTCACCACTCTCTGTCACTCTCTGCCTCTTGTTTCCCCCCCATCTGCTTCCACTGTCTCACACACAGAATCTATTGTAA